>CM050514.1:116409752-117609752 GCA_027563665.1 Antrozous pallidus
GGAGGCCTAGGCCAGCAACGGCAGGTGGAAAGCTTAGCTTCCTCCATTGGCGGGGAAACCCAAGCCTCTCTCCTGCTCTCAGTGGCGGCAGCCACCTTGGTTGGGGTTTATTTGCATAATTTGCTCCTGATTGGCTGGTGGGTGTGGCTGTGGATGTGCCTTGATGAGAGGTATGGTCAATTTGCATATTACTCTTTTATTAGATAGGATAGAGGCCTGGTGTACAAAATTCATGCATGGGGTTAGGGGGAGAGATCCCTTATTCCAACCTGCACCCTCTCCAATCCAGGACCCCTCTGGATCGGGCTTAAACTGGCAGTGGGACAACCCTCTTACAATCCTGGGCCACTGGCTTCTAATTGCTCACTTGACTGCCTGTCTGGTCATCCCTAACTGCCCCCCTCTTCCAGCTTAGTCACCCCAAACTGCCACCTGATGCCAGCCAGGTCACCCCAAACTTCCCCCTCTCTGCCTGCCAGGTCATTCCAAACTGTGTCCTCCCACCCCCCGCTGGCCTGGTCACCCCTTTCTACCTCCCTCTGCCCCCCACCAGCTTGGTCGCCTCTAACTAACCCCCGCTGCCAGCCTTATTGCCCCCAACTGCTCCCCTGCCCCGCTGGCCTGGTCACACCGAACTGCCCCAGTCTAGTGACCAGGTCGCCCCATGCAGCCTGCTGTTCAGTCATTTGCTCGTCCCTCAATAACCCCCCGCCAGCCTGGTCACCTCAGGAACCTGCAGTTCAGTTGTTTGGTCATCCCTCACTAACTCCTCTGCTGCCCTGGTGGTAGGCAGAAATCTTGTGAGGGCATGATGGCAATTTGCATATTATCTCTTTATTACATAGGATATTAGTTTCAGGTGTATGATATAGTGATTTGATATTTTTATACCTTACACTGTGATCATGTCACTAATTCTAATAATCATCTGTCATAGTACGGTATTCTATTTTAATTAATTAATTTTTATTTAAATCTTTATTGTTAAGATTATTACAGTTGTTATTCTTTTTTCCCTGCAATAGCTCCCATTCACCCAGTTTCCACCCCACCCCATGCAGTTACACCCTTCCCCACTGTCCTCATCCATAGATGTATAATTTTTGTCCAATCTCTTTCCACACCTCCCACAACCCTTTCCCCCAAGGATTGTCAGTCCACTCCCTTTCTATGCCCTTGATTCTATTATATTCACCAGATTATTCTGTTCATCAGATTTTTTATACACTTGATTTTTAAATTCACTTGTTGATAGATATTTATTTAATCTATTTATTTATTTTTAAATATATTTTATTGATTTTTTACAGAGAGGAAGGGAGAGGAATAGGAAGTCAGAAACATCAATGAGAGAGAAACATTGATCAGCTGTCTCTTGCACACCCACTACTGGGGATGTGCCTGCAGCCAAGGTACATGCCCTTAATTGGAATCAAACCTGGGACCTTTCAGTCCGCAGGCCGAAGCTCTATTTACTGAGCCAAACCGGTTGTGGCTAGATATGTATTTATTGTTCATAACTTTTATCTTTAGCTTTTTCCTCTTCTTAAAGAATACCTTTCAGCATTTCATAAAATATTCCTTTGGTGGTGATGAACTATTCCTTTAGCCTTTTGTTATCTGTGAAGCTCATTCTCTGACCTTCAATTCTAAATGATAGCTTTGCTGGGTAGAGTAATCTTGGTTGTAGGTTCTTGCTATTCATCACTTGGAATATTACTTGTCACTCCCATCTGGCCTGCATAGTTTCTGTTGAGAAATCCACTGATAGTAAGGGTGCTCCCTTGTAGGTAATTAACTGTTTTTCTCTTGCTGCTTTTAATATTCTCTCTTTGTCTTTTGCTTTTGGCATTTTAATTATGGTGTGTATTGGTGTGGTCATCTTTGGATTCCTTTTGTTTGGGGTTCTCTGTGCTTCTTGGACTTGTAAGTCTATTTCTTTCACCAGGTGGAGGAAGTTTTCAGTCATTATTTCTTCAAATAGGTTTTCAGTATCTTGTTCTCTTTCTTCTTCTGGCACCCCATAATTTGGATGTTGGTACACTTGAAGTTGTCCCAGAGGCTCCTTACACTATCTTCATATTTTTGTATTCTTTTTGCTTTTTGCTTTTCCAGTTGGGTGTTTTTTGCTTCATTGTATTTCAAATCTTTGACTTGATTCTTGGGATCCTCTAGTCTGCTGTTAGGTCTCTGTATATTATTTTTTATTTCAGTCAGTGTATACTTAATTTCTAATTGGTCATTTTTCATATCCTTGAGAGTCTCACTAAATTTATCAATGGTTTCTAGAAAACTCTTAAAAAACCATGGTTTTGAACTCTTAAATCCAGTAGTTTGCTTTCTTCCATTTCTTTCATTTGTGACCAGTTTTTTTGCCTCTACATTTTGGCTGCTTCCATGTGTTGATAGAGTGGCTTTTTGTGATAGGTGTCCTATAAAGCCCAGTGGCTCAGCCTCCCTAGTTACCTGAGGTGGACACTCCTGGTGCACCCCTTTGTGAGCTGTATGCATAGTCTTGTTGTAGTTAAGCCTTAATTGCTATTGGTATCACTGGGAGGAATTGACCTCCAGGCCAATTGGCTCTGAGGATGAGCTGTGCCTACACTGGGAGAACTTCTGTGCTGGAGACACTCTTATGAGGCAAGACTTGCTTCAGTGGGGCTTTGGTGCTTACTGAGTCTGCCCTCTGAGTGTATCTCTTATGGATCTGAGGAGTTGTAATCTGGATGGTCCCACTCTGACCCCTGGGTACACTGGCTCTTGGATCTCTAAGGAGGTGCTAATTTAGCTTCTGCCTGAGGCTGCCCAGCAGGAGCCACAGAGAGATCTGCAGATTCCTCTTCTTTGTTTGGATTTTGGAGGTGCCCAGACATGGCCCAGCTCTAAAGCAATGCAAGCTGCATTGGGGCCTTGGGCCTTCTTGTGGGTGTTCTGGGTCTCTCTGACTCAGCTGTAGTTTGATAGGTATGTTTAGATTTCAAAGGACCAAGCCATTCATATGGAAAAGCCTCTGCACACAGCTTGGATGGCTCAGAGTCTCAGGGCAGAGCAAACAGCAATGGCTTCCACTCAGCCCTTGCCCTAAGAGGCCCCCAGATAATTTTTACCCATGAATGTTATCTAGTGCAGCAGAGAATGTAGTAGGCTCAGAAATATTCCACTTAACTTGAAAAGGATTTGCACATCCCTAAAGTAGCACCAGTTTAAAGAACATCATTCAGATGTGCTCTAGTAAAGGTAGATGGCACAGGGAAGGTGTGTGAGAATCCAGCATGCGAGCGTTTTGTTGTGTTTGTTGTACCACTCAGCCCTGCATCAGCATCAGTGTCCACAACCTATGCTGTTGTATCAGTCATGGATCATTCTTTCCAACTAATAGCCCCTGTTATGGCTGAGTTTGGGGAATAACTGTAATCAAATGGCAGACACCATTTTCAGCATTTCAGGTGTTCTTTGAATTGTTGTCATGTGTCTCTCCCTAAAGAATTATGGATTCTTTGACAATAATCTGGACAGGAGATGCTGAATCCCTTTATCTCTGCGCTGTACAACATATCTGAATCCAGAGCCTCCCATCAAAGGCCCAAATACCCCAGGTCCAACACTACACCTTACTTTGCATGGAAAGACCTGCCAGGTGATTTTGCTTAATCATTAAAGGATGCTATTTCAAAATCAGTACTTTAAATCATCCCTTTGGTTTCCTTTTCCTCCACTTCCCACATGTTCTCGAGATCCTAGAGATGATATTACAAGGTAAGTCTCAGGATGGGTAAAGGGAAGAGAGGTTATTTCAAAATGTAAGGTGAAAATAAAGAATTTATATTAAACTTGAGGCTGGTTTTCTGAAAGAACAAGTTGAAAATGTAGACACTGATTCCCGTAAAAAGAAATTTCTTGGAATGTTGCTTAACTTAGATTAAAGATTGCTTTTTAAAGAGAGATTTTTGTAGATCATGCCTTTGATTAGACAAAGTATTTAAGCAAGATCACACATCCGTGTTTCCTACTTCAGCTAACAGCTGATATTCCTGGTGCCAGCCTATGACATTTCAAGTTTCCTGGCCCTTCCAATTCTTATATTCTGTGATTTGAAAATTCTATAGTAAATTTGAATGCTTTTTTTTATTAATTTTTTTTACAGAGAGGAAGGAAGAAGGATAGAAAGTCAGAAACATCAATTAGCTGCCTCTTGCACACCCCCACTGGGGATGTGCCCGCAGCAAAGGTACATGCCCTTGACCGGAATCGAACCCCAGACCTTTCAGTCCGCAGACCGACGGTCTATCCACTGAGCCAAACCGGTTTGGGTTTGAATGCTTTTTTAAAGGCCACAGAGAACCAATGCTATTTTTTAACAAAAGGGCTATGTGGCAAAGCAGTGTTTCTTGAAGACTAATGTGGCTATATTATGTAAGGTGGGCTATGAGGAAAAGAAAATTGGGAGGTCAGTTAGGAAGCTATTATATTTGACTCTGAGGGAGGTTACTGAAATATGGTAGCATTCATCTTGGATAAAACTGCTGTTTGAATTTTGATCCTGCTTGCTTGCTTAAAGCAAAAGGGTAGTTACTCCAGCTTCCAGACTGAGACCTAAAAACTCACATAAATCTATTTGAGAATCAGAACCATAAAGGAGTAATTCTTGTTGATTCAGTGGTGCCAGAAGTTGAGTTGTACCTTCGGCTTTTGCGAGATAGGACTACATTACCATGTCCATCAAGATGTATGGTTAGAGATAAGAAGCAGGCAACGGGGTCAATCAGTCTACAGGCACTTCCCTACCCCAGATACGACCCTGCAGCCTGTTCACGGAATTTAAAACAATGAAAATTTATGGTTCAGACCCTATAAAAGGACAGCCTGCACCCGGGACAGTGCGGCCGTGAGTGTTAGGCCTCCACGGCCATGTGGTGCCCTCCGACCGGCCTGGCCAGTCCAATAAATCCTTGCTTGCTTATTACCAACTTAACTGCCTCCGTGGTCATTTGCAACTGGTCGTGGAAGTCGCCCCACAATAGTTACAAGGGCTTGGACTAAGGTGGTAGGAGGAAACCAGGATGACATATCTTCCTTCTTTTTATTTACTCCTTCTTTCTCATCAATAAAACTCTAATTTTATTATGGAATCCACATCTCAGGAAATATGACCCTATTTCTGGCTCACGGGTATATCCTGACCCGTTTAAGCCAATTACAATAGTCTACTCCTCCTTAACAGTGATTGTTTTAACAATGGGCATGTGACCCAGTCACATGAGATGTGAGAAGTCTGCAAAGGAAGTTCTAGGGGAAATTTCTTAATTATGACTAGATGCGCCTGAGGAAGTGCCCTCTGCTGTATTTGCACATTGGGGTGTCTTCCCAGATTTCTGTTGTTATGTTGTAACCAGAAAGGCAGCTGCCCTGAAGGTGGGTAAACAAAAAGAACAATCGGGGAGGATCCTTGATCATATTGTCTAGCCACCCAGCCTCCGGATTTTTGAGCTTGTATTATCTGGAGACTGAAGAGAGTAATGAAGAAGGCCAGAGGAAAGGGAGGATTTGGAGGCAAATGATGAAACTCTCAGTATTATAAATGTTGAATGTGAAAAATAGTGGTGTTTCTAAGTGAAAATTGCCAGCACTTAATCAGAGACATGGAAATAAAACTCAGAGGTGCTATCAAGGCCCAAAATGTTAATATAAAAGCTATTTACAGAAACTAGTATTTGTAAGGGAAAGGGGGGAGGGGGAGCATTAGCCATCCCCTCATATCTCACAGCTAATTCCTTTGTGGAATCTAACAACAAAGGAAAAAATAATAATAAATGACCATCTGCTTAAAGAAAGCCCAGAGAGGCATGCCTTTGCTGACCTACTCTTAAGGTATAGAAATATTTGCAGTCTATTCCCCAAATTCACTGAGGGTGTGTTTTTTTGTTTGTTTGTTTGTTTTAAGACAATTTAAATATCTCTGGGTGTTGTTGTTGTTTTTAATTTACAAAAACATTTATTAAAGTTGAGAACAGTGAAACAAGAAAGGGCCGGGGAAATGAGCTGAGGTTGGGCTGCTTTGGCTCACTTAGAAGTCATAGAAAAGGGACCCTTGAAGACAGGTTCAGGGGTTGGCCTGTGATGACTGCCACTGCTGATGGCTGCCCTGGTTGCAAGTCTCATGGGTGGGGTCCTATAGAGTTTAGAAGATGCATGCCTTGGAGGAAGAAGAGGGGACACACAGGTGTGTTCTTGGGACATTTTTTATTTAAAGTTGTTTTTTTTTTAAGATTTTTTGGTTGATTTTTAGAGAGAGAGAGGGAGAGAGAAACATTGATATGAAAGAGAAACATCTATTGGCTACCATCTGTACAGCCCTCACCAGGGATCAAGCCGAAAACCTGTGCTAGTGCCCTCACTGGGAAACAAACCGGCAACTTTCCAGTGCACAGGACGATGCCCAACCAACTGAGCTATACCTGCCAGGTCTAGACTTTTGTTTTTGTTTTGTTTTTTATTAATTTTTTTATTGATATCAGAGGAAGGGAGAAGGAAAGAGATAGAAGCATCAGTGATGAGAGAGAATAATTGATCGGCTGCCTCCTGCACAGCCCTCACTGGGGATCTAGCCAGCAACCGGGCATGTGCCCTGACGGAGAATCAAACCGTGACCTTCTGGTTCATAGGTTAACGTTCAACCACTGAACCACACCGGCTGGGCCAGACCTTCAGTGTGAAGGCTTTTAAAGGCTGGGGAATTAAGAGAGGTCTCAGGGGAGTGTCTTAATAGAATGTTCATCTTCCTTGTGCTGATGTACCAAAATGAGGTTTATTCTTTTAATTTTGTGTGTCCTTGGGTGTGGCTGGTAAATGGTACCAATTAGGTGTCTGCTATCTGTCTCCCCAAGTAGGGTGATTTAAGTGATTTACCCTCTGGCTGGGGAGGAGAAGTGCAAACCAGATATTCTTTCTGTTGTTGTTAATCCTCACCTGAGGGTATTTTTCCATTGGTTTTTAGAGAGAGTGAAAGGGAGGGGGAAGGGACGCACGGAGAGAAAAACATTAAAGTGAGAAAGACACATTGAATGGTTGTCTCCCACACTTGCCCTAACTGGGACTGGGATTGAGCCTGCAACTGAGGTACATGCCCTTGACTGGGATTGAAGTTGGAACCCTTCAGTCCGAGGGGCTGACACTATCCACTGAGCTAAACTAGACAGGGCAAACCATCTACTCTTAAGTGTTTCTGGTTTAGAAGAGATAGGATTTACTAGATATATGCAAACTATTTGGCATCTATATTTTCTACATGGCTGCAAACTGCCGTTTAACGATCTTGTCTATTTCCCTATCCCAGTTGTTCTGGCTTACTAGTCTGTCTCGCGCCCCCAGACTCCAGCCCTAAAATCTTTTAAGGGTTATTACCAGTGAGAGGATGAGACCTCAGTTCCTATCTTTTTGAAGGAAAGATTGCAATCAAGAGACCTAGTGTAGGAAAGCAAGCAAGAATTTATTGACCACAGCAAAAACACTCAGTGAGACAAGGAAGGGCTTAGAAGAAGCAACAGGAGAGCCTAGACTGGGCTGCATTGGCTCACTGGGAAGTCAGAGAAAAGGGGGCCTTGGAGACAAATTCAGGGGCTTAGCCCAGCAGGGGCTGCCACTGCTCATTGCTCCCCTGGTTGCCAGTCTCATTGGGCCCACTGGCGTTTAGGAGACAGGTGGGGGAAGGAGAGAGAAAGAAATGGTACGGGTGAGCTTCCTAAAGGGAGAACCTGCAGTGACCTTCCTTTTGAGAGCTTCTAAAGGCTGGGTATTTAGGGAAGGATCAATAGATAATTCTGATATACCAAAATGAGATTTATTCTCTTAATTTGTTTGTCCTTGGGTGTGGTTGGCAAATGGCCCTAATTGGATTTCTGTTATCTGTCTCCCAAAGTAGGGTGATTTAAGTTATTTACCCTCTGCTTGGGAAGGAGAAATGCAAACCATTTACTCTTAAAGTGTCTTTGATTTAGGGAAGACAGGATTTATTAGGTGGCCACAAACTGCTGTTTAACTATCTGTCTCAGTTTCCCTTTTCTGCTTGTCCTGAAATTTTTATAGCTTTCTACTGTGCTATAACATATTCAGTAGGCACTAAGTAATAACAATTCCTATCATTTTTTTTTCTCAACTAGCTTTTCTTGCTCTAGCCAGTTTGGCTAGGTGGATAGAGCGTTGGCCTGTGGACCCAAGGCTCCCAGATTAAATTCTCGTCAAGTGCACACACCTCAGTGCAGGCTCCTCTCTGCACCCCCACCCCCATGCCCCTGGTCAAAGGCGTGCAGGAGGCAACCAGTCAATGTGTTTCTCTCACATTGGTATTTCTTGCTGTCCCTCTTTCACCCACTCTCCATAAAATCAATGGAAAAATATTATCAGGTGAGGATTAAAATAATAATAATAATACTATCTAATAAAAGAGTAATATACAAATTGACCATACCTCCGATCAAGCCATGCCCATAAGCCATGCCCACCAGCCAATTAGGATCAAATAAACCCCAACCAAGATGGCTGTGGCCACTGAGAGCAGGAGGGAGGCTTGGGTTTCCCCGGCAATGGAGGAAGCCAAGCTTACTGCCTGCCCTTGCCAACCTAGGCTTCCACTCAATGCTACAAAGTTTCAATTATAGAAGATATATCCCAACAGAAATGGCGGCAGCCACAGAGCTGGAGAGAGCAGAGGCTAGGGTTCCCAGGGTGATGGAGGAAGCCAAGCTTCTGCAGCCCTAGCACCTAGGCCTCTACTCTAGGCTACAAAGTTTCAATTGTAGAATTTAAATTAACCCAAACAGAAATGGCTATCATCACAGAGCCAGCAGAAGGCTTGGCTCCGCTCTAGGCTACAAAGTTTCAATTATAGAACATAAATTAATCCCAGATCCCAGAGCCTCTGCTTGGGTCACTGGGAGGAGTGGCTGGCCTGCAAACCACCATAGGCCTCTCGCCCAGGCCACCCCATGCCCCAAAGGAATCCCCACTCTGATCCAGGACACTCTTCAGGGCAAACCAGCTGGCCCCCACCCATGCACCAGGCCTCTATCCTATCTAATAAAAGAGTAATATGCAGATTGACCATCACTCCGCACACAAGATGGCTGCCCCATGTGGACACAAGATGGCCAGCAGGGGAGAGCTGTTGGGAGGTTCCAGGGCAGTTGTGGGTGATCAGGCCAGCAGGGGAGGGCAGTTAGGGGTGACCAGGCAGGCAGAAGAGGGAAGTTGGGGGCAAACAGGCTGGCAGGGAAGCAGTTAGACATCAATTAGGCTGGCAGGGTAGTGGTTAGGGGGTGATCAGGCTGTCAGGCAGAAGCAGTTAGCGGCAATCAGGGAGGCAGGCAGGTGAGCAGTTTGGAACCAGCAGTCCTGAGAAAAATTTGAGAAAATTGTGAGAAAAATGTTTGACACTCCGTTTAGGCCCAATCCTACCGAGATCAGCCTAACTGGGCAGTCAGACATCCCTGGAAGGGTTCCAGATTGGAGAGGGTGCAGGCTGGGCTGAGGGACATCCCCTGCTTCCCGTGCATGAATTTCGTGCACCGGCCTCTAGTATTACTACTACTACAATAATAATAATAATAATAATAATAATAATAATAGCAGCTTTTCTTTACTTTAATCTTGTAAACTGAAAAGGTACTATCAGATACATTCTTATTAACTAATTTAATAAAACAAGCAAGACCTGTCTTTCTTTGACTACAGAGCCCAAAGATCAGTTTAAGAAGTTTCATTTTTTTTACTACTGCTTACCAGACTGGCCATGGCATTTCTGGGATTGCAAGGGCTGTTGATTCTATTTTGCTGTGAGACTAGCCACATAACACAGTTTAGACCACTGAAGTGATTGTCTGAGTTGTCCCCCTACAAAGTCAGCTGTGCCAGCAGGGTGTCAGTTGTGGAATCGTCACCAGCACATAAATTAGAGTTTAAAATGTGAAAGTTATTAAGATTTAGTATGGACCTAAATCCTTTCTCCCATTGTTACTCTTGTTCCTGTCCTCTCCCCCATCATAAGTCCAAATCTATTCCTACACCTCACTCTTCAGAAAGAAGGTAGAATATAAAGTCTCCTATCAAAGTAGATATTGAATATAAATATAAATCTCTCATTATAGAGATTTTAATCAGAGTGACTGAATCTGCAATTGCCAGGATACAAGCTGAAATGAGGTTTAGAGGTCATTGAAATGTCACAAAGTGGGATCCTGGGCGTCATAGCCCATCTGGGGCACACATGTTGTTTACATCCCTAAACACATAAAAGGTGATTAACAGTTCAAGAAGGTTTGCCAACAAACAGAATTCTTTACCACGCAGTAATCATAATGGCCAAACTATTAAAAATCAATTAGAAAATAATGAATGGACCCATTTATACAACTATTGTAAGTAAATCAGTTGACTTGAAATTCTGGCACAGAAAATCTAATTTTTCAAAATAAATAATTACACTAAGAATATATATTTTTTAAATTACTGATTAAAGATGGTCTATTGAACAAATGTATTTACATCCCCCCTCCCCCAAATCTCCATTAAAATAGAAATAAGAGGATTTTAAAAGATTAAAGGAGAGGCCTGGCTGGGGTGGCTCACTGAAAGGTCACAGGTTTGATTCCTGATCAGGGCATATACCCATATTGTGGGTTCAGTCTCAGATTTGGGTTCATATGGGAGACAACCAATGTTTCTCTCTCTCTCTCTCTCTCTCTCTCTCTCTCTCTCTCTCTCTCCCTCCCTCTCTCTCTCTCTCTAAAAGGAGAAGGAATGATAGCAACAAAACTTTAGAGGCTGAATAATAGACCAGTTGGTATCTGACATAGAAAATTGAAGAAGCTAAATCTTAAACCAGCAGATAAGAAAATCAAGGAGTAACTCAATTCCCAAAATAGGCAACCCCAAAAGCCCCCTCCCAAATGCAGCTTAGCCACTGCCTCTCTCCAAAGCAGCAAAAGACTGTGGTTTTCCTCAGCAGAGGATAAGGGGCTCTAAGCCAGGATTAGGCTCCTAAGCAGACTGAGTGGGAATACTGTACTGAAAGCAGAGAGACTGAAAAAAAAAAAAAAAAAAAAAAGCTTTCCATAATGTGCTGTGATTCTCCAGTCCACATTCAGTTTACAGACACTGGCAGCCATGTCCTCTAGGTAGACAAGTAGATGTTTTCTCCCTAAAGAATTCAAACAGACCTGTGGGAACCCCTTTCACGTCCCAAGCAATTCAGGGTCCCCGGTTCAGGGTTCAGGTTTCTGGAGAAGGCCACGTGTAAATGAATAAAGACACTCAGGGAAATATTAATTCGGAAAATGGGGGCCAGGTGGCAGTCCAACTCTAGTGGCAGAACTACTCCTTGTTCTGGCTTCACCATTCCTTTTATTAAAATTAAAATTACAAGATACAGCTGTATCCCCCAGGCCAGAAACACCAGTAAAAGTCAATCAGTAGATCTTCTTAGGACTAACAGGTGGGAGCTGCTTCAACCACTAACATCCCAGTAACCAGTTCCGACCCCTCAGAGCAATCAAGGTTGACCAGCCCTCCAAACTCCCTGTCCACAGCTCTCTATTATTAAAACAATGATTGGCTTCTGGCACAGACCAAGTAAAAAAGACCTGAAGGAAAAGTTCAATGTCCCAGGCACATCACCCTAGAGTAAAGACTGAATTCAGCCATCTTCATCTACCTCACTTTCCACCAGCTTTAAAATATGAGTGAAGGGCAAGGATCTGAAGCAGGCCTCTACCAGAGAACATAAAGACAAAACACACAAAGATGAAAAACAAATCATCAGGAGAGGAAACAGAGACTATGCAAGGAAGTAAAAGCTTAAAAAATTATTAATATCTTCAGAGAAGTAAAAATATTTTATGAGTAGGATGGTATAAAAAAGAATCACTAGAGAACAATAAAGAATGTTTGGAATTTTAAACTGTGATAATAGAGACAACCAAGATGGAAGCATAGGTAAACATCTGCACTTGCTGCTACACACAACTATATCAAAACTATAACTAAAAGACAAAACGAATATCATCCAGAACCATTGGAAGGCTGGATGAGTGGAAATTCTACAACTAGAAGGAAAGAGAAAAGCGCATTGAGTCCAGTAGGAGATGCAGAGACGTGGAAGTGTGGAAGTACAGAGGCATGCGTGAAAGGGGCTGGAAACTGAGTACGCTGTTGTCTTTTATAATTGTGAGGGAGATACAAGATCCCAACTGCTCTGAACTCCAGTTCCAGGTAAGACTCTGGGGACCCAGACTCATTCGGGTAGAAAATGGAATGTCTGGCATTTGGCCAGAACGTGAGGGTGGCTTTCTCTCAGAGGTGCTTGCAGAGATAATTGTTCCTGCACAGAGCCACAGGACACAGAGACCCAGGCACCTCTTTGGGTCAAGGTTAATGGGCAGCCATTGCTGTCTGCTCCACCATGGTGATTCCCTGAGACCCTGCCCCACCCAATTTACAACCCCACCCAAGCTGTGTGCAGATACTTTTGCATATGAATGGACTGGCCTTTTGCAAACTAAAATTACCTAACAAATTGCAGCTGGGTCAGAGAGACCCAGAGCTTCCAAAAGAAGACCCAAGGTTTCACAGCAGCTTTTATTGCTTCACAGCTGGTCTTCATCTGGGCACCTCCTGTAGGAAACCAGTCTTATCTCACTAATAGAAAGATGTGGACAGGAAGTCCAGGAGGCTGGTAAACAACCTTAATTGCTCTGAAAGGACAGAGCTAAAAACATTGTTAACTGAAACACCTCTGTTTGTTCTTTGTGTATTTCTTTGTTGGAATTTCCTGCCTGGGGGCTATGGGTGGATCTCATAGCCTTAATAAAAGGGATGGCCAGGCCAGAGCAAGGGGCAGTCCTTCCACTAGAGATAGGCTGCCGCCTGGCCCCCATTTCCCAAATTTATGCTTTTCTAAGTCTCTATTCATTGTGTGCGGCCTCCTCCAGATGCTGAACCCTGACATGGGAACCCTGGACATGCAGGACGTGAAAAGGATTTCCACATCTGGCTCCCGACCTGGAAATGTCTGGAGGTAATCATATTTTTTTCACCTAAAAGAGCGAAGGAGGAAATACACCGAGGAAGGTGTGGAAATTTCACCCTACACAAAGCCCATGGACTAACTGCAGAGCCGAGGTCTGTAAGTAGGGTGGGAACTCTTTTTCAGCCAGGCTAATGGGGAAGAATTAGGTTATAAAGTAATCTTTATTATAGACTTTGGCTTGTATGCTTAAAGAATGTGGTTTCTAAATCTTAGTTTGTATTTGGAATCTAAAAGCTGTAAAGAGAACTGAAATTCCATTGCTGAAACCACCTCTGGTGCGGAGAATTTCAAAGGTGGCAAAAGAGGGCAGGGCTATCTGCTCTCCCACAATGAGATTGCTTAAGGTATTTAAAAATTATAAAAGAACTAGCAGGGAAATGCAAATTTTGGCAAAATTGGGTGTTAGTTATTACATTAGAAAGCAAAAAAGAAAGAAAAGGTTTAGGATCTGTCTTTCTCTTTTAAGCATGAAAAGAAATTCAGCCAGATCTGTTGCTGATGCTTCCCAGGAAGTAAGCAGGATGTGGGGAAGGGAGCCACGTGGCGATCCGATATGGACGCCACCCCCAAAAGGGTCTCATCTTCGCCATGTTTTTTCCAGTTTTAGTAACTTAAAACTTTTACAGAATCTAAATGCACCAGGGATTTCTGTACACCTGTAAAGGGAAAGGACAGTTTTAAAACTAAGACGCGTGCAATTGTCCAAATTGAGACATTTTAGATAGAGTTCTTTAAAGCTGAACTTAACCTTTTACTATGTACAGAATAAAAACCTGAGTGTTTTCAATCCAAGGAAGATGGCGGATATGAACCAGCAGAAAACAGCTCAAGCTAGTTCCAGGAACAGACTAGCATGTCCATAATGAAGAGTGGCTTTTTAAAATGCTAATTAAGGGTGTTAAAAGGCTAAGCTAAGGCCTTTAAGAAAATCAGTAAATTGTGTTACAAAAGAATTTATTCAAAGTAAATGTCTTAAAATAATTGGAATTGGATTTGAAACTCAAAAATTTGTCAAAATATAGATAATGTATAATTATAAAGACCTAAATAGTCCAGGTAACTAGCTATGCCCTTTGTTAGTGGAGGAAGAAGGGTAGTTGCCCTTCCCCCAGCACAAAGCTAGAACCGGTTTCCTGCTATATGGTAATTTACATTTGAAAAAATCAAAATTGGTTTTCCACCACTGGCTAATAAATACCAAAAAGTTTAAGTTATTAATTGATAATGTCTTGTATTTTTCTTAGAAATGTGAAATATTATTAATCTAGGAACTCCTAAATGTTTAACTTTCCAGCTTTAGAAGTTCAAAGTGTAAATTAAATTGGGAGAAATTATATAAATGTGGTAATTAAATGCCTAATATAACTTTTTTTTAAAGGGTTGTTTTCTCTGATAATTAGAAATTCAAAATATTTTATTTTTTGGTCTAAATTTAAAAAGGAGAATTCTATGATCCAGTTTAAATTTAATTGATATTCTTTAAAAGTAATCTAAAAGTAATCTAAATATGTAATCTTTAAATCATATATACATATGTATATTTGATCTTTCCA
Source organism: Antrozous pallidus (assembly GCA_027563665.1). Classification (NCBI taxonomy): domain Eukaryota; kingdom Metazoa; phylum Chordata; class Mammalia; order Chiroptera; family Vespertilionidae; genus Antrozous; species Antrozous pallidus. Next base: position 116,424,384 of record CM050514.1, read on the forward strand.
AGTATATTTCAAGACTGTGAGCATGGCTTTTGGACATTTTAAGGGCCCAGAAATGTTTTTAAAAAGTCTATTCTCTTAAATATTTTTAAATTATACTTGAAATAGCATAGAAAGTTTCTTCAAATTGTTAAGAAAGTTTTGCCTCTAAGAAGGACAAAATAAAGTAACAGCATATATTTTACTTATATACATATATTAAGTGTTGTGGAGGTTTTGCCTCTGGAAGGGGCAAAGTGGAGCAACAAAATATTTCTTACATATAGCCAAATTTTGAACAGCAGAATCTTAAATAAGAACCAATAAGTGAGATACCTAAACTAAGTTTACTGAATAAAGTTTCTTTGCTTTTTTTAAATTAAAGATACCTACTTAAGTTACTTTATAAATTAGCTTTTTGAAATATAATCAAGGTCTCATAAAACAGATTAGAAGCCACCATTTATTTGCTGCCTGAGTTTGGTAGCCGTCTACATTCTTAATTGAGCTATAGGCAGGGCAACATTTGCTGATTGTAAGAAATGCTTGATGCCACTGAGAAAAGATAGCTCCATTACAGAGATGATTCGAGCTTGTCAGAATGTGGGATCAGGAATTTTTCAAGCAAGCCTATTGGCTGCTGCAGTAACAGTAGGAAATAAGTGTTATAAGTGTGGAAAAACAGGACATTTCCAAAAGGAATGTGGACAACCGAGAAGGACACAAGGTAGCGCTCCAGAGAGAGGCGTAAACATTCAATCTCCAGATTCAATCCCTGTCCTAGACGTAAGAAAGGGAACCATTGGGCCAGTCATTGTAGATCAAAATTTCATAGAGATGGGCATCCTCTAGATCAAGATAGAAGGCATAGTGAACGGCCGGGAAACGGCCGGAGGGGTGCCCCCCAGCCCCGTCATTAATAAGGGAAATCTGCCCTGCAAGGCCCAGTGAATTCCCTCATCTGAGCAACTCCGGGAAGCACAGGCCTGGATCTTAACAGCACTGTAGCGGTCACTTTGACCCCAGATAATGCTCGGCAAGCTATTCCTACAGGAATTTGTGGACCTGTGCCACAGGGAACTTTAGGATTAGTCTTAGGGAGGAATGGAAGTACTCTAAAAGGATTAACTGTTCTGCCTGGAGTCATTGATTCAGATTATGAAGGAGAAATTAAAGTTATACTAGAATGTAATCTGTTATGCAAATTACTCCAGGGCAAAGTATTGCTCAGATACTACTACTACCTTATGTTGAGCAAGGTGAGGCTATAAATAGAAAAAGAGGAATGCAAGGGTCTGGAAGCTCAGACATTTATTGGATACATGAAGTTAGCAAAACCCGTACTATGATTAATTTAAGAATAGAAGGAAAACAATTTAGGGGTCTAGTGGACACTGGAGCTGATGTTAGTGTTATCAGCAAAGAATTCTGGCCTCCAAGTTGGTCCACAACAGAAGCTATGGGCTCGGTTAAGGGGATAGGAGTCCCTAATGATACACAGCGTAGTGCTGCAGTGTTAAGGTGGCAAGATGAAGGACAGACAGGATGGTTTCAGCCCTACATAATCTCTGGAATTGCAACCAATTTATGGGGCCGGGATGTCTTAGAAGGTTTACAGGCATGTATTATTACCGGCAAGGGACAGCAGTTAAAAACTCAGAAGGAATATCAGACTAATCAAGGCTTGGAAAAGGATGATCAGGGAATTAAGGAACCCATCCAAGCCAAGGGAAACTCAGGAAGAGGAGGATTAAGATATCAACCTTTTTAGGCCTCAGAAGGTGGAAATAAGGAAAGATTGTCTTAAAACTTTGACTTTCAGGAATTATTAGGGGACATTAACTGGTTAAGACCTTATCTGAAAATCTCTACAGGAGAAATGACAAATTTATTTAAATTACTTAGAGGTGACTCTAGTCTTTCCTCTCCCAGAACTTTAACAGAGGAAGCTAGGAAGGAGTTGCTAAGAGTTGAGCAGGCAATCTCCTTAGCCCAGGTAGCACGGATCCAGCCAGAATTACCTTTATTGGGACAAATTAATCCTACTGGATATAGTCCCACTAGAGTCATTTTTCAATATAATAATTCTCCTGCCATTATAGAATGGGTCCACCTAGGACATCAATCCTCTAAAACTGCAGTTACATATGTAGAACTAATAGCCCAATTAATATTTCAAATTAGAAAACACTGTAAACAGCTTAGAGGGAAGAGCCCCAGTGTCTCTACCTCCCCTTCACTGGGAAGCAATTAGAATGTTATTTCAAACTGATTAAAATTGGCAAATTACGTTAAGTGGATATTCAGGGGAATTTAGCTGTCATCTATTAAAAGATAAGTTACTACAATTTTTATATAATACCACCATCATTATACCAAAAAATACTAGACAGGAACCTATTCCTAGAGCTTTAACTGTTTTTACTGATGGATCATTTAATGGGAAAGCTGCCTATCATACAATAAATTCAGATCGAGTCATATTGACCAGTCATACTTCTGTACAAAGAATTGAACTTAAAGTTATTAAGGCTACATTGCAGGACTTCCAAGAGTCTCTAAATATTGTCTCTGATTCCTTTTACACTGCAAACTTAGTGGATAGAATTAAAACTGCCTGGTTTAAATGGCTTAGTGATCAAAGTTTATTTTTATTATTTAAACAAGTTAACATAGACAGTATCCTTTTTGTATCACTCACATTAGGGCTCATAGTGTCCTGCCTGGTCCTTTAACAAAAGGAAATGCACATGCTGATCAGTTGGTTGCTTTATTAAAAGAAGCCCCAGAATCTCATCAGCTTTTATATCAGCCTGCCAAAATGTTGTCTAAACAATTTTCAATCACTCGACAACAGGCAAAACAGATTATTAAGGAATGCCCCACTTACATGTTACATCTACCTCAAGGAGCTAATACGGGAATCAACCCTAGAGGTTTATTAAGAGATCATATATGGCAAATGGATGTAACACATTATACTCCCTTTGGACGCCTTGGACCATTACATGTCTCTGTAGACACCTTTTCCAAGGTCCTATGGGCTACTGCATCTACAGGAGAGATGGCAAAACAGGTTATTAATCATTGCCTAGCTGCTTTTGCTGTCATGGGAGTTCCAAAAATTATTAAAACTGATAATGAGCCTGCTTATATAAGCTGCCAATTCCAGGAATTTTGTAAAAGGTGGAAAATTCAGCATATTACAGGGATACCTTATAATTCCCAAGGTCAGGCTATTATTGAACGACAACATCGAAGGTTAAAATCCCAACTTGAAAAACAAAAAAGGAGGGATTATGGAGAAATCACCGGTGGGTAGGCTGCACCAAGCCTTAATTACTTTAAATTTTTTTCACTTGTGGTGAAAATGGGAAAACGCCTATGGAGAACTATTGGCACCAGAATATAACAAAAGAAAATGGTCTAGTTAAATGGAAGGATCCTGAATCCAGTTTATGAAAGGGACCTGATCCATTATTAACCTTTGGCAGAGGATATGCTTGCATATTTCCAGAAAAATTTTCCAAACCTGTGTGGATCCCTGCTAGAAATATTAAACTGCATCAGGGATCCAAAAGGGAAACTAGTCAAAATTAAGAGGACCTTACGCCTGGAGCCACACCATGCAGCTGCAGACAATCAGCTACCTCAGACACAGAGAGCAGCGACTCCAAGCAATCCACTGAAGATGAACAGCAGGAGGACAACAAACAGCCCAGAGACCACCCAGAGCATGGTAAAGAAGATGGTACAGATGCCTGAGGACATCTTTCTGGCCATAATAGCAGTAATCAACTGTACGGTAATATTACCTGGGGCAAAATGGGAAAGTATTTTGCACTTATGTTCCTGACCTTTCATGGGTAAGAACCCTTATGTGGTTTAATCAGCTATGTACCAAACACCTTGGTTCATTCAAGAGCAACAGGTGTGGGCCAAGGAAGCATAATTACATAGGTGTTGCTACCCAGTTTTTCTTTTTTTTTTATGTCACTAATTCAAACCACTACTCCTTTGTGTGCAAAATTAAAGAAAGGCTTCTGCCTTGCATGGACACCAAAGGAGGGTAGACAAACGTTATAACACATCTACTATCACCACTTGCTCCTAGGAGAGGTGCAGAAACATGTAATAAGACTTTGTCTATACAAAAAGAAATTGACAGCCAGTTTGGTAATTTAATTGTCATGGCTTGCAGGAAGAATATTCTTGCATGATATTATTCTACAATGTCATTATAATTTTTGAAATTTTACAATAGCATATTGTACAGTTATTTCAAACTTATAAACTAAATATTTGAATGGCAGTAATTTAAAAAGGACATGAAAGGACTTAATCCCTTCCACTGTGTGGTTGGCCTTTTTGGATAGGTACCTAAGCATTCTATGTTGGACCTTTTTGCCATGAAGGGATCCTTTTCTCACAATCTAATTGCCCACAGCTGTTGCCTGAGTTTTCTGTACATGCTGAGGTGGAAGTCTTGTGGTGGCTGGTACCATGGATCTGTCTCTCGCTCAATGGAGTGAACTGAGCCCTCTCTGGAGAAAAAACCTGGATTCCCCAAGATATGTGATCAAGTGCCAGGACCCCGCCAGCAGGCAAGGGGATCCCAAGGTAGGCACTGGTGTGGAGGCCACGGGAGCACAGGCTACCAAGGAGACAGAAATGAACCTCACATCACCCTGCTTGGCCCCTAAGGATGGCTGGTTAGCCAGAGATGGGTAAGATTCCTCATGGGAGGGACAACCTAAGACAGGCACAGTCACAGAGGGGCCATCAGGAGAGAACATGGGGGCCACAGAGGTGGGGCATAGAAACTCACCCCCCCCCAGCATTGCAGGGGCTTGAACACTCGCCCCTTCTGAGGGAGGTCTCCTGCCCCATGGCTAATTCACTTCCCATGCCCAGCCCATATCAGGACCCAGGTAAGAGACAAAGATTTGGACCAGCCCAGATCAGACCAAGGCAACAAACAGAAACTTGGCTAACAGCAGCTACCCTATATATAGCACCAGGGATGCTCAGGGCCTACTCAAAAATACAAACAATCCTTTCCCTTAATATTTACAGGGTAAACTAAGATTGTTGTTTGAGTATTAAATTTGACAGAAAATTAGCAGTCAAGTTTTTCAGATTAATTTAATTTGGCTAAAAGAAAACAAGTGAGAATTCTAGGAAATTTAATTGTACTTGATAAAAAGCTGTTCTTAAAGTATTAACTAAAATTTCTATTGGTAGTTCATTTCATGGTAAGATTGCTTAACATGCGATGAACCTATTATGCAAAAAATTATAAATTTAAAGTTATCAAAACTGCATTATAAAGTTTCCAAATGCCTCCATTTAATTCACAAAAAAGGGGGATAGTGGAGCAATATCATGTAAGAAAAAATTATTCCTATAAGTACATTAAAGTTTTTTTTTTATTTTAAAAATGATCCTAACAGTAAGACACCCATAAAAAACACAAAATATCAAAGTAACCCAAAGGAAAATCGTTTGGGAAAAATAAATAGGATCTCAAGTCAAAAGATTTCTTTATTAACTTTTGGTCGAGACTATGCTTGTGTATTTTCAGAAAACAACTTCAAAACCATGTGGATTCCTGAAACAGAGGAATTGACATGTGTGCTTCAACCATGAAGACAGGAAGAAAACAGTCCAGAGATGGAAGATGCTGACAACGCCTTGCCATGCTGGCAGTCAGCAGCTGTGTGTCGCTGCAGGTTGCCCAATACCAAACCAGCAAGGGTTGGACCTGCATTGCCACCATTTATCTACCATCCAGAACTGAAATATCATGGCTGACATGTACATATAAGGAACTGTTTGGACATTGAAATTGGGACTCAAAAAATGTTTGCCCAGAAAGAAACTTACTACAGATTGATTGATTTGCTTCTCAGTATGGCCATTGTTGCTTGTCTCATTTTTATTCTTATCTGTTTATTTCTAGTCTGCAAATGCAAGATTTTTTTAAAGGAAAGAAAGGGGGGAGATGTAGGAAACCAGTCTTATCTCACTAATAGAAAGATGTGGACAGGAAGTCCAGGAGGCTGGTAAACAACCTTAATTGCTCTGAAAGGTCAGAGCTAAAAACATTGTTAACTGAAACACCTCTGTTTGTTCTTTGTGTATTTCTTTGTTGGAATTTCCTGCCTGGGGGCTATGGGTGGATCCCATAGCCTTAATAAAAGGGATGGCCAGGCCAGAGCAAGGTGCAGTCTTTCCACTAGAGATTGGCTACTGCCCACAGCCTTAATAAAAGGGATGGCCAGGCCAGAGCAAGGTGCAGTCTTTCCACTAGAGATTGGCTACCGCCTGGCCCCCATTTCCCAAATTCATGCTTTTCTAAGTCTCTATTCATTGTGTGCGGCCTCCTCCAGACGCTGAACCCTGGCATGGGAACCCTGGACACGTGGGACGTGAAAAGGATTTCCACAACCTCCAAATCCCAAACAAAGAGGAGGAAACTGTCTGTAGCTCCTGCTGGGTGGCTTCAGGCAGTGGCTGACTTTGCACCTCCTTGGAGATCCTAGAGCCAGTGTACCCAGTGGTCAGAGTGAGACCATCCAGATTACAACTCTTCACATCCATAAGACACACACTCAGGGGGCAGACTCAGTGAGCACCAAAGCCCCACTGAAACAAGTCCTGCCCCAAAAGGGTGTCTCCAGCACAGAAGTCCTTCCATTATAGACACAACTGGTCCTCACAGCCAATTGGCCTGGAGGTCAATTCCTGCCAGTGATACCAAAAGCAATCAAGGCTTAACTACAACAAGACTGTGCATACAGCCCACAAAGAAGTGCACCAAATTACCATCACAGGTAATTTAGGGAGGCTGAGCCACTGGGCCCTATAGGACACCTAGCACACAAAGCCACTCTGTCAACACAGAGAAGCAGCCAAAATGTGGAGACAAAGAAACAGGTCACAAATGAAAGAAATGGAAGAAAGCAAACTACTGGATATAAGAGTTCAAAACCATGGTTATAAGGTTACTCAAGAATCTTCTTGAAACCTCCGAGAAATATAGTGACCCTCAAGGATATGAAAAAGGACTAACTAGAAATTAAACATACACTGACTGAAATAAAGAATGATATACAGAGATTTAACAGCAGACTAGAGGATCCCAAGAATCAGTTAAAGTTTTAAAATACAAAGAAAAAACACCCAACCAGAAAAGCAAAAAGCAAAAAGAATCCAAAAATATGAAGATATTGTAAGGATCCTCTGGGACAACCTCAAGCATACCAACATCAAAATTATGGGGGTGCCAGAAGAAGAGAGAGAGCAAGATATTGAAAACATATTTGAAGAAATAATGACTGAAAACTTCCCCACCTGGTGAAAGAAATAGACTTACACATCCAGGAAACCCAGAGAATCCCAAACAACAGGAATCCAAAGAGGACCACACCAAGAAACATCATAATTAAAATGCCAAGAGCAAAGGACAAAGAGAATTTAAAAGCAGCAAGAGAAAAACAGTTAGTTGCCTACAAGGGAGCACTCATATGACTGTCAGCGGATTTCTCAACAAAAACTATACAGGCCAGATGGGAGTGGCAAGAAATATTCAAAGTGATGAATAGCAAGAAGTTACAACCAAGATTACTGAACCCAGCAAAGCTATCATTCAGATTTAAAGGTCAGATAAAGAGCTTCACAGATAAGAAAAAGCTCAAGGAGTTCATCACCACAAAACCAGTATTATATGAAATACTGAAAGGTATTCTTTAGGAAGAAAAAGAAAAGTAAAGATAAAAATTATGAACAACAAAGTGACAACAAATACATATCTATCAACAAGTGAATCTAAAAATCAAGTGAATAAAAAATATGACTATAATAGAATAAAGGACATAGAAAGGGAGTGGACTGACAATTCTTGGGGTGGGAGGAAGATAGTGTGGGGGTGTGGGAAGAGATTGTACAAAAATTATACACTTATGGATGAGGGTGTGGGGTAAGGCCAGGAGGGCAGTGGAGGTGGAAACTGGGTGAAGGGGAGCTATGGGGGAGAGGGGAGAGGAACAACTGTAAGAATCTGAACAATAAAGATTTATTTTAAAAGGGGGGACACATTCCAGTAAAATTCCCTAATTTTTTGAAAATTATCTATTTTTTAGAATTAAGAAATCAAAATTTACAAGTTTTGTGATCAAATTATGTCCTTGTCTGCTAAATACTATAGAAGAAAGTTAAACCATCCTAAAGCACTATTTTAGAATACATGGATATTTTAATAGAATGATTTGATCAAAATTCAGAATTATCACATACATTTTAAATATAACAAATAGAATTTTATTTCAATAAAATTAATAAGAAAACCAATAGATTTAATTTAAAAGCAGGGGAGGGTAGGTGGAAGAGATTAACCAATGAATTTGTATGCATATATGCATAAGCCATGGACATAGGGGAAAAGGAGGACCAGTGTAATACTTTCAACAATAAAGATCTTAAAAAAATAAAAATAAATTAAAATGGCCAAATAAAAAATGAAAATAAACTGCGATAATAGAATTTAAAAACTTAACAGAACTTTCTAGCAGAACTCACAAGAAATAAAGCCAAAAGACAAAGAAAAGGATAATAGTAGAGAAGAGATAAGACAGAAGATCAATGTAGAAGGTACAATATTCTAATAACTAAGAGTTCCAAAAAGAGAGGATTTAGAAATAATAATAGAGAAGAACTCATAATAAATCAATAATTCAAAATTTCCCAAACCAAGGGAAAAAACTGCCAGACTGATAGGTCAAATAATATCCCTACAATGGATTCAAACAGACCAACATTCGTCCTGTGAAATTTAAGAACCTGGAGAGAGGATAAAATTCAACAAGCTCTTTGAGGGAAAAAGGTGTCTTACACCAAAGGACTGAAGGTTCCAAAATTGGAAGACAGTACAAGAAGGCAATTATTGTCAAATGGTGGTCGTTGGGGCAAATTCAATGCCAGCAGGACTGTGCAGTTGGGGATGCAGTGAAGAAAGACATTTTATTCAGTTCAAACATCAATTGTGATACAACCGGCTGTGGAGCAGCTCAGTAGCGTTACAGCTGAATTATGAAGCACCGAGGCTGCGGAGCAGGATGGCTGGCTGTGAGGTCCCCTCAGGGGACAGCTCTGCTCTGCTCTGCCTGCTCTGGTTCCTACTGTGCAGGTCTGCTGCCCTCTTCTTCACTCTGGTCGGGCCAGACATCTTCCGTGCTTTGTCTTGGGCATTTCAGCTCCAGCCAGGAAAACACAGCCTTCTTTCTTTGGTGGAAAGGGAAGGTGTGCCATCTCAGTCGAAGTGGGGCTGACTTTATAGTTCCCAGCCCTGATCCCTGATTGGCCCATCCTCATGCAGATGAGAACTCCAGATCTTCCAGATTGATTGGTATTGGTGGAGAAAGATGCTGATGGGAATGTGCTGCACAACTTTGATTGTGATATGTATTCCATATGTCAGAATACAATTCCAGGAACTCCTTCATGCAGGCTGGCTCAGATGGCAGGAACACAGTGCAGGCAGGCAGTTCAGTGCAGACTTCTCCTTGAAGTGCATTTTGCATGACAGTCTGTGCAGAAATGGCTGCTAGGCTCTGGTTTTTGTTGTTGTTTGAAAGAGAGGCATATTGATGTGAGAGAGAAACAGTCATTGATTGACAGAGGACCAAACCTGCAACCAGGGCACGTGCTCTGACCAAGAACTGAACTGGCAACCTTTGGGCGCAGGATGGGCCACGGGAGCTCCGTCTTAGCCGGAATCTTCCTTCTCAGGGTCCGTATTATTAATCCATACAGGAGAGATACTGGTGCCATTTCTAAAAAAAAATAAGATAAAGGGAAACAGTAGGTAGAACTCTAAGGAAACACTTTGAAGACATCCTAACTCTGAAACATACACTTGTAGGACAAGAAACTACAAGCAAATGCTCAATGTTTTGAAGTTGGGTTGAGAGAGAGATTGTTGATAGCCAAAGATTTACTTTTAATCCTTGGTTATCAACAACACCACAATCATTCTAGCCAACCTGTGTTAGGTCGCCGAAGGAGGAACGTGCCAGGCCAGAGTGGTGAGGGATTAAGATCACCAGCACACCAGGTGGCTGAGCCTGGATGGCTCCAGCACCCAGTGAGAATAGTCAGCGGCTTTTAAAGGACTTTTGGCAGGGTTTTTTTTCTGGGCGGAGACTATGCATACCCGAAGAGGAGAGAATGGAATATGGTCACCATAGTGAAATATGGTTAAAGGGAATATCCACAGTGAAATGACCTGGAAAGCCCGTTCCCAGGGTAGGGGTATCAATTCAACTGCTGATCAAATCTAACAACCTGGACCAGGCATCTCAGTAACCATTTCTAACACATTCACTTATTCCTTATGACAATCCAAACAGACAGAAATAATTACCACAATTTTACAGATTAAGTTATGTTAATTAAGTAATTGACCAAAAGATCACTATCACTGGTTAAGAGGACAAGCTGGAATGCAAACATTAAAACCTTTTTTTTTTTTTTTTTTAGCTACTATGCCTTGCAATCTTGGGAAATAATGTTAATAGTTAACTATTGCATTCATAATTTTTGTAAAGTTTAGTATTTCTGCCAACACTTACTTCTTAGAGACAGCAAAAATGTGTGTGTCAGACTCTACTTCCTATCTTTATATTTTGAAATAAGAAGGAAAGAGGGAGATTAGCTTAAAATTATTCTAATAAAATGAAATACTAGTTCATGAGTTTTTGGAAAAGTATCCTGGTTAGCTGACAGAACTTTGAGGAAATCATTTAAGTAAAGGAAAGCTTCAAAGATGAGGGCCCAAGAAAGAGTAGCAATATTTCAGCTGAGCCGGAGAACCAGGCCCACACTGCAGGAGGGTTTTGCACAGGGCCTGTATAAGTTGGCCTGGCAGCCATTTTTATGTACACAAGCCCTCCCACATGGAATTTTCCATATTAATGTGCTTCCATTGTTCTCAGTTGGGCCTGCAGTAACTTTAGCCCTCTTCCAGATGTTTCCTGACATTAGCATCCAAGATGTGCTGGCCAGCTCTCTTTAAAATTGCAGAAACTCTATGTTGTGTGCATTAGTTATCCAAATGGAAAAGCCAGTACAAAAAGCCAGCGCAGAGGATAAAAAGCTGGGGAAGGGTTGGAGCAAGGCTTTACCAGCACATGGAGTGTAGATAAAGGGCCAAGAAAACAAGCTGTCTTTGATCAAGACCCCCAGCAGCCTTCATCACACTGCCCACGCACAGGGATCAGTGTCCTCAGTTCCCAGATGAGGCCTGGGTTTCTGGAAGCTTCCCCACTCTGGAGATGCAATAGGAACACCCTGATACCCACAGATCTATCAACCCTCTAATCAGTTTCTCCTTTACTTTGTTAACAAAAAAACAAAACAAAACAAAAAAAATCTGCATAGACCAGAAAACAATTTCCCGAAGTATAGTCTTCAGTAAGCTAGTACATATTTCATTTTTAAAAAGGATTGGGCAGTCAAATGAATTTTAAAAGATGTATGTTAAAGTTAAGCAATTACATTTCCCAAGCACTCTTGGGGCTTGTAATTGTTCATGTACGCTGTGAATTTCAGAGAGAATGATTTCTGAGGACCAAGCCCACTTGAAAAGAGGCAATGTGGCTTCTCAGCTCCAATCACCCTTTCAGAGGCTAAACTAATTGCCAACTGAATAGCTTCACACATCTCAAACATAACACATCTATTACTGAACGTAATTGCCTATTATTTCTGCTCAGACTCCAGCTTCCCTTCCCTGGATTACGGTAAAATATTCACCATTCACCTCCTAAACTAGAATCATAGCAGTTGTCCTCTTTTGTTCTCATTGCCACCCTCCTATACTCACCATCCTGCTGTAAAAGAGATACTGCTTTGACTTTGTAGTGCCTCTATGGAAGCACACAGATTGCCAACCTCAGGCTAGCATTCCTAGTTGATGACTGGACATTTCTATTTGGTTCAGTACTAAATGCCGGGGCTGACCAGCAGACCCTGAGTGATAGATGAGCAAATTGCTCTCACACACCCTTCTGTGAAAGAGAGGGCTGAGGGAGTCTTTTACTTCAGTAGTAAAAGCAGTCCTGTTCACCTGTCTCATTGGCTTTTTATTGTAACAAGAGCTTGAACTCAAATTAACCTCTAGATACAATCAGCGGGCAAGTATTCTTGAGAAAGTATATGCTTCTACAAGGTTGGGTCTTTAAAGACTAAACATACAAATTCTAGCAAAACACCCCTGGGGATCAGACTTGTTTGAAAAATCAAGGTAGGAACTGCCGCCTTTGGCAAGGTCCCCTCAAAGGCCTGGACCTTCCAGAGAATTCTCCTTACAGATGTTCCAACCAGGTCACGTGCTTCCCCACAAGTAAACACTATATGTGGGCTTGCAATGACTGACTTCGAGTCTTCCTCACCCAGCGGGCACCTATTTCCCAACTTTTGTAACTCTCAACAACTAAGAATCACTATGTTCTCAACCTAGCTGTGTTAGCTTTCTTTTTCTTATTTGTTTTCATTTATGTTTTATTGTATTAGTTGATTCATTTTTTGTTTGTTTTATTTTTAATTGTAAAATATACAGTATATAACATAAATTTTACCATCTTATTCATTTTTAAGTGAACAGTTCAATAGTGGTAACTACTTTTACATTATTGTATAACCAATGTCCAGAACTCTTTTCATGTGGCAAAACTAAAATTCTATATTCTTTCTTTTTTTTAATATATATTTTTTTATTTCAGAGAAGAAGGGAGAGGGAGAGATAGGAACATCAGTGATGAGAGGGAATCATAGATCAGCTGCCTACTGCACACCCCTACAGGGAGAGGATCACTCACATGTGCCCTGACCGGGAGCTGAAACCTCCTGGTTTGTAGGTGGACGCTCAACCTCTGAGCCTTACCAGCCAGGCACGTTCTGTGCACTCTCCACTTCATTTTACTCCCATTTCCTTCTGTTTTCTATAATCCCCAGGTTGCTTTCTTTATAAATTTCACTATCTAGTGCCTCACATAAGAGGAATCATAAGTATTTGTTTTTCTAACTAGCTTATTTTACTTAGCATAATTTTCTCAGGGTCTGTCTATGTTCTGTGACTGGGATGGCGAACCCATGACATGTCTGTCAGCACTGACACACATAGTCATTTTCGATGACATGCCGCCGCATGTAGTAGCATACAGAGAAGTATGGGACAACATGCCGAGAAGGACGTTTCATCCTCAGCTACTGCACCTGACCATGCAGTAGCCGAGGACGAAACATTTGCTAGTAGTGTAGTGTAGACACTCTGTGCCGGAGGTCTGTAGGCCAAAACAATAAAACTCCGGCACAGAGCGTCTAGTTCTAGGACTTCCAGTTAAGCTGTTAGGGGATCTTTGACCTCACTTCCGGCCAGTGGAGCAGGGAGCAGCAGAATGCAGTGGGGGACGTATCTCTGGGGGCCCTGTGATCGCCATTACCAGCAACCACATAACCACGGCAACCATCATCCAATCTACTGTTCTGGGGTGTCGTGGATTCCTAATTGACCATAATTACTGAGATAAGTGAGGGGGCGGCTGACAGAGGCGAGGGCCTGTGCTATGGGTGCCGTTTCCCCCATAGAAATAGAGGCAGCCATCTTAATTTATATAAGGAACGTCATTTTGCAGCATAGTGCAGACTCCATTTCACCACTATTACTGTTGTGCATCCTTATTAACCCCTATTTCTGCTTATTAACCCTGCCCTTTCCTAAAAGACAGCTACATGTGCCATCTTGTGGTCCGTTAGGCTAGTTAACCTCTAATTGCCTGCAGGGCTAACAGGCTATCTTTAACTCTATCTTCTGTCATGTTCCCCCTGATGGAGAACCCAAAATATATATATATTTTAAAAAAGGTTAAGTAAAGGAAGTGGTAGTAGCAGTGGCCAACCCTTTCAAGAGACATGGATCGAGATGTATGACATTATAGAAAAAAATGGCAGACTATTTTGCATTCTATGTACTGAAATAGTAGTGAGCAGAACATGGAATATAAATAGATATTTTTAAACTAATCATTCCCAGCTCTTGAAAAAAAGTGAGCATGAAAGGAAGGAATACATTTCCAGGCAGCTACACCTTTATAAGAGCCAATCTAATTCCATCTTTAAATTTATAAAAGGCTCTACAAATTTAACATCTGCAAGTCTGAGCATTGCTTACTCTATAGCTCAGCCTGGAAAAGCACTCAGTGAGGTAGAATTTATTAAAGAAACTCTCCTAAGATGTGTACCAGTTCTATTTCATGATATGCAGAATAAAGATGCAATTATTAAGAGAATATCTGAGTTGGAGAGAATCAAGATGGCGGCATAGGTGGAACACCTATCTTGCCGTCATACTCAACAATTTTAATACTACAACTTAACGAAAGAACAAACACCTTCCAGAATCACCAGAAAGCTGGCCGAGTGAAAATTCCACAAATAAAAGCGAAGATAAGACACTGTGACTCAGAGGAGCGGTGGAGGACAGCGTTGAAAGATTCGCGTGGAGAGAGGTTTGGAGCGTGCGCCACGGAGAGGGCGGGCGGCTGAAAACCGGCCAGTTTTCTCGAACGGGGAGACAAAGGCGTCCCACTGGACTGATTCTCCGGCTTTGGGCGAAGTCCAGGGAACCAACCCACTATCATACGGGGTGAAAACTGGACAGTGGGAGGGCACGCCGAAACTCGGGCGCTGCAGGGGTCTCCCGGCTTGTGGAGAAGGCAGCTTGCGCGAACAGCTCGGCTGCTTGACTGGGCAGAGAGCGCTCTGCAACTTGCTTTCTCATTTGGAAAACCGTCAGTCTGCTTTGTTTTACGACCCTGGGTGAGACATTGGTAGTGTAGATTCATTTGGGGAGAGTCTGAATTTCCCAGCAGCCGGTGGAGCTCCACAGCATTTCTCTCTCAGAGATGCTGGCAGCCATTGCCCCCGGCACAAAGTCCCTGGGGCCGTATAGGGCGGAGCTAACGCTGTCTGCTTGGCCCGGAGACTCCGCCCATCCAACCTGAGCACAGCTGAGCTTCACAGACAATTGGCCTGAGGTCAACCCCTCCAAGTGCTAACAACGATTAACTGAGCTTAACTTCAGCAAGACTGTGCAACCCATATCCACCACAGGTAACCGGGGAGGCTGAGCCACTGTCCCTAGTAGTGGGACACACAAAGCTACCACACAAAGCTAATTGACCAACTCAGGGAAGCAGCCACCATGCAGAGACATGGAAAGAAATCAGATGTGAAAGAAATGGAGGAAAAAAAACGACTTGACGTGGAATTCAAAACCACGGTTATAGGGTTCTTCAAGAGGCTCCAACAAAAGGTCGAGGCCTATAAGGAAATAAGCAAGACCTACAAGGAAATGAACGAGACCTGCAAGGAAATGATCAAGACCAACGTGGAAATCAATGAGTCCTACAAGGAAATGAACAAGACCCTCAAGGATATGAATGAGACCTGCAAGGAAATGATTAAGACCAACGTGGAAATGAAGGAGACTCTCAAGGATATAAAGGAGACTCAGAAGGATATGAAAAAGGACCAACAGGAAATTAAGCATACACTGACTGAAATAAAAAATATTATACAAAGACCTAAAAGTGCTCTGGAGCACCCCAAGAACCAAGTTAAAGATTTGAAATACAAAGAGGGAAAATCCACTCAGCTGAAAAAGCAAGTAACCAAAAGAATCCAAAAAATTGAAGATAGTGTTAGGGGCTTCTGGGACAACCTCAAGCATACCAACATCCGAATTATAGGGGTGCCAGAAAAAGAGAGAGACCAAGACAATGAAAACCTATTTGAAGAAATAGTGACCGAAAACTTCCCACACCTGGTGAAAGAAATAGACTTAGGAGTCCAAGAAGCGTACCGAACCCCAATATATAGGAACCCTAAGAGGACCACACCAAGGCACATCATAATTAAAATGCCAAGAGCAAAAGACAAAGAGAGAATATTAAAAGCAGCAAGAGAGAAACAGTTGGTTACCTATAAGGGAGCACCCATACGATTGTCAGCGGATTTCTCAACAGAAACGATGCAGGCCAGATGGAAGTGGCAAGAAATATTCAAAGTGATGAACAGCAAGAATCTACAACCAAGATTACTCTATCCAGCAAAGCTATCATTCAGAATTGAAGGCCAGATAAAGTTCTTCGCAGATAAGAAAAAGCTAAAGGAGTTCATCACCACCAAACCAATATTATATGAAATGCTGAAAGATATTGTTTAAGAAGAGGAAGAAGAAAAAGTTAAAAGTGTAAACTAGGAACAACAAATACACATCTGTCAACAAATGAATCTAAAAATCAAGTGAGTTAATAAGCTGATGAATGGGATAAACTGGTGAATGTAACAGAATCACGGACATAGAGAGGGAATGGACTGACAACTCTTGGGAGAGAGTGTGTGAAGTGCAGCAAGAGACTGGACAAAAATCATGCAACTATGGGAGAGGACAGTGGAGGGGGGTGAGGGCGGAGGGTGGGATGGGTACCAGGTGGAGGGGAACTATAGTGGGGGAAAAAGGGAACAATGTAATTAATAAACTGAACAATAAAGATTTAAAAAAATAAATAAATAAAGGATAAAAATTTAAAAAAAGAGAATATCTGTGTTACCACTCAGTAGAAATATCATAAAAGACTGAATAATGAGACTGAACATAAATGTACAACATCAATTAAAGAGAAACATAAGTAATTGTAAATATTTTTTTATCTCTCTTGATGAAACTACTGATGTCACATCACATGCTCAATTGGCCATTTTTGGTCGATATTCTGATGGTCTCACAATGAGAGAAGAGTTGATAAAGTTAGTATCAATGCCAACAAGTACATCAGGAAGCGAAATATGTAAGGTTGTGATACAAACATTCCGTGACCTAAGCATTGATATCTCTAAAGTTGTGTCAGTGACGACAGATGGGGCACCAAACATGGTGGGGAAAAAAGTTGGATTTGTCAAATTGTTTAAGGAAGCTATTGGACATCCATTTGTACCTTTTCATTGTATCATCCTTCAGGAGGTTTTATGTGCCAAGGCAGAATTCATCGACTTAAATGACTTAATGGCAGTTGCTACAAAAATAGTTAATTTAATAGCTGCTCGCTCCCTTCACAAGCGAGAATTTTCTGCACTTTTATTGGAGGTTGATTCCACCTACAGTGGACTGCTGAGGTACAATAATGTAAGATGGCTGAGCCAAGGCAAAGTTCTTGAGCGCTTTGTGGAGTGCCTTGAAGAAATTAAGGTATTCCGTGAGGATAAGGATCTGGGAAACTTTTCTCAGCTCAATGATGATAAGTGGGTCAACACCCTGATATTTTTTACAGATCTCTGTTCATATTAATAAACTGAAGTTAAAGTTACAAGGTTTTGGCAAAAGTATTGATGTTATGTTTGGATACATAAAAGCTTTTGAAAGTAAACTTAAAATTTTCAAGCGAGATGCAGAAACTAATACTTATAAGTATTTTCCTCAAGTAACAAAGTATTTTGAGAAGGCCAGTGCAGCTATACAAAATGAAATGAAACCCTTGCATATAAAGTACCAGCATGTTTTAGACTCATTACTTGACCAGTTCAGTGACAGATTTAATCAATTTAGAAGCCTAAAACAGACCGGGAGGAACCAAGATGGAGGCATAGGTAAACACCTATTGTGCTGCCCCGAGCAACAATTCCAAAACTACAACATAACAACAAGGCAAACATTATCCAGAATCACTGGAAAGCTCGCCGAGTGAAAATTCCACAAATAAAAGTAAAGGTGGGACACTGAGACCCAGAAGAGAGGTGGAGCATAGCCTTGAAGATACGTGCGGAATCAGAGGTTAGGAGCTTGGGTGCGCGCAGGCTGTAGGGCTGAAAAAAAAAAAAAGGGCTGGCAGCAGCGATCCCGGCTGGATTTCTCCAATGGGGAGGGTGGAGACATCCCACTGTACAGATTCCCCAGTGCTAGGCGAGGTCGAGGTCCAGGGTGTGCACCCTAAAAGCTGGGCACCACAGTGGCCTCCGAGTTTGAGGAGAGTCCGCATAGCTTAGAACAGTCATTTGCGTGCGTAAAGTGTGAGACAGCACAGATGCGAGACGTGCTCCCTCGTACGGGAGACCACCGAACAACTTTGTTTTACAACCCTGGGCGAGACTTTGGGTGTGCAGACTCATTTGGGGAGCGGCAGCGTTGTCTGGCAATGTGTGGAGACCAGTGGCGGCTTTCTCTTGGAGGTGCCTGAAGCCATTACCACCCGACAGAGACCCGCGCGCAGCAGAGGACTTAGCTGACGCTGACGCTGCCTGCTCAGCTCAGAGACTCCGCCCATCCAACCTGACCACAGCTCACCTCCACACCCAATTGGCCTGGAGGTCAAACGCTCCTAGCGATAACAACAATTAGCTGGTCTTAACTCCAACAATATTGTATAACCCATAAGAGTATCCACCTCAGGTAACTGGGGAGACTGAGCCACTGTCCCTTAGAGGACATCTACAACACAAAGATAATCGACCAACTCAGGAAAGTAGCCACAATGCAGAGAAATGGAAAGAAATCAGGTGTGAAAGAAATGGAGGGAAAAAAACGATTGGACATAGAATTCAAAACCACGGTTATAGGGTTTTTCAAGAGGCTCCTAGAAAAGGCCGCGAACTACAAGGAAATAAACAAGACCAATGAGAAAATGAATGAGACCTTCAAGGATATGAAAAAGGACCAACTAGAAATCAAGCATATACTGAATGAAATAAAAAATATTACACAAAGTCCTAAAAGCAGTCCAGAGGCCCATAAGAACCAAGTCAAAGATTTGAAGTACAAAGAAGCAAAATCCACTCGGCTGGAAAAGCAAGAAACAAAAAGAACCCAGATAATTGAAGATAGTGTAAGGGGCCTCTGGGACAACCTCAAGCATGCCAACATCCGAATTATTGAGGTGCCAGAAAAAGAGAGAGAGCAAGGCAATGAAAACCTACTTGAAGAAATAGTGACTGAAAACTTCCCCCACCTGGTGAAATAAACTGACTTAAAAGTCCAAGAAGTACACAGAACCCAAAAACATTGGAATCCAAAGAGGACCACACCAAGACACATCATAATTAAAATGCCAAGAGCAAAAGATAAAGAGAGAATATCAAAAGCAGCAAGAGAAAAACAGTTAGTTACCTATAAGGGAGCACCCATACGATTTCAGCAGATTTCTCAACAGAAACTATGCAGGCCAGATGTTAGTGGCAAGAAATATTCAAAGTGATGAGTAGCAAGAATCTACAACCAAGATTACTCTATCCAGCAAAGCTATCATTCAGAATTGAAGGTCAGATATAGTGCTTCGCAGATAAGAAAAAGCTAAAGGAGTTCATCACCACCAAACCAATATTACATGAAATGCTGAAAGATATTCTTTAAGAAGAGGAAGAAGAAAAAGATAAAAACATAAATTATGAACAACAAATACACATCTATCAACAAATGAATATAAAAATCAAGGGAATTAATAATCTGATGAACAGGATAAACTGGTGAATATAACAGAATCATGGACATAGAGAGGGAATGGACTGACAATTCTTGCAGAAAAAAGGGGTGTGGGAAGTGCAGCAAGAGACTGGACAAAAATCTTACAACACTAGGAGAGGACAGTGGGGGACAGGTGAGGGCAGAGGGTGGGATGGGTACCGGGTGGAGGGGAGCTATAGGGGGACAAAAAAGGGGGAACAATGTAATTAATAAACTGAACAATAAAAAAAAAAGAACCCTAGAACAGACCATAAAAATAATTAAGTAGCCTAATGTAGTATTCTACAGTAGTAGTTTAGAATTAAATGGTTTCCAATGGATGCAAATTGATGATTTAGAGGTGCAACTTGCAGAATTTCAAGACAGCATCTGGGCTCAGCTGTTTGTCGACTTGAGGTCAAAGCTTGAGAATCTGAAAAGGTGCCGCTTGGAGAATCAAGAAGATTGCCATTACAAACAGAAATTTGGAGTGCCTGGAACCGATTACCAGATACTTTAGCGCCCTGAAAAATATAGCAACGGCTTTACTCACAATTTTTCCCTCTACATACTTTTGTGAGACCTTATTCTCAGTGCTAAATAATATCAAAACCAACAAAAGAAACAGATTGACAGATGAAGTTAGTAGCGCTTGCTTGGGCTTGAAGTGTACAAAATACCAACCTTCACTTGAAGGTTTAGCCAATGAAATTCAGCAACAAAAAAGTCACTAGTAGGCAGGCTAGTTAAAGAATTCCCCCTCCCCCTCACTTATCTTAGTTCATGGCACCCCACACAAGTTAAATAATATCAAGACCAACAAAAGAAACCGACTGACAGATAAACAAAGAAGTCACTAAGCAGGTAAGTTAAATAATTAGTTTTTGGTTTATTAAATACAGTTATATATTACAGTTATATATTTTTGTTATTTAAACTATAAATATTGCAAAATTATGGTTTTTTTCTCGAAGTGACATGCCACCCAAGTTATGCTCGGTTTTTTGGCGAATTTTGACACACCAAGCTCAAAAGATGGCCCATCACTGCTATAGGATGTTTAAGGCTGAATAACACCTAGGTTGCTTCCACCCAGGGGCTATGGTGAATAATGCTACAATGAACATGGTGTTCAAATATCTCTTTGAGAGTCTGCTTTTGATTCTTGTGTATATATATCCAGTAGTAGAATTGCTGGATTATATGAATTATATAGGTTACTTAACATCTGAACTTTGGTTTCCTTGTCTGTAAAATTGACTTGATTATATTACCTATCTTGTAGGGTTATTGTAAAGATTAGATGATGTAACACCTACAGAACACTTAAAAACATCATCATTATCTCCTTTTAACAAATACTTTGAGGCATAAGGGAATCAAGTAACCTGCCTGAGTTCACAGATCTGGTAAAAAGTGGATCCAGGATACAAACCTAAATTCACAGCTAAAGTCTGTTATCTTAAACACTGTGCCTAAGTAATTTTACATCCCAGTTGAGTGAAGCTTTTACTGAGTAACTCCACCCAACTTGATTAGAGATTGATTTCATTACATGGCACAGTTTTGAAGGAAGATTGGAGAGAGGAAAGGAGGCAGCTTGCCTGCCTGATTGACCCCTAACTTCTCCTCTGTCAGCCTGATTGCCCCCAGCTACCCTTTCCTGCTGACCTGATCACTCCCAAGGCTTTTATTAGTATAGGTATGACCTTCACAGAAAATTTCACTAGCCCTGCTTTATAATCATGGCTTGATGATTGAATCATTGGAGCCAGACACCAAGATTTCATTTTTTTGAATAGCAGAGGGAATAATTATCTTGTCTTTAAGTTGCTCTGAAATTCAATTGAGATAATGACTTAGAAAAGTATAAAAGCACCATATAAAGACAATTGTCTTTTTCATGGACTGAAAAGACAATAAAGTGGTAAAATGAAAAACACTATTTTTATTTCCCCCTTCCTTCCTTTACAGCTTGTATTTAAACTTTGAAATTTATAAAAATTTCACTTTTATTTTCAGTTCTATACATTCAATATTATTTTGTGTTGGTTTCAGATTTTATATTAGTTACAGAATAGTGGTTAGACAATCCTATACTTTACAAAGTGTTTCCTGATATTTCCAGTACCCACCTGGCATCATACCCTCATTACAACACTATTGACTATACTAGAGGCCCAGTGCATGAAATTCATGCATGTGTGTGTGTGTGTGCGTGTGCGTGTGTGTGTGTGTGTGTGTGTGTGTTACTCAGCCCAGCCTGAACCTACTCCAATCTGGGAATCCTACTAGGATCAGGCCTAAACGGGCTGTGGGACAACCCTCTCACAATCCAGGACTGCTGGCTTCCAAGTACTCACCTGCCTGCCTTCCTGATTACCCTTGCCAGCCTGATCACCCCCTAACCACTTTCCTGCCAGTCTGATTGATGCCTAACTGCTCCCCTGCCAGTCTGTTTGTCCCTAACTGCCCTCTTGTGTATTGGAGTGATGGTCAATCTGCAAATTACTCTTTTATTAGATAGGATAGAGGCCTGGTGCATGGGTGGGGCCAGCTGGTTTGCCCTGAAGAGTGTCCTGGATCAGGGTGGGGGTTCCCTTGGGGCATGGGGCAGTCTAGGTGAGGGGCCTGTGGTGGTTTGCAGGACAGCCATGCCTCCCAGTAACCCAAGCAGAGGCCCTGGGATCTGGGATTAAGTTATGTTCTACAATTGAAACTTTGTAGCCCGGAGCGGAGCCAAGCCTTCTGCTCGCTTGGTGGCAACAGCCATTTCTGTTTGAAACTTTGTAGCCTAGAGTGGAGGCCTAGGCTAGGGCTGCAGAAGTTTGGCTTCTTCCATCGCCCTGGTAACCCTAGCCTCTGCTCTCTCCCGCTCCATGGCTGCTGCCATTTCTGTTGGGATATATCTTCTATAATTGAAACTTTGTGGCACTGAGTGGAGGCCTAGGCTGGTAATGGCAGATAGAAAATTTGGTTTCTTCTGTTGCCTGGGAAACCCAAGCCTCCCTCCTGCTCTCAGTGGCCATAGCCATCTTATTTGGGTTTATTTGCTCCTGATTGGCTTGTGGGCCTGGCTTGTGGGTGTGGCTTGATCAGAGGTACAGTCAATTTGCATATTACTTTTTATTAGATAGGATTTTTTTTAAATATAGTTTTTATTGATTTCAGAGAGGAAGGGAGAGGGAGAGAAAGAGAAATATCAATGAAGAAAACGTATTATTGATCAGCTCTCTCCTGCACACCCTCTACTAGGGATCGAGCCCGAAACCCAGACATGTGCCCCTGACTGGAATCAAACCCAGGAGTCTTTAGTCCACAGGCCGATGCTCAATCCACTGAGCCAAACCAGCTAAGCCTTGATATATATATTTTAATAAATGTGTTAATAGATATTCAATCTCCATGCCAACAACTCTCATTATATCTCCAACTTGACTCTATCTCCTGAGCATCAGAACCCTATATTTAAATGACTAATTGACAGCTACATTGGAGTGTTTTAAAGGAATCTCAAAATTAATATGGCCAAAAAATGAAAAGTTGGTGTACATCCTTCAGCCAAACTCAGTTTTTCACAACTCAGTAATGGCACTATCATGCCCCAAGTTGCTCAGGTTAAATACCTGGGAGTCATGGTTGATTTTACCTTTTCCTGATGCTGTGTATTTAATCCATCAATAAGTCACTTAATTGTTGTTCTACAACATATTCCCATCTTTCTACTTTTCACCTTCTTGACTGTCATCTTTCTGTTCCAGCCATTCTCATCTCTTGCTAGGAGTACTGACACGACCCCCTGCTTCTATTTATTAGCACCAACAGTCCAGAGCAATGCATTAAGCAATCACTTAAGCAGATCCCTTGTTTTAAAAGCTGTAGTATAAAACCCCAAACCTAACCAAGTCTAAGAGGTCTTTCACACTATGTCACTCCAGTTCTGTTCCTTTCCAAAGATTAAATTCATTCTCACTGCAAAGTCCAGACATTTTCTATCCTCAATACCTGGAAAACTCTTCTCTCAGATTCCCTCTTTTCTCAGACCTGAACGGCCAGGCCTCAGCTCAGGGTCACTCCTGAGAGACGCCTTCTCTGGTCACACAATCTAAAGAGGTTACTCTCTGTCACATTTGTTTGCTTCTTTTTTTAATAACATGTAGCACTCTCTGAAGTAATCTTATATTTATGTTCATTTATTTATATATTATTGCTTATGTATATACTCAATACTCTAAACAGTGGTTCTCAACCTTTCTAATGCCACAACCCTTTAATACAGTTTCTCATGTTGTGGTGACCCCCAACCATAAAATTATTTTTGTTGCTACTTCATAACTGTAATTTTGCTACTGTTAATGAATTATAATGTAAATATCTGTGTTTTCCGGTGGTCTTAGGCGACCCTACAGCAGCGGTTCTCAACCTGTGGGTCACCTAAGACCATCAGAAAACAGATATTTACATTACAATTCATAACAGTAGCAAAATTACAGTTATGAAGTAGCAATAAAAATAATTTTGTGGTTGGGGGTCACCACAACATGAGGAACTGTATTAAAGGGTCACGGCATTAGAAAGGTTGAGAACCACTGCAACTGAAATATCAACATAATTTGTTAATAGATATTGCCCAGGTTACTACTAAAGAGGACAGAAAGTATTTTGGAACCAATTACACTTTAGCACACCACACAAAAAATATTTTATTTAACCTTGAAAATAACTCTAAGAGGCATATGTAATTATTATGTTACTGCTGATGTGGGACCTGAGGCTCAGTCAAGTTGTCTTTGTTCAGGTCATGCCATAAGTAACTGGGGAGAAAGATGTTTGATGCCCAAAGCTACACCCTTATTACCTTCCAAACAAACATCCACATTTGACATATCCTTGAAATGAGGATAAGTCCACAAAAATTAACAGTTTTAGTTAACTCTGGGGAGCAGGGTATGTGAGGGAGAGGAATGGTAATAGCAGGACATAAAAGTGGTCTAAAACTTATGATTTGAGGTTGTGTTGGAGTTGGGGGAATCACGGTTTAGAATATAATTTCCCATGTATTCAATATTAGTTTTGAAACATATCTCAATTTTAAATATTTGACTTAAAAAAACTTTTTACATGTCAATCATTAGAAATTCAGGATTGTTTATACCAATTCTAAAAAAGAAAACAAACAAGTAATTTCTTCTGTAATAATATGTATCTTGAATTTTTAAATCTATAACTTATTTCACTTCTCTGAAGCAATTATGCATCCCATAAAATGGAGATAATTCTAGAGGAACTTCACAGATGTATCTCCCATGGGTGTTGGAAGATGGATAAATTAAACTTGTGTGTTGTGTGTGTGTGTGTGGGGGGGGGGGGGATGGCAGCAGAATAGACAGACGTGTCCTGAGCCTTGTCCCAGAGCAGATAGAAAGAACAGCTGAGGGTCGCATGGGGATTGTTTGTTGGTGAGTTGAGGGACAGCTATACTCCAGGAGAAGGTGGGGACTGCTGGACAGGGCTCCGCTGACCAGGCAGCACCTACTGCTAGTGGGTTCCCTTCCAGAGCGACCGGCTTAGACACAAAACTGTACCATTTTGAAGGGGAAAGAGCATGTTATTGGAAGCCTGAAAATCTACAACTACGGTACCCACCGAACAGCTGTGAACCCCAGAACACAGGTCCACAATTGGTGCAAACATGCGGATGCAGAGGAGCTCTACACTCCACCATGGAAAGGTCAGATTTTGCCAGGGATAAGATGAGTTCTCTGGTCTGGGCAAGAGAGAGAAACCCGCAAACTGTGGGAGCTGGAGGACCGGGGGAAGTCTGCACCTACAGAAATCCGTGGCTGCTGGGGCTGGTGTGATCCGTGAATGTGGAAGGGGGTCCTCAGGGCTGTTAACAGAGGGGCTCTCTAAATAGCAGCCCATTTTGATCTGATGCAGAAGGACAGCGTAAAATTGTGTAAAGTGTGCCGGCGGCTTAGACCCCGGAGGAAAAAGAGACTGCACAGACTTGCATGCAACCCCGGAGTTCGCTCACTTACCCTGGCTCTTTTTTTCTTTTCTTTCCTCTTTAAATCCTGGCTTCTGATTACTCAGCCCAATACATAGGATCACCCAATTGGGAACACCCTAAGATAATGCCGGGGAAAGTTGTTTTTCTGGAGCCTGGGGATCAGAGCAAGGAACAACCATCAGATGCCAGCTCTCGGGCAGCCCATTCCCACAAACCGGTACTGAGAGCCACAGGGAAGGCAGGGTCTAAGCACAGGCTACAGAGGCCCTATAGACCCGGAGTTTAATCCAGAAACACTGCCACCCAGGGACTGAATCACAAATGGACTCTTGTGTAATCACAAATAAAGGAATACAAGAAATTAAGACACAATCCTGCTTAAAAATCAGGACTGGCTTACAACACTGAGGAGCAGTATAACTCAGGGAACTGCAATACTGTCATGACTAGGAAACAGGCATGCCAAACAGAACAGTAGAGGAAGTGAATGACCTTCACTACTGCACATTTTTTTTAATTTTTTAATCTTTTACTTAAGAAACTATTCTTTTTCCTCACTTGATTTACTTTTTTAATTATTCCATTTTTATTTTCAATCAGTATTATTACTATTACTATTTTACCTGTTTTTTTTTAAGTGTCGTTTTATTTTCTATTTTACTATGGGGTTAGTGTTCTATATTCTATTTTCATCTTTCCTTTAGCATCATTTTACTCTATCTCAATTTTACCTTTATGCCATGACTCTCTTCCTAACTTTTCCCCTTTTGTTGTCCTGTTTCTCTTACCCTTTTCCTGCTTTAGATTTTCCCTATTCTTTCTTTTTATCTCTTGTTAAAATTTTGCCTTACTTAAATATTTAATTTCCAATCCCCTGCTCCAAGTCCATACACTCCTCTCTCTTCTCTGTCTTGAGTATCCAAAAAATTGTTTTTCCCTCTGTCCTTTTATTGTTGTTTGCTTGAATATAGATTATATCGATTTTTTATACTTGTTTTGCTTATCATTTCTTGTTTGTTCGGTTTTTGCTTATGTTTTCACTCACCTCACTTAATATTAGTTGTTGCTTGTAGTTTTTATTCATCTTCAGGTACTTGTTGCTGGAATTTGTTGGGATAAAAGGCTGTTTCTATTGGAGTTTTTTCCCCCATTTATATATAGTTTGTTCCCCTCTTCTTTCTTATTCTCTTTCTTTTCCTTCTTACTTTTTTTCCTTTTTCCAATTTCATCTTTGCACTACTTTATTTTCTTTTTTATTCTCTTCTTCTTTCTCTCTTATCCTCTAATTTGCCTTTCTATGGTAGTCACCTTTATTTGGGGTTATTAATATCATGAATACATTTCTGTTCAGTGCCTTGTGCATTATACCTGGTTGTGTTGTATTTTGTGCCTTCAAATCAATGCAGGAGAGAGAGAACTACATAACCAGACACCCGGAGAAGAGAGACAATGGGGAGACAAAGAAACAGCCTCCATATGAAAGAAAAGCAAGCATCACCAGAAAAGGAAGTAAATGGAAGCAAGCAACCTGTCAGAGAAAGAATACAAAGAAATGGTCATAAGGTGGCTAAAAATAATGGAAGACAAACTCAACAATATGAGTAAGAACAATGAGGAAATGAAAAGTTACATCACTGCTGTAAAGAACTCAATATAAAGCATCAAAGAGTAGACTAGAAGAACAGAGGACCACATCAGTGAGTTAGAAGACAAGGTAGGAAAAAATACCCAAGTAGAGCAGCATCTAGAAAAAAAACAAATAAAAAGCAGGAGGAGAGGAGGACAAACCAATATGGCAACTTAAGTAAACCCTTAAACTGCTGCCTCACACAACAATTTCAAAATTACAACTAAAAGAAAACGGACATCATCCAGACCCACAGGAAATCTGGGTGCATGGAAATTCTACAACTAGAAAGAAAGAGAAAAGCACATGGAGAATCAGAGGAGCTACAAAATTCTGAGGTATGGAGATTTGCACGCAGAGAGGACGGGCAACTGACGGGTGGCTGAGTCCCTGGATGGCTTTGTCTAGCAAGAAGGAGACAAAGCTCCTGACTGTGCTGAACCCCAGTTCTGACTGCACTGAACCCCAGTTCTGGGTGAAACCCTGGGGACTCAGGCTCATACGGAGGGATCTGAACTATCATGCAGACATTCAGGGGAGCCACGAAAGGCAGAGGTCTGGAGGCACACGCGTAAGTGCACACAGAGAGGACTGACTGTTGAGTGTGGCACTAGCTTTCTATAGTGGGAAGGAGACAAAGGCCCCAACTGTCCTGAACCCCAGTTTTGACTGCTCTAAAGTGCAGTTCTGGGCAAGAATCTGGGATTCCAGATCCACTGGGGGAGAAACTGGACTGTCTGGCAGTGGGTGAAACTTGAGGGTGGTTCTCTCGCAGAGGGGCTTGCAATGATTACTGAAGCACATTGAGTCACAGGGTCCTCTAAGGGCAGGGCTGACAAGAAGCCAAGACTGTCTGCTCAGACCTGAGACTCCACCCCATCCAAGCTGAGCACAGAGGCTTTTGAAATTTTGCAAGTCTTGTCCCAGAATGCTGTCCTTAGCACAGAAGCTTTCCTGATGTAGCCACAGCTGATCCTCACAGGCAATTGGTCTGGAGGTCAATTCCTCCCAGTGATACCAACAACAATCAAGACTTAACCATAATAAGGCTGTAAACACATTACACAAAGGGGTGGACCAAGAGTGTCCACCTCAGGTAACTGGGGAGGTTGACCTACTGGGCCATATAGAACACCTAGCACACAAAGCTACCCTACCAACTCAGAGAAGCAGCGAAAATGTGAAGACAAAGAAACATATCACAAATAAAATATATGGAGGAAAAAAAAAAAAGACTGGTTATAGCATTCAAAACCACAGTTATAAGGTTTTTCAAAAGGTTCCTAGAAAAGGACAATAAATTTATCAGACCCTCAAGGATAGGAAAAAGGACCAACTAGAAAATAAACATACACTGACTGAAATAAAAAATATTATACAGAAACCAAACAGCAGACTAGATGAATGCTAGAATCAAGTCAAAGATTTGAAATACAAGGAAGCAAAAAACACTCAACCAGAAAAGACAAAAGAAAAAAAGAATCCCAAAATTTAAGATAGTGTAAGAAGCCTCTGGGACAACTTCAAGTGTACCAACATCTGAATTATGGGGGTACAGGAAGAACAGAGAGAGCAAGATACTGAAAACATATTTGAAGAAATAATGACTGAAAACTTCCCCCCACCTGGTAAAAGAAATAGACTTACAAGTTCAGGAAGTGCACAGAACCCCAAACAGAAGGAATTCAAAGAGGACCACACCAAGACACATCATAATTAAAATTGCAAGAGTAAAAGACAAGAGAGAATATTAAAAGAAGCAAGAGAAAAACAGTTAGTTACCTACAAGGGAGCACCCATACAATTATCAGCTGATTTCCAACAGAAACTATGTGGGCCAGACTGGAGTGGCAAGAAATATTCAAAGTGATGAATAGCAAGAACCTTAAACCAAGATTACTCTACCCAGCAAAGCTATCATTTAGAATTGAAGGTCAGATGAAAAGCTTCACAGATAAGAAAAAGCTAAAAGAATTCATCACCACCAACCAGTATTATATGAAATGCTGAAAGGTATTCTTTAAGAAGAGGAAGAAGAATAAAAAGCTAAAGATAAAAATTATAAACAACAAATACACATCTATCAACAAGTGAATCTAAAAATCAAGTGAATTAAAAATCTTATGAACAGAATAAACTTGTGAATATAATAGTATCCGGGGCATCGAAAGGGAGCGGACTGACAATTCTAGGGGGGAAAGGGGTTTGGGGGTGCAGGAAGATACTGGACAAAAATCGCACACCTATGGTTGAGGACAGTGGGGAGGAGGTAAAGGCCAAGGGTGGGGTGGGAACTGGGTGGAGGGAAGCTATTGGAGTAAACAAGGAGGAACAATTGTAATAATCTAAACAATAAAGATTTATTAAATTTTTTTAAAAAAGAAAAAAAGCAGTAGGAGAGCCTAAGGGAACTTTAGTACAACACGAGACAAAACAACATCCACATAATATTATTGACAGAAGGAGAGGAAACTGAGCAAGGAATAGGAAACCTGTTTGAAGAAATACTGACTGAAAACTTCCCAGTTATAGGGAAGAAAAAACCCACACAAATCCAAGAAGCTTATAGACTCCTAAGCAAAATGAACACCAAAAGACTGATGCCAAGGTAAATTATAATTAAATTGGCAAACACCAACGACAAAGAATTGTAAAAGCGGCCAGTTAGAGACAGAAAGTCACCTACAAAGGAGTCCACATCAGACAAACAAGTGATTTCTCAACAGAAATGTATCAGGCCAGAAGGCAATGGAATGAAATCTACAAAGCCATGCAAAGGAAGGGTCTGAATCTAAGAATACTGTACCTAGAAAGGCTATCAATCAAAATTGAAGGTGATATCAGGAGCTTCAGAGACCAAAAAGGACTAAGGGAATTCATTAACACCATACCAGCAATGCAAGAAAGGCTAATGGATCTGTTGTAAAAAAAAAAAAAAAAAAAAAAAGAATTAGGAAGTGAAGAAAGAACACAGGGGTAAAGAGTTAAAATGGCAACAAATAAGTACCTATTAGTAATAACTTTAAATGCAAATGGATTAAATGGCCCAATCAAAATACATAGGGTAACAGATTGGGTAAAAAAAAACGACCCATATGTCTGCTCTCTACAAGAAACCCACCTCAGAAAAAAAGATGCACACAGACTGAGGATGAAGAGATGGAAAAAGGATTTTCAAGCGAATGGAAATTTTTTTAAAAGCTGGAATAGGTATACTTATATCTGAAAATTTAGATCTCAAAGTGAAGAACATAACAGGAGATAGGAAGGCCACTTCATAATACTAAAGACAGCAATCTAACAAGAAGAAATAACTCTGGGAAACATATACACACCCAATACAGGAGGACCCAAATACATAAAAAAAGTCCTGGAGGATATCAAGAGAGAGATTGACAGCAATACAATCATAGTAGGGGACTTTAATAACCCACTATCACCACTAGACAAATCCTGTAAACAAAAAAATCAGCAAAAAAAATCAATCCTAAATGACTCACTAGACCAGATGGAATTATAACATCTTCAGATCACTTCACCCCAAAGCCACAGAATATACATTCTTCTCAAGTGTACATGCGTCGTTTTCAAAGAGACCATATGTTGGGTCATAGTCAGTCTCTTCAAATTCAAGAAGATAGAAATCATATCAAGCATCTTCTCAGATCACAGTGGCATAAAACTAAAAATCAACTACAATAAAAACAATCCAAAAAAAAAAAAAAATCAAACACATGGAGTCTAAACACGATGCTATTAAACAAGGACTTGGTTACCAGAGAGAACAAAGAAGAAATAAAAAACATCATGGCAATGCATGACAATGAAAACAGAACAATCCAAAATCTGTGGGACACAGCAAAAGCAGTCTTGAGAGGGAAGGTCATAGCTTTACAAGTTTACTGCAAAAAACAAGAAACAATAGTAATAAATTACCTAACCCTAGAACTCAAAGAGTTTTAAAGAGAGCAACAAGAAAAGCCCAGTGTAAGATGAAGGAAGGAAATAATCAAGATCATAGTGGAGATACATGACACTGAGATAAATAATAATAATAATAATAATAATAATAATAATAATAATAATAACAACAACAACAACAGCAGCAGCAGCAACAATAAAACAATACAAAAGATCAACAAAACCAAGACCTGGTTCTTTGAAAGGATAAAGAAGATTGATGAACCTCTAGTCAGGCTCACCAAGAAGCAAAGAGAGAGGACCCCAAAAACAGAATCAGAAATGAAAGAAGTGAAATAACCACAGATCCCATTGAAATACAAAGGATTGTTAAAAAATAGTATGAACAACTCTACTTCAACAAACTGGACAACCTGGAGGAAATGGACATAATCCTAGAAAAAAAATATAACCTTCCAAAACTCAATGAGAAAGAATCTAAACATCTCAATAGGCCAATAATTATGGAAGAAATTGAAGCAGTCATCAAAAAGCTTCCAGCAAACAAAAGCTCAGGGCCAGATGGCTTTACAGAAGAGTTTTACCAAACATTCAAGGAAGAACTAAAATCTATCCTCCTCAGACTGTTCCAAAAAAATTCAAGAGGAAGGAACACTTCCAAACTCCTTCCATGAAGCCATAATCACCCTAATACAAAACCAAATAAAAACAACACAATGAAAGATAAATACAGGCCAATATCCCTCATGAACATGGATGCCAGAAACCTCAACAAAATTCTAACAAATTGGATCCAGCACTACCTCAGAAAGATCATACACCACAAACAAGTAGGATTTATCCCAGGCATACAAGGATGATACAATATCTGCAAATCAATAAACATGATACATTACAAAACAAATTGAGAGATAAAAATCACATAGTCATATCAAGTGATGCAGAAAAAGCATTTGACTAAATCCAACACCCTTTTAAATATATATATATATATATATATATATATATATATATATATATATATAATTGATTCTTTACAGAGAGGAAAGGAGAAACATCAATGAGAGAGTAACATCAATCAGCTGTCTCTTGCACCCCCTATGGGGGATGTGCCCGCAGCCAAGGTACATACATGCCCTTGACCAGAATCAAACCTGGGACCCCTCAGCAGGCCTACGTACGCTGTATCCACTGAGCCAAACTGGTTTTGGCCTAACACTCTTTCTTGATAAAAACTTTCAACAATGTGGGAATAGAAGGATCATACCTCAACATAATAAAATCCATATATAATAAACCCACAGCTAACATCATACTTGATGGGGAAAAACTAAAACGATTTCTCCTAAGAACAGGAACAAGACAGGGTTGCCCACTCTCACCATTCCTGTTAAACATAGTACTAGAAGTATTAGCCATTGCAATTAGACAAGAAGAAGAAATAAAAGGCATCCAAATTGGAAAAGAGGAAGTAAAGCTGTCCTTATTTGCAGATGACATGATATTGTACGTAAAAAACCCTAAAGACTCCATCAAAAAATTATTAGACTTAATAAATGAATATGGAAATGTAGCAGGATACAAAATTAATGCTAAAAATTTATGGCATTTTTATAAAAAAGCAATCCCATTTATCATCGCACCAAAAAATTAAGATACCTAGGAATAAACTTAAGGAGGTAAAAGACCTATATGCAGAAAACTACAGGACACTGAAAAAAGAGATAGAGGAAGACGTAAACAGGTGGAAGAACATACCGTGTTCATGGATTGGGAGAATCAACATCATTAAAATTTCCAGACTACACAAAGCAATCTATAGATTCAACAGACTCCCCATTAAAATACCAACAGCATATTTCACAGAACTAGAAAGAACTCTCCAAAAATTCATCTGGAATTTAAAAAAAAAAAAGACACCGAATAGCCACAGCAATCCTGAGAAAGAAAAACAAAGTAAGTGGGATCTCAGTACCACATTTCAAGCTGTAGTACAAAGTTACTGTTCTCAAAACAGCCTAGTACTGGTTCTAGTACAGACATATAGAGCAATGGAATAGAATAGAGAATTCAAATATAGACCCAAACCACTATACTCAATTAATATTTGACAAAGGAGGCATGGACATATAATGGAGTCAAGATAGTCTCTTCAATAAATGGTGTTGTGAAAATTAGCCAGATACATGCAAAAAAATGAAACTGGGCCACCAAGTTACACCATACACAAAAATAAACTCAAAATGGATCAAGGACTTAAACATAAGACAGGAAACCTTAAAAGTACTGGAGAAATACACAGGCAGGGAAATCTCAGACATATGCCAAAGCAATTTTTTCACTGATACTGTTTCGAGAGCAATGGAACCTAAAGAGAAAATAAACAATTTTTACTGTCAAATTTAATACTCAAACAATAATCTTAGTTTACCCTGTAAATATTAGTGGAAAGGATTATTTGCATTCTTGGGTAGGCCCTAAGCATTCCTGGTGCTAGACTATATTTAGATATATGGCAGCTGTTGTTGGTCAAGTCTCTGTCTGTAACCTGGGTCCCAATCTGAGCTGGGCATGGGAGGTGAAGCATCCATGGGGGTAGAAGACCTCCCTCAGAAGGGGTAAGAGTTTAGGCCCCTGCAAGGTTAGGGGGGTGAGGGTCTGTGCCCCACCTCTGTTGACCTTCAAGTTTTCTTTTGATAGCCTCTCTGTGACTGTGTCTGTCTTAGGTTGTTCCTTCCCTGAGGAATCTTACCCGTCTCTGGCTAACCAGCCATCCCCCGGGGCCAAGCAGGGTGATGTGAGGCTCAGTTCTGTCTCCTTGGTAGTCTATGCCTCCATGGCCTCCATGCCCAGCACCTGCCTTGGGGTCCCCTCACTTGCTGGTGGGATCCCTGTACTGATCACATATCTCGGGGGACCCAGGTTTCTTCTCCAGGGAGGGCCCAGCTCACACCATTGGTCGAGATACAGATCCATGGTGCCAGCTGCCCAGAGGCTTCAGCCAGAGCTTGAACTGAAAGCTCAAGCCACTGTGGAGAACAGTATGAAGCTGTGTGCACTTGGATTGTGAGAAGAGGGTCCCTTTTAGCAAAAAGGGCAAGAGGGGCCAATATAGAATGCTCAAGTGCCTTCCCAGTGCCTTAATTCCTTCTGAAAAGGATTAATTCTTTTCCTGTCCTTTTTTAAATTGCTGCCAAACATTCAAAGAATTAGTTTGTAAGTTTCTTTGGGATAATTGTGCAATATGCTATTGTAAAATATCAAAAATTATAATGACATTGTAGAATAATATCATGTAAGGATATTCTTTGCTCTAGGCCATGTCAATTCAATTTCAAACTAGCTACCCTTTTTTTTATAACTTTATATAAACTTTGTAAGGGAGGTAAAAACACAAATTACTTACCTTAGTTCAAGAAGTCAAATATATTGACCTTCCCCCTTACTCCCACCACTCCCCACTTACCCTGAGGCTTGACATTCTGATGGACATTTCTCAGTCTCTGGATCCGTTCTTGTTCATGTCTATGTCGTTCATTATATTCCACAAATGAATGAGATAATGTGATATTTATCTTCCTCTGCCTGGCTAATTTCACTTAGCATAATGCTCTCCAGCTCCATCCATGTTGTTGCAAATGGTAGGAGCTCCTTCTTTTCACCGCAAAATAATATTCCATTGTGTAGATGTACCATAGTTTCCTAATCCACTCATCTGCTGATGGACACTTAGGCTGTTTTTAAATCTTAGCTATGGTAAATTGTGCTGCTATGAATATAGGGGTGCATATATCCTTTCTGATTCCTCTTTCTAGATTCTTGAGATATATTTCTAGAAGTGGGATCACTGGGTCAAACGGAAGTTCCATTTTTAGTTTTTTAAGGAAGCTTCATACTGTTCTCCACAGTGGCTGCACCAGTTCCAACCAACAGTGCAAAAGAGATCCTTGTTCTCTGCATCCTCGACAACACTTGTCGTTCGTTGATTTGTTGATGTTAGCCAGTCTGACAGGTGTGAGATAGTACCGCATTATTGTTTTGATTTGCATTTCTCTGATGATTAGTGATTTTGAGCAGGTTTTCATATGTCTCTTGGCCTTCCTTCTGTCTTCTTTCGAAAAGTGTCTGTTTAGATCCATTGCCCATTTTTTGATTGGGTTGTTTATCTTCTTTTTGTTAACTTGTATGAGTTCCCTGTATATGTTAGAGATTAAACCCTTATCCTTGATGTCATTGGCAAATATGTTCTCCCATGCAGAAGGATTTCTTGTTGTTTCATTAATGGTTTCTTTTGCTGTGTAAAAGCTTTTTATTTTGAGATAGTCCTACTTGTTTATTTTCTCTTTAGTTTCTATTGCCCTAGGAGCAATATCAGTGTAGAAGTTCCTTTGACATATTTCCGAGATTTTGCTGCTGTGGATTCCTCTAGTATTTTTATGGTTTCCTGCCTTATATTATATTTGATAGTAAAATAGTAATAAAATTTTCAGATTAATTTAAATTGGGCAATTGAAATAAGGGAATATTCAAGAAAATTTAAGTGTACTGGACAAAAAGCTGTTCCTAAAATATTAACTAAAATTTCTATTAGTAGTTCATTTCATTGTAAAGTTGCCTAACATGCAAAGAACCTACAACAGTCATATTTTTGTGCAAAAATTAAAATTTAAAGATACCAAGACTACAATATAAAATTTCCAAAAGGTTCCATTAATCAAAAAAAGGGGGGGGGTGGAGGATAGTGGGCTAATATCATGTAAGGAAAAATATCCTGTAAGTAAGTTACATCTAGAAAATTCTTATTTCAGAAAATTAATTTCCATTTGTAATGCTAACAGCAGGAAACCCATGAAAAACACACATGGTATCAAAATAAGCCAAAGG
Source organism: Antrozous pallidus (assembly GCA_027563665.1). Classification (NCBI taxonomy): domain Eukaryota; kingdom Metazoa; phylum Chordata; class Mammalia; order Chiroptera; family Vespertilionidae; genus Antrozous; species Antrozous pallidus. Next base: position 116,460,357 of record CM050514.1, read on the forward strand.
AAAATCATTTGGGCAAAAATAAAAAGAATCCCAAGTCTAATTTACAGAAAAGATTACTTTATTAACTTTGTTTAAGAATATGTTTATATATTTTCAGAAACAACTCCAAGACCATATGGGTTCCTGCAACAGAGAGGAACTGAGAGGTCTGTTCCAACCACGAAGGCAGGCCGGAGACGGAAGACATGGATGACACCTTGCCATGCTAGCAGTCAGCAGCTGTGCATCGTTGCAAGTTGCCTAGTACCAAACCAGAGAGTGTGGGATCTGCATTGCCACCATTTATCCACCATCCAGACATCATTGCTGACATGTACACATAAGGAACTATTTGACATTGAAACTGGGACTCAGAACTGTTGGACATTGAAACTGAGACTCAAATATTTTTTTGTTCTTATATGTTTAGCTGTAGTATTCAGATGCAAGATTTTTTACAGAAAAGAAACGAGGGAAAAAATAGATACAGAGGCAAAGAAGCATTGAACAGACTACAGTGGGAAGGCAGGGGAGGGTGGGGGGGGGAGTTGTAAGAGATCAACCGAAGAACTTGTATGCATGCATATAAGCATAACCAATAGATACAAGACATGGGAGGGGGCAGGTGAGGGCATGTGCTGGGGGGTAGGGGAGGCCAGGGGGAGGTCAATGGGGGGAAAAAAGGAAACATAAGTACCATTTGTAATACTTTAAACAAAAAAAAAGAGAAAATAAACAAAGGGACTACATCAAAATAAAAACCTTTTGCATAGCAAAGGAGACCATCAATAAAACAACAAGAAAGCACACTGTATGGGAGAACATATTTGCAAATGTTATCACTGATAACGGTTTAATCCCCACCATCTATAGGAAACTTATACAACTTAATAAAAGGAAGATTAATGATCCAATAAAAAAAATATGGGCAACAATCCTAAATAGAATCTTTTCAAAAGAAGACAGAAGGAAGGCCAAGAGACATATGAAAACATGCTCAAAGTCACTAATTATCAGAGAGATGAAAATCAAAACGACAATGCGCTACCATCTCACACTGGTCAGAATGGCTATCATCAACAAATCAACAAACAACTAGTGCTCAGGAGGATGTGGGAAAAAAGGAACCCTCGTGCACTATTGGTGGGAATGCAGACTGGAGCAGCCACTGTAGAGAACAGCATAGAGTTTCCTCAAAACAAAACAAAAAACTAAAAATGGAACTCCCATTTGACCCAGTAATCCCACTTCTAGGAATATATCTCAATAAACTAGAAACACTAATCAGAAAGGATATATGCACCTCTATGTTCATAGCAGCACAATTCACCATAGCTAAGATTTGGAAACAGCCTAAGTGCCCATTAGCAGATGAGTGGATTAGAAAACTATGGTACATCTACACAATGGAACACTACCCTGCTATAAAAAAGAAGGAATTCCTACCATTTGCAGCAGCATGGATTCACCTGAAGAGCATTATGTTAAGTGAAATAAACCAGGCAATGAAAGAAAAATAGCACATGATCTCACTCATTTATGGAAAATAAAGGACATTATAATCTGATCAATAAAAAGATAGCTACAGAGGCAGTAAAGAACTAAATAAACTGTCAAATTACAGTAGGAAGGCTGGGGAGTGCTGGGGAGGGAGGGAAATAGACCAACCAAAGAACTTGTATGCATGTATATAAGCACACCAATGGACACAGACACTGGGGCGTGGGATGAGAGCATGTGAAAGGGGGTAAGGGAGGCTTCAGGAAGACAATGGGGGAAAAAAGAAGATATATGTACTAATATATGTAATACTTTAAACAATAAAAAATATTAATAAAATAAACTTGTATGTGTGAATAAAATGCTCTACAAATATTAATTTCTCTTCCTATTACTTATGAAATCACAAAAAGTTAAAATAATAATAACAAACAGTAGTGGAATTTCCAGAAGAGACTACAACATATTTAACCAGATAAAATGCTATTTTGTCTTGTTTGGGGTGAGTGACAACATTTATAAGACATCTTCTGTCCTAGCTGTTTGGCTCAGTAGATAAGAGTGCCTGCCTGGGGACTGAAGAGTCCCGGGTTCAATTCTGGTCAAGGGCACATGCCTGGGTTGCAGGCTCCTCCTAGTAGGGGGCGTACAGGAAGCAACCAATCAATGATTCTCTCTCATCTTTGATGTTTATCTCTCTCCCTTTCTCTCTGAAATCAATTAAAAAAAATATATTTTAAAAAAATACATGTCCTCTTAGGAATATTGGTCCCGGGTTTGCTTACAAAGAAAATAGTGACAAACTTTGAGCATGAAATCTCTTTACTTAATGAGGCTATTTGTACTGAATTCCAAAACTGCTGTGCAGATGCTATGAAGTCTCTGACCATTTAAGCTAAATCTAATCATAGTTGTCAAAGCAGCAAAAGGACAGATTAAAAATAACCCTAAGAAATTTGAAATTATTCTAAATATACTGTGATTAAGGGATGGCCCAATGGAAAGTAAAAATATTCTTATTTGGTATTAGGGGAAAATGCTATTCTATAAATTTGTACTTTTACATTTTCTCTTGGAACCATTTACTCATTGATGGTTGAGACCTGATTTCTCACAGTAAACAGACAGAAAGGTCATACTTTATTTTCTAAATTCAGTTTATGAACTTCTTAATATCCACAATATTCTATAAGTGAACAAATGGCTGTTTGAGTGGTTCTGAATATGCAGTTCAGGATAAGTTCATAAGAATTAACAGGTTTAGAAAATGAAAATTTTTCATAAAGGAAATTCAACAGATAATCATAAGAGAAAAAATAAAACTCTAAGAAGTACATGCACAAGGACAAAAATTAGTTTTATTCTTTTTTTATTTTGGGGAAAATCCTTTCTATTTATTTATTTATTTATTTATTTATTTATTTATTTATTTATTTATTTTAATTTTCACTGTTAAAGTATTGCATATATCCTCATTCTCCCTTCAGTCACCTCCTCCAGAACCCCCTCTCCGTACCCTAGACTTTAGTCACCCTATTGTCTGTCTACGGGTTATCCATAGATGCATACAAGGTCATTGGTTGATTATTACCTCCTACCCCACCTTCTCTCCAAGATTCTGCACTCTGTTTCATGCAAACTTTGTGTGTGTGTGTGTGTGTGTGTGATTGTTCTTTTTTATTTTTATTTTTTTGTTGTCTAAAGTTTTACATATGTCTCCTTCCCATTAACCCCTCCCTCAGCCATTCCCACCCGGGGCCAGCCCCTACCGCCCCAGTGTCTGTGTCCATTGTTATGCTAATATGCATGCATACAAGTCCTTTGGTTCTCTCTAACCCCCACACCTCCCCTGCCATTTGTCTCTGGATCTATTTTTGTTCATCAGTTTATGTTGAACATTATATCCCAAATATGAGTGAGATCATGTGATATTTATCTTTCTCCAACTGGCTTATTTAGCTTAGCCTAATGCTCTCCAGTTACATCAATGCTATTGCAAACGGTAAAATTTCCTTCTTTTTTATAGCAACATAGTATTCATTGGGTAGATATATCACAGTTTTCTATCCACTCATCTGCTGATGGACATTTAGGTTGTTTCCAAATCTTAGCTATTGTAAATTGTGCTGCTATGAACATAGGAGTGCATATATCCTTTCTGATTGGTGATTCTGGTTTCTTGGGATATATTCCTAGAAGTGGGATCACTGGGTCAAATGGCAGTTCCATTTTTAACTTTTTAATGAAACTCCACACTGTCTTCCACAGTGACTGCACAGTCTGTATTCCCACCAGCAGTGCACAAGGCTTCGTTTTTCTTCACATCCTCCCCAGCACTTGTTGTTTGTTGATTTGTTGATGGTAGCCACTCTGACCAGTGTGAGATAATACCTCATTGTCATTTTGATTTGCATCTTTCAGGTGATGAGTGACTTTGAGCATGTTTTCATATATCTTTGGCCAGAAAAGCGTCTTCTTTCAAAAAGTGTTTATTTAGGTCCTTTGCCCTTTTTTTAAAATTATTATTATTGGATTGTTTGTCTTCCTTTTGTTAAGTTGTATGAGTTCCCTGTAAATGTTGGAGATTAAACCCTTATCAGAGATAATATTGGCAAATATGTTTTCCCATGCAGTAGGCTTTCTTGTTGTTTTGTTAATGGTTTCTTTTGCTATGCAGAAGCTTTATAATTTGATGTAGTTCCATGTTTATTTTCTCCTTAGTCTCCATTGCCCTAGGAGCTGTGTCAGTAAGAATATTGCTCCCACATATGTCTGCTATTTTGCTACTTATGTAGTCTTGTAGGATTTTTATGGTTTCCCATATTATATTTAAGTCCTTTAGCCATTTTGAGTTTGTTTTTGTGTATGGTATAAGTTGGTGATCTAGCTGCTCCTCTTCCCCTCCTCCTCCTCCTCCTCCTCCTCCTCCTCCTCCTCCTCCTCCTCCTCCTCCTCCTCCTCCTCCTCCTTCTTTTTTTGCATGTATCTGACCAAACTTCCCAGCACCGTATATTGAAGAGACTGTCTTGACTCCATTGTATGCTCTTGTCTCCTTTGTCAAATATTAATTGAGCATAATGGCTTGTGTCAATTCCTGGATTCTCTGTTGTGTTCCATTGGTCTATAAGTCTGTTCTTGTGGCCAGGCAGTTTTGAGAACCATGGCTTGGTAATACAACTTGATATCTGATATTATGTCTCTCCAACTTTGTTCTTCTTTCTCAGGATTACTATGGTTATTCTGGGTCTTTTTTTATTTCAGATGAATTTTTGGAGAGTTTGTTCTGGGTCTGTGAAATATGCCGTTGGTATTTTAATGGGAAGTGCATTGAATCTATAAATCGTTTTGGTTAGTGTGGACATTTTAATGATGTTGATTCTGCCAATGCATGAACATGGTATGTTCTTCCATTTGTTTATGTCTTCCTCTATCTCTTTTTTCAATGTCCTGTAGTTTTCTGAGTACAGGTCTTTTACCTTCTTAGTTAAGTTTATTCCTAGGTATCTTATTATTTTTTGGTGAAATAGTAAATGGGATGGGGTTTTTTGTTGTTGTTGTTTTTTTTAGTTGCTCTTTCTGTGGGTTCATTACTGGTGTATAAAAAGGCCACAGATTTCTGGGTGTTAATTTTCTATCCTTCTACTTTACCAAATTCATTTATTAGGTCTAGTAGTTTTTTGATAGAGTCTTTTGATTGAGTCTATGTACAGTATCATGTCATCTGCAAATAAGGACAGTTTATGCCCATTATTTCTTCTTCTTCTCTGATTGCTATGGCTAGCACTTCCAGTACTATATTGAATGGAAGTGGTGAAAGTGGGCATCCCTGTCTTGTTCCTGCTCTTAGGGGAAATGAGTTTCATTTTTGCCTGTTGAGTATGATGTTGGCTGTTGATTTGTCATATAAAGCTTTTATTATGTTGAGGTATAATCCCTCTATTCCCACTTTGCTGAGAGTTTTTTTTTTTTTATCAAGAAATGGTGTTGGATTTTTGTCAAATGCTTTTTCTGCATCGGTTGATATGATTATATGACTTTTGTCTATCAATTTGTTTATATGATGTGTCACATTTATTGATTTGAAGGTATTATGCCATCCTTGCATCCCTGGAATAAATTCCACTTGATCATGGTGTATGATCTTTCTAATGTAATGCTAGATTCAATTTGGTAGAATTTTGTGGAGGATTTTAGCATCTATTTTCATCAAGTATATTGGTCTGTATTTCTCTTTTTTTGTTGTGTCTGTATCGGGTTTTGGAATTAGGGTAATGCTAGCTTCATTAAAAGAGCCTGGAAGGGAGCCTTCCTCTTGAATTTTTTGGAATAGTCTGAAGAGGATAGGTTTTAGTTCTTCTTTTAATGCTTGGTAGAATGCCCCCTGTAAAGCCTTCTGGACTGGTGCTTTTTTTTTTTCTTTTTTTTTTTTTGCTGGGAGATTTTTAATCACTGCTTCAATTTCTTCAGTAGTTATTGGCCTATTCAGGTTTTTTGATTCTTTCTGATTGAGTTATATTTTTCTAAGATCTTGTATTTTTCTAAGAATATGTCCATTTCATCTAGGTTGTCCATTTTGTTGGAATATAGCTTTTTATGGTTTTTTTCATAATCCTTTGTATTTCTGTGGAATCGGTTGTTACTTCAGCTCTTTCATTTCTGACTATGTTTATTTGGTCCTCTCTATCTTTGATGTTCCTGGTTAGGGATTCATCAATCTTGTTTATTCTTTCAGAGAACCAGCTCTTGGTTTTGTTGATCTTTTGTATTGTTTTTATTTATTATTTATTTATTTATTTATTTATTTATTTATTTGGTCTCTGCGTCATTTATTTCTGCTCTGATCTTTATGATTTCCTTCCTTCTGCTTATGCAGGACTTTTCTAGTTGCTCTCTTTCTAATTCTTTGACTTATAGGGTTAGATAATTTATTAGCATTTTTTTCTTGTTTTTTGAGGTAGGCCTGTAGAGCTACAAACTTTACTCTCAAGACTGCTCTCACTGTGTCCCATAGATTTTCGATTGTTGTGTTTTCATTGTCATTTGTTGCCAGGATGCTTTTTATTTCTTCTTTGATCTCTTCAGTAACCCAATAATTGTTTAATAGCATGCTATTTAGCCTCCAGGTATTTAATTTTTTCATTGTTTTTATCGTAGTTGATTTTTAATTTTATGCCATTGTGATCTGAGAAGATGCTTGATATGATTTCTATCTTCTTGAACTTGAAGAGACTTTACCTGTGTCCCAATATCTGGTCTGTCTTTGAAAATGACCATGTGCACTTGTATATTCTGTGGCATTGGGATGAGATGTTCTGAAGATGTAAGTTAAGTCCATCTGATCTAGTGAGGCATTTAAGATTGATGTTTCTTTGCTGATTTTTTTGTTTAGAGGGTTTTCCCGTGATTTTAGTGGAGTAATAAAGTCCCCTCCTATGACTGTATTGCTGTCAATCTGTCCCTGATATCTTCCGGAAGTGGTTTTTTTTTTAATGTATTTGAGTGCTCCTGTATTAGATGCATATATGTTTACCAGAGTTATATCCTCTTATTGAATTGCTCCCTTTAGTATTATGAAGTGGCCTTCATTATCTCCTGTTATGGCATTCACTTTGAGATATAATTTGTCAAATACAAGTATTAATACCCCAGCTTTTTTTTTTTTCATTTCCTTTCACCTGAAAAAATATTTTTTCATCCCTTCACTATCAGTCTATGTCAGTCCTTTTTATCTGAAGTAGGTCCCCTGTAGACAGCAGATATATATGTCATGTTTTCTTATCCATTCAACTACCCTATGTTTTTTGATTGAGGCATTTAATCCATTTCCATTTAAAGTTATTTTTGGTAGGGACTTGTTGGTCGCCATTTTTATCCTTTATCCTTGTGTTTCTTCTTCTCTTCTAATTTCTTCTTTTTATAGCAGACCCTTTAGCATTTCTTGCATTGCTGGTTTGGTGGTAATAAACTTCTGTAGTCCTTTTTTGTCTCTGAAGCTCCTGATGTCACCCCCAACTTTAATTGAAAGTTTTGGTGGGCATACTATTTTTGGATTCAGACCCTTGCTTTGTATAACTTTGTATATTTCATTTCATTCCCTTCTGAGCTGATATGTTTCTGGTGAGAAAGCAGTTAGTAGTCTGATGTAGGTAACTTTCTGTCTCCCTCAGGCAGCTGTTAAGATTCTTATTTTGTTGCCGAATCCGGTTTGGCTCAGTGGATAGAGAGTTGGCCTGCGGACTGAAAGGTCCCAGGTTCGATTCCGGTCAAGGGCATGTACCATGGCTGTGGGCACATCCCCAGCAGGGGGTGTGCAAGAGGCAGCTGATCGATGTTTCTCTCTCATCGATGTTTCTGACTTTCTATCCCTCTCTCTTCCTCTCTGTGAAAAATCAATAAAATAAAAAATATTTTTTAAAAAAGATTCTTACTTTGTCATTGGTGTTTGCCAATTTAATTACAATGTGTTTTGGTGCCAGTCTTTTTGGGTTCACCTTATTTGGGACTCTGTGAGCTTCTTGGACTTGTGTGAGTTTTTTTTCTTCCCAATATCAGGGAAGTTTTCTGTCATTGTTTCTTCAAACAGGTTTTCCATTTCTTGCTCAGTTTCCTCTTCTTCTGGCACCCCCATTATGTGGATGTTGTTTTGTTTCCTGCGGTCCCAAGTTTCCTTATGCTCTCCTGTTTTTAAAGGTTTTTTTCCCCCAATTACTGCTATGTTTGGTATTTTTTTCCTACATTGTCTTCTAGCTCTCTGCTGCAGTCCTCTGCTTCTTCTAGTCTACTGTCAATGCTTTCTATTGTGTTGATTATTGAAACAATGTCATTCTTCATTTCTTCTTGGTTCTTCTTCATTTTCTCTGGGGTCTTACACAGTTGAATTTGTCTTCCATTCTTTCAGTGTCATTATGACCATTGCTCTGAATTATTTGTCTGACAGATTGCTTGCCTCCATTTCATTTACTTCCTTTTCTGGTGATTCCTCCTTTTCTTTCATATGATGGTCTTTTCTTTGTGTCCCTATGTTTGCTCTTCTCAGGGTGTCTGATTATGTAGCTTTCTCTCTACCATGTTGATTTAAAGGCACAAAATAGCCCTAACCAGTTTAGCTCAGTGGATAGAGTGTCGGCTTGCAGACTGAAAGGTCCCAGGTTTGATTCTGGTCAAGGACATGTACCTTGGTTGTGGGCACATCTCCAGTAGGAGGTGTGCAGGAGACAGCTGATCGATGTTTCTCTCTCATCAATGTTTCTAACTCTCTATCCTTCTCCCTTCCTCTCTGTAAAAAATCAATAAAATATCTTTTTTTTTAAAAGGCAAAAAATACAACATGACAAGGCACAACACAGAAGGCACCAAACACAACTCTGTTCACTACACTAATAACCCCAATTATAGATGACCACCTGAGAAAAGAAAATTAGGGTATAGAAAAGGGTGCAATAATGATATTGTTAAAAGGAAAAATGTGAAAGATAAGAAAAGGGGGGGGGAATATATGAATATTGGGAGAACACTCAAAAAAAAAAAAAAAAAAAACCAAACCCAACAACTAATCCAAAAAATGCAAACAACAAACACGCAGAAAAGAAAGAGGGATGTTGAATACGAAGAGGGAGAGCTTACTGGTATTTCCAGAAGGTAAAGTAAAGGAATTGAATGGATGTGAAAATGGCCATAATTAAGTATAGAGGAGGTAGAAATAGAATGAGTGTATAAGAATAAAAGTAAAAAAACAAAATACTAAAAAGAGAGAGAAATATATAAATAAAAGAAAAAATATATATGTTTCCTTTTTTAAAAATATAAATATATATTCATCTATTTTTTGGAAAAGAAGAATATAGATTAGATAGGCCTGAGATGATGATTGAAACTAATTTAGCTATTAATAGGAGGAGAATATGAGAGGAGAGAAAAATAAAACAAGAAAAGAAAAAAAAGACCAAAAAAATCAGACTAGCAAACTATCAAACAAGTAACAACCACAAGACAGAAAGAAAAAGGGAATAAAAGGAAAAAAATTTGGCTAGTGAAGAAAGAGAAAAGAGGAGTGTGCATGGACTGTGAACAGGGGAGAGGAAATTAGATATATTAGTAAGATTAATTTTTAACAGGGAGTAAAAAGAAAAGTTAGCGAAAAACTAAAGCAGGAACAGGGTAAGAAAAATAAGATGAAAAGGGAAAAGTGAGGAAGAGAGTGTTGGCATAAAGAAAAAATTAATCTAGAGTAAAATAATCTATATATAAAGAGCCAGGGTCCTTAATAACCAAGGCTTGACAGAACTCCCGAAGTCAGTGCTAGTTTGCTGTGGTGACTGCTGCCGATGTGGGCACAGCAACTCAGCACTGACTGCTGAGGGGGCTACGGATCAGGCCTAGAGAGCGGGCTGCAGACAGAGGCAGAGTCTGGTCGCCAGCCTCCATGGCAGCTGTTGATCAGCTGTTGCCTCTCTCTTTCTCTCCTGGCTTCACCAGCAGCCATGCCTCTGTGTCACTCTGGGCCTCTTCTGGAGCTACTGATCAGCACCGCCTCTTTGATCAGGCCCAGAGAAAGTCCCAGAGATGCTGATTGGGATAGAAACTGACCAATCAGAACCAAATCTAGGTGAAGTGCCACCAGGAGCCAATGGCTGCTTAGGAGGCGGAGCTTTTGATGCTGACTGGCATAGAAACCAACCAATCAGAACCTAATCTGGGTGAACTGCGAAGGCAGAACCTAACATCACGGTCGAGGAAGGGTTTTAAAGGCAACAGTTGTTTGGTGTAAGGTGTAATAAAGCAGTTCAACTTTTTCATGATCGGTTTGGTAGTATAGTGCATATGGCTGGCTATCATTCCAGATATAGGGATTATGTATTTTTGTCTGCCAAGAGCATCTTCTCCTGCTTAAAAGGCTCCCCCCACTGCCCACCATTTAAGCAATCCTATTCTATATAATCTATCTATATTATTACTAGAGGCCCGGTGCATGAAATTCGTGCACGGGGGTGGGTGAGTGTCTCTCAGCCAACCTGCACCATCTCCAATCTGGGACCCCTTGAGGGATGTCCTACTGCCCATTTAGGCTTGAGTCCACCAGATTGGACCTAAACGGGCAGTCAGACATCCTTCACACAATCAAGGACTGCTGGCTCCAAACTGCTCACCTGCCTGCCTCCCTGATTGCCCCTAACTGCTTCTGCCTGCCAGCCTGATCACACCCTAACCACTACGCTGCCAGCCTAACTGATGTCTAACTTCTCCCCTGCCAGCGTGTTTGCCCCAAACTTCCCTCCTCTGCCAGCGTGGTCACCCCTAACGCCCCCCCCCCCTTGCAGGCTTGATTGCCCCAACTGCTCTCCCTTGCAGGCTTGGTCCCTCTTAACTGCCCTCCCCTGCTGGCCTGATGGTCCACAACTTACAGGCCTGGAACCTCCCAACTGTCCTCCCCTGCTGGCCATCTTTTGGTGGTCATCTTGTGTCCACATGAGGGAAGCCCTCTTGTGATGGTCAATCTGCATATTACTCTTTTATTAGACAGGATAGAGACCTGGTACATGGATGGGGGGCAGCTGGTTTGCCCTGAAGGGTGTCCTGGATCAGGGTGGGGGTCATTTGGGGTGTGGGCGGCCTGGGCAGGGGCCTGTGGTGGTTTGCAGGCTGACCATGCCCCCCTGTGACCCAAGGGAGGCCCTGGAATCTGGGATTAATTTATGTTCTACAATTGAAACTTTGTACCCTAGAGCGGAGCCAAGTCTTCTGCTTGCTCCATGGAGACAGCCATTTCTGTTTGAAACTTTGTAGCCTAGAGTGGAGGCCTAGGCTAGGGCTGCAGAAGCCTGGCTTCCTCCATCGCCCTGGCAACCCTAGCCTCTGCTCTCTCCAGCTCCGTGGCGGCTGCCATTTCTGTTGAGATTATGTATTTTCTATAATTGAAACTTTGTATCATTGAGGGGAGGCCTACCCCAGCAAAGGCAAGTGGAAAGGCTGGCTTCCTCCATTGCAGGAGAAACCCAAGCCTCCCTCCTGCTCTCAGTGGCTGCAGCCATCTTGGTTGGGGTTTATTTGCATAATTTACTCCTGATTGGCTGATGGGCATGGCTGTGGGCGTGACTTGATCAGAGGAATGGTCAATTTGCATAGTACTCTTTTATTGGATAAGATAGAGTAATATGCTAATTATACTGGGGTGGACCAGCCATCTTATAGATGTCTGACTTCCTTCCAGACAAAGCCATGGTGGGGGCAGAGGCAGAGGCAGTTAGGGGCAATAAGGCTGGAAGGGTTGGGCAGTTGGGATTACGCAGGCAGGGGAGGGCAGTTAGGGGTGACATTAGGCCAGTAAGGGACTGTCATTGGAAGCAAGATCAGGCCAACAAGTGGTGGCAGTTGGGGGCAACCTGTCTGGCAGGTGAGGCAGTTAGGGCTGATCAGGCAGGCAGGCAGGTGAGCAGTTAGAAGCCAACAGTCCCAGATTGCAAAAAAGATGTATAACCACTGATTTAGGCCTCAACCTGCAGTTGGACATCCCCCAAGGGGTTCCTGATTGTTGAGGGTGCATCCTGGGCTGAGGGACCTCCTCCCACTCTGTGCACAAATTTCATGCACCAGGCCCCTAGTGCTAAAATAAAAGTAGAATGCAGATCACTAATCCAAAAATAAAAGAAAATAAAGAAAAAGTAAAATAAACTAAAATTGGTAAAATAATAGTGATAATATAATAATTAAAAATAAAAATATAATAATAAAAAAATAAAATAAAGTGAGAAAATAATAGTTTCTTAAGTGAAACATAAAAAATAAAAAAGTGAAGTAGTGATGGTCATTCGATTCAGCAGAGCTTCGGAGGCCTATGAGGGCTGGTTTAAGACCCCTCTCCATTTACTGTTCTTCCTGGCACATCTGTTTCCTGATAAAAAGTCAGCACAGTGTTGAATTTCCCTGTGATCCACCACTACTCTGTGTCATAAGCCACAACTTTGTTTTCAAGCAGGCGGGATCTCTCTGCTCACTTTGTTTCCCTGCCAATCTTCAGTTGCATTTGCACAATTGTCTATTTCTTTTTTTAATTTAGTAAGTCTTTATTGTTCAGATTATTAAAATTGTTCCTCTTTTTTCCCCCTTATAGTTCCCCTCCACCTGGTTCCCACCCCACCCTCTGCCCTTACCTCCCCCCAAACTGACCTCATCCATAGGTGTACAATTTTTGTCCAGTCTCTTCCTGCACCCCCAAATCCTTTCCCCCTAAAATTGTCAGTCCACTCCCTTTCTATGACCCTGATTCTATTATATTTACCAGTTTATTCTGTTCATCGATTTTTTATTCACTTGATTTTTAGATTCACTTGTTGATAGATGTGGGAACCCCTTTCACGTACTGTGTGATTCAGGATCCCTGGTTCAGGGTTTGGGTTTCTGGAGAAGGCTGCACACAAATGAATAGAGAGACTTAGAAAAATATTAATTTGGAAAATAGGGAACAGGCAGTAGTCCAACTCTAGTGGGAGAACTACTACTCCTCTGGCTTTACCATTCCTTTCATTAAGATTAAAATCATAAGATATACCTGTATACCTCAAGCAGGAAACACCAGTAAAAGTCAATCAGTGAATCTTCTTAGGACTAACAGGGGGCAGGGGACTGCTTCAACTGCCAACATCCAGCAACCAGCTCCGACCCTTCAGAGCAATTAAAGTTGACCAGCCCTCCAAATTCCCTGTCCACAGCTCTCTATTATTAAAACAATGATTGGCTTCCTGCAAATAGATATGTATTTGTTGTTCATAATTTTTATCTTTGTCTTTTTTTCCTTCCTCTTCTTAAAGAATACCTTTCAGCATTTCATATAATACTGGTTTGGTGGTGATGAACTCCTTTAGTTTTTTCTTATCTGTGAAGCTCTTTATCTGCCCTTCAATTCTGAATGATAGCTTTGCTGGGTAGAGTAACCTTGGTTTAAGGTTCTTGCATTCATCACTTTGAATATTTCTTGCCACTCCCATTTGTCCCACATAGTTTCTGTTGACAAATCAGCTGACAATCATATGAGTGCTCCCTTGTAGGTAACTAACTGTTTTTCTCTTGCTGCTTTTAATATTCTCTCTGTCTTTTGCTCTTGGCATTTTAATTATGATGTGTCTTGGTGTGGTCCTCTTTGGATTCTTTTTGTTTAGGGTTCTCTGTGCTTTCTGGACTTGTAAGTCTATTTCTTTCACCAGATGGGGAAAGATTTCTGTCATTATTTCTTCAAATGTGTCTTCCATATCTTTCTGTCTCTCTTCTTCTGGCACCCCATAATTTGGATGTTGGTACACTTGAAGTTGTCCCAGAGGTTCCTTATACTAGCTTCATATTTTTGGATTCTTTTTGTTATTCTGGTTGAGTGTTTTTTGCTTCTTTGTATTTCAAATCTTTGACTTGATTCTTGTGATCTTCTAGTTTGCTGTAAGATCTCTACATAATATTTTTTATTTTGGTCAGTGTATGCTTAATTTTTAGTTGGTTCTTTTTCATATCTTTGAGGTTCTTGCTAAATTTATTGGCCTTTTCTAGGAACCTCTTGAAAAACCTTATAACCGTGGTTTTGAATTCTATATCTCATTTGCTTTCCTCCATTTATTTCATTTGTGATCTGTTTCTTTGTCTCCACATTTTAGCTGCTTTCCTGTGTTGATAGAGTGGCTTTGTGTGCTAGGTGTCCTATAGGGCCCACTGGCTCAGCCTTCCCAGTTACCTGAGGTGGACACTCTTGGTGTACCCTTTTGTGGACTATGTGCACAGTCTTGTTGTAGTTAAGCCTTGACTGTTGTTGGTATCACTGGGAGATATTGACCTCCAGGCCAATTGGCTGTGAGAATCAGCTGTGTCTACACTGGGAGATCTTCTGTGCTGGAGAAACATTTATGAGACAAGACTTATGAAATCCTCTGTGCTCAGCTTGGATGGGGCAAAGTCTCAGGGGGGAGCAGATAGCATTGCTTTCCCATCAGCCCTGCCCTAATAGGCCCCTGTGTGTTAGTGACCTGTGATAATCGCTGAGAGAAAGCCACTCTCAAGTTCCACCCGCTGACAGTGCAATTTCTCCCCGAATGAGACTGGGTCACCAGAGTTCAGTGCAGTCAGGAGCTTTTGTCTCCCTCTTTCTTGAGAGGCAGTTGCATACTCAGTTACCCATCCTCTCCATGCACTCGCTTCTAGTCATCTACCTTCTTCAGTCTCTCTGAGTCTCAGTGTGCTTTTTTCTTTCCTTCTAGTTGTAGAATTTCCATGCAGCCAGCCTTCCTGTAGTTCTGGATGATGTCTGTTTTGTCTTTTAGTTATAGTTTTGAAATTGTTGTGTGAGGCACCAGTTTAGGTGTTTACCTATTCCACCATCTTGGTTTCAACTCTCAATTACCTATTTCTGACACAGCCCCTGGGTGGTGATGTTTCTTTATTAGTTTCTGGGATCAAATGGCTCCTCAACCCAGTGTTTAGCCTTTTTTCCCCTGCTGCACTTAAGACTGGGTTGGAGGAATAGACTTTCCCAGAGATGGTTTCCTGCTAGTCTCTCCCTATTCTGTTCCCCAGTTTCCACAAAAACAACTTTACCCTGCAGTCTTGATGAGTGTTTTTCATTGAAACATCCCATATTCTGGGCTTAACAAGCAAAAGCAAGGAAGTCAAAATGACAAACCAACTGTGTTGTCCCTTGTCTTTCTCCCTCCGGCACTGTGTGGCCGATATAGCACTTCAGGCTGCCTTTCTGGGCACAGTCTCCCATGGCTGTTTGCTTAGATCTAGTGCCCCCTTGGAAAGCAGCCCTGTGGACCCCCTTTCATATTTGAGGGCTACACTGATCCAAGGGCTGTATATTTGGTGAAGTGCAGTCTCCCTCTGAGACTCTAGACCCCACTGCGTGCATTTCTTCTTCCAGTCTGGATCTCAGATCTCACCTCACTCCAGGCAAACTATGACCTTTCTGTAGATGGATTGCCTCACCAGCTGGGTTTATTTTGCCAATTCCAGGTGGATGTTTTTTAATTCAGCTGTTTCTTCTATTTGCTGTGTGAGAAGGTACAGGACCCAATTGCATATTTGGCCACCATCTTATGTACCCCTGGACAAACATTTTAGGCACCCACAGCCTGGGAAGCTGACATCTCAGTGTTCATAGGTTCGCAGCTGAGATAGCTGGTCCCTGGATATTGTGGCTGTAGGGTCCTGGGTGGTATCCAAGGTCTCCCCAGTTGAAGGTAATACTGGGCTTCTGATCATAGCCACTCTCCCCTTCAAGATGGCATGGTCTCTGCAGCAGCGCCTGCCACTTTGGGGGATATTTTAGTGGTGGGGGTGGCTGCCTGGCCAAGGGAGCATGGTCCACCGGTCCCCAACAGTTCTGTGGACTATAACTGGCCCTCACTCACAAAAACAGACATTCCTTGTACATCCACGCACTCTCCTTTAGCTCTATCACTCACACACTACATTGTAGTCTGCTGTCCCATTGGCTACCATCTCCCCAACCTTACTTTTTTTCTCTTTATTGTTCAGTTTATTAATTACATTGTTCCCCCTTTTTTATCCCCCTAAAGCTCCCCCCACCCTGTACGAATCCCACCCTCTGCCCTCACCTCCCCCACCAACTGTCCTCTCCCATTGTTGCAAGATTTTTGTCCAGTCTCTTGCTGCACTTCCCACACCCCTTTTCTCCCCAAGAATTGTCAATCCATTCCCTCTCTATGTCCGTCATTCTGTTACATTCACCAGGTTATTCTGTTCATCAGATTATTAATTCACTTGATTTTTATATTCATTTGTTGATAGATGTATATTTGTTGTTCATAATTTATACTTTTACCTTTTTCTTCTTCCACTTCTTAAAGAATATCTTTCACCATTTCATATAATACTGGTTTGGTGGTGATGAACTCCTATAGCTTTTTCTTATCTGTGAAGCACTTTATCTGATCCTCAATTCTGAATGATAGCTTTGCTGGATAGAGTAATCTTGGTTGTAGATTCTTGCTCTTCATCACTTTGAATATTTCTTGCCACTCCCGTCTGGTCTGCATCGTTTCTGTTGAGAAATCCACTGACAATCTTATTGGTGCTCCCCTATAAGTAACCAACTGTTTTTCTCTTGCTGCTTTTAATATTCTCTCTTTATCTTTTGCTCTTGGCATTTTAATTATGATGTGTCTTGGTGTGGTCCTCTTTAGATTGCTATGTTTTAGGGTTCTGTGTACTTCTTGAGCTTTTAAGTCAGTTTCTTTCCACAGGTGGGGAAAGTTTTCAGTCACTATTTCTTCAAGTAGGTTTTCATTACCTTGTTCTCTCTCTTTTTCTGGCATCCCCCTAATTCGGATGTTGGCATGCTTGAGGTTGTCCTAGAGGCCCCTAACACTATCTTCAATTATCTGGATTCTTTTTGTTTCTTGCTTTTCCAGCCGAGTGGATTTTGCTTCTTTGTATTTCAAATCTTTGACTTGGTTCTTGTGGCCCTCTGGACTGCTTTTAGGACTTTGTGTAATATTTTTTATTTCAGTGTATGTTTGATTTCTGGTTGGTCCTTTTTCATATCCCTGAGCACCTCGTTCATATCCTCGTAGGTCTTGTTCCTTTCCTTTTAGATCTCATTCATTTCCCTGTAGGTCTTGTTCATTTCCTCGTAGTGCTCATATATTTCATCGGTCTTTTCTGGGAGCCTCTTGAAAAACCTAATTACTGTGGTTTTGAACTCTATGTTCAGTCGTCTTTCTTTCCTCCATTTCTTTCACACCTGATTTCTTTCCATTTCTCTGCCTGGTGGCTACTTTCCTGAGTTGGTCGATTAGCTTTGTGTGGTAGATGTCCTCTAAGGGACAGTGGCTCAGCCTCCCCAGTTACCTGAGGTGGACACTCTTACTGCAGGCCTTTATGGGTTGTGCAGTATTGTTGGAGTTAAGCCCAGCTAATTGTTGTTAGCTCTAGGAGGGTTTGACCTCCAGGCCAATTGGGTGTGGAGGTGAGCTGTGTTCAGGTTGGATGGGCGGAGTCTCCAGGCTGAGCACGCAGCATCAGCTATGCCCTATGCGGCGCGCGGGTCTCTGTGCCGGTGGTAACGGCTGTGCACCTCCGAGAGAAAGCCGCCACCGGTACCCACCCATTGCCAGACAACTCTGCCTCTCCCCAAATGAGTCTGCACACCCAAAGTCTCACCCAGGGTTGTAAAACAAAGCATTCTGGTAGTCTCCCGAACGAGGAACAAGTTATGCGTCCTCTCTGTGCTGTCGCACACTTTATTTGCAAAGCTATGTGCACTCTCCTCAAACTCTGAGACCTGCTGAGCCCGGCTTTTATCGTGCATACCCCAGACCTCGGACCTCACCTGGCACTGGGGAATCTGTGCAGTGGGACGTCTCCGCCCTCCCCATTGGAGAGATCCAGCCGGGGTTGCTGCTGCCAGCCCTACAGCCCGCACGCGCCCCACGGCTCCGAACCTCTGTCTCTGCGGGTATCTTCAAGGCTGCGCTCCGCTGCTCCTCTGAGTCTCAGTGTCCCACCTTTACTTTTATTTGTGGAATTTTCACTCAGCCAGCTTTCCGGTGATTCTGGATGATGTTTGTTTTGTTGTTATGTTGTAGTTTTGGAATTGTTGGGCAGGGCAGCCCAATAGGTGTTTACCTATGCCGCCATCTTGGTTCCTCTTCCCCCCCAACCTTACTTTAAAAAAAAAAATCTGGCCCTGGCAATCATTGTCAGCCATTTATTAATTACTTATCATGCAAATGGCCTGGTCTCATTTATCGATCTCCTAGAGGTAACTCTATTTTGCAATTATATGGTGCTTCTTTCTCCTTAGACAGCAGTTTCACTTCTACAATCTCACTTTATAAGTTTTGAAGGTTACAATAAGGAATAGAATTTTAGATAGTCTTCAGCCTAAAAACAAGATAAAAAAATAGATTATGAACTAATTGTTTACAAAGACTTTACAAGGACAATTCCTTGAATTGCACAGAGTGATAAAGTGTAGCAGACTTCTGTGTAATCATTACTTTCTGTCTCTGGTGGGTGAGGTGAGCCACCAGGGAAAACATTAATTATCAGAAATAGCAAAGCTGAATTGTTCCTTTAAGCTTCTTCAAGGTGCTGGAGCAAATCCAGAGAAAACTTTGACGTGGGAGACGAAAGGATTTTTGTCCCAGATTAGTGAGCCTTAACAGTCCGCCCTCTGGTGCCCAAGAGGTGAAGAACAGGTTGACAAGTTCAACATAATCAATTTTTAAATGTGAAATCTGTTAATTCCCTGTTAGGTGTGGGCTGGGGTTAGTGACAGAAAATATTTTCAGTTTGAGAAAAAGACATAAATATTCATACGTTTGAAAATAGACTATAGTAACAAAATATTTAAACATTTTAAGCATTTATGTATCTCTCCAAGATTTTATTTCACTGTTAATAAAATGAGTAACATTTTTCTCCTCATTTGAGAAAGAACAGAAATTTTTTATCATCTAGGTGTATTTATATTGAAAAATAAGTGAAAAACAGGGGAGCCTACACAAAATCCCATTCCTAAAATGCTGATTCAGAAAAACTGAACCCAAATATGTCTTAAAACTGCTTACTCTTTTACCTTGACATACCTGTACTGATACTACTAGATCAAGGCCCCAGAGATTTTTTTAAAAGTCTATGTGACTATCAGAAACTTGGAGGGGTTTTCATATTTCACAGATGTTTGTGTATTTTTTTTAGAACCATTACAATAATCTTGGAATTTAAGATCTCAGGGAAGTGCGATTTTTTTCTCAGGGAAGCAGAGAAGAAAAAATGAATTGAGGAAGAAAAGCAAGAAAATAATGGGAAGTGGGAGGTCATTACCAACCGCTCACTCAGTCCTGGGCCACTCACCTCTGCTCTCAGAATAAGCTCAATGGCTCTCAGGAACTTTTCTCTGGATTTCCTTTTTTTAAATTTAATAAATCTTTATTGTTCAGATTATTATAATTGTTCCTCTTTCTCTGGATATGCTTGCTATCTTATTGACAGCCCTTTATTTTCAAATATTTTCCATATTTAAAATTCTGGTAAAATAAACACAAGTAAAATGTATATCTTAACAATCTATTTATTATTCATTTAAATCTTAGTCTTATTTAAATGTGCAGTTCAGTGGTATTAAGTACATTTGTATTGTTGTGCAATGGTTACCACAACATATCTAAATTTCCTCATGTTGCAGACTGAAACCCTGTCCTCATTATACAACTCGCCATTCCTCCTTGTCCATAGTCCCTAGCAACCACCATTCTATTCTCTGTCTGTATTATTTTTCTATTCTTCATTTCATCTCTGCTCTGATCTTCATTATTTTCTTCCTTCTGCTAGTTTTTTCTAGTTCCTTAAGTTTTAAAATTAGGCAGTTGATTTGAGATAGTTCTTATTTTTTAATGTAAGGACTTATATAACTACACATTTTCTCCTTAATTTTGTTTTCACAGTATCTCATAAGTTTTAGGTTGTGCTCTTATTTTTAATCATCTCTATTTTCTAGTTCTTGTGTGATTTTTTTCTTGAATTCATTATTTGTTTCGAGTGTGTTGTTTAATTTCCACAAATTTGTGTGTGTGTTTTAAATCTTTATTGTTGAAAGTATTACATATGCCTCTTTTTTTCCTCTATCGACTCCCTACAGCCCACTCCAGCTCCCCATCTCAGGCCCTCACCACCCCACTGTCTGTATTCATGGGTTATGCATATATGCATACAAAGTCTTTGTTTAACTCCCACCCACCCACCCTCCCAGCCTTCCTTCCAAGGTTCTGCACTGTTCCATGCTTCCATGTCTCTGGATCCACTCCATTCATCAGTTTATTTTGTTAGATTCCATACATGAGTGAGATCACGTGATACTTGTCTCTCTCTGACTTCTTTCATT
The DNA here is from genome assembly GCA_027563665.1 of Antrozous pallidus. Taxonomy (NCBI): domain Eukaryota; kingdom Metazoa; phylum Chordata; class Mammalia; order Chiroptera; family Vespertilionidae; genus Antrozous; species Antrozous pallidus. Next base: position 116,480,719 of record CM050514.1, read on the forward strand.
TAGCATTATACTCTTCAGGTCCCTCCATGCTGTCGGAAAGAGTAAGAGATCCTTCTTTTTTATTGCAGCATAGTATTCCCTGGTGTAAATGTACCACAGCGTTTTTATCCACTCATCTACTGATGGGCACTTGGGCTTTTGAAGATCTTAGCTATTGTAAAGTGTGCTGCTATGAACATAAGGGAGCAAACATTCTTTTTGATTGCTGTTTCAGGTTTCTTAGGGTATATTCCCAGAAGTGGGATCACTGGGTCAAATGGGAGTTCCATTTTTAATTTTTTGAAAAAAAAAACCCTCCATATTCTTTTCAATAATGGCTGCATCAATCTGCATTCCCACCAGCAGTGTACTAGCATTCCATTTTCTCCACATCCTCATCAGTACTTGTCATTTGTTGATTTGTGGATGGTAGCCATTCTGACATTTGTGAGGTGAAACTTCATTGTCATTTTAATTTCATCTCTCTGATGAGGAGTGACCTTGAGCATTTTTTCATGTGTCTCTTGGCCATCTATATGCCCACTTGGGAGAAGTGTCTATTTAGGTACTTTGCCCATTTTTTAATTGGATTGTTTGTCTTCCTTCTGTTAAGTTGTATGAGTTCCCCATATATTTTGGATATTAATGTTTTACCAGATGTATCATTGCCAAATATGTTTTCCCATGCAGTGGGCTTCCTTTTTGTTTTGTTGACAGTTTCGTTTGCTGTGCAGATGCCTCTTTTTTTTTTTTTTTAATATAGTCCCATTTGTTTATTTTCTCCTTAGTTTTGTTTTTTTGTGTTTTTGCCCTAGGACAGTGGTCGGCAAACTCATTAGTCAACAGAGCCAAATATCAACAGTACAATGATTGAAATTTCTTTTGAGAGCTAAATTTTTTAAACTTAAACTTTTTCCTACGCCACTTCTTCAAAATAGACTCGCCCAGTCCATGGTACTTTGTGGAAGAGCCACACTCAAGGGGCCAAAGAGCCGCATGTGGCTTGAAAGCCGCAGTCTGCCGACCATGACCCTAGGAGCTGTATTGGTAAACATGTTGCTATAAGAGATGTCTGATATTTTGCTTCCTACAGTTTCTTCTAGGATTTTTATGGTTTCCGGACTTACATTTAAGCCTTTTATCCATTTTGAGTTTATTCTTGTGTATGGTGTAAGTTGGTGGTCTAGTTTCATTTTTTCCCCATGTATCTGTCTAATTTTCCCAACACCATTTATTGAAGAGACTCTCTTGACTCCATAGTGTGCCCTTGCCTGCTTTGTCAATTATTAATTGAGCATAATGGCTTGGGTCAATTTCTGAGGTCTCTGTTCTCATCTGTTAATCTAGATTCCTGTTCTTGTGCTAATACCAGATTATTGTTTTTTTTATTTTTTATTTCAAGAATAATATTTTTAAATATAAGGTTACATGCAATAAACCTCAATATTTCAAGAAAAATTATCTTAAATATAATGTTACATGCAATAAACATTAATATCTCAAGAAAAACTATTTTAAATATGATGCTACATGCAATAAACACCAATTATTCAAGAAAAATGATCTTATATATAATAATATTACATGTAGTAAACATTAAAATTTCAAGGATAAAAGGGTTTCAAGTACAATAATATTACCAAAGTGTACTAACAGAGTATAATATCACAAAAGTTGTAGGAAATATTCAAAATCTGTAAATAACAGGATTATTTCTATTATATTGTAGCATATATTTTCCCCCTCTGGCTCTATTTTTGTTCATCAGTTTATGTTGTTCATTATATTCCACAAATGAGTGAGATCATGTGATATTTATCTTTCTCCAACTGGGTTATTTTACTTAGCATAATGCTTTTAAAGTCTATTTTGTTGGATATGAGTATTGCTACTCCAGCTTTTTTTTTTATTCCATTTGCATAGAAATTTTTTTCCCATCCCTTCACTTTCATCCTGTGTGTGTCTTTTGTTTTGAGGTGGGTCTCTTGTAGACAGTATATAGTTGAGTCATGTTTTTGTACCCACTCAGCTACCCTACACCTTTTGATTGGAGCATTTACCATTAGTGTTATTATTGGGAGGTACTTATTTATTGCCATTTTAATTCTGTGGCTAGATTTCCCTCTCTGTTTCTTCTTCTCAGCAACCACTTACAGTAATCGCCTTAGCATTTCTGTTGTACAAATATATATATTTTATTAATTTTTTACAGAGAAAGGGGGAGGGATAGAGAACCAGAAACATCAGATGAGAAACATTGATCGGCCGCCTCCTACACACATCCCACTGGGGATGTGCCCACAACCAAGGCACATGCCCTTGACCAGAACTGATCCCAGGACCCCCAGTCCTCAGGCCAATACTCTATCCACTGAGCCAAACCAATCAGGGCCCTTTAGCATTTCTTGTAGTGCTGTCTTTGTGGTAATGAACTAATTTAGCCTCTTTTTGTCTGGGAAGCTCTTTATCTGATTGTCTATTTTGAATGATATCTTTGCTGGATATAATAATCTTGGTCTCAGATCCTTGCTTTCCATCATGTTGAGTACTTCATGCCATTCCCTTCTGGCCTGTAGAGTTTCTGATGAGAAAACAGGTGTCAACCTTATGGGAACCACTTTGTAGGTAATAGTTTTCTTTTTTCTTGCTGCCTTTAAAATTCTCTCTTTGTCTTTAATTTTTGGCATTGTAATTATGTTGTGTCTGGGTGTGGGCCTGTTTGGGTTCTTCTTGCTTGGGGTTCTCTGTGCCTCCTAAAATTGTGTGACTTTTTCCTTTTCAGGTTGGGGAAGTTTTTTACCATTATTTCTTCAAACACCTTCTCTATTTCTTTCTCCCTTTCTGCCTCTTCTGACATACCTACTATTCTAATATTGTTACATTTCACATTGCCCCACAGCTCTCTTAGGTTGTCCTCCTGTTTTTTAATTGTTTTTTCTTTTTGGTTCTCTAATTGAGTGATATTTTCAACTCTGTCTTCTATTTCACTAATTAAATCCTCAGCTCTCCCTAATCTGCTGTGTATTCCTTTCAACGTGTTCTTTCCTTCTATTGTGTCATTCTTTATTTTTTTCATAGTTACTATATCTTTTTTTCATACTGTTGAGCATTTTTAACATTATTACAATGAACTCTGCTTCATATATATTTTTAAAAATTTAATAAATCTTTATTGTTCAGATTATTACAATTATTCCTCTTTCCCCCACCCCCAGGTCCCTCCACTTGGTTCCCAACCCACCATCTGTCCTTATCTCCCCTCACATCAACCTCATCCATAAGTGTATGATTTTTGTCCAGTCTCTTCCCACACCCCCCACACACCTTTCCCCCTGAGAATTGTCAGTCCACTCCCTTTCTATGCCCTTGATTCTATTGTATTCACCAGTTTATTCTGTTCATCAGATTTTTAATTCACTTGAATTTTTGTTTTATTATTTATTTATTTATTTTTGCAGTATACCTTAGATTTAATAGCAGTACATATGTTTTCCGTTTTCCTCCCATTATCCTCCCCCCAGCCTCCCCTACCCCCCAGCACATGTCCGCACCTGCCCTCCTCCCCGCCCCAGTGTCTTTCATTCATTGGTTATGCTCATATGCATGCATACAAGTCCTTTGGTTGATCTCCCCTAACATCTGCCCCCCACCCTCCCCTGCCTTGCCCCTGTAGCTTGACAGCCTGTTCAATGCCTCCCTGCCTCTATATCAATCACTCTCCCCTGTTTCTTTTCTTCACAAATATCTTGCCTCTGCATACTAGAAATAATTGTATAAGAACAAAACATGTTTGAGTCTCAGTTTCAATGTCCAACTGTTCTGAGTCCCAGTTTCAATGTCAAATAGTTCTTTATGTGTACATGTCAGCAATGGTATCCAGATGGTGGACACATCATGGCAAAGCAAGTTCCATCCTCTCTGGTTTGGTCCTGGGCCACCTGCAGCCATGCACAGCTGCTGACTGCTAGCATGGCAAGATGTCCTCAGTGTCCCCCATCTCTGGACCATCCTCATGACTGGAACAGACCCATCAGTTCCTCACTGTCGTAGGAACCCACATGGTCTTGGATTTTTCTCTGAAAACACACAAACACATTCTCGACCAAAAGTTAACACAGGGATTCTCTCTGCAAATTAGACTTGGGATTCTTTTTATTTTTGTCTAAATGATTTTCCTTTGGCTTATTTTGACATCATGTGTATTTTTTCATGGGTGTCCTGCTGTTGGCTTTACAAATGGAATTTATTTTACTGGAGTAAGAATTTTCTAGATGTATTTTACTTACAGGATATTTTTCCTTACATGATATTACCCCACTATGCCCCACCCCCCTTTTTTTTATTAATGGGGACTTTTGAAAATTTTATATTGCAGTCTTGGTAATTTTAAATTTTAATATTTGCACACAAATATGACTGCTTTAGGTTCTTTGGATGTTAGGCAATTTTACAGTGAGATGAACTACTAATAGATATTTTAGTTAATGTTTTAGGAACAGCTTTTTGTCCAGTACACTTAAATTTTCTTGAGTATTCACTTATTTCACTTGGCCAATTTAAATTAATCTGTAAACTTGATTACTATTTTACTGTCAAATTTAATACTCAAGCAGAAATCTTAGTTTACCCTGTAAATATTAGTGGAAAGGATTATTTGCATTCTTGAGTAGGAACTGAGCATTCCTGGTAATAGACTGCATTTAGATATAGAGCACCTATTGTTGGCCGAGTCTCTGTCTGCAACCTGGGTCCCAGTCTAAGTTGTGCATGGGTAATTCACTTGATTTTTAGATTCACTTGTTGATAGATATGTATTTGTTGTTCATAGTTTTTATCTTTGCCTTTTTTCCCCTTCTTCCTCTTCTTAAAGAATACCTTTCAGTATTTCATATAATAATCATTTGGTGGTATTGAACTCCTTTAGCTTTTTGTCGTCTGTGAAGCTCTTTATCTGCCCTTCAATTCTGAATGATAGCTTTGCTGGATAGAGTAATCTTGGTTGTAGATTCTTGCTGTTCATCACTTTGAATATTTCTGGCCACTCCCGTCTGGCCTGCATCGTTTCTGTTGAGAAATCAGCTGACAATCGTATGGGTGCTCCCTTATAGGTAACTAACTGTTTCTCTCTTGCTGCTTTTAATATTCTCTCTTTGTCTTTTGCTCTTGGCATTTTAATTATGATGTATCTTGGTGTGGTCCTTTTAAAAAATATTTTAATCTTTATTGTTCAGTTTATTAACTACAATGTTCCCTCCTTTTCCCCCTATAGCTCCCCTCCACCCAATACCCATCCCACCCTCTGCCCATACCTCTCCCCACTGTCCTCTTCCATATGTGTATGATTTTTTTCCAGTCTCCTGCAGCACCTCCCACACCCCTTTTCTCCCCGAATTGTCAGTCCATTTCCTTCTATGCCCATGATTTTGTTATATTCACCAGTTTATCCTGTACACCAGATTTTTAATTCACTTGACTTTTAGATTCATTTGTTGATTGATGTGTATTTGTTGTTCATAATTTTTATTTTTACCTTTTCTTCTTCCTCTTTTAAAGAATACCTTTCAGCATTTCATATAATACTGGTTTGGTGGTGATGAACTCCTTTAGCTTTTTCTTATCTGCGAAGACTTTATAGGACCTTCAATTCTGAATGATATCTTTGCTGGGTAGAGTAATCTTTGTTGTAAATTTTTGCTATTCATCATTTTGACTATTTCTTGCCACTCCAGTCCGGCCTGCATAGTTTCTGTTGAGAAATTCTCTAACAATCATATGGGCGCTCCCTTGTAGGTAACTAATTGTATTTCTCTTGCTGCTTTTAATATTCTCTCTTTGTCTTTTGCTCTTGGCATTTTAATTATGGTGTGTCTTCATGTGATCTTCTTTGGATTCCTATAGCTTGGGGTTCTGTGTGCTTCCTGGACTTTTAAGTCAATTTCTTTCACTAGGTGGAGGAAGTTTTTGGTCATTATTTCTTCAAATAGGTTTTCATTATCTTGCTCTCTCTCTTTTTCTGGTACCCCTATAATTCGGATGTTGGTATGGTTGAGGTTGTCCCAGAGGCTCCTTACAGTATCTTCAATTTTTTGGATTCTTTTTGCTTCTTGCTTTCCTGGCTGAGTGGATTTTGCTTCTTTGTATATCAAATCTTTGACTTGATTCTTGAGGTCCTTATTTCAGTCAGTGTATATTTAATTTCTAGTTGGTCCTTTTTCATATCCTCGAGGGTCTTGTTCATATCCTCGAAGGTCTCGTTCATTTCCTTGAAGGTCTCATTAAGTTCACTGGCCTTTTCTAGGAGCCTCTTGAAAAACCTTATAACTGTGGTTTTGAACTCTATTTCCAGTTGTTTTTTCCCCTCCATTTCTTTCAAATGTGGTTTCTTTCCATGTCTCTGCATTATAGCTGCTCCTTTAGTTGGTCAATTAGCTTTGTGTGATAGATGTCCTCTAGGGGGCAGTGCCTCAGAGGTGGATACTCTTTGTGCAGACCTTTATGGGTTGATCAGTCCTGTTGTAGTCAAGCCTATATTGTTGTTGTTAGCACTAGGAGGGTTTGACCTCCAGGCCAATTGGCTGTGAGGATCAGCTGTGTTCATGCTGTGAGAGCCGTTGTGCTCAGTTTGGATGGGCATAGTCTCTGGGCTGAGCAGGCAACCTTGATTTCTTGTCAGCTCCGCCCTATGTGGTACCTGGGTCTTGGTGCCTGGCAGTAATGGCTGCACACAGGGAAGCTGCTGCCGAGTTCTACCTGCTGCTGGACAGTTCAGCCTCTCCCCAAATGAGTCTGTATACCCAAAGTCTCGCTTAGGGTTGCAAAACAATGCAGTCTGGTGGTTTCCTTTCTTTCTTTTTTTCTTCTTCTCCCAAACAAGAGAGCAAGTCAGGAGTTCTCTCTGTGCACTCTCACACTTCAGTAGTTTCCAAGTTTATGCGCCCTTTCCACAAGCTTGCGGACCTCTGCAACACCTGAGTTTCAGCATGCTTCCTCCTTACTGTCCAGTTTCACTCTGTATGAGTGTGGGTTCCCCAGACCTCTCCCAGAAATGGGGAATCAGTGCAGTGGGACACTTTTGTCTCCCTCCCCGTTTGAGAAAACCATCCAGGTATCCAGCTACCCCCACCCTATATGCTCGCGCGTATGGCTCCACATCTCTGACTCTGCGCTATCCGCAATTCTGTCCTCTGCTGCTCCTCTGCATCACAGTGTCCTATCTTTATTTTTATTTGTGGAATTTCCACTCAGCCAGCTTTTCCGTGATTCTTGATGATGTCCATTCTGTTGTTTAGTTGTAGTTTTGAAATTGTTGTGTGGGGCAGCAGTATAGGTGCTTACTTATGCCGCCATCTTAGTTCCTCCAGTGTGGTCCTTTTTGGATTCCTTTTGTTTGGGGTTCTCTGGGCTTCCTGGACTTGTAAGTCTATTTCTCTCACCAGGTGGGAGAAGTTTTCTGTCATTATTTCTTCAAATAGATTCACAGTATCTTGCTTTCTCTCCTTCTGGCACTCCATGATTTGGATGTTGGTATGCTTAAAGTTGTCCCAGAGGCTCCTTACACTATCTTCATATTTTTGGATTCTTTTTTTCTTTTTTCTTTTCCAGTTGAGTGTTTTTTGCTTTTTTGTATTTCAAATCTTTGACTTGATTCTTGCATTCCTTTAGCCTGCTATTAGATATCTATATAATATTTTTTATTTCAGTCAATGTATGTTTAATTTCTAGTTGGTCCTTTTCATATCCCTGAGGATGTTGATAAATTTATTGGCCTTTTCTAGGAAATTCTTGAAAAACCTTATAACTGTATTTTTGAACTCTATATCCAGTCATTTGCTTTTCTCCATTTCTTTCATTTGTCACCTGTTTCTTTGTCTCTGCATTTTCACTGCTTCCCTAAGTTGGTAGAGTTAGCTTTGTGTGCTAGGTGTTCTATAGGCCCAGTGGCTCAGCCTCCCCAGTTACCTGAGGTGGACACTCTTGGTACACCCCTTTGTGGGCCGTGTGTATAGCCTTGTTGTAGTTAAGTCTTGATTGTTGTTGGTATAACGGGGAGGAATTGACCTCCAGGTCAATTGGCTGTGAGGACCCCCTGTGTCTATAATGGAAGAATTGCTGTGCTGAAGACACCTTTATGGGGCTGGACTTGCTTCAGTGGGGCTTTGGTGCTCACTGAGTGTGATTCTTGAATATGTCACTTATGGATATGAGAAGTTGAAATCTGGTGCTGTCTCACACTGACCACTAGGTATACTGGCTTCTCGATCTCCAATAGCGTGCAGGTCAGCTACTGTCCGAGGCCACCCAGCAAGAGCTATAGTGAGGTCTGCAGATTACTCCTGGTCTGACCAGAGCTGCAGTTGAGGTTAAGCTGAAATATCACAGGCCATTTATATGCAAATGCTGTTGCGCACAGCTTGGGTGGGTTTGTAAATTGGGAGGGATGGGGTTTCAGGGAGTCACTAGGGTGTGGCAAACAGTGATGGTTGCCTATCAGCCATCTCTGTGTCTTGGCGTTTCCACATCCCCATGTCCTACACTTCAGCACAGTAAACAATGATTCCTGCACACAGCTCTGCAAGAAAACCACCCTCACTTTCTGACCCTATGGCAGACATTCCAGTTTCTCCCCGTAGGGGTTTGGGTCTGCAGAATTTCACTGGAAACTGGATTTCAGAGTAATGGGAAGCTGTGTCTCCTCTCAGGTTGAAAGAAACAGCAAACCCAGTCGCTGTACGTCAACCTGATTCATGTGCCTGCACACTCCAGCTTTTCCATGCTTGTGCATGTCTCAATGCTCTTTTCTTTTTCCTTTTAGAGGTAGAACTTCTACTCAGCCAACTTTCCCATGGTTCTGGATGATAGATGTTTTGTCTTTTAGTTGTAGTTTTGGTGTGGTTGTGAGAGGCATCACATACAGGTGTATACTTTATGCTGCCATCTTGGTTTCTCCTCATAAATCTTTTCTTCTGGAGAATTCACTAGTTTTTTTTATTTGGGGGTTGTTTGTTTGTCTCCTAATTTTAGTTGTCTATTTGGGTTTGTGACTATATATTAGGTAGATCCTCTGTGCCTCTCAGTCTCTAATGCAGGACAGTGTTAAAGGTTGTTTCTGAGTAATTGTATTAGGCAAAGACTCAAAGCTTCCAGAGACTGCCTCTGTGTATAGAATTCTTTCTGACTTGAATGGGCCCAAGTTGTGGTGAGAATTTTTTTCAACACGGTGGGGCATTTACTTCTGTCAGGAGGCTAATTGCTACTTTTAATCACTTAAATTGCCTCAGGGCAAGGAATTTTCCAATAGGGTGTGTTGATTGTCTTCCCCTCATGAAAGGCAAATATGTATGTGGGAACTATGTCCTCTGCTGTGTGAGGGAATGACTCAGTTCAGGAAACGTAAGTTATCTCCCTTCTGAATTCTATCCCCCAAGTCCCCAGTCCTGGGCTCTGCTGTCACAGCTCCAGTCCACTTCACCCTTCCCCTGCCAGAGAGCACAAGGTGGGTGGCTCCACAAGGAATTATTGTGCACTGGCCCTTTAAGATGGTGCTGAAACTTTCAGCTGCCACTCCCTGACAATCAGCACCTTACCGCTTTTCACAGCTAGATGTTATGTGGGTACCCTCCTCAGTTTGCTGCTCTCTGCTGGGGAGCCCTGCTTCAGGATTAGAACCCAGAGTTCTCTGTGGCACCCCCCCACACACACACACACAGCTGAGGCATCTCTCTGGGACTTCAGTTGTTCTCTGTGGGTACCTGACCAGCCCTTAGCTCCTCCGCCCTTCCTACCAGTCTCTCTGCTGTGTCCACCTTTGGGCCTTTTGTATCAGGGTTCTCTCCTGTGAATTTTTCATTGATTATTTCAGTTGTAATTCCAGTTTGTTCCTGGGAGCATGTCCATGCAACATCCTTCTGTTCTGTTGCCATTTTTAATCCCCAGTACAGGGCTGTTTTGATTACAACAGCATTGTAGTATAACTTGAAATCTGGTATTGTGATTCTTGCAACTTTGCTCTTGTTTCTCAAGATTGCTGCACTATTTGGGGTCATTTTTGGTTCCATATAAATTTCTGAAGTATTTATTCTAAATCTGTGAAATATGATGTTGATATTTTAATAGGGATTGCAATAAATCTGTAGATTGCCTGGGTAGTATGGATAATTTGTGATGTTGATTCTCCCAATTCATAAATACATTATATTCTTTCACTTGTTTATATCTTCTGTTTCTTTTTTCAATGTCCTGTAGTTTTCTGAGTACAGGTCTTTTACCAACTTGGTTAAGTTTATTCCTAAGTACTAGTATGTTAATTTTTTTGTTGTAATGATAAAATGGGGTTACTTGTTTAGTTTCTTTTTTTTTTTTAAATATATTTTAATTGATTTTTTACAGAGCGGAAGGGAGAGGGATAGAAAGTCAGAAACATCGATGAGAGAGAGACATCGATCAGCTGCCTCTTGCACGCCCCCTACTGGGGATGTGCCCGCAGCCAAGGTACATGCCCTTGACCGGAATCGAACCCGGGACCCTTCAGTCCGCAGGCCGACGCTCTATCCACTAAACAGCCGGTTTCGGCTGTTTAGTTTCTTTTTTATGAGGATTCATTATTCTATCTAATAAAAGAATAATATGCAAATTGACCACACCTCTGATCAAGCCACGCCCACAGCCATGCCCATCAGCCAATCTGAAGCAAATTATGCAAATAAACCCCAACCAAGATGGCTGCAGCCACTGAGAGCAGGAGGGAGGCTTGGGTTTCCCCAGCAATGGAGGAAGCCAAGCTTTCCGCCTGCTCTTGCCGACCTAGGCCCCCACTCAATGCTACAAAGTTTCAATTATAGAAGATACATAATCCCAACAGAAATGGCAGCAGCCACAGAGCTGCAGAGAGCAGAGGCTAGGGTTGACCCTGGCAATGGAGGAAGCCAAGCTTCTGCAGCCCTAGCCCCTAGACCTCCACTCTAGGCTACTAAGTTCCAATTATAGAATTTAAACCCAAACAGAAATGACTGTCGCCATGGAGCCAGCAGAAGGCTTGGCTCTGCTCCAGGCTACAAAGTTTCAATTGTAGAATATAAATTAATCCCAGATCCCAGGGCATCTGCTTGGGTCCAGGGGGAACGTGGCTGGCCTGGAAACCACCACAGGCCCCTTGCCCAGGCAATCCCACTCCCCAAGCGGACCTCCACCCTGATCCGGGACACCCTTCAGGGCAAACCAGTTGGCCCCCACCCATGTACCAGGCCTCTATCCTACCTAATAAAAGAGTAATATGCAGATTGACCATCACTCTAACACACAAGAGAGCTGCCCCCATGTGGTCAAAGATCCTGCCCCCATTTGGACACAAGATGGCCACCACAAGATGGCCAGGGAGGGCCTGGAATGGAGGGCAGTTGTGGGCGATCAGGCCAGCAGGGGAGGGCAGTTGGAAGGGACCAGGCCTGCAAGGGAGGGCAGTTGGGGGTGATAAAGTCTGCAGGGGAGGGTAGTTAGGGGTGACCAGGCCAGCAGAGGAGGGAAGTTGGGGGTAAACAGGCTGGCAGGGGAGAAGTTAGACATCAATTAGGCTGACAGGGTAGTGGTTAGGGGGTGATCAGGCTGGCAGGCAGAAGCGGTTAGGGGCAATTAGGGAGGCAGGCAGGCAAGCAGTTTGGAGTCAGCAGTCCTGGATTGTGAGAAGGTTGTCTGACTGCCTGGGATTGGGCCTAAATGGGCAGTCGGACATCCCTCTCCAGATTGGAGAGGGTGCAGGTTGGGCTGAGGGACAACTTTGCCCCCCCCCCCCATGCATGAGTTTCGTGCACCAGGCCTCTAGTTAGTGTATAAAAAGCCATCAATTTGGGGGTGTTAATTTTGTATCCTGCTACATTTCCAAATTCACCTACTAAATCTTGAAGTTTTTTGGTGGAGTCTTTAGTGTTTTCTATGCACAATATCATGTCATCTGTAAATAACGAGTTTTACTTCCTCCTTTCCAATTTGGATGCCTTTTATTTCTTCTTTTTGTCCAATCACTTTGGTTAGCACTTCCCATACTATGTTGAATAAAAGTGGTGAATGCTGACATCCCTGTCTTGTTCCTGTTCTTAGGGAAAATGATTTTAGCTTTTTCCCATTGAGTCTGATGTTCACTATAGGTTGTCACATATGGCTTTCATCATGTTGAGATATGCTTCCCCTATTCCCACTTGGCTGAGAGTTTTTATCAAAAAATGGATTTGTCAAATGCTTTTTCTGCATCTATTTATATGCTCATATGTTTTTTTGTCTTTCTGTTTGTATGATGTGTTATGTTTATTGATTTGTGAATATCATACCAGCCTTGCATCCCTGGAATAATTCCGACTTAGTCATGTTGTATGATCTTTTTATTGTATTCCTGGATCTAATTTACTAATACTTTGTTGAAGATTTTAGCATCTATGTTCATCAGGTATATTGTCCTGCAGTTTTCTTTCTTTGTAGTGTCTTTATCTGGTTTTGTAATTAGGATAATGCTGGCCTCATAGAAAGAACTTGGAAGTGTTCCTATCTCTTAGACTTGTTGGAATATTATTAGGAGTGTAGGTGTTTCTTCATTTTTAAATGTTCGTTAAAGCTCCCCTGTGAAGCCATCTGGATGCAGTTTTTGTTTGCTTGAAATATTTTTGAATACTGCTTCTATTTCATCAGTTGTTATTGGCCTATTCAGGTTTTCTGATTCTTCCTGATTCAGTTTTGGGAGATTGTAGGATTTTTTTCTGTTTTCTTTACATTGTCTAGTTTATTGGCATATAGTTGTTCATAGTATTTTATTACAATCCTTTGTATTTCTATGGTGTCAGTGGTTACTTCTCCACTTTTATTTCTGACTTTATTTATCAGTGCCCTCTATCTTTGTTTTTTGATGAGTCTGGTTAATGGTTCATCAATCTTTTTTTTAAATATTTTATTGTTTTTTCACAGAGAGGAAAGGAGAGGGATAGAAAGTTAGAAACATCGATGAGAGAGAAACATCGATCAGCTGCCTCCTGCACACCGCCCACCGGGGATGTGCCTGCAGCCAAGGTACATGCCCTCGACCGGAATCAAACCCAGGACCTCTCAGTCCGCAGTCCGACACTCTATCCACTGAGCCAAACCAGTTTCGGCTGGTTCATCAATCTTGTTTATCTTTTCAAATAACCAGTTCTTTGTTTCATTGAATATTTTAAAATATATTTTTTATTAATTTTTTACCAAGAGGAAGGGAGAGAGATACTTAGAAATATCGATGAAAGAGAAACATTAATCAGCTGCCTCCTTCACACTCTTTGCCGGTGATGTGCCCACAACTAAGGTACATGCCCTTGACCAGAATCAAACCTCGGACCCTTCAGTCCACAGGTCGACTCTCTATCCAGTGAGTCAACCCAGTTAGGGTGGTTTCATTCAATTTTTTAAAAATATATTTATTGATTTCAGAGAGGAAGGGAGAGGGAGAGACAGAAACATCAATGATGAGAAAAAATAATTGATTGGCTGCCTGCTACACACCCCCTACTGGGGATAGAGCCCACAATCCAGGCACTTTTCCTGACCAAAATTGAACCTGGGACCCTTTAGTCTACAGGCCGACGACGCTCTATCCACTGAGCCAAACCAGTTAGGAATCATTGATTTTTTTTTTTTTTTGTATTGCTGGTTTTTAGTCTGTATGTTTTTCATTGCTGTTCTAATTTTTATTATTTCCTTCCTTTTACTTACTGTGAGCTTTTCTTGTTGTCCTCTCTCTAGTTCCTTAGGTTGTAGGGTTAAATAGTTTATTATTAATTTTTCTTGTTTTGTTGTTTGTTTTGTTTTGTTTTTGAGATAAGCCTGTGTGCTATGAACTTCCCTCTCAGGACTGCTTTTGCTGTGTTACAGACGTATTGGATTGTTGTGTGTTCATTTTTGTTTGTTTCAAGCAAGTGTTTTATTTCTCTCTTGATTTCATTGGTAACTCACTCATTGTTTGATAACATGATATTTAATCTCCATTCATTGGAATATTTTTGTGTGTTTTTAATGTAGTTGATTTCTAATTTCATTCTACTGTGATCTTAGAAGATACTTGATACTATTTCAATGTTCTTGAACTTGCAGAGACTTGTTTTGTGTCCCAACAGGCTGGAAGCCAATTCCAGCATGTCAGCAGAGCTGAATCATCTGGAGATGGCTGAAGGCATTTTCCCAAACTTGAAAAAAATGCATTAAATGACTCCTTGCTGCCAGACAGCTAAGGGCATCTTAATCTATATGTTATTGCCTTCTACTGGCCAAACACCTGAACAGCCAAAGACAATTCTTCCAATCTGACAATGGATTGTGTATACAAACCCTACTCTTTGATGTGTATATCTCCACCTTGCCTTCGGACAAATTGTGTTAATAAAAAGCAAGGGTCTTCAGACAAGAACTTAGTTCCTTTAGCTAAGTCTTCTTTGTCTCCCCATAATGCCTTCAAAAATTATATTTTGTCTCTGGACTCTTATTTAATTTATGCACAGCTCCTTCTCCAGGTTCCTGAACCCTTCTAGATGCTCTATGAAGAATCCAGGCATTACCAACATGTGGTCTATCTTTGTGAATGACCCATGTGCACTTGAGATGTATGTATATTCTGCATCTTTGTGGTGAAATGTTTTATAAATGTCAATTAAATCCATCTGATCCAGTGTTCCTTTGGCAATCATACTCAGGTATTATGAGAGTTTTTTAAACAGGGTGGGGCAACTGCTTCTGTCTGGGAGCTAATTGTTATTTTCAGTATTTTAATGGGCCTCAGAAACTCTGCACCTTGGGTCATGGTGTTTACCAATAGGGTGGTTCAATTGTCTTCCTCCGCTCCCTCCCACCCCCTCCCCCAGAAGAGCTACCTGTATAGTAAATGTCAGCGTGAGTAAGATGACCTCCACAGCATGAGGGAATGACTCAGCACAGGAAACCAGGGTTTCTGCCTTCTGAGTTCTAAACCCAAAGCTCCTGATTCTGGCTTCTGCTCACACAGCTCCAGTCCACTGTCCCCTCTCTCTGTGTTGGCCCTATAAGAGGATGCCTGCACTTCCAACCATCTCTCCCTGGCAGACAACAATCTTGCTGCTTTTCACAGCCAGATGTTAGGTGGGTATTCTTCTCAGTTATGGTGCTCTCTGCTGAGTGGGCCCAGCTTGGGAATTAGACACCAGAGTTCTCAGTGGCAATCCCCCACAGCTGAGATATCTCTCCAGAACTTCAGTTGCTATTTGTGGAAGTCCAGTCAGTCCTTTCATGCTTCTGCTCCTCCTATCATTCCCTAAGAAGTCTCTATTTTTCATCCTCAGTTATTAGGATTGTCTCCAGGGTGTCTTCTGTTAATTATTCAGAAAGTTTTTCTGTATTTTAATTGTAACTGCAGTTTGGTCTTTGGAGTGTGTCCATGCAACATCCACTTACTCTGCCACCATTTTTAATCTTTTATTTCCCCAAATTTGTAAGTTTTCCAAAATTATAGAGAGTTCTGGCAATTATTTTTCAAGCGTTCTTTCTGCCTCTTTCTCTCTTCTCTTTCTGTGACTTCCGTAATGTTTAAGTTGGTCCTTTGGTGGTGTCTTGCAGGTCCCTTAGGCTTTATTTACCTTTTTTCCCTTTTGATCTTCAGACACTATTATTTCCATTATCCTATCTCCACATTCACTGATTCTGTCTTCTGCCTGCTTAAATCTGCATTTGAATTCCTCTAATGATTGTTTTTATTTGTTATTGTACTTTTCAACTGTGGAATTTTTTAAAATTTCTTTTTAGGTTTTCTCTTTATTAATATTTCCATTTTGTTTGCACATAATTTTCTAGACTTTCTCTACATCACCTTTTGGATTTGTGACTATGTACTAGTAGTAGGTAGATCTGCTGTGCCTCTCAATTGCTAGTGTAGGACAGTGTCAAACACTATTTCTGATTAATTGGATTAGGAAAAGTTTAGTTTCTGGGGTATTTTTAAGACAGCTGTTTAAAAGTCTTTATCTAGAGATGATTTCCAGAGAAACCAAGATGGCGGATTAGGTAAACACCTGAACTTGCTGTCTCACACAACCACTTCAAAACTACAACTAAAAGACAAAATGGACATCATCCAGAACCACAGGAAGGCTGGCTGAGTGGAAATTCTACAACTAAAAGAAAAGAGAAAAGCACACTGAGACTCAGAAAAGCTACGGAAGTAAAGTGCAGAGGTCCAGAGGCACGTGTGCATGGAAAGTGCAGGCAACTGAATACGTGGCCATCTTTTTCAATCGGGAGAGAGACAAAAGCTCCCAACTGTTCTGAACTCCAGTTCCAGGCAAGACTCTGGGGACCCAGACTCATATGGGTAGAAACTGGACTGTCTGGCAGTGGGAGGAACTGAAGGGTAGCTTTCTCTCAAAGGTGCTTGCAGTGATTACCCTGGGGCCTATTAGGACAGGGCTGATGGGAAGCCTTTGCTTTTTGCTCCACCTGAGAACTGTGCACAGCTTGGAGAGCTGTGCACAGAGGGTTTTGCATATTGATGGCTTGGTCCTTTGAAATATAAACTTACCTATCAAGCTGAAACCAGTTTAGCTCAGTGATTAAAGTGTTGGCCTGCAGACTGAGAGGTCCCAGGTTTGATTCTGGTCAAGGGCATGTACCTTGGTTGTGGGCACACTCCCAGTAGGGGGTGTGCAGGAGGCAGCTGATTAATGTTTTTTTCTGATGTTTCTCTCTCATCAATATTTCTAACTTTCTATCTCTCTCCCTTTCTCTCTGTAAAAAAAATCAATAAAATATATTAAAAATAAATAAATAAATAAACAAACTTACCTATCAAAAGCAGCTGAGTCAGAGAGACCCAGAACATCCAAAAGAAGGCCCAAGGCCTCACAGCAGCTTGCATTGCTTCACAGCTGGACCTCATCTGGGCACCTCCAAAACCCAAAGAAAGAAGAGGAATCTGCAGATCTCTCTGTAGCTCCTGCTGTGTGGCCTCAGGCAGAGGCTAAACTAGCACCTCCTTGGAGATCCAAGAGCCACTGTAACTAGTGGTCAGAGTGGGACCATCCAGATTACAATTCCTCAGATTCATAAGGGACACACTCAGGGGGCAGACTCAGTGATCACCAAAGCCCCACTGAAGGAAGTCTTACCCCATAAGGGTGTCTCCAGGAGAGAAGTTCTCCCAGCATGGACACAGCTGATCCTCACAGCCAATTGACCTGGAGATCAATTCCTCCCAGTGATACCAACAATCAAGACTTAACCACAACAAGGCTGAGCACACAGCCCATAAAGGAGTGCACCAGGAGTGTCCACCTTAGGTAACTGGGGAGGCTGAGCCACTGGGCCTTATAGGGCACTCAAAGCCACTCTATAAACACAGGGAAGCAGTCAAAATGCAGAGACAAAGAAACAGGACACAAATGAAAGAAATGGAAGAAAGCAAACTACTGTATATAGAGTTCAAAACCACGGTTATAAGGTTTTTCAAGAATTTTCTAGAAAGCACCAATAAATTTAGTGAGACCCTCAAAGATATGAAAATGGACCAACTTGAAATTATGCATATACTGACTGAAATAAAGAACAATATACAGAGATCAAACAGCAGACTAGAGGATCATAATAATCAAGTCAAAGATTTGAAATACAAAGAAGCAAAAAACACCCAACCAGAAAAGCAAAAAGAAAAAAGAATTCAAAAATATGAAGATAGTATAAAAAGCCTCTGGAACAACTTCAAGTGTACCAACATCCAAATTATGGGGGTGTCAGAAGAAAAGAGAGAGCAAGATACTGAAAACATATTTAAAGAAATAATGACACAAAACTTCCCCCACCTGGTCAAAGAAATAGACTTACAAGTCCAGGAAGCCCAGAGAACCCCAAACGAAAGGAATTTAAAGAGGACCACACCAAAACACATCATATTTAAAATGCCAAGAGCAAAAGACAAAGAGAGAATATTAAAAGCAAAAAAACAGTTAAGTTACCTACAAAGGAGCACCCATATGACTGTCAGCTGATTTCTCAACAGAAACTATGCAGGCCAGAGGGGAGTGGCAAGAAATATTCAAAATGATGAATAGCAAGAACCTACAACCAAGAATACTCTACTCAGCAAAGCTATCATTAAGAATTGAAGGTCAGATAAAGAGATTCACAGATAACAAAAAGCTAAAGGAGTTTATCACCACCAAACCAGTATTATATGAAATGCTGAAAGGTATTCTTTAAGAAGAGGAAGAATAAAAAGGTAAGGATAAAAATTATGAACAACTAATACATATCTGTCAACAAGTGAATCTAAAAATCAAGTGAATAAAAAAATCTGATGAACAGAATAAACTAGTGAATATAATCGAATCAGTGGCATAAAAAGAGAGAGGAGTGACAATTCTTGAAGGGCGAAGGGTATGTGGGGGGTGTGGGAAGAGACTAGACAAAAATCATACACCTATGGATTAGGACAGTGAGGGGGAGGTGTAAAGGTATGGGGTAGGGTGTGAACCAGGTGGAGGAGAGCTATGGGGGTGGGGGGGAAGAGGAACAACTGTTCCTCTGAACAATAAAGATTTATTTTAAAAATAATAATAAATAAAAGTCTTTATCTAATTCACCACCAGGTCTTTTTGAGGGATGGTTCCTGGATGTTTATGTTTTTCCTTTGAATGGGCCATACTTTTCTGTTTTGTTTTTTTTGTTTTTTGTATTCCTTGTGATTTTTGTTGTTGTTTAATCCTGTGCATTTAACCCTAGCTGGTTTGGCTCAGTGGATAAAGCATTGGCCTGCTGACTGAAAGGTCCCAGGTTTGATTCCATTCAAGGGCATGTGCCTGAGTTGTGGCTTGGTCCCAGGTTGGGGGCTTGCAGGAGGCAGCTGATCAATGATTCTCTCTCATCATTGATGTTTCTATCTCTCTCTCCCTCTCCCTTCCTCTCAGAAATAAAAATGTCTTTTTAAAAAACTGTGCCTTTAAATCTGATAATGTGTCAACTCTGAAGATGAGATTCTCCCACCCCCGAGGTTTGATATTTTTGCTTTGTTTTTGCTGTGGGCTGCCTCTGTGCCAAGGACCAGCCTGAGGCGTAAACTTAAGTTCTTCTCGGGCCTCTTACGAGCCTGCACCTTCCCCCACGTATGTGCAGCGACCTTCCAACTTGCCCTTCCACGCATTTGCTTTTTTATTTTTTAAATATATTTATACCAAAGGCCCAATGCGTGAAATGTGTGCAAGGGGCTAAGCCCTCACAGCCCTGGCTGCCTTGGCCAGCCCTCGGAGCCCCTCACTGCCCTTTGCAGCCCGGCCGGCCCTCACAGCCCCCGCAGCCTCAGGTAGCCCTCACAGCCCTGGCTTCATGTGGAAGGTCATCCAGATGTTGTCTGGAATGTTGTCCGGTTGGTTGTTTGGCTGTTTGGTCTAATTATCAAATTGTCTCTTTATTATATAGAATTATTATAAAGGATTGGTTTCAGAGAGACAGGAAGGAGAGAAACGTCAATGACAAGAAAGTATCGTTGATCAGCTGTCTCCTGCATGCCTCCTGTTGGGGATCTAGCTAGCAACCAGCACGTGGCCTGGCTGAGAATTAAAGCTGACCTGGTTCACGTCGACTGGGCTGCGTTTGTATTTGGAATGTCCTAGTCGTCAATGTATCTGGCTTCCAGGGGTGAACCTCTCTGCAAATGCTGCCCTGCAATGTCAGACTGGTCTTTCACAGCAGGTTGCTGCTATTCTCCCTTGTACTGACTTGTCTCACATGCACTAGTATACCAAACCTCTTTTCTTAATTTCATACTAGATTGGGGAAAAGAGACTAAGACTTTAGACATGATTTTATTGAATGTTCAGAAATAACAAAAGGAAAATACAACATAAAGGACAACTTACAAGTCTTAGTAGATGTAGTCCCATCAGACTACTCAAATCCAGGTCATGGGCTCTCTCTGCCTGACTCCCTGTGATCCCCAGTAAGGGAGGTGTCAGCTCTCCCCTTGTATGTGGGCCTTGAGCCTGTTTCTCCTAACTGGAATCTAAGTTCCCAAAGTCTCTCAGGCTATGAAAGAAAAGCATATGTCTTAACTGTAAGCAAAGCCCACCATGGCGGTCCACCTCCAAACGACAATGGGAATGTCCACTCCCTTCAGGAAATGTATTTACCTTTTCACTCAGAAAAGTATGGTTTTGACCCAAAAGGTAGCAAGAACTCAAGACATTTTGCAGTCTGGATTCTTCAGTCTTAGGACAAAACCATGTGTGGCAGACCTGTAGGGTGACCTGTAGTCACTATGGATCATATCTAATCAAACCCAGTTCCACAAGGCTCAAGGTGAGGATCTGACCTTCACACCTTTCCCAGATTCCTTAGACTTGCTCTTGATTGGTTGTGAACAACCCTTTAAATAACAGCACACATCACAATCCCTCAAAAACACATGATATTTTACTGGGACAAAGTAGCCTAATCACATAGTTAACAAAGACACATCACTGTAAGGGAATCACTGTCTGAAGATATATAAGTCTTCTAACCACGGTGACCATTGTCATATGGCCAGTCAAAATAAGTTTATTCCTCAACTAAAACATCTCCCTCTTAGAAAGTATGTCTGAGATTTGATTCAAAATTACATGAGAGTGGGAATGGGTGACACAGAGCAAAGTGTGTGTATGTGTATGGGAGTGATGAAAAAAATTACCCATGAATTAATCATTATTGAAATGGAGTGATGGACATATGAGGCATATTCTATCTACTTTTGTACATCTTTGAAATCTTCTATAGTTAAAAACATCAACAACTGCATCTCTGCAGAGGGTTTGCCCAAGATGTTTCATCACTGGAAGACCTGTGTTTTCCAGAGTAACGGGACCTGCAGCCCTGTGGATGAAATCAGTTTCCACCTCTAGCAAATAAGCTTCCTCCCTCCCTCCACATATTTACTCAGTGTGCACCTTCTGGCCTCTGAGTTAGTCCTTACAAGAACTCTCTTCAAGGGAACTTCTCCTATTCAGCCCTAGGATGATGTTGCCTGGGGGTCTTGTTCTCCTTTCACTCTGTTTAAGATATGCCATCTTGCTGGGTATAAAAACAGAGGATTCAGGCACTGTATTTCTAAACGGAAAAAGAAATTCTACTTGTGTTATTTTATTGTCCCTTTCAAAAGAATTTTACTGATACAATTTGAATGGAAAGGTGTCTGTGCAGGGTGGCTTGAAGAATGACTGTCTGACCACCAGGACAGCATAACATCTCTGGTTTTAGTAAAGTTTATGGCAGGAGCCTTGTTCTGGAATGTGCTCCTCAGTTTTATAAACTCATAAACTGAAACGTTAGCACACAATGAGCCTCCAAGGGCTGGTGAATACCAATAACAAACTTGCAATGGGGACTTAATTACTAGCAGACCCCAAATTCATGTTTGCTGATTAGCAAATTTCTGTCTATGGAAAACTTTTTATGCAAAGCCAAATTATAATCAGAGGAGCATTTTGTGAGAGCAACTCTAGGGCAGTGAGTTTTCAACTGGGGAGATTTAGCATCACCTGGGGCTTAATCACAAGGAACAACAGCAGCCTGTAATTATTGGAATCGAGAGTCTAGGTCAGTGGTCGGCAAACTCATTAGTCAGCAGAGCCGCAGTTTGCTGACCACTGACCTGGAGGATGGGGAAAGGGGGAACTTTTAGAGTAATTTTTCTATGTGGTGTTTTTTCTTTTTTAGCATGTCATTAGAAACTATAGGCCCGGTGCACGAAATTCGTGCACGGGGGGCAGGGGGTGTCCCTCAGCCCCAGCCTGCAACCTCTCAAATCTGGGACCCCTTGAGGGATGTCCAACTGCCCATTTAGGCCCGATCCCAGTAGGATCAAGCCTAAATGGGAAGGCGGACATCCTCACAATCTAGGACTGCTGGCTCCAAACTGCTCACCTACCTGCCTCCCTAATTTCCCTAACCGCTTCGGCCTGCCAGCCTGATCACCCGCTAACCACTACCCTGCTAGCCTAACCGATGTCTAACTGCTCCCCTGACAACCTGTTTGCCCCCAACTTCCCTCCTCTGCCAGCCTGGTCACCCCTAACTGCCCTTCCCTGCAGACTTGATCACTCCCAACTGCCCTCCCTTGCAGGCTTGATTGTCTCCAACTGCCCTCCCTTGAAGACCTGGTCCCTGCCAACTGCTCTCCCCTGCTGGCCTGATGGCCCACAACTGCCCTCCCTTGCAGGCCTGGAACCTCCTAACTGCCCTCCCCTGCTGGCCATCTTGTGGTGGCCGTCTTGTGTCCACATGAGGGCAAGATCTTTGACCACATGGGGGCAGCCCTCTTGTGTGTTGGAGTGATGGTCAATCTGCATATTCCTTTTTTATTAGATAGGATAGAGGCCTGTTGCATGGGTGGGGACTGGCTGGTTTGCCCTGAAGATGAAATCAGTCTCCACCTCTTGCAAATAAGCTTCAGGGTGGGGTGTCACTTGGGGCGTGAGACAGCCTGGGCGAGGGGCCTGTGGTGGTTTGCAGGCTGGCCACGCCCCCCAGCAAGCCAAGCAGTGGCCTTAGTATCTGAGATTAATTTATGTTCTAAAATTGAAACTTTGTAGCCTGGAGCAGAGCCAAGCCTTCTGCTCACTCCATGGCGACAGCCATTTCTGTTTGAAACTTTGTAGCCTAGAGTGGAAGCTAGGCACTAGAGCTGCAGAAGCTATGCTTTCTCCATCACCCCGGCAACCCTAGCCTCTGCTCTCTCCAGCTCCGTGGCTGCACCATTTCTGTTAGGATTATGTATCTTCTATAATTGAAACTTTGTAGTATTGAGTGGAGGCCTCGGCTGGCAATGGCAGGCGGAAAGGTTGGCTTCCTCCATTGCCAGGGAAACCCAAGCCTCCCTCCTGCTCTCAGTGGCTGCAGCCATCTTGGTTGGGGTTTATTTGTATAATTTGCTCCTGATTGGCTGGTGGGCATAGCTGTGGGTGAGGCTTGATTGGAGGTATGGTCAATTTGCATATTACTCTTTTATTAGATAAGATGGCATACTCAGTGTTATAATTTAATAATATTTGGGGGGGGGGGATTTAAACCCTATTTCTTTCATAATGAAAATTTTATAAAGCACAGTTCCATAGAATATTCTTGGCTGGTGACACTGTTTGAAGGGGGGAATCCACAAATCAGATTCTCTGGAGGGTCTTAGACTTTTTGTTTTTTAAAATGAGACAAGAAGACATTGTTCACTGAGGCACTAGGCAAAACCCATATATGCGGCAACTTATATTCACAGGATGCAAATCAAATTTTCTGTTCTCAAGTTCTTTCTCACTAAATAATTTTGTGATGAATATAATCACATTTAATTTATTATTAGTCACTATGGGAATTGATTTAGAAATGTATTTATGTTACTTATAAAGTATTGTGTACTTTATATCTCTATAGATAAAAGCCTAAGCGACCATTGGACCATTTAATTGCACTGACCACCAGGGGGCAGACATTCAATGCATAGGCATGGAAACATAGCACAGACTGATGAATCTCAGAGGTAAGGGGAGGGAGAGGGTGGGAGAAGATTACCCAAAGATATTATATGTGTACTAGAGGCCCGGTGCATGGATTTGTGCACCAGTGGGGCCACTTGGCCTGGTCTGCGGGGATCGGGGTGAAACCAGCAATCTGACATCCCCCAAAGAGTCCTGGATTGCAAGAGGGCACAGGCCAGACTGAGGGACCCCACAGGTGCATGAATATGTGCACCAGGCCTCTAGTAACCTATAAAATACTATTACAGTTTTGTAAGCAAATTCTACAGCTAGGCCAAACCACTGTGTGGTAAAAGACATTTAATTGTCACTGCTTGATTTTTCTTCCCTCCTCCTTCCTCAAACACATTACTTTTATTTGAGGATTGTTATGGTTCCTGAGAAGATGACTCTACTCTTATTCTAGCACATTCCAACCCTTTGAACACTGGTTTGTAACCTAAACCAGTTCAGTCAAAGTGAATCTGAAAACATTTTCTAATACTGATACTGAGACAAAGATGGGTTTACTTTCTGGGTACCTTTAGCAGCTGTCATCTTTGACCACGAGGAAGGCCTACATTAGGAGAAAGGTAATACTAAGACAGGTGAGAGAAGCAGAGAGATAAGTGGTGGTCACTGGGCCACTGGGTCAAGTTTGCTGAAACCACATCTATCTCTGGACTTGACAGTTACTTATACCAATGATTTCTTTGTACTGTATCAGCTGTTGTTAGTTGTACTTGAAAGGACTGGTGGTGCCAGGGCACTGCTGAATCTGGAATGTTTGAGTTTCTTGTTCTCCAACAGGCTCAGTGTAGCAATCACAGAGGAAAAACTCCAGCAATTATCATGTTCTTAACTTTTTCTGTATAGCAGAATGATGTGAATAGCTTTTACAAATTCCAGGCCAATTAAATGAGAACCTATGAAGGTGGGACTCAGAAAACAGTAAATTCAAAGGGCATCCTAGGCTGAAAACCACTGGTCTCAGTAAATATCTGGCTCTTGTTTATTCAGTGGCATCTGCAGACTCAGTGACCTCAATGTCTTCCCAACGTGAACCTTGCAAACATGATCCTAAGTAAAAGAAGACTGACAAAAAAGCCACATATTGCATAATTCTACTTCTGTGGAATATCGAGAAGAGACAAATCCACAGAAAGACTAGTGACTGCCAGGGACTAGAGCAAGCATGTCAAACTCGAGACTAACATGGGCCAAATAAATAAGATTTAAGTTTATATGGGCTGCAAAAAAAAAAAAAGCTTCAATTTTCATAAAAATGTAGGTTTATTTTAATAGAAGCAGGTTGAATTCAAAGGGCTGAAATAAATGAGTAAACATTAACATAAAATAATAGAACATTTTAATAAAAATTAATTTTTTCTTGAACATTAACTTACCAGACACTGAGTAACTGCACAAATTAAGAAGCGTAAGACAAAGAAACCTATTCTTCTTGTTCTCCAAAACCAAAATATTTCCTGTTGCGCACACCAAACAAGTCAGTCCAAGACTAATGACGTGGCCATTGGCTGCTAAAACATTCGCTGCTGGTATTAGTGGAGAGAGATGGTGTGCCTGCGCGTAAGGCGAGTAAGGGAAATGAATGCAACACGATTATATTAATAGTGATCAGTAATTAGCAAACATTGTAGTTCATGATTAATAATCCTATATATTAAAGAGGTAATATGCAAATTGACTGTCACTCCAATACATAAGATGGCCACCACAAGTAGGCCAGCAGGGGAGGGCAGTTGGGAGGGACAAGGCCTGCAGGGGAGGACAGCTGGGGGGGATCAGATCTGCAGGGGAGGGTAGTTGGGAGGAACAAGACCTGCAGGGGATTGCCGTTGGGGGCGACCAGGCCAGCAGGGAAGGGCAGTTGAGGGTGATCAGGCTGGCAGGGGAAGACAGTTAGGGGTGACTGGGCCAGAAGGGGAGGGCAGTTAGGGGAGAGCAGGCTGGCAAGGGAGGGAAATTAGGAGCCAGCAGAGGAAGGCAGTTGGGGGCAACCAGGCCAGCAGGGAAGGGCAGTTGGGGGGTGACCAGGTTGGCAAGAGAGGGCAGTTAGGGGTGACTGGGCCAGCAGGAGAGGGCAGTTAGGGGCAATCAAGCTGGCAGGGAAGGGTAGTTAGGGATGACTAGGCTCGCAAGAGAGGGCAGTTAGGGGTGACCAGGCTGGCAGGGGGCGGTTAGGGGCAATTGGCCAATAGGAGAGCAGTTATGCATCTATCAGGCTGGCAGGCAGAAGCGGTTAGGGGCAATCAGGCAGGCAGGCAGGCAAACAGTTGGGAGCCAGCAGTCCTGGATTGTGAGAGGGATGTCCAACTGTCTGTTTAAGTTCAACCCCACTGGGATTGGGCCTAAATGGGCAGTTGGACATCCCTCGAGGGGTCCCAGACTGGAGAGGGTGCAGGCTGGGCTGAGCGACACCCCCAGCCCTATGCATGAATTTCATGCACCGGGGCTCTAGCCTACACCAATAAAAGACAAATATGCAAATTGACCATTCCTTCACGACTCTCACAGCCAATCGGGGTGAGTATGCAAACTAACCCAACATAGATGGTGGGTTAATTTGGATATGCAGGAGCAGAGCGGCTGGGCGGAATGGGATGCCAGCTATGAAGAGGAGGGTGGGGGGATGGAGGGAGCTACAGGAGTGGTGCTCTGGCCAGAGTGAAGAAGACTGAAGGCTCCGGCTGGAGAGAAGAAATCACCCTCACACTTTTCTAATTTTTATCTGGGAAAATAATTCTAGAAAACCATCATTATAGAAAACACATTACTAAATCTGTCAGAGGTTCTCCTGTAAACTGTAAAATAAAACATAAGATTATTTTCATTGCAAGAGCAGGAATACTGTAAAAAGCAAAGGAGTGTCCATCCAATGGAACATTACTAGTACTCGGCCATAAAAAGGTACGAAGTACTGACACACGCTACAACGTGAACCTTGCAAACATGATGCTAAGTGAAAGAAGCCTGGCACAAAAAGCCACATACTGTGTAATTCTACCTACAGGAAACATCGAGCAGACTCCAGCCGGAGTGAAGACGGAAGGTGGCAGTCAGAGTGAAGGCCTGGGTCCCAGGTGCCAGAAGAAATCCAGTGCCAGCAGCGGGGGAAGGAAGGCCTATGGCACGAATCTTTGTGCAACCGGCTTCTAGTCTCTATATAATAGAGGAATATGCAAATTAGCTGAGACACTGTAATATTACAACCGAACAGCAGGACCTGAGACTACATGGTGCCTGTGCCCCCTGCCTGGTGGGTCTTGATGGGGAACCTCAGGTCACACCCCTTGCCAGGCAGGGCTTGATGGGGGACCTCAGGCTATGCCCCCCACCCTTGTACCAGGCTAGGAGACCTCACCCAGCAGGTCTTGATGGGGGACCTCAGGTCACACCCCTCACCCAGTGGGCTTGATGGGGGATCTCAGGCCACGCCCCCTCCCCCACCCCCACCCCCCAGGCACCAAGTTGGGAGACCTTAGGCCATGTTCCCCATCCCGGCTCATCTGGCAGAGCTTGATGAGGGACCTCAGGCTATGCCCCTTGCCTGGTGGGGCCTGATTGGGGGCCTCAGGCTATGCCCCTGCCACAGCACAGGGCCAGGAGACCTCAGACCATGTCCCCCGCCTCGGGAGACCTCAGGCTGCGCCCCCCACCGCAACACTGGGCCAGGGGACCTCAGGTCACAGCCCCATGCCCAGCGGGGCTTGACGGGGGTGGGGCCAACCAGGTGGAGGTCTCACCCAATGGGGGTGGGGCCAGCTGGGACTAGGTCTCCTGTGTTTTCAAACTGAGTGCAGGTGGTGGGCAGGGACTTGACTCTTAAGTCCTGCGGCACACCCAAGACTGTGACAGGAGGGAAATTTTTATTTACATTTTACTAATTTTATTTCATCTCTGACACTTCTATTATAGAGAAAAGGCAAATAGCAATATTAAAATATTTCCTCTAACTAATTTCCTTTTAATGTGCGCAAATTTTGTGCACTGATCCACTAGTTACATATAACAGGATATTAGTAAAAATTAAATTATAAAATTTTTATTAAAACATTTCTTACATATTGTCATATTGGCTGGGCCACAAAAATATTTGTTGTGGGCTGCACAGGCCCACGGGCCACAAGTTTGACATGCTTGGACTAGTGAGAAGGGAAATGGAGAGGGACTGCTAATGTATTTGTTTTATTTTTGAAGTGATGAAAATGTTCTGTAATCAGATAGTGGTAATGATTGTATAATTTTGTGAACATACTAAAAACAACTGAATTGTACACTTTGAAAAGATGAAATTTATGTGAGTTATTTCTCAAAAATAAAATTTTAAAGAAAAGGAGGAGGCTTAATGAAAGGTTTGACATGAAAATAAATTGCTGTAAGGGCCTAAGAAAGGCATGGAATTTGGTGTTTATGTCAAGACAAAGACAAAGAGAGGAAGAAAAAAAAAGACCTGGGGTCAATAAGGGGAAGAGAAGGGGGACATCTCTAATAAAGATAATTTTTAAAAAATTCCCAATAAACATTTGAGAAACATTTAAAAAAAGGTTTTAATTACATTGCTTATATCATGAGACAAATCATTTTTGACCTTTAAAGTACTAAATAAAATTGCCTGCAGCCATTCTTAGTTCTTAGTCTATGAACTATGCAACAGTCCCAGCTGCAAACCAAGCAATTTTATGATGTTGCAGCACTTAAACTGACTAGAGCTTTTTAAAAATTTTTCATTTATTTGGAATAAAAGCACGGTTTGCAACTATGCCAGAAAATCATATCCTAACCATCTATATTTGCCCCAAGGAAACTCAAAGACTTCCCTGGATTTTCTTTTCCTCATTCTCTGAATTTTAATCTGTGTGTTTTTTAGTCTTTGAGTTAACTGAGAAGCCTTTTCATTCTGTGAACTAAGCACATTCCTTCAAAACCACAGGCATCCACTTCTCATTGGATTTATGACAATCACAACAATGGCATGCAGGTAATAAAAAAACTCAGTTTGCTTTTCCCATCACACCTCTGATTACCTCAGGGAACCCCACTTCAATGGGAAAGGAGGAAGGATAATTTCTGGCATTGTAACCATGTCCAGAATATTCCACAATATTCTGTAGTGATCTCCCCTTTTCTCTGCACATTTCTACAGCGCTAGCCAATAAATCATGTTTTGTCTTCCAGAAGAAGGTGGAGTTTCAAGGAAAAGACGTTCCAGTAGCTGCAGCACAGAACATCCTTCTTTCAAAATAGCTTCCTTTGAGGAGACTCCTTTCTGAAGCCTAATGAATTTATGGATTAAACTATTTTAAAGGAT
This sequence comes from Antrozous pallidus, assembly GCA_027563665.1. Taxonomy (NCBI): domain Eukaryota; kingdom Metazoa; phylum Chordata; class Mammalia; order Chiroptera; family Vespertilionidae; genus Antrozous; species Antrozous pallidus. Next base: position 116,509,534 of record CM050514.1, read on the forward strand.
GAATAGGATGAAAAGCATGGGAGGTTTCTAAATTGAGATTAGGACTTTACCCTTTGTTCAACACACAACATGGATCACTCTAAGCACTTAATAAATATTTAACAAAACTGAGTCAGAATCATTTTCTAAAAGAGATAGAAAAGGTTTTATATTTGCTTTGTTTTTCTGAGCAACACAATGCCATACATAAACTGGTGAGTTATTCTTCAATATAAAAGAGTAAAGAGTAAGAAAAAATAAGAATAAAAGAGGTAAAAGACTTCATGGTTTGTGAGAAAGGGCAAAAATATTTTTTCTCTGTTGCCTCTATTTAGCTGGTTGGTAGCACACCATTTTGCAAGAAAAGTTACAACTGCAAGAGAAGAAAATGAAAATCTTTGCAATTAAAAAGCATCAATTTGGCTGAACTGGTTTGGCTCGATGGATAGAGCATCGGCCTGCGGACTGAAAGCTCCCAGGTTCGATTCCGGTCAAGGGCGTGTGCCTTGGCTGTGGGCACATCCCCAGTTGGAGGTGTGCGGGAGGCAGCTGATCGATGTTTCTGACTTTCTGTCCCTCTCCCTTCCTCTCTGTGAAAAATCAATAAAATATATTTTTAAAAAATAAAAATAAAAAGGATCAATTTAGCCCTGGCCGGTTTGACTTAGTGGATAGAGCATTGGCCTGCGGACTCAGGGGTATCGGTTCAATTCCTGTTGAGAGCATGTACCTTGTACCAGTAGGGGGTGTGCAGGAGGCAGCTGATGATGTTTCTCTCTCATTGATGTTTCTAACTCTCTCTCCCTCTCCCTTCCTCTCTGTAAAAAAAAAAAAAAATATATATATATATATATATATATATATATATATATATTAAAAGCATCAATTTATAACCCATGGACACAGACAATAGGGTGGTGAAGGCCTTGGGTGGGGGTAAGGGCAGACTAGAGGGGGGAAAAGGAGAACATATGCAGTACTTTCAACAATAGTTATTTAAAAAAACAAACTAACAAAACCTAAAACTAAAATGCATCAATGTAGCCTGGCCAGCAATGTGGCTCAGCAGTTGAGCTTTGACAGATGAACTAGCAGATCGAGGTTTGATACCTGGACAGGGCAGGGCACATGTAGGGTTGTGGGCTCAAACCCCAGTATGGGGCATGCAGGAGGCAGCCGATGATTCTCTTTCATCATTGACTAGGGGCCCAGTGCACAAAATTCATGCACTGGGGGTGGGTGACCCCTCAGCCCAACCTGTCCCTTCAATGGGGCCAATGGCTGGCTCTGCCCTGGCAGCCTTGGCTCTGCCCCCCTGGCCCTGGCCTTATCCCCGGCCACTGGTGACCACCTGGCCCCGGGGGCCCATGCTTGCCCAACACCTTGGCTCCGCTCCCCCAGCCCAGGCCTTAGCCCTGGCGGCCCCCCCCCCGCCTTGCGGGTGCCTCGGCCCCACCCCCCCCCCCACCTCGTGTGCTCGCCAGCTGCCTTTGCCCTGGCCACCGGTGAACACCAGGCCCCAGCGCCCTCCCCCCACCCTGGCCTCCACGCTTGCTGGCTGACTCATGCATGTCTTGGCCCCGCCCCATTCCTGATTGGCTGGTGGGTGTACTGAAGGTATGGTCAATTTGCATATTACTCTTTTATTAGATAGGATGTAGGATATTCTATCTCTCTTTCCCTCCCTGAAATCAATAGAAATATATTTAAAAAATAAATTAATTAAAAGCATCAATTTAGGCTCAAGCACAGTAAAAGAGCATGGCCTCCAACTCTGATGGCCACATCATTAGAATATTCCTAAATGATACCAGGCAATCTATATATAAAAGCCCAAAATGCAAAGTGTCCCCTTGGGAGTTCGATTGCTTGCTATGATGTGCGCTGACCATCAGGTGGCAGCATGGGATTAAGGAAGGCCCCAGTGACTAGCTGCAAGGGACAATATCTGTGCACAAATTTTGTGCACTGGGCCTTTAGTTTAGAATATAATTATTTTAAGAATTAATATAAAGTTGATTGTCTTTAAAACAACCTGAGCATAAGCCACATTCAGAATACATTAATGCAGATTTTTGTATTCCTCAAGCTCCTTTTCAGATTAAGCCCATTAAGTAAATAGAACTATCTTTCCTATACTTCCCTACTATGGTCTCATGGCTATCAAGCATAATTAAGTCATTTGAGTTCCTGGGCAGAGCAGTGGAGTTATATAACCATCAAACAAAGAATCATTACTACTCAGTGATCATATATGTACTTTATTGAAATAAAGTGTATCATTGTTTTTTCAACTCCATAGTATACCATTTTGCATATATGGGAAATAATGAGATAATTCTGCTTTTATAATTAAAACATCATTTTCAAAGTTTGTAAAGCTCACTGAACTAACCACATTAATGACAGAGTTGGGCTTGCTTGTTTTTAAAAATAAGTTTTCAAGTTTGAACAGCCACAATGGTTTAAAAAGTGAATATATTTAAATTAGAGGCAAGTGTTTTATGATACCCTTTTCACCAAAATATTTTCTACTGTTTGTGACATAAAGGAAAAGAGAGAATAATTTAGAATTATGGAAACTGTGGAAGATAAACTAAGGAGGGACTTAATCAAATATATATTTTAAAAATAAGCACAGAGGCAAGTTACATAAATTATAGCAAGAATACTTTAATATAGCAGCTGGCACAATTTCCTACCCATGACTGTAAAAACTACAAATGTTTTGCCTTTGGAGATTAAAGACAACACAGATAATTCTTCGGTTAGATGTAATATTACCTGACAGAGTTGGCTGAGATAAGGTCTTGAGCTTCTCCTGCCTTTTTCCCTAGTAGGGAGAGAAAAAGATAGAAAAAAGGGACTCCTGACAAGTTTCTGTGTAAAGCCCTCAGCCTGACCACCTGAGTCCTTGGGGATGACTACTTTTGAAGAGTTAAATTTTCTGGAGAACTATGTGTATATCATTCCAAGAATTAGAATTTGGATGAAATATAATTTTAAAATGTACTTAAATTCCTTGATCTCTTTTTTCTCCTTCCTTCAAATGTCAAAGTTGTTGTTTGTTAATCCTCACCCAAGGATATTTTCCCATTGATTTTTAGAGAGTGGACGAGAGGTGGAGACAGAGAGGGAAACATCAACGTGAGAGAGAGGCCCATCAGTTGGTTGTCTCCCACACACTATGGCACCAGGAATAGAGGTACGTGTCCTTGACCAAAATCGAACCTAGAACCCTTCAGTCCTCAGGCCAACTGAGCCAAACTAGCTAGGGCTCAAAGTTGTTGTTTTTAATATTATGAGTTACAAACTCGTTCTAAAAGTTGAGGAAAATAAATGGCCATAATCCTACTATCCAGAAACTATTAGGTAACATTTTCTATTTCTTGAATTATGCCTCAGTGAATAGGAGACATAATTCAAGGCCATAAAATAACGGGATCTTAATCTACAAGAGTATTTTCTAAAGCCTGGTACTATGATAAACATTCTATATACATGGTCTCAATTAAGCCAATAAAGTAGGTATTATTATTCCTATTTTAAAGATGAAGGAAACAAGACTTGGAGAATTTACCAAGGACCCACAAGCCACAGAGCCTAAATTCAAACCCTTTTATTCAGCTGCAAAGCCTGACCTGTTAACTTTTTTTTTCATGGCATTATAGCCTAAAAAGTCACATATTGTTATGAATTTTAAGGGCCCCCATATATGCAGCCTTGACTTCCATGTTTAATGATTTTTCAAACTTTCCATACTATCAAGTTCTTATTTTTCAGTTTCCAAAGATGTATTTTCTTCTTACCACTTCCTCATCACCTTTCCAATCTGTTGCTTTAGATTTGTAAACGCATGGACACATCAGTAACAAGCTCACTGAAATCTTGTGAAACACACAGGAGACTTCCAGTGGTAAAGTATGTACGGACTGTGTGACACCTATCTATCTTCTACTCACAGCTTTGTCTGGGCTTAATGAAGGATATGACACTTAAGTCTAAACAAGCACCAGCCAATCCTGAAAAATCAGCACAATAACCCAAAATCTATATATATAAAACCTTAATATGCAAGTAGACCAACAGCGGAACAACCCATCACTATGATGCGTGCTGACTACAAGGGGGTGCACGTGGAACATGGCAGGTGTTGGCAGCAGGCGGCAGAGCACGGAATATGGCAGGTGGCAGGTGCGGTGGGATGGTGGAGCAGGTGAGCAGGGGCCAGACCGAGGCAGGGTACCCATTGCTGTCATCAGGGCGAGCCTCTGATGGTTACCGAAAATTCTTTGCTCCCACGTGCTGCCAGCGCTGGAGTCGCCGCTCCCACCTGCTGCCGGCACCCAGCGCTGGAGTCGCCGCTCCCACCTGCTGCCGGCACCCGGCGCCCCGGAGTCGCCGCTCCCACCTGCTGCCGGCACCCAGCGCCGGTCCCGGTCACTTGGCGCCATCAGCAGGTGTGAGTGGCGGCTGCCAGCCCTGATCGCTCCTGAGGGCTTCTCCACCTTCCCTGCTCCTGAGAGGTGATGGAGGCAGCAGCTCCTGCTCACAACTGCTGCTGGAGTCGGTCCCAATCGCTCTGCGCCACCAGTGGGTACAAGCAGGGCCGGCGCCATCAGCACATGGGAGCAGCAGCTGCAGGAGTGGGGCTGCCAGCATAGGGGCCAAAGGCCAAGGCGGAAGGGGTCGGACAGGAGCACAGAGGGTGGACTGAAACTCACCCCTGTTCCCTACCATAGCCTTGCAGCCCACAGTTCCTTTAGAGATGCATGAATTTGTGCAATGGGCTCCTAGTGTTTTAATAAGAATTTAGATAGTTATAAATGGAAAGGCACATTACTCAGTCAGAAAGCTTGATCACAGAGGAGAGTAGAATAGTGAATGCATCTCCAGAAAATATGTTCATATATAAGCTACCAAAAAAGCAGCCCAAAATCAAATGGCATAAAACCAACAAGGTAGAGTTGCCCATAGGGTATGGAGTGTTTAAACAAGAAAGGGAAGAGGCTCACTAGATGGCCTATACTAAAAAGTGAGCCCAGGTTCAAAAAGATACTAGGAGACTGCTCCCCAATTCACTCTGGCCCCAAAAGGTAAAGAAGGCAGAATATCAGAAAGAATAATAGAAATTAGAGAGAGGAGGCCAGGAAAGTTTGATACAAATGCTTTCTTGTTTAAACTGGCATTAAGTGGATAGGAGGTGGAGAAAGGCTGCCCTGAAGGGACATAGGGCTATTACTTCAAACTTGGCTGGGGTCAGTCCTGCTTATCTCCCACCAAATGTGGACAAAGAGGCTGCTTTTTTTTTTTTTTTTTTTAATTGTAGAGCTATTTATATCATCTAAGCTTGGCGGACATGTTGCTTGCTCTAAAACCCCATGACATATGCTATGTCATGTAGTTCTCGTTTGTGAAGTAAATATTAAATCGTCGTTACTCATGTTATCATTAAAATTAAAAATTATTTGATTATGGTTTGCTAGTATCTGATCTAGTTATTTCATAACTGCAGAAATATACCTCTGGGTGGCAATTTCAACTGTGCTTTTCTTTCAATGGCCTGTTTCCTGATAGGCTCTCTCATGAGAGAAAGAAACACGGTCACTCTGACGTAAAAATCTCTCAATCTCAGGAGGCAAAGTGTTGGCAGAGCCTAGAGTGCAGCTTGAAGTCTCATGGTTCTTAGGCCTTCCTGGGTTGTTCCATGGAGATGACACTTACAGAAAAAGGCCCTGGACAAATATTTAAGACTGAATCCCACTTGCATGGGTTTTGCTCTGTAAGTCTTCTTTTTTCCCTAAGTTTCCCTGTGTCCCTGAACTCCTACAAGCTGACCTGACACACCAGCATCTGAGTTTTGCAGGCCACAAAGCTTATGGTTACTATTAAAAAACAAAACAAAATAAAATAAAAATCAAGTTTGTAAGGAAGAAAGCCCGGAATGTAGTAAACATGGTCTTTCTTTGCCTTCTTTATTTAAACAAAAATATAAAAAGTGACTGTAATTTTTAGCCAGATAATTAAGAATCAATTATATTACTCCTGCACGCATTGTTTATAAATGTAAATGACAGCATGTCTCTTAGATACTTTGGGTACTCAGGGAAAAGTAGTCCTTGATAAAATATAATATATAATTGCACAGATTTGATTACTAAATAGTTAAGCTAATTAACCACAGCAACTCAAAATTAAGCAATATGCAAAGAAAAAAGCATGAACAGCCTAAGCTATAGAGTATTTTAAAAAATTCATATTTATTTCCAATTATTTTGTGGCTATTTACATCCATGAGTTGCTTTTAAAATTCAAAAATACTGAACTATATAGAAACATTTTGAGTAGTAATAGTAATACTGCTAATTTTATTTTCAAATTTTGGTCAATAAGGAGGAAAATAATAAAGTAGTCAAAAGAAGTACTAAGAAAAGTATAATCATTCATATATACAAATAACATGAACAGTATAGATTCACTTCCAGTTGATTCAATCCTTTTTTTACACTTAAAATATAAAATACATCCTAATTTGTCAAGAAGCTGACAACATTTAGTACCAGGAGAGAAACTTTATGTTAGCTTTTGGAACATGACTTCATATCTGGTCATAGAAAAAAAATTTTCATGGAATCTATATGTAGTTATCACTATCAACTAACTAAAAAAATAGTTTTTAAAAGTAACTGCTGCACATCATCAATTCACAAGCAATTAAAAAGGAAATAAACCTTAAAACCAGGACTACTTGATACTACGCACAACTCTCCTACAGTGGTTTGTCTTCATCTCCTCTAATGCTTGTTCCAGTTGCTGAACCAAGTGCAACAGAGTAGCTGGGTCTGTCTGCAGAACCTTGGTGTTGCGATCTCCATTCTGATTAAGGTGTAGCTTTATAGTCACGGATGGTTTTATCTGTTGCCTGAGGCTTCTGCTTGCAAGCTTGATTTTAAATGGAATAAGAGCATAATATCTATTTAGTAATCAAGCTGAATACATTACATTTATAATTACTTATATCATGTACAAAAATAAAACTTCAGATAAAGCATGGACTTCAAAATAAAAAGTAAACTTTTAAACTATTTTTGGAAAAAAAAAAAAAAAAGAAACCAGAACATACATGCAACCTTACAGTGTAGAAAAATTTCTTAAACATGATATAAAAGGCACAAACCATTAAGAAAAAAGTGACAAATTTAACTATTTTAAAATTACTACATTTTCTCCAAAGGATACATAAAGATGGTGGAAAAATAAGCCACAAATTGAGAGTATTTTGAAACACACAAGCAAAAAAAAAAAAAAAAAAAATAGTATCCAGAATGCACGATAACTGCACTGATTTATAAAGAACATAAAAACAAGAGAAGAACATACAGAAGACTGAAATAGCACTTAACAAAAGATTAAAACAAACAGATAAACAGGCTAGTATGCTTAACTTTATTAGCATCAAGAAAATGGCCAATAAAACCACAGTGAATCATGCATGTTTCACTAGCATGATTAAAAAGCTTTCCACATGGAACACTGCAGGTGATAGGAATGGAAACTTATCCACTGCAAGCGAGTAAAAAAATATAGAGAAAAATTAACAGAAAATTCAGAATGGTGGTTACTTTCAGGATGCTGGGAGGGGCTCTGATTATGGGAGGGAGATTCAAAGGTATTGGTTTTGTTCTAGCTCTTCAGCTTGGCAATGGGGTATTTGTTTTATTATTCTTCTTAAAAATGAGTATCTATAATCTTTCGTTGGTATGATCTATTCCAAAATTTAAAAAATAAGCACTATTGTCCTGGTCAGGTGGCTTGGTAGGTTTGGCACATTATCCCACACATCAAAAGGTTGCAGGTTTGATTCCTGATCAGGGCACATAACTAGGTTTGGGGTTCAATCCTGGTCAGGGTGTATATGGGAGGCAACCAATCGATGTTTCTCTCTTACATCAATGTTTCCCTCTTTCTCCCTTCCTCTCTCTCTAAAATCAATAAAAACATAATCTCAGGTGAGGATTAAAAATAAAAGTACTGATTCAAGAGAACTAAGATGGCGGCAAAGGTGAAACACCTATCTTGCCGTCATAATCAGCAATTTTAATACTACAACTTAACGAAAGAACAAACACCTTCCAGAATCACCAGAAAGCTCGCCGAGTGAAAATTCCACAAATAAAAGTAAAGATAAGACACTGTGACTCGGAGGAGCGGCGGCGAACAGCGTTGAAAGATTCGCGCAGAGAGAGGTTTGGAGTGCGCGCCGCGGAGAGGGCGGGCGGCTGAAAACCGGCCAGTGTTCTCGAACGGGGAGACAAAGGCGTCCCACTGGACTGATTCTCCAGCTCTGGGCGAAGTCCAGGGAACCCACTATCACACGGGGTGAAAACTGGACAGTGGGAGGGCACGCCGAAGCTCGGGTGCTGCCGGGTCTCCCGGCTTGTGGAGAAGGCAGCTCGCGCGAACAGCTCGGCTGTGTGACGGCGCAGAGAGCGCACCGCGACTTGCCTCTCATTCGGAAAACCGTAAGACTGCTTTGTTTTACGACCCTGGGTGAGACATTGCGTATGCAGACTCATTTTGGGAAAGTCTGAATTCCCCGGCAACCGGCAGCCGGTGGAGCTCCGCAGCGGCTCTCTCAGAGGTGCTGGCAGCCATTGCCCCCAGCACAGAGTCCCCGGGGCCGCACAGGGCGGAGCTAATGCTGTCTGCTTGGCCCGGAGACTCCACCCACCCAACCTGAGCACAGCTGAGCTTCACAGACAATTGGCCTGGAGGTCAACCCTCCAAGTGCTAACAACGATTAACTGAGCTTAACTTCAGCAAGACTGTGCAGCCCATATCCACCTCAGGTAACTGGGGAGGTTGAGCCACTATCCCTAGTAGGAAGTCTACCACACAAAGCTAATTGACCAACTCAGGGAAGCAGCCACCATGCAGCAACATGGAAAGAAATCAGATGTGAAAGAAATGGAGGGAAAAAAACGACTGGACATGGAATTCAGAACCACGGTTATAGGGTTTTTTAAGAGGCTCCAACAAAAGATCGAGGCCTATAAAGAAATAAGCAAGACCACAAAGGAAATGAATGAGTCCTACAAGGAAATGAACAACACCCTCAAGGATATAAACAAGACCTGCAAGGAAATTATCAAGACCAACGTGGAAATGATCAAGACCAACGTGGAAATGAATGAGTCCTACAAGGAAATGAAAGAAACCCTCAAGGATATAAAGTAGACTCTCAAGGATATGAAAAAGGACCAACCAGAAATTAAGCATACACTGACTGAAATAAAAAACAGTATACAAAGACCTAAAAGTGCCCTGGAGCACCCCAAGAACCAAGTTAAAGATTTGAAATACAAAGAGGTAAAATCCACTCAGCTGAAAAAGCAAGAAACCAAAAGAATCCAAAAAATTGAAGATAGTGTAAGGGGCCTCTGGGACAACCTCAAGCATACCAACATCCGAATTATAGGGGTGCCAGAAAAAGCGAGAGGCCAAGACAATGAAAACCTAGTTGAAGAAATAGTGACTGAAAACTTCCCACACCTGGTGAAAGAAATTGACTTAGGAGTCCAAGAAGTGCACCGAACCCCAATATATAGGAACCCTAAGAGGACCACACCGAGGCACATCATAATTAAAATGCCAAGAGCAAAAGACAAAGAGAGAATATTAAAAGCAGCAAGAGAGAAACAGTTGGTTACCTATAAGGGAGCACCCATATGACTGTCAGCGGATTTCTCAACAGAAACGATGCAGGCCAGATGGGATTGGCAAGAAATATTCAAAGTGATGAACAGCAAGAATCTACAACCAAGATTATTCTATCCAGCAAAGCTATCATTCAGAATTGAAGGTCAGATGAAGTGCTTCGCAGATAAGAAAAAGCTAAAGGAGTTCATCACCACCAAACCAACATTATATGAAATGCTGAAAGATATTCTTTAAGAAGAGGAAGAAGATAAAGGTAAAGATGAAAATTATGAACAACAAATACACATCTATCAACAAATGAACATAAAAATCGAGTGAATTGATAGGCTGTTGAACAGGATAGACTGGTGAATATAACAGAGACATGGACATAGAGAGGGAATGGACTGACAATTCTTGGGGAGAAAAGGGTTGTGGGAAGTGCAGCAAGAGACTGGACAAAAATCTAGCAACAATGGGAGAGGACAGTGGGGAGGGGGAGGTGAGGGTGGAGGGGAGCTATAGGGGGATAAAAAGGGGAAACAATGTAATTAATAAACTGAACAATAAAGATAAAAATAAATAAATAAATAAAATAAAAGTACTAGTGATATATTATTAAAAGATAAAAAGCTACTAGAAACAATGACCAACTTGGAAATTATGGCATTTAACCCCACAGCAGAATGTGTTCTCTACAGACAATTTTCCATTAAAAAAGAACCAGGACCTCCTTGATTAGCTGATTCGATTGAAGTCTGGGACAGGAATTGTACAAGATGAACCTGAAACATTGCTATCTAAAACTACTGGAATAATGTCAAAAGGACAAGAAACCAAACTGAAGAGATTTCCAAGTGAGTGACAAATCTAAACCTAAGTTTTCAGGATTAACTTAATACCACAACAGAATATTCTGACTAATAACTTCTTCCAATTAATTCTGGATCATTTGTACATCAAAGAAAAAAAAAAAAAAAGAACCCAAGAATACTGATCCAAAGCTGAAATTTAATGTCTCAAAATAATTTGGAAACAATAAATTAATTCTTATTTTATGTCTCCAAACATAAAATAGGTATTTGTAAGGCAAATTATCTCTGTAAAATCATTTCTCTAGTACAGAAGAAATATGGTTATTGGAAATACTACTTATTCATTCAGTTATGCATTATTTATACTTCTTTTCCCTCTATATCTGCACTGACAGATAGGGACCAAATGTATCTATGTGTAATTAAGCCAGGAATTTTTTTGTTGAAAGACTTAAGGTCACTCAATCTAGCCTTCCACTTTTAGATAACATGGTATCTATTTTTTTAAAATATATTTTTATTGATTTCAGAGACAAAGGGTGAGGGAGAGAGAGACAGAAACATCAATGATGAGAGAGAATCATTGATTGGCTGCCTCCTGGAGGCCCCCTATCAGGGACTGAGCCCACAAATTGGGCATGTGTCCTTGACCAGAATCAAATCTGGGAGCCTTCAGTCCTCAGGCTGACACTCTATCCACTGAGTCAAACTGGTTAGGGCAACATGATATCTATATGTACTTATAAGATACATATTTGTACCATTTTTAAAATTTTCTAGATAAAGATTATATAATACTAGATGTCCAGTGCACAAAATTCATGCATGGGGGAGGGAGGGGGGGGCGGGGAAGGTCCCCTCAGTCTGGCCTGCACCCTCTCCAATCTGGAACCCCTTGGGGGATGTCTGACCACCAGCTTAGGGTTCGAGCCTAAATCGGTAGTTGGACATCCCTCTCACAATCTGGGACTGATGGCTCCTAACCGCTCCCCTGCCAGCCTGATTGATGCCTAACTGCTTCCTTGCCGGCCCAATTACCCCCAACTGTCCTCCTCTGCTGGCCCAATCACCCCCAATGGCCCTCCCCTACATGCCTGATAGCTCCCAACTGCCCTCCCCTGCCAGTCTGATGACTCCAACTGCCCTTCCCTGCCAGGCCGATTGCTCCCAACTGCCCTCCCCTCCCAGCCCGATTACTCCCAAATGCCCTCCCCTGCTGGTCTGATGGCCTCCAACTACCCTCCCCTGCAGGCCTGGTTGCCCCAACTGCTCTCCCCTACAGACCTGGTTCCTCCAAATGCCCTCCCCTGTCAGCCTGTTCACCCCCAACTGTCCTCCCCTGCCAGCCAGATCACCCATAACTGCCCTCCACTGCAGGCCTGGTCACCCCCAGCTGCCCTCCCCTGCAGGCCTGCTTGCCCCCAACTGCTCTCCTCTGCAGCCCTGGTTGCCCTCAACTGCCCTCTACTGCTGACCCAATCACCCCCAAATACCCTCCCCTGCTGGCCATCTTGTGCCAGCCATCTTGTGACAACATTGCATGAGGGCATGATGCCACCTAGGCTTTTATTATATAGGATACCTAACAAACACCTGGTAACATAAAATCACACCTAATTCTTTCTCAGAAAGAAACTGAATGACACTCAGTAGTACTGCCACAGGATAAAGAACAGTATCTATCCCACAAAGTTCTTGATATGAACTTATTTTTAACGGGGATGAAATTCTGCCTTCTCCCTATAAAAATAACAATAGCAAGTTTAAATACATTAGTGCTAAGGTAACATCCTCCTCCACCAATGTCAGATGTGTTCAATTTACTGATGGTATTAATAAAGGTATTAATTATATTTGTAATTTATGAAGTACAGGAAGTGTTTTTTTTTGAAACTCAACTATGATTAATTTATTCTCCATAAGCAAGTATACAATAGATGGTTCAATACCAATCTCTTTGAGACAAGTCAGTTACTCAAAAATGAAAGGTTCTGTATTATTACTAGAGACAAATCAGTTACTCAAAAATTAAAGGTTCTGTATTGCTACTAGAGACAAATCAGTTACTCAAAAATTAAAGGTTCTGTACTGTTACTAGTTCTCTAGCCTTTTAGCTGGTTTTCATTTGATAAGTCTTCCTCCCACAGCAGAAAAATCCACTACAGTTAAAATCCCTTGTAATAATTTCAACTAATGCACACACAGAATCAATTAGTTCTCCAAGAAGCTTTTTTAGCACTTAAATGCATTTCACCCACAGAATTAATTAGTTCTCTGAGTTTTTTTAGCACCTAAACTTAAATGCATTTCACCATGCATTAATTAAACTGTATTAATTCTTGCAGTAACCCAGCTATTCAAACTAATTTCACTGGATAAATGAGCTCTCTTGAGTTTAATTTTAGAAAATTCAATTGCTTATCCTTCTAATTTCTAAAATGTCTCTATAATGAAAAACTCAAAATTAATAAAGCAAAAATAAAAAAAATTCTAAGGGCTACTGGATCCTAAGATTCAGAAGATATCCCCACAAAAGAGAGGTAAAAATGTGTAAGATAAATTACCGCTGAACCTCTCTACTTCTCCACCTGGTTATTATGAAAGGACCTAAATATAAAGGCTTCACCAAATTCTCCTCCTCCCCAAGAGCTCTGCAGGGCTTGCTGCTTACTCTGTACCTTGTTCTTTGCTGTATCCACAGCCCATGATAGGCATACAGGAATTATTTGATAAATCATTTCTTTAAGAAGATGCTTATCACCATTAGCCACCCTCCCAACTGTTTTTATATTTAGCAGTGAATTCCTGTTATGTGCCAGGTACTATGCTGGGGGCACAACTGTTAACACGACAGAGTGCCTGCCCTCATGGAGTCTATAGTCTGGTTTATGCCATATCCTGTGTTAATATCTATTCAGGTACTCATCAAACTAAATTATAACTGCTAAACTCTTCTAGCAGAATTTCTATAACCTATTAGGTCAAGTCAAGAAGAATCCACTATAACAGTGGCTCACAAACTTTTTTGCATATTGGAATTACCTGGACAAACGGAGAACTTTTAAAAAAAATCCTAAACCCTGGCCATGATGGTTCGGTTGGTTACGCATCAGCCCATGCACTGAAAGGTCGCCAGTTTGATTCTGATTCTCCATTTTGGCACACGTCCAGGTTTCAGGTTACATCCCCAGTCGGGGTGTGTGTGGCAGCAACCAACTGATGTTTCTCTCTCACGTTGTTGTTTCTCTCTCTTTCTCTCCCTTTCCTTCATCTCTCTGTAAAGTCAATAGAAATGTAAAAAAGAAAAAAGTACGGATGCCCTGTCCAAACCCCTTACCAGTAAGTCAGAATTTCTAAGGGAGTGGGGTGGGAAACGGAGCACAGAGTTTTTTAAAGCTCCCAGGTCATTCCAATATGCAGTTTAGTTTGGCTAGGCTAGTGTGCTAAAAACCACGTTCCAGCAGTCACCAACCGATGGTCCATGGAGGTCCGCAAGGCTGGCAACCGCTGACAATATTCAACATACTCATTCCCATATGCATGTGGGCCTTCACAGTTTACACTGTCTCCTCTGTCAAGAATATTTATCTTGGTTTTCTCTATTCATTTATCCTTCTGAGATTTCACCCCCCTTTATTGAAACTTTTCTGGATCATCCCTGTATACATTAACTGAACTATAGCTTTTTTTGAAATACTCAAGTGTATCTTGATTTACACAATTCTACTCTTTTTCCTCCTTCAAAACCATCTATTTATATATATAAAACTCTATTATGCAAATAGACTGAATGGCGGACAACCGAACAACAACCAGTTGCCATGCGCTGACCACCAGGGGGCTTGGGTGGATGATGGAGGGTGCTGGCAGCAGGAGGCAGCAGCCGACACTTTACCCACTGCTGGCATCGGCCCTAATCATCCCGTGCTATCAGCAGGTATTAGTGGGACCAGTGCTGTCAGCATGTGGAGTGGAGAGAGCAGGGCTGCCAACAGACAGGGAACTGGGGGCCACAATGGGAAGGGCCAGGCAGGGGCATGGAGGATGGGCCAAGACCCGCTCCTATGCCCACCACAGCCTTGCGGACCACAGTTCCTTTTAAGATGCACTGAGCCCCTAGTACTATATAATAAAAGCCTAATACGCTAACTGTCCAACTGTTTGACCACTCGCTATTACACGCACTGACCACCAGGGGGCAAGTGCTCCAATCGGTTGGTTAGCTTGCTGCTGGGGTTGGCCAATCAGGACTGGGAGAGATGGGCTGGACACACCCTGGAGCCCTTTCGCGGCCTCCCCAGTCCCAGTCGTGCACCAGTGGGATCCCTCGCAATTCAGGACCTCTCGGGGGATGCTGGAGAGCTAGTTTTGGCCCAATCCTCATAGGCCCAATGGTGCACGAATCTGAGCACTGGACCTCTAGTATTTCATAACTATCTTCAATTACTAGTTTTTTGAGAATGTCTAATATTCCTAAATTACAGTATCTTTTCCAGCTGAGAAAACATCTTACACTTTTGTTTCACAAAGCATTTAGCAAAGCAAATAGATGACTATCAGTAAACATGTCTTAAACTGTCACTGCTTAAGGGTTACATGCAATAGTCCGAAAACTCCCTTTTGGTTATTATATGGCTTTAAAAACAATTGAATCTCACAAATATAATATGTACAGATGCCAGAGCCAGGCACAAAAGAACACTGCTGAATCATTCCATATACAAAAAGTGAAAGAGCAGGAAAGTAATTTACGGAAAAGAGAAAAGGGGAAGTAGTTGGCAGGAGGTGAGGAAGGCCCTTCAGGGATGCTGGTCATGGGTAAGTGTTGGTTTCATGGGTGTTTTCACCATGAGATAATATACTGAACTGTACATTCACTGGCCTGTGCACTTTTCTATATTTGTATTTACTTTAAAAAGTTTTTAAAAATCTAAGCATCACAAAAGAAAATCTACACAATCATCTCTTTTTCCAAAATAACCTATGTCCTACAAACTTTGAAAATTAAACTGATTTGACACATTAAAAATATAAGAAAATGAACTATTTGTGAAATGGCCTGAAAAAAATGAACATTAAAAAACTAAAGTTTCAGGCCTTCACCACACTACTGTCTGTGTCCAAGGGTTATGCATATAAGTTCTTTGGTTAAAAGGCCTGGGGAAGGGGTTAGGATGGGGTGGGGGGTCCATGGGGTGGGGGGAACAGGGTACATCTGTAATATTTTCAACAATAAAGATATATTTTAGAAATGTTACCTAAAAGACAAACACACAAAACCTCTCAAGTTTCAAACCAGAGTTTGGTTAAAGTGGTGAAGAATAGGCCTAAAGACATAAACCTAAAATTAATCTTGTATCTAATTCAGATTAATAATAATAAAAAGCCATGCCTGTACATCTAGTCGCCATTCCAGGCTGTGGTAACTGGGGAGGTCTGGTGCCAGCTCACTCAGAATAGTTCTGATCTCCTTTCTGTTATCCAGATAAAGCTGAAGCAACAATTTGTTCAATTCTTCCGAGAATCCCAGAACAAAAACAGAGTCTTGGAAATCCAGTTCAGAAATCTAAAGTGATTGAATTTAACAGAACATCAAAATTGATCTTTGTCTAGAAAATGCTAAAACAGTTGGTATAAACAAAAGAAT
Source organism: Antrozous pallidus (assembly GCA_027563665.1). NCBI lineage: Eukaryota > Metazoa > Chordata > Mammalia > Chiroptera > Vespertilionidae > Antrozous > Antrozous pallidus. The sequence goes on from CM050514.1 coordinate 116,525,674, forward strand.
ATGAAATCCTCAAATTCTTTTGGTAAATTCCAAATTCCATCTGGTAAAAGAAACAACACTCCTTAGTTAAAGGCAATCCTTTCACTATTTTAAAATCTGAGTTTCTGAGACATAAAAGTACTTTATGAAAGTATACAGAATTATTAAAATGCCCCCTTTACTCTCTTGTTTTCATCATGTCAGATGCTGTTAATATGCACAAAAGTAAATTATATTCTCCCTTCTCTTTGGATACATACTATGGTATATGGTTCAGTAACATGCAGTATTAATGGCAATTCTAATTTATACTAACACTAGAGGCCCAATGCATGAAATTCATGCAAGAGGAGGTCTTCCTTCCCCTGGTTGCCAGTACTGGCTTCCCTCCGGCCAGAGGCAGGTACCTGGGACCCGGACTTCCCTCACAGCCCAGCTTCCTCTGGAAGGTCTGGTTTAATTAGCATATTATGCTTTTATTATTATAGGTGGAGGTATTCATGACAGCAGACTGTTAGTCACATTGTTTAGGCCTGGCTTCATCAAATAAAAAATAAGCCATGAATAACATTACTGAAATAAGCTGGTACTTGCCAGTACTATGATGTGGAGTATACATGACCTTCTTAAGGTTTGGGAAATGCAAGACAGTCCACAGAAGCCCTTACCATGAGCTTTGAACTTTCAGTGAGCAGGTGTATTAATCCTTCCACGCCATGCTGGACAGTGTCACTACTCACATTGAGTTTTCCTGAGAAAAAAGGAAAAATGAGCAAATAAATTACTGTGTGGTTTTTATTCAAACTCCTATTTAAGACTAAATATTGCCCATTATTTCATTTTTTTCAAGCACTCCAATTAAAAATAATGACTTGGTAATAGCGTCCTGGCCCTCTCCGCTCCCAGCCTGTCTTCGGTGGTGCCGCTGTGACCTTCCGCAGCAATGCAGCCCCCGATCACACTGGCGCGGCCCCTCCGGGGCGCCCGCCTCAGGCCTGCGGCAGGGGAACGCGACGGGGCCCGGCGTAATCCGAGAACCTGCCCCTCGAGCAGTGGGAAAAAACAATGCTTCGCCAACAGATGTGTGAACAAGAAATAACCAGACACTGGCGTGACCGGCTCAGTATGTCTCGCGGACGGTAGTATGTCTATTTCACACAGGAGGAAGACGGCTAATAAAAACTCTAAAAGCCTCACAGCTTCTTAGGAAACCAGCAGGACCTGAGCCCGGACTGAAGGACCTCCCGGTTTTACCACAATGGCCCTGGGCCCTCGGAGTCGCAATGACCCCTTTCTCGGGGCTACAGACAATGGCTAGCACAGCTTGCAGGGCCGCTCCCTTTCCTCTTACTGGCGGCGCCCTCGTAGATCTTAGGGTTCGCGCCTCGCCTCAGGAACTCCACCGCGATCCGCCCAAACTCGGCGACCACTGCAACGGAAGCCAGGAGACCGTAAGCACCGGGCGCTCCCGCGGCTTCCCTCCCGGACCACACAACGCCACCCCCAGCTGCCGCGCCCCGGACCGGAGCTGTTCACTCGCGGCAGAAAGGCCAGGTGCTCCTTGTGTTCCTCGGACAGGTCCAGCAGCATCTTCGCTGGGCCGCCACCTTCCCTTCAGCGCAGACTCCGCCCTCACCACTTCCGGTCCCGTCCGATCGCAAAGGAGGTCCGACCCCTCAGCGGCCCGGAGCTTTGGGTTCCCGGCTGTGTTGGGCCCCTGCTCCAAGGAGCCCTGTGGTGCCTGCTGCACACGGGAGTCAGCGGATTCTTCTGATCGCAAATATCAAATATGTAGCAGCTATGGGGCAAGTTGCTAAGCTCTATGGGAAACAAAAAGGTGTTTAAAATCCGAACTCTCCCCTCCCCCCGCAGAGCTTACATTTATATCAATAGCTATATTAAGCACTGCAACTGTTCTTACCATTATTGTTCCCATTAAAGGTAAGGAAACTGAGACTTCTTTCTTTCTTTACACTTTTTTATTACAAATATATTATTCATTTCTTTTACAAATTAAGAAGATACAGATTAGCAAAACTATACACAGTTTTTGTTTGTTTTTTAAAGACAAGTTTGAATCATACTATACTTACATTTATAATGGTGTGGAAATTCCTGCGGGGGTGGGGGTGGGGGGAGAGGGAGACACAGGGGATGTCCCTCAGCCCAGCCTGCACCTCTCCAACCTGGGACCCCTCAAGGGATGTCTGACTGCCTGTTTAGGCCCGATCCTGGTAGTTGGACATCCTCACAATCCAGGACAGCTGGCTCCAAACTGCTCGCCTGCCTGCCTCCCTGATTGCCCCCAACCACTTCTGCCTGCCAGCCTGATCACCCCCTAACTACTACCCTGCCAGCCTAATTGGTGTCTGACTGCTCTCCTGCCAGCCGGGTTGCCCCCAACTTCCCTCCTCTGCTGGCCCAGTCACCCCAAACTGCTCTCTCCTGCAAGTTTGATTGCTCCCAACTGCCCTCCCTTTGCAGGCCTGAAACCTCCCAATTGCCCTCCCCTCCTGTCCACATGGGGGCAGGATCTTTGACCACATGGGGGCAGTCTTCTGTGTTGGAGTGATGGTCAATCTGCATATTACTCTTTTATTAGGTAGGATAGAGGCCTGGTACATGGGTGGGGGCCAGCTGGTTTGCCCTGAAGAGTGTCCCAGATCAAGGTGGCGGTTCCCTTGGGGCGTGAGGCCGCTTGGGTGAGGGGGCCTGTGGTGGTTTTCAGGCCAGCCATGCCCCCCAGCGACTCAAGTGGAGGCCCTGGGATATGGGATTAATTTATATTCTACAATTGAAACTTTGTAACCTGGAGCAGAGCCAAGCCTTCTGTTGGCTCTGTGGCAACAATTATTTCTGTTTGAGTTTATTTAAATTCTATAATTGAAACTTTGTAGCCTAAAGTGGAGGCCTAGGTGCTAGAGCTGCAGAAGCTTGGCTTCCTCCATCGCCCAGGTAACCCTAGTCTCTGCTCTCTCCAACTCCATGGCTGCTGCCATTTCTGTTGAGATATATCTTATATAATTCAAACTTTGTAGCATTAAGTGGAGGCCTAGGCAGGCAAAGGCAGGCAGTAAACTTGGCTTCCTCAATTGCCAGGGAAACCCAAGCCTCCCTCCTGCTCTCAGTGGCCACAGCCATCTTGGTTGGGGTTTATTGGCTCCTGATTGGCTAGTGGGCATGGCTTGATCAGAGGTATGGTCAATTTGCATATTACTCTTTTATTAGATAGGATATTTATAATGGTGTTGTTTTTCTATTTAAAGCATACCATGAAATACTTATTTACAATTAATTGGTCTTCTACAAAATCACTTAAAATATATATTTTTTATTGATTTCAGAGAGGAAAAGAGAGGGAGAAATAGTGAAGCATGGTAGCAACCATGCTTGGGTCTGTACTTATTTGCTTGCTAAAACAATCGAAAAACTATTTTGATTTTCTGAATTTATGAATGTTATCTCAATACTGCATTGAGGATGGTTTGCATGTCACATTGATTGTGATCTCACTAGTTACTGAAGCACATTCTTCTGGGAACCAGAAAAGCACAATTACCCTAAATTGCTCAGTAGCTACAGATAATGCATTCCTGTTGACTCAGTGGTCCCAGAATCTGGACAGCACAATTATTCTAAATTGCTCCGGTGGTTCCAGATAATGTGTTTCTGTTGTTACAGTGATTCATAGATACTTTAGATAACTGACTTGCTCAATTTCACTTCTGTAATTACTTTGCCCGAGACAGATTCCTCATTCCAGACAGAAAGATGTAATCGATACCTTTGTGATATTCTGCCAATATAAGCCAGATGTGGCAAGCTGTTCGGGGCTCTGATATTTGGAGTGCTGAATTGCTCCCTTGTATGCTGCTGGCTTTTAATAAATGACTCCATAATTCGACTTCTTGAGGCATCCTTTGTAAGATGGCGGTACACTACAACAATAGAAATATCAATGATGAGAGAAAATTATTGATCAGGCCGAGACCGGTTTGGCTCAGTGGATAGAGCGTCGGACTGCGGACTGAAGGGTCCGGGGTTCGATTCCGGCAAGGGCATGTGCCTTGGCTGCGGGCACATCCCCGGTGGGGGGCGTGCAAGAGGCAGCTGACCAATGTCTCTCTCTCATCGATGTTTCTGACTTTCTATCCCTCTCCCTTCCACTCTGTAAAAAATCAATAAATATATATTTAAAAAAAAAGAAAGAAAGAAAATTATTGATCGGCTATCTCCTGCACACCCCACACTAAGGACAGAGCCTGCAACCTGGGCATGTGCCCTGATGGGGAAACCGACCATGATCTTCTGGTTTATAGGTCGATGCTAAACCACTGAGACATGTTCTGCACATGCCCCCTGGTGGTCAGTGCACATCATAGTGACTGGTTGTTCAGTTCCGCTGTTCGGTCTATTGGCATATTAGCCTTTTATTATATAGGATTAGTTTGCACAGAGTGTTTGTATATGTTATCTTATTTCTCTTATTTAATATTAGAGACCTGGTGCATGAAATTCATGCACCAGGTTGTGTGTGTCCCTCAGCCCATCCTGCACCCTCTCCAATCTAAGACCCCTCAAAGGATGTCCGACTGCCCATTTACGCCCGATCCCAATTGCCTGCAGCCCCTCACCCCAGGAAGCCCGGCCCTGATTGGGCCCTTATCAGGGGTGGGCCAGCTGGCCAATCTCCTGCCAACTCCTCCTCCTGACAGACCGAGCCCCAATCAGGGCAGATTGGGGCTAGCCCAGCCAGACCCCACCCGTGCATGAATTCGTGTACTGGGCATCTAGTATCTGATATTTTTCTGCCTATGTATTCTTCTAAAATTTTTATGGTTTACTGTTTTATGTTTAAGTCTTTTGTCCATTTGAGTTTATTTTTGTGAATGAAGTAAGTTGGTGGTCAAGTTTCATTTTTCTGCTTGTATCTGTCCAATTTTCCCAATGCCATTTATTGAAGAGACTGTCTTGACTTCATTGTGTATTATTGCCTCCTTTATCAAATATTAATTGAGCATAATAGTTTGGGTCGATTTCCGGGTTCTCTTTTCTGTTCCATTGGTCCATGTGTCTGTTCTTACACCAATCCCATGCTGTTTTGAGAACAGTGGCATTGTAATATAATTTTATGTCTGGTATTGTGATCCCTCCAACTTTGTTTGTTTTTTTATTCTTAGGATTGCTGCAGCTATTTGGGGTCTTTTTAAAAATATGTATATTTTTATTATTTTAGAGAGGAAAGGAGAGGGAACTAGAAATATTAATGATCAGAGAGAATCATTGATTGGCTGCTTTCTGCATACCCCCTACTGGGATCCATGCCCCCAACCCAGGCCTGTGCCCTTGATTGGAATCCAATGTGGGATCCTTCAGTCCACAGGCTGATGCTCTATCCACTGAGCCAAGCTGGTTAGGCCTTAGGGTCTTTTTTTTATTCCATATACATTTTTGGAGAGTTTGTTTTAGGTTTATGAAATATGCCATTGCATTGAATCCATAGATTCATTGAATCCATAGATTGCTTTTGGTAGTATGGACATTTTAATGATGTTGATTCTACCAATCCATGAACATGGTATATTCTTCCACTTGTTTATATCTTCTTCTATCTCTTTTTTCAACATCCTATAGTTTTCAGAGTACAGGTCTTTTATCTCCTTAATTAAGTTTGTTCATGGGTACCTTAATTTTGTTATTACAGTGGCAAATGGTATTTTTTTTAGTTTCTCTTTCTGTGAATTTATGTTCTTATATAATAAAATGCTCATATGCAAATAGATTGAATGGTGGAACAACTGGTTGCTATGATGCACACTGACCCCCAGGGGGCAGACGCTCAATTCAGAAGCTGCCCCCTGGCAGGTGGACATCCCCCAAGGGATCCCAGATTGCACGAGAGTGCAGGCCAGCTGAAGGACCCCTCCTACCCTCCAGTGCATGAATGTGGTGCACAGGGCCACTAGTTGGTGTATAAAAATGTCATAGATTTCTGGGTGTTAGTTTTGTATCATGCTATTTTGCTAAATTCATTTATTAAATCAAGTGGTTTTTTGATGGAGTCTTCAGGGTTTTCTATGCACAATATCATGTAATCTGCAAATAATTATGGTTTTACTTTTTTGTTTCCAATTAGGATGCCTTTTATGTCTTCTTCTTCTCTGATCACTATGGCTAGCACTTCCAGTACTATGTTGAACATGAGTGGTAAAAGTGGACATCCCTGTCTTTTCCTGGTCTTAGGGAAAATGGTTTAAGTTTTTGCCCATTGACTATGATGTTGGCTGTAGGTTTGCCATATAGGTCTTTTATTATGTTTAGGTATGGTCCCTTTATTCCTACTTTGCTGAGAGTTTTTATCAAAAAAAGGGTGTTGAATTTTGTTGAATGCTTTTTCTGCATTAATTAAAATGACCATATGATTTTTGTCTTTCAGTTTGTTTATGTGATGTATAATGTTTATTGATTTGTGGGTATCGTACCAGCCTTGCATTCCTGGAATAAATCTCACTTGGTTATGGTGTATTATCTTTCTAATGTAATGCTAGATCCAACTTGCTAGAATTTTATTGAGGATTTTAGCATCTATGTTTATCAGGGATATTGGCCTGCGCTTCTTTCTTTTTAGTATCTTTATATGACTTGAGAATTAGGGTAATGTTGGCCTCATAAACAGAGTTTGAAAGTATTCCTTCCTCTTGAATATTTTTAAAATATATTTTATTGATTTTTTACAGAGAGGAAGGGAGAGGAATAGAGTTAGAGACATCGATGAGAGAGAAACATCAATCAGCTGCCTCCTGCACACCTCCTACTGGGGATGTGCCCACAACCAAGGTACATGTCCTTGACCAGAATCAAACCTGGGACCTTTCAGTCTGCAGGCCAACACTCTTTCCACTGAGCCAAACCAGTCAGGCCCTCCTGAATATTTTGAGGAGATTAGGTTTTAGTTCTCCTTTGAATGTTGGGTAAAACTTCCCTGTGAAGCTGTTTGGACCAGGGCTTTTGTTTGCTGGAAGTTTTATTTATTTTTAATTACAGCTTCAATTTCACACATAGTTATCAGGCTATTTAGATTTTTTATTCTTTTTTATTGAGTTTTGGAAGATTGTATTTTTTTAGGAATTATGTCCATTTCATCTATGTTGTCCAATTTGTTGGAATTCAGTTCATAATTTTTTGATTTGGGATTTTTTATTTTTTACAAACATTTGTATTTCTGTTGGGTCAATTGTTACTTCACTCTTTCATTTCTGATTTTGTTTATTTGGGTCCTCTCTCTCTGCTTCTTGGTAAACTTGACTAGATGTTCATCAATCTTGTTTATCCATTCAAAGAAACAGCTTAGTTCTAGAGATCTTTTTTATTGTTTTAATTTTTTTTTGTCTCTATGTCATTTACTTCCACTCTGATCTTTATTATTTCCTTCCTTCTGCTTACCCTGGGCTTTTCTTTTTGGTCTCTTTCTAATTCTTTAAGTTATAGGGTTAGATAATTTATTACCAGTTTTTCTTGTTTTTTTTTTAGGTAGACCTATAGTCTTATGAATTTTTCTCTCAGAACTGCTTTCACTGTGTCCCATAGATTTTGAATTGTTGTGTTTTCATTTTCATTTGTTCCCAGGATTTTAAAAATTTCTTCTTTGATCTCTTTGGTAACCCAATCATTGTTTAATAGCATGCTATTTAGCCTCCATGTGTTTGATTATTTTATTGTATTTATCTGGTTTTTTTATTGTAGTTGATTTCTAACTTTATGCCATTGTGATCTGAGAAGATGCTTGATATGATTTAAATCTTCTTAAACTTGAAGAGACTTTAGACACACTTTAGACTGTGTCCTAATATATGGTCTATCTGTAAAAATGTCCCATGAGCACTTGAGAAGAATGTATATCTCATAGCTTTGGGATGTAATGTTCTGAAGATCATTTCCATCTGATCTAGTGAGTCATTTAGGCTTGTTGTTTCTTTGTTGAGTTTTTTTGTCTATGAATCTATCTAGTGATGTCAGTGGGGTATTAAAATCCCCTGATTATTGTATTGCTATCAATCTCACCCTTGATATCTCCCAGAAGTTTTTTGTTTTTAATATATTTGGGTGTTCCTGTATTGGGTGCATATATGTTTACCAAAGTTATATCCTCTTGTTGTATCAATCCATTTAGTATTATAAAGTGGCCTTCCTTATCTCTTATTATGGCCTTCACTTTGAGGTCTATTTTGTCAGACATAAGTTTTGAAACCCCAGCTTTTGTTTTCATTTCTGTTTGCCTGAAAAAAAAATTTCCATCCCTTCATTTTCAGTCTGTGTGAGTCCTTTGTTATGAGGTGGGTCTCTTGTAGACAGCCTATACATGGATCATGTTTTCTTATCCATTCAGCCATCCTATGTTTTTTTATTGGAGCATTTTAACCATTTATATTTATGATTATTATTGATAGGTACTTATTTATTGCCATTTTAATTCTATATGCCTAGGTTTCTCTCTCTGTGTGTGTTTCTTCTTGTCATTTCAGCAGGCCCTTTAGCATTTCCTGCAGTGCTAGTTTGGTGGTGATGAACTCCTTTAGTCTTTGTTTCTGGGAAGCTCTTTATTTGACTGTCTATTTTGAATGAAAGCCTTGCTGTATACAGTAATCTTGGTTTCAGATCCTTGCTTTCCATTATCTTGAGTACTTCAGCCTGTAGAGTTTCTGTTTAGAAATCAGCTGATAGCCTTTTGGGAACTTCTTGTAGGTATTTTCTTTTCTCTTGCTGCCTTTAAGATTATCTCTTTGTCTTTAATTTCTGGCATTTTAATTATGATGTGTCTGAGTATGGGTCTGTTTGGGTTTTTCTTGCATGGCACTCTGTGCTTCCTGAACTAGTATGACTTTTTCCTTCACCATGTTAGGGAAGTTTTCTGCCGTTATTTCTTCGAACACATTCTCTATCCTTTCCCCATTACTTCCCCTTCTGGCACACATATTGTATGAATATTGTTATATTTCATGTTGTCCCACAGCTCTCTTGAGCTGTCCTCCTGTTTGTTTTTTTTCAATTGTTTTTTTTTTGTTTGTTTCTCTGATTGAGTGATTTTTTTTTACCTTGACTTTTAATTCACTGATCCAATCCATAACTTCCCCTAATGTGATGTATGTTCCTTCCAATGTGTTCTTTATTAGTGCTGTCATTCTTTATTTCTGACTGTTCTTTCTTCAAGGTTACTATATTTTTTCTAACATTGTAAAGCATTTTTACCATTATTCTGAACTCGTTATCAGATAAGTTTCTTATCTTCATTTCATTTATCTCTTCTTCTGGAGAATCACTTATTGTTTCATTTTTTTTCCACCCAATTTTGGCTTCCTATTTGTGTTTGTGTTTATGTATTAGGTAGATCTGCTAGGTCTCCCAATCTCTAGGGCAGAGCAATGTCAGATGTTGTTTTTGAACTGCTCTGAGTACCCTGCTTTGGGCTTTTGGCAATCCACAGCTTGTGGCTCCCTCTGCTGAGGGTGGATGCCTTTGAAAAGGATCTAGATGTGCACCAGGGTCTGCTTTTCCTAATACCAAGCCCAGAAGGAAATCAGGCAAAGCCTCAAAGACCCCAGAGATATGACTCTGCCTTCAGTCTGATTGTTATCAGCCTTGATTTGCTTTAGTCTATGGATCATAAAGTAGGGAGAGAGTTCCTTCACCAGGTTGTGGAGACTGCCTTTCCCCTGGGCCAAAGCCACCTGTACAGTAAAGATGGGTAGGAGAAAGATGTCCTCTGCAGCATGAGGAATGATTCAGCACAGGACACCAGGGTGGATGCCCTCAGAGCCCACAAGCCTAGACTCTCCTCACACAGGTCCATTCTGTTTTACCTCTGGTGGAGCCTAAGGTGAGTGCCTGCACTCAAAATTTTGTGTGTTGGGCCTTTAAGATAGTGTGCGCATTTCCATTTGTTTTGGGCTGGCAGATAGCAACCCTGGTGCTTTTCATAGCCAGGTGTTATGTGAACACCTTTCTCAGTTCTATTACTCTGAGATAGGAATCCCAGCTTGGGGTTTATACCACAGAGCTCCCATGGGAACCCCTCACAGCTGAGATGTCCCTTCAGCTGCTGTCTTTGCGAGCCCAGCTATCTTTTTTTCGTCTTCCACAGTTTCTACCAGTCTCTATGTGGTCTCCACTTTCCATTCTTGGTTATCAAGGTTCTCTTTACCTACTCTTCAATGGATTTTTCAGGTTGGTTTTTCTGTATTGTATTTATATTTCTAGTTTGATCCTGGGAGAGTGTCATGTAGCTTCTACTTACTCTGTTGCCATTTTTTTTGGGGGGGGGGGTCAGGACAGATGTTTATTTCGGAGAAAACAGATGCCAGCAGGCCCCGGACAGAAGACACAGTAACGAGTGCGGCAGGCAGTGGAAATAACAGGAACCAGTGTGGCACCGGCTGTTGGGAGACTAGGTAGATACTAGGCCACAGGAGACACAGAAAGCAGAGAACATCCTCTGAGGATGTGAAGGAATCACAAAGTAGAAGTCAGCCACTCTGACTAGTTAGAGTTAAATTTCTGGACAATAAATTAACAGTGGGAAGCAGCAGAATGGTGTCTGTACTACCAAAGGCCCAAGGCCACCAGCCATGTATGAGAGAATTTACGGCAATGGCCACCTTGAGCCCAGGGTCCATGGGCACGGATGCTTTACCCAGGGGATGGAAAGAGAGGTCAATGTACTGAGTGCTCAAGCTCACTAGGAAACAGGCACCAAGAAGTACAGACACAGAGAACAGAGAGCCAGAATGCCATGTGGGTACAGCTACAGTGACCCGGGGCACACGTGGAGCAGTGTGTATAACCCACATGGCCATTCCCAGTGCCAAGACCCAGGCATTCACTGGAGCTGAGACACCCTGGTTGCTCGCCTGGAGGAATGGTGACTTCAGGCTTCAGAATCTGTCGCCATTGTTAAAAAATATTTTAATCTTTATTGTTCAGTTTATTAATTACATTGTTCCCCCTTTTTTCCACCTATAGTTCCCCTCCACCTGGTACCCATCCCACCCTCTGCCCTCACACCCCCCACTGTCCTCTCCTATAGGTGCATGATTTTTGTCCAGTCTCTTGCTGCACCTCCCACACCCCTTCTATCCCCAAAAATTATCAGTCCATTCCCTCTCTATGCCCATGATTCTGTTATATTCACCAGTTTATCCTGTTCATCAGATTGTTAATTCACTTGATTTTTAGATTCATTTGTTGATAAATGTGTATTTGTTGTTCATAATTTTTATTTTTACCTTTCTCTTCTTCCTCTTCTTAAAGAATCTCTATCAGCATTTCATATAATAATGATTTGGCAGTGATGAATTCCTTTAGCTTTTTCTTATCTGTGAAGCACTTTATCTGACTTTCAATTCTGAATGATAGCTTTGCTGGGTAGAGTAATCTTGGTTGTAGATTCTTGCTATTCATCACTTTGACTATTTCTTGCCACTCCCGTCTGGCCTGCATAGTTTCTGTTGAGAATATGCTGACAATCATATGGGTGCTCCCTTGTAGATAACTAACTGTTTTTCTCTTGCTGTTTTAATATTCTCTCTTTGTCTTTTGCTCTTGGCATTTTAATTATGATGTGTCTTGGTATGGTCCTCTTTGGATTACTGTAGTGTGGGGTTCTGTGCGCTTCTTGGACTCCTAAGTCAATTTCTTTCACCAGGTGTGGGAAGTTTTCGGTCACTATTTCTTCAAATAGATTTTCATTATCTTGCCGTCTCTTTTCTAGCACCCCCATAATTTGGATGTTGGTATGCTTGAGATTGTCCCAGAGGCCCCTTACACTGTCTTCAATTTTTTGGATTCTTTTTGTTTCTTGCTTTTCCAGCCGAGTGGATTTTGCCTCTTTGTATTTCAAATCTTTGACTTGGTTCTTGCGTCCTCTAGACTGCTTTTGGGTCTTTGTATAATATTTTTTATTTCAGTCAGTGTATGCTTAATTTCTAGTTGGTCCTTTTTCATGTCCTTGAGGGTCTTATTCATATCCTCGTAGGTCTCATTCATTTCCTCATAGGTCTTGTTCATTTCCTCATAGATCTTGTTCATTTCCTTGTAGGTCTCATTAAGTTCATTGGCTTTTTCTAGGAGCCTCTTGAAAAACCTTATGACCGTGGTTTTGAACTCTTAAGTCCAGTCATTTTTTTCCCTCCATTTCTTTCACATCTGATTTCTTTCCATGTCTCTGCATGGTGGCTGCTTTCCTGAGTTGGCCAATTAGATTTGTGTGGTAGACGTCCTCTAAGGGACAGTGGCTCAGCCTCCCCAGTTACCTGAAGTGGATACTCTTGCTTCAGCCCTTTTATGGGTTGCACAGTCTTGTTGAAATTAAGCCTAGATTATTGTTGCCAGCACTAGGAGGGTTTGACCTCCAGGCCAATTGGCTGTGAGGGTCAGCTGTGTTCAGATTGGATGGGCAGAGTCTCCAGGCTGAGCAGGCAGGCCTTTATTTCCCATCAGCTCCACCCTATGTGGCACCTGGGTCTCTGTGCTGGGTGGTAATGGCTGCACGCACCTCTGAAAGCTGCCACCGAGCTCTACCTGCTGCTGGACAATTCAGCCTCTCCCCAAATGAGTCTGCACACCCAACATCTCACCCAGGGTTGTAAAGTAATGCAGTCCGGTGTTTTCCTGAACGAGAAAGTAAGTCACAAGTCCTCTCTGCACGCTTGTGCACCTCTGTTGTTCCTAAGTTTACGCGCTCTCTCCACAAGCTCACCCTCTCCACAAGCTTGCAGACCTTTGCAGCGCCCGAGTTTCAGCATGCTTCCCTACTGCCCAGTTTCACCCCGTATGAGTGTGGGTTACCCGGAATTCGCCCGGAACTGGGGAATCAGTGCAGTGGGACGCCTTTGTCTTTCTCCCCGTTCGAGAAAACCAGCGGGTTTGCAGCCACCTGCCCTCTCCACTCACACGCGCACACGGCTCCAAACATCTGACTCCATGCGTATCTTCAACGCTGTCCTCCGCCGCTCCTCTGAATTGCAGTGTCCTATCTTTACTTTTATTTGTGGAATTTTCACTCAACCAGCTTTCCAGTGATTCTGGATGATGTTTGTTCTGTCGTTAAGTTGTAGTTTTGAAATTGCTGTGTGGGGCAGCAAGATAGGTATTTACCTAAGCCGCCATCTTGGTTCCCCCCTCTTCCCCCGTCACCATTTTTAATCCTTTTAAGTAATCTATGTTCCTAACCTATCTTAATTTTGGGACTAAAGTAAATAAAGAATAAGTACTCACTATTTTTTTAGTTGATTCTGTCAGAGAACATTGTTTCATATTAATTGCCCTCCATATTATCTCCTCATATTTTTTCCTCTCTATCTTACCCACCTTCCTTTTCCCTTATATTTTTCAATATTCCTTTCTCCTCCTTAAGCATTTCAGCTCCAGAATATTTGCACTAGATACTTGCTTATCTGTGTTTCAATGACACATAAAATATTGTCATCCCTGCAAGGACTCACAGTTCAGTTCAGGAGGCTGTCAAGGGCCTGAGACATATTTTTTAACTTAATTCACTTTTTATTTTTTTATTTTTTATCATTATTATTATTATTTTAAATATATATTCTATTGATTTTTCACAGAGAGGAAGGGAGAGGGACAGAAAGCTAGAAACATCGATCAGCTGCCTCCTGCACACCCTCCACCAAGGATGTGCCCACAACCAAGGTACATGCCATTGACCAGAATCGAACCTGGGACCCTTCAGTCTGCAGGACGATGCTCTATCCATTGAGCCAAACTGGCCTTGGCTAGTTCACTTTTTAAATTGGATTACAAAATGCATGTAAAAAGGGTACAGATAAAAAACACTTATTGAATTTTCTCAAATTGAACACACTTATTAACCCTAATGAAAAAAATTAAATGTTATTAGTACCTCTGAAACTCTTCTGTGCCTTCTTTCCATCACTAGCTCCTTTTATGATCTCTACATTGAATTAACATGTACCAGTATACACATGCTGCCTTACAACATCTCTTTAGCATTGTCCTTGTATTTTCTTTTATATTAACTTTATATTTGCCCTGACCTCATAATATTTAACTAGGAACTTAAAGGTATTTTTAAATTTTATTTTTAAAAATATGTTTTTATTGATTTTTAGAAACATCAATTGGCTGCCTCCTGCTGCCCTCTACTAGGGTGTCAAGCCCAAACCCGGGCATGTATCGTGACAGGGAACTGAACTAGTGATCTCTTGGTTCATGGGTTGATGCTCAACCACTGAGCCACACCAGCCAGGCAAAGGTATTTTTAATCATACTTTTTAATTAATTGATTAGAGAGGAAGAAAAAACATTGATTTGTTGTTCCACTTAGTTATACATTCATTGGTTGATTCTTATATATGCCCTAACTGGGAATCAAACCCACCTTTGTGTATCAGATGATGCTCTAAACAACTGAGCTACCCAGACAGGGCCCAAGGCATTTTTTAAAGGGAGCTTAAACTTTTAGGTGCTTCAGACTGTTATAAGGGAATCTATTTTTAAAACCTTCCTAGTGTATATAAGAAAACACAAAATATTAAGAAAAAATTAACAAAAGCTTTGTAAGCCCTTTGCATCAAAAATAAAAACATTGATGAGAGAAATTAAGAAAGACTTAAATGGAGACATATAGCATAAATAGAGAAATATATCATGGATTGTTGTAACATTCATTATTATTAAGATGTCAGTTATGCCTAATCAGGATCTTAGCAATCTTTTTTTAAAAATAGAGAATGACAAGACTGTTTAAAATTTTATATGGAAATGCAAAGGACAGAAAAGCTAAAAACTCAAAAGAGACAAAGTTGGAGTATTTATACTACATGATTTCAAGATCCACTCTAAAACTACAATAATTAAGACAGTATGGTATTAGTATAAGGGTCTGTAAATAGATCTATGGAACAGAATAGAGAGCCCAGAAATTTATTCATACATATATTACTAATTGATTTTTGACAAAAGTCCAAGATAACTTAATGGAGGAAAGGAAAGTCTGTTCAACAACTAGTTTTAGAACAATTTGAAAAACTTAAATGGGAAAAAAATGAGTACTGGTCCTCATTTCACATCACACAGACACACACACACAAATAATTTGAGATAGATTATAGACCTAACATAAAAACTAAAATTATGAAACTTCTAGAAGAAAACATATGAAGATATCTTCATGATTTTGAAGTAAGCAGAAAGTTTTCAGCAAGCATGAATCATAAAATGAAAAAGTGATATATTCTACTTCATCAAAATTAAAAACTTTTATTCATCAGACACCATTAATAAAATAAAAAACTGAGCCACAAATTGGTAAAAAGTTAGCAACACATATATCTGATGAATTTGTGTCATGGACATATAAAAATCTTCACAATCCAATACTTACAGTTTTTTAATTTTTTTTCTTTTTTTTTTTAGGGAGAGGGATAGAAAGTCAGAAACATCCATGAGAGAGAGGCATCGAGGGGGCGGGGGGGGGGGGGAGATTGTGCACAGCCAAAGTACATGCCCTTGCTGGAATCGAACCCGGGACCCTTCAGTCAGCAGTCGGACGCTCTATCCACGGAGCCAAACTGGTCTCGCTCCAGGTTTGTTTTTAAGGAACGAATCAGCCTCTTGCTCGGAGCACTTCATTCCACTGACATCGGCCACTTTTGTTTCCCCGGAGAAATTACCGAGAAGAGATTTCAGCCAAAGGGAGTGGTCGTAGTCGGCCCGACGCTACGGATGGCAGGCTGGCCGGTGCGGTCCGGGCCGCCGGTTCCGTGTGTCCCCGGGCAGCATCGCCCCACGGGGGAGGGGGGGCGGCAGTGCAGGTGTCAGAACCCGAGAAACAGGAAGCAGTGAGGAGCCACTACGCCTCCCAAGAAACTGACCCCCCTCCCCAAATGGGTTAGGACCAAGGTCTAGAAAAACCGATTTCTTGGGGGGGGGGGGGGAAGGGGGGGAGAATTCCCTTTATAAAGCTTTATTTTCTTTTTTAAAAGACGATTGTCCGGGATACACCGTGTATCCCCCAAGAGGAAACTGCCGGCAAAGCCTCATCAGTCCTCCCCGCAGCCAGGAGTCCGAGCTGCCCAGCTCTTCACCCCTCAACAGCCAGGGCACGCTCAGGCCTGGCGCGCCTCTTGTGGGGCCGGGAGCCAGAAGAGCTGGGGAGAGGCTGCAGGCAGCTCTCTCCACCCCAGGGGGCAGGTTTCACCCCCCCCCCCCCAAAACCAGGGTCCCTCCGTCCCCAGTGAGCAGTCCTTTCCCCCAGCCCCATCCCAAGCCACACCGGAGCCCGCAAAGGTCACCCCGGGGGTCTTTTCAGGACACGGGCTGAAGGGAACCTATTGAACCAAAGAAGCTGGGAAACATGCGGGAAAAGAACGGGGCCTCCTGCAGCGCCCCGGGTCCCACCGCAGGCCTTTGGGTTAAAACAAAGCACCTCTCTCCCGCGGGACCCTCTGCAACCCCCCCCCCCCCCCCCGCCCCCAGGATCAAACCCTACGGGACGCAGCCTCCTGCAACCAGAACCGAGTTTCTGATTTGCTCACAGGGAGAGTGCTTGGCAGCTGCGTTGGAGGAAGACACAAAACCGGAAAGTGAATTTTCACCGCGTTACTCGGTATTGATGGGGGCGGGGGGCGGGGGAGCGGTTAGGGTACGGCTGGGGTTTATCCCCTCCGTTCAGCGTTTGGCTTCCTCTGACCGGAGAACTCAATGACTTAAGGGGGGATTGCTTCTGGAACACGGATCTTAACAGCAGAAAGTAAAAGGGTCGCCTCCCCCGAGGACCCCAAAAGGGACTCCAGGACACCCCACTTCGGAAACGCGGTCCGATCTCCTTCCTGGCCGCGTGCAACTGATCCCAGAGATACACATTTCCAAATCCTGGCGGCCCCACCGGGACTCAGTCCTGGGTCACGGCCACCGCCCCAAACCTGGCTCCGGCCCCCCACATCCACTCCAACATCGTGAAACAAACGAAGGGACGCCTCCCGCCCTCCTCCGCGCGCCCGAAACCTCGGGGCTCGGCTCCGCTCCGCGTGGCTCGGGAGTAAGAACGCGGCAGCGCGCGTCCTCAGCCGGTGCGTTTCCTCTCTCGCCTTTGGGGGGAGGGGGCGGCTCCGTTTTCGCTGCTCCCCCTGCTCCCGCCAGCACTTTTGTTCCCATTCCTTCCCCGCTCCCCGGGGCCCCGCACCCCCAATGCGGCCCTCTGGCTCCCGCACAAAGCAGAACGAGTGCGGAGACCTGGAGTCCGAGTTGCAAAAGGCGGAGGTCCCGCGGAGCTTGGCGCGCCGCAGCAGCGCCCCTCGCAGGCGGGGGCAGGAAGCGGCCGCCGCGCTCGGTGTCACTTCCCCCCCTCGGGCCAGAACAAAGGCTTTTCCCCCCCCCGGAAAACCCCGTTAGGAGGCGGCCGTGCGCGTCCGGGGGGACGAGCGGGACTCAGCAGGCGAGCCCCGCGCGGCGCACCCCTTCCCCGGCCGCGCCCAGGGATTCCCGCGCAAAGGGGTCCGGGGCCCGCGCGGGCCCCAGCCGCCGCGGGCACGAGGCCGAGCTCGCCCTTAATTTTATTTTTTATTTCTTTATTGATTAAGGTATTACATATGTGTCGTCATCCACATTACCCATTCCATACGCTACCTTACCACTTATGCCCTCACCCCCCTAGTGTCTGTGTCCATTGATTAGGCTTATATGCATGCATACAAGTCCTTTGGTTGATATCTTTCCTTTACCCCTACTCTCCACTACCTTCCCTCTGAGGTTTGACAGTCAATGCTTCTCTGTCTCTGAATCTGTTTTTGTTCATCAGTTTATGTTGTTCATTGTATTCCATAAATTAGTGAGATCATGTGCTACTTAACTTTCTCGGACTGGCTTATTTCACTTAGCATAATGTTCTCCAGTTCCATCCATGTTCTAGTTTGAAGCAGCCACCTTTTTCTTCTTCTTCCTCTTCTTAAAGAACATCTTTCTGCATTTCCTATAATACTGGTTTGGTGGTGATGAACTCCTTTAGCTTCTTCTTATCTGTGAAGCTCTTTATCTGAATAATAGCTTCAATTCTGAATGATAGCTTCACTGGTAGAGTAATCTTGGTTGTAGGTTCTTGCTATTCATCACTTTGAAAATTTCTTGCCACTCCCGTCTGGCCTGCATCGTTTCTGTTGAGAAATCAGCTGACAATTGTATGGGTGCTCCCCCCTGTAGGTAATTAAGTGTTTTTCTCTTGCTGCTTTTAATATTCTCTCTTTGTCTTTTGCTCTTGGCATTTTATTTTATCATTTTTTAAATATATTTCATTGATTTTTTACGGAGCAGAAGGGAGAAGGATAGAAAGTCAGAAACATCGATGAGAGAGAAACATCGATCAGCTGCCTCTTGCACGCCCCCTACTGGGGATGTGCCCACAGCCAAGGTACATGCCCTTGACTGGAATCGAACCCGGGACCCTTCAGTCTGCAGTCCAACACTCTATCCACTGAGCCAAACCGGTCTCGGCTGCTCTTGGCATTTTAATTATGATGTGTCTTGGTGTGGTCATTTTTGGATTCCTTTTGTTTGAAACTCTGTGCACTTCCTGGACTTGTAAGTCTATTTCCTTCACCAGGTGAGAGAAGTTTGCAGTCATTATTTCTTCAAATATGTTTTCAGCATCTTGTTCTCTCTCTTCTTCTGGCACCCCCATAATTCTGATGTTGGTAAGCTTGAGGTTGTCCTAGAGGCTCCTTACACTATCTTCAATTTTTTTTTTGAATTCTTTTCTCTTTTTCACCGCTTGGTATTTCTTTGACTTGATTCTTGCAGTCCTCTAGTCTGCTTTGGGGTCTCTGTAAAATATTTTTTTATTTCAGTCAGTGTATGTTTAATTTCTAGTTGGTCCTTTTTCATATTGTCGAGGGTCTCTCTGAATTTATCGGTCTTTTCTAGGAACTTCTTGAAAAACCTTATAACGATAGTTTTGAACTCTAAATACAGTTGTTTGTTTTCATTCATTTCTTTTGTTTGTGATCTGTTTCTTTCTCTCCGAATTTTCACTGCTTCCCTGAGTTGGTAGGTTAGCTTTTTGTGCTAGGTGTCTCAGCCTCCCCTGTTACGTGAGGCGGACACTCTTGGTGCAGCCCTTTGTGGACTGTGTGAACAGCCTTGTTGCAGTTAAATCTTGATTGTTGTTGGTATCACTGGGAGAAATTGATCTCCAGGCCAATTGGCTGTGAGGATCAGCTGTGTTTACGCTGGGAGACAGCCTTATACGACAAGATTTGCAAATTTGCCAAAGCCTCTGTGCTCAGCTTGGATGGGGTGGAGTTTATGGGTGGGGTGGAGTTTCAGGGTGGAGCCCACAGCCTTGGCTTCCAGTCAGCCCTGCCCCATGAGGTCACTGGATCTTAGCATCCTGCAGGCGATTGCTGCAAGCACCTCTGAGAGCAAAGTGCCCTCGAGTTTTGCCCGCTGCCCAGCCACCCAGTCTTTCCCCCAATGAATCTGGATTCCCAGATTTCCCCCCGGCACTGGGATTTCGTGCAGAGTGCCATCCATAGCTCCTTTCTCTCTCCCGGTAGATCACGCCAGCAGTACAGTCAACAGTCGGCCCTCTCTGCACACACTCGCGGGTGTGCATCTGGAGCTCTGCCTTTGGCTGTTCCCCTGACATTCCACCTCACAATTTAGATTTCCCCCCATAAGGGCCTGGGTTCCCCAGGTCTCGCCCAGCACTGGGGTTCCATACAGTCAGAACTGGGTTCAGCACCGTCTGGAGCTTTTTGTCTCTTTTCCCCTAGAGCATGCCTGCCTTGTGCTCAGATGCTCTGTCCTCTTCGGCCCATCCTCTCTGTGGGCATGTGCATGCACATGTGTCTCCATATCTTAGGCTCTGCAGCTGCTCTGATTATCCATGTTCATTTCTGTTTCCTTCTAGTTGTAGAATTTTTGGTCAGCCAGCTTTCCTGTGGTTCTGGATGATGTCCGTTTCGTCCTTTAGTTGTATTCTTGAAATTGTTGTGCAAGGTAGCAGCCTAGCTGTTTACCTATGACACCATCTTGGTTTCTCCTCAATACTTAAAGTTTTTAAAAGTCTCCATTTACACTTCAGAAAAGAAGATATACAAATGGCCAATAAGCACATGAAAAAGCACTCAATAACATTAGACATCAGGGAAATGCACATTAAAACCACATGAACCTGCCTGATGTTTTTCAGTGGTTAGAGTGTGGTCCATGCACTTTTTGGTGCGTATGCCTGGGTTGCAGGTTCAATTTCACCCAATTAGGGTTGGGTACAACCAATTGATATTTATCTCTTTTCCTATCTCTCCCTTCCCCTCATTCCTTCCATCTCTCCCTCCCTTCAACTCTCTCTAAAAAAAATCAATGGAAAAATATCCTCCGGTGAAGATTAACAAAAAAACAATAGTTGTCATTTCTTTTTTTACCCAGTGGAGGATTTATTGGCATATATGTAACCATATAAAAATGTTATAAAAAACAGTCACAATGTGTCCTTCCCCCTAAAACCCCTAAGAAGAGGCAAGGAAGGGGAGACCTGAAACCACCTAAGAATGCCGTAGCCTCTGGGCCTGTGCAGGGCTGGCCCTGCTGGGGTGGGGAAAAGAGAGCGTTGTCTCAGCACATTCTGTAGTCAGTGGAGCAGGTCAGCTCCACACAGCTGGCTCTTTAAGTCTGGGTCAATGGTGAAGTTGAGGTAGTGATTATTCTTGGCACTGGGCCACATGCTAGTGGTGCCAAAGTCTCCTCGCCTGTCTTTCTCATTCTTTAGTCTTCCATGTAGAACACTGTCTGCTATGGTGTCTCAGGAATGGGGGGGAGAAGCCAGTCCTCTTGTGGCAGTGCGTGAACTTGACGTTAATGTAGGCCAGCAGGGCATGCACGTAGTTGTGATGCTTCACTTGTAGGCAGCAGGAAGGAGTGAAGATCAAGTCTTCCACCTTTGCAGTGTAGATGTTCATCTCCCTTATGAGGAAGGTATTGATGACTAGCTGCTTGGGGTCCACCACATCCAAGGGCTTCTTGAAGGCCAGGTATTTCATGCAAGACATGTCAAAGCCATACACGTTCTCCCACTAGTGGATCTTGTAGTCTTTATACTGCCAGTCCTCCAGGGCTGTCATGTTCAGCGTGGCTGGGCCTGAGCAGATGAGGCCATCGGGTACCACCATATCTTGAGCATAGAGCACAGTGTTGAGCATTGACTGATAGAAGAGACAGTAGCCTATCCACTCACTGATTATGTCAATCTTCTCCATTGGAAGCTCCACCTTCTCTACCTTTCCTTTGATGATGGTCACCACACAGTCTAACCTGTTGTCTTTGATAATCTTCACTGTATAATCAGAGATACATATTGGAATATTCAATATCCATGACCTTGCGGGCCTAGCCTTGTCAGCAGACATACAGAGAATCCCATGCCTGAGCTTCCCCCGCCCCCCATGCAGCACCATCTTGACCTTAAAGAGGAGCTGGTTGTGAAACATGGAGGTGCACATCTCCTCTTTTAGCATCTCCTCATGGATGCCAAAGTGAGTGCAGCAGTCAAAGTAGTAATCTTTGGAGGTCATGTCCACAGCATTGGGCTTCTCACTGTTTTCCGCTTGGCCACGGGGAACTCCAGCTGCCTTGACTGTTGCCATCTTCCAGAGATGTCATTCCAAACCCACTAGAATAATTAAAAGTCAAAAACACTGATGACACCAAATTTTGGCAAGTATGTGAAGCAACCAGAACAGTTGTACATTGTTAGTGGAAGTGTAAAATCACAAAACCACTGTGGAGAACTGTTAGACAGTTTCTTTTAATGTTAAATTTATATTTATTCTATTATCCAACAATTCCACTCCAGGTATTTGACCAAAAGCAATGAAAACATGTATCCAGAAAAAGGTATTTTACAACAATGTTCATAGCAGCTTTATTGGCAATGTCCCCTAACCTGAAGAAACCCAAATGTCCATGTAGTTGAATAGATAAATCATAGTGCATCTATCCAAACAATGGCTTACTACTCAGCAATAAAAATAAAAAGAATGCCCTAATGAGACATGCAACAATGTAAATGAATCTTAAAATAATAAATTGAGCAAAATAACCTGGGCATGAAAATGAGAACCTATTCATTTGATTGGGAAAGTTTATCTATGAAGATAGAAATCAGAATAGTGGTTGCCTTTTGGGGGTTGGGATAGATTTGGAAAGAAGCTTAAAGAAACTTTGGGGTAATGGGATTATTCTACCTCTTGATTGGAATACTGGTTACATAGATGTGTATATTTGTCAGAGTCATTGAGTCTTACATGTAAGATCAGTATGACTCACTGGATATAAACTTTACCTCAGTTAAAACAGTTAATAGAAAGCAATATTTTAGTAGATGTCAAAAGATGTCTGAGACCAGTACTAGACTTAGATTGTATTTTTAACTCTCCTTGGAACAGTCCCTATGTAGAATTTCTTAAATTTTATTTTTTCACTATACACTGCTTTCAGATAAAAAAAAAAATCAAACAAATCCTGGGGGTGGAGGGAGAAATAGTAAAAATTCTTATTCTGTCCTTTTTTCTAATCCTCCAGTTTCCTCCCGGAGGCAACTGCTATTCTCAGTTCCTTATGAATTATTTCTCAGACTCTTTATGCAAAAACAAATGCCCTAAGTTTGATAAGTCCAAGAAAATATGGTGCTTAACATGAAATATCTTGTTGATAATTATGTAGCATTAGAACTGTGATTAGAAATTATAGCATTAGAGTTGTCATTAGAAATTTTAACATTTAGAACTGGAGGTCCTATTTGACCAATTCTTCACCCAAAACTGGGGTTATCATGACTTTTCAAAGTGCAGTTTCCAGAGGATTTTCATGTGCTGTCAGTCCTCCTTGGGAAGTGAAGTTAGAAATGCTCTTTTTGGCTAAGACTTTTGCTATTTCTAACTGCTGAAGCCATCGTTTCTCTTTAAAAGCACTGTAAGAAAACAAGATTTATTTATTTCACTGATGAAGTTCAAGTTTTTATTTTATTTTTAATTTTTATTGAATTTATTGGGGTGATATTGGTTAATAAAATTATATAGATTTCAGGTATACAATTCTATAATACATCATCTGTATATTGTATTATATGTTCATCACCCCAGGTCAAGTCTACTTCCACCACCACTTATCACCCCCCTCCCCTTACCCTCTTTTACCTCCCAGACCCCTCTTTCCCTCTGGTAATCACCATACCTGTTAGATATCTGTGTCAGTGAGTTTGTTTGTTTTTTTCTTTGCTTAATCTCTTCACCTTGTTCACCCAGCCTGGCTTGGGATCTGAGATCCCATGTTTATCAGGGGAACCTCTGCAGCTAAGATATGGAACCGGGCCAGCCCTTTTCATGCCTTGCCCTCCTGCAAGTCTTTATGTGGCTTTCTCTGTAATTTTTTGGTTTTAAGACTTTTCTCCAGCCAGTCTTCAGTTGGTTTTTCAGGTTGATTCCTCTACATTTTAGTTGTAATTCCAGTTTTGTCCCATGGGGAGGTTAATGGAATATCCACCCACTCCAGCACCATCTTGGATCTCCAAGACATGATGGAAATCTTTTGGTTGCTGTGGCTAGTTTATCTTATCACATGAGTTAAGATGTAAAACAGGAAAGAGGAATCTTTCTAAAACCAGTTCATTCTGAAGCTATGGGTATGGTATTTCTCAAGGCAATACATACCATAAACTTAGAACCCACAACTAGACACAGAAAGCCACTCAATGTCACATAGAAAGCTACTCAAAAAGTTGAAACCTTTTCTGACTGTTCCTCCTAGGGATCCCTATGTATAACATATTCCCTAATCTATTCTTCATTCTGCTTCTTCTGACCCATCACAAGTACACAATTTGTACTAGTAAGGTAGTAAATATTCTGATAGACTTTAACTTAAAAGCAATGTAAGTTAATATTTTATGATAGCTATGAGGATACCAGTTACTGTGTCATCTTTTTTTGTAAATTTGAAAATGATTGCTACTAGTTTGTAGGATGCAAATAAGATTTACTACAGAAGGGTTTTATATTCCCTTGAACATTGGGGTCATCCAAGATTCTATCTTTTGTCTTCCTCTCTTTCTTTCTGCACCCTTATCATGGGAGGCCTCATTTACTAATTCCCCATACCCATGACTTCTAAATCCTGGGCTTTCTTAAAAGTACATATCTCCAACTAGTAAAATACTAGAGGCCCGGTGTGCAAAATTCATGCATGGGTGGGGGAGGTCACCTCAGCCAAATCTGCACCCTCTCCAATCCTGGACCCCTTGGGGGATGTCCAACTGCCAGTTCAGTTGAACATCTCTCTCACAATTGGAGACCACTGGCTCCTAACTGCTCACCTGCCTGCCTTCCTGATCATCCCTAACTGCCTTCCCCTGCCAGCCTAATCACCCCTAACTGCCTCTGCCTGCTGGCATGGTCACCCCCAACCGCCCCTCCTCGACTGGCCTGGTCACCCTTTACTGCCTCCCCTGCCAGCCTGGTCACCCCCAACTGCCCCCCCCACCAACCTGGTCACACTTAACTGCCACCCCTGCCAGCCTGGTTGCCCCCAATTGCCCCCCTGCCAGCCTGGTCACCCCCAACTTCCCCCCTGCCTGCCTGGTCACTCCAAGCAGCCTGCTGTTCAGTTGTTTGGTTATCCCTCACTAACCTCCCTGCTGCTCTGTCACCCCACACAACCTGCTGTTCGGTGGTTACTGTTACTGTGATGGCATCCCAGACAATTTGCATATCCCTGTATTATGAGTATAGATAACATTTGGTAATTGGACAACCACAAATGCTTCCAATTTATATGTCTTACATCTTCTTCCTAAATCTGTTTCCCTTCAATATTCTTGCTGACACAGGGATTTTGCTACCCCCACCATCTCCAAAGCTAGGAACAAAACTCAATTCCTCCTTATTTGTCCATTCCTACACCCAGTTAGTAACAAATTTTGTAGCCTATTCATTAGAAATATGTCACATTTTGCCTTTCTTCTCTTTACTACTTCTGTTTTAGTCCACATTTTTGTTGCCTCTTGCTTCTCTTACTGCAAAGTCTCCTAACTTTATTGTAGTCCTTTCATACCCACAATATTACTTCTTTCTAGCAAGTCTTCCACATATCTTCACTAGATTTATCCTCAAAAATAAACAAAAACTAATTATGAGGCTTGCCTAATAAAAAATAACTTCTGTGAGCTCCTACTTACTTCCTACCCCATGGAAAAGGAATAAGCAAACTCTCCACTTGGACATACAAGATGCTTCTCAATATAGGTATAATCTACCTTGCCAGTTTCATCTCATTCCATTTCTCCCTATCCTTTAAAATACCTTGTGTAAATCCACTTACTTTCTTGAAAAATATTTTTCTTTTGCTTCTTTACAGAGCAGTCAATACCTTTGACCATGTTTCCACCTCTACTTGGCTTCTTTTCCATACTACCACCACTTTTATCTGGCAAAGTCCTATAAATTTAAAGTGCTTTTCACTCAATCTACCATGAAAGTAACTTATTATTTCTTTTTTTTTTTAATTTTTTTTTATTGTTCAGTTTATTAATTACATTGTTTCCCCTTTTTTATCCCCCTATATCTTCCCTCCACCCTGTACCTATCCCACCCTCCGCCCTCATCTCCCCCTCCCCAATGTCCTCTCCCATTGTTGCAAGATTTTTGTCCAATCTCTTGCTGTACTTCCAACAACACTTTTCTCCCCAAGAATTGTCAGTCCATTCCCTCTCTATGTCCATGTTTCTGTTATAGTCACCAGTTTATCTTGTTCATCAGCCTATCAGTTCACTTGATTTTTATGTTCATTTGTTGATAGATGTGTATTTGTTGTTCATAATTTATATTTTTACCTTTTTCTTCTTCCTCTTCTTAAAGAATATCTTTCAGCATTTCATATAATACTGGTTTGGTGGTGATGAACTCCTTTAGCTTTTTCTTATCTGCGAAGCACTTTATCTGATCCTCAATTCTGAATGATAGCTTTGCTGGATAGAGTAATCTTGGTTGTAGATTCTTGCTCTTCATTATTTTGAATATTTCTTGCCACTCCCGTCTGGCCTGCATCGTTTCTGTTGAGAAATCCGCTGACAATCGTATGGGTGTTCCCCTGTAAGTAACCAACTGTTTTTCTCTTGCTGCTTTTAATATTCTCTCTTTATCTTTTGCTCTTGGCATTTTAATTATGATATGCCTTGGTGTGGTCCTCTTTAGATTCCTATATTTTGGGGTTCTGTGTACTTCTTGGGCTTTTAAGTCAGTTTCTTTCACCAGGTGGGGAAAGTTTTCAGTCACTATTTCTTCAAGTAGGTTTTCATTAACTTGCTCTCTCTCTTTTTCTGGCACCCCAATAATTCGGATGTTGGCTTGCTTGAGGTTGTCCCAGAGGCCCCTTACGCTATCTTCAATTATCTGAATTCTTTTTGTTTCTTGCTTTTCCAGCTGAGTGGATTTTGCTTCTTTGTATTTCAAATCTTTGACTTGGTTCTTGCGGCCCTCTGGACTGCTTTTAGGACTTTGTGTAATATTTTTTATTTCAGCCTGTGTATGCTTGATTTCTAGTTGGTCCTTTTTTTTATCTGTGAGGGTCTGGTTTGTATCCTCAGAGGTCTTGCACATTTCCCTGAGGGTCTCATTCATTTCTTTGTAAGTATAATTCATCTCCTTGTAAATCTCATTCATTTGCTGGTTGGTCTTGTTTATTTCCTGGTTGGTCTTGTTTATTTCCTGGTAATTCTCATTAATTTGATCAGCCTTTTGTAGGAGCCTCTTGAAAAGCCTTATAACCGTGGTTTTGAACTCTATGTCTTGTCGTCTTTTCTCCTCCATTTCTTTCACACCTGATTTCTTTCCATGTCTCTGCATGGTGGCTGCTTTATGTGGTGGCTATCCTCAAAGGGACAGTGGCTCAGTCTCCCCAGTTACTTGAGGTGGATATGGGTTGCACAGTCTTGCTGAAGTTAAGCTCAGTTAATCGTTGTTAGCACTTGGAGGGTTTGACCTCCAGGCCAATTGTCTGTGAAGCTCAGCTGTGCTCAGGTTGGATGGGCGGAGTCTCCGGGCCAAGCAGACAGCGTTAGCTCCACCCTATGCGGCCCCAGGGGCTCTGTGCCGGGGGCAATGGCTGCCAGCACCTCTGAGAGAGAGCCGCTGTGGAGCTCCACCGGCTGCCGGGGAATTCAGACTTTCCCCAAATGACTTTGCATGCGCAATGTCTCACCCAGGGTCGTAAAACAAAGCAGTCTGACGGTTTTCCGAATGAGAGACAAGTCGAGGTGCGCTCTCTGCGCCGTCACGCAGCCGAGCTGTTCGCGCGAGAGCTGCCTTCTCCACAAGCCGGCAGACCCGGCAGCACCCGAGCTTCGGCGTGCCCTCCCACTGTCCAGTTTTCACCCCGTGTGATAGTGGGCTCCCTTCCCAGAGCTGGAGAATCTGTCCAGTGGGACGCCCCTGTCTCCCCGTTCGAGAAACCTGGCCGGTTTTCAGCCGCCCGCCCTCTCTGCGGCGCGCGCTCCAAACCTCTCTCTGCGCTCGAATCTTTCAATGCCGTCCGCCGCCGCTCCTCCGGGTCACAGTGTCTTATCTTCACTTTTATTTGTGGAATTTTCACTCGGCGAGCGTTCTGGTGATTCTGGAAGGTGTTTGTTCCTTCGTTAAGTTGTAGTATTAAAATTGCTGATTATGACGGCAAGATAGGTGTTTTGCCTTTGCCGCCATCTTAGTTCTCCCGTAACTTATTATTTCAAACATTTGAATTAAATCTAAGTTTGTCTGATTCATCATTTAAATATATATATATTTAAATATATATATATATACACACACACACACACTATCCAATAAAAGAGTAATATGCAAATTGACTGTACCTCTGCTACACCCACCAGCCATGCCCACCAGCCAATCAGGAGCGAGTATGCAAATTAACCCAACCAAGATGTCTGCAGCCACGGAGAGAGCAGGAGGCTTGGATTTCAATGGCAATGGAGGAAGCCAAGCTTTCTGCCTGCCCTGGCTGGCCCAGGCCTCCACTCAAGGCTACAAAGTTTCAATTATAAAAGATAAATAAATACCAACAAGAATGGCTGCAACCATGGAGAGAGCAGGAGGCTTGGCTTCACTTAAGACTACAAAGTTTCAGTTATAGAAGAAAAATCAATCCCAGATACCAGGGCCTCTGCTTGCATCACTGTGGGGAGGTGTGTGGCCAGCCTTCAAACCACTACAAGTGCCTTACCCAGGCTGCCTCATCCCCCAAGGAAACCCTCATCCTGGTCTGGGACACCCTTCAGGGTAAACCAGCTGGCCCCCACCTGTGCACCAGGCCTCTATTCTATCTAATCCTATATAATAAAATAATAATATGCAAATTGACTGTCACTACAACACACAAGATGGCTGCCCCCACTTGGTCAAAGATGACTGCCCCAATATGGACACAAGATGGCCACTACAAGATGGCCAGCAGGGGAGGGCAGTTGGGAGGGATCAGGTCTGCAAGGGAGGGCAGTTGGGGGTGAGCAGGCTGGCAGAGAAAGGAAGTTGGGGGTGACTGGGCCTGCAGGGAAGAGAAATTGGGGGTGACCAGGCCTGCAGGGGAGAGCAGTTGGAGGGGACCAGGCCTGCAGGGGAGGGCAGTTAGGGACAAACAGGCTGTCAGGGGAGCAGTTAAGCATAAATCAGGCTGGCAGGGAAGTGGTTAGGGGGTGATCAGGCTGGCAGACAGAAGTGGTTAGGGGCAATCAGGAAGGCATGTAGGCATGTAGGCAAGCAGTTGGGAGCCAGCAGTCATGGATTGTGAGAGGGATAACCGACTGCCCGTTTAGGCCTGATCCTACTTGGATTGGGCCTACATGGGCAGTTGGACATCCCTCGAGGTGTCCCAGATTGGAGAGAGTGCAGGCTGGGCTGAGGGACACACACCCCCATGCATGAATTTCATGCACCATGCTTCTAGTGTGTGTGTGTGTGTGTGTGTGTGTGTGTGTGTATTTCAGAGAGAAAGGGAGAGGGAGAGAGGGATAGTAATATCAATGATGTGAGAGAATTATTAATTAGCTTTCTTTTGCACACCCCCTACTGATGATTGAGCCCACAGCCCAGGTATTTGCCCTTGACTACAATTAAACCCAGCACCTTCAGTCCACAGGCTGACACTCTGTCACTGAGTCAAATCAGCTAGGGCCTGATTCATCTTTAATGATCTGTATCAACTACTGGCTTTACCACAATGGCCATGACTCCTTGGGCCCTCTGAATGGGATTAACCCATAAATTCTGCCCATAAAGTCAAGTCCTTGGCCTTAAGGAAATCACTTTTAGCCATTCCCCATATACCACCTGATTTGATTTGAAGTCCTCTCACCTTTTTCATGTATGCCTTAGTTCTTCCTAGGCTCAGTGCTCACCTTGGCATTCGAACTCTGGCTTTTCTGCATTCATTAAAAAATGATTCATTGAACACATTGCATGACAAGCAGTATTCCATGTGTTAAGAAACAAAAAGCACACATGCCCTCATGGAACATACATTCTAGTGAGGAGGCAAATACATAAAATAAAGGGCTAATATAATAACAGACTATGAGAGATCCAAGATGATGGCAGAATAGGTGGGTGTTACACTCAACTCCTCCCAGGACCAAACTGGAATTACATCTAAAATATAGAGCAGTCAACCTGAATAAACAAAAGAGCTGAACAGAAGTCTTATAACCAAGGATTTAGAAAAGAAGACACATTGCAACTGGTAACAAAGGTAAAAATGCAAAAAGGAATGACCCTGCTTTTTACCAATGGAGGCTGAACTTCTGAAGAAATATTTCAGCTGTGGAGGTTTCTCCTGAGAAGTGTAGAGTCTCAACCCCAAGCCAGGCTTCCCAGCCCAGAGCACCAAAGCCTGGAAGTCACCCACATAACATCGGGTTGTGAAAATTAGCAGGAATTCTGTCCACCAGTGAGTGACAGGCAACCTATTAAAGAGCCAATACACAAAATCTCATCCATAGTCACTGACCCTGAGCTCTGGAGGAGAGGAGGGAGCAGAGTGGACTAGAGTGCAACTGGGGTTTGTGGCTTTGGAGAGAGAGCTGAAGGAACAGCTGCTAAGATACATGTGCTGAGTCAGTCTCCCATACCACAGACACCATCTTTCTTGGGTAGAGAACTTCCCTCCATATGACATCAGCCTGGGGAAATGCAATGGCCCCACACTCTGAACTCCATATAGCCCTACTCTGCAGAGCTTGCACCCTGTTGAGAATTCGGCTGTCTGGGCCAGGGTGTAAGAGGTCTGAGAAGACTCAAGGGTTGTCAGTGACTGAGTTGTATGGCTCTGGTTTGGGATAATTACCCCCACTTTCCAGTGAGCTTAACTGATATCTCCCCTCATGGGAGATCTGCTAGCTCTAATCTCCAGGCACTTGAAAGCTTTATTCCACTGACTCGTGGTGGCTCTGCTATACTGAGATCTGGTCAGAATCCGGGACGGACTGCGTTATGTGGCTCTAGGACAAGGGCCATTTTTCCCTCACATGCCTATGTGGTGCAGAGTCCTCCCTTCACAGGGCCAAATCTTGATCTGTTTGGGCCTTATAAACTCTGCTGCTCTCATCCTGATGACTCCCTGAGACCCTTGCTCACCATACAGGTGTACAAGCACCAAGTGGGTAGCAGTTAGTTACCCTCGGACATTTGCTGTGTGGCCTCAGACCTAGTACTGGCACATATTGAACCTGTATCAATCTGCTGGATATCATTAGCCCCTAACTGGTGACTCACTAAGAACCTACCTCATGCAGTGAATGAGCTTAACAGGCAACCAGCAGGCAGAGGCAGGCAAGATGGATATCAGAGTGCATTGGGACTTTTGCTGCTCTGCCCTGAGGCCCAGTACCAGTAAAAGCCAGCCTTGGTGTGTAGCTTGGTCCTTCCCATATACACACAGGCTCAATAGAGACAGCCACAAACTATAGATAGCTTTGCAGAACCAAAAAGGTAGCCCCAGGCCAGTCACAGACAGTGTCTGACATTGGCCAGTACCAGAGTCTTCCCTAAGAAGTCCTAGATGTAACACATATAATGGCCAGATCCAGACAATATCAGAGTAGAATCCAATTACCTTTACTAGTGGCATATTCAAAGGGAAATAGGAAAAAGGCAATACTGAGGTGAATTCTGCTTCATGTGGTCAAAATCTGTGTAACAGCTTGTGCACTGGGTTGGAGTTGATTCACACAGTCAGCCAGCCTGAAGGTCAACCTCATGCATGAGTGAGCCAAAAGTAATAAAAACTCCAGTACAGCAAGAGAGTTCACATAACCCACAGAAGAGACATTCTGGAGCACTTAGTTCAGGTGATCAAGGAGATTGAACCACTGGGTCCCATAGGACAACTACAACCTAAGACCACCTTACCAAGACTGGGATCATAGCAGATCTACCTAATATATGGAAACAAACAAAAAGAGGAAGCCAAAATGGGGAGACAAAAGAAATATGTTCCAAATGAAAGAAAAGAAGAAATCTGAAAAAAAAAAAGCTAAATGACATGGAGACAAGCAATTTATCAGATACAGAGTTTAAAAAATAATTATAAGGATACAAAAAGAACTTAGTGAGGCCAGCCAGTGTGGCTCAGTGGTTGACTGTCAACCTATGAGCCAGGAGGTCACGGTTCAGTTTCTGGTTGGGGCACATGACAGGGTTGTGGGCTCAATCCCTGGTGCAGGAGGCAGCTGATCAGTGATTCTCTCTCATCATCAATATTTCTATTTCACCCTCTCATTCCCTCTCTGAAATCAATAAAAATATACATTAAAAAAACCTTTGTGAGAATTACAACAGCATGAAAAAGGACACAGAAACCATAAAAAACCAGTCAGAAATGGATAATACAATATCTGAGGTGAAGAATAAACTAGAACAAATAAACAGTATGTTAGATGAGCAGAGGATTGAATAAGCATTGTGGAAGATCAGGTAGCAGGGAATACTCAATCAGAGCAACAAAAAACAAAACTTCTTAAAATGAGGATAGCTTAGGAGACATTTGGGAAAACATGAAGCATAACAGCATCTGCTTCATAGAGGTACCACAAAGAAAAGAGAGAGAGCAAGGGATCAAGAACCTATTTTTAGGGAGAGGAGGAAGATGGCAGTGTAGGTAAACACAGTTCTCACCTCTGCTCACAACCATATCAAAACTTCAAAGCTTTGGTAATACAAAGCTATCTATACTTTGTGGGTGCCTCTACTGGGCCAAGCTACACAACAAACTATGGGTCAGTCATCATTCATAAAAGCCAGAATGGAAGTCCTACAACTAGAGAATTAAAAAGAAACTATAGTGAGGTTGGTAGAAGGAGCAGAGGCACAGAATAGGCTGGTCCAACACCCATAGGTGGTGTTTTATTAATCCAAAGAGATATCTTGGCTGTGAGGCCTATGTTAGGAGCAAGGGGTCTCAGCTCCACACCAGACCTCTCAGCCAGGGTTCCAGTGCCAGAAAGAGAAGTCTCCATAACTACTACCTGTAAAAACCAGTGGGGATGGTGCCTGAGTGAGTAGCACAGAGGCTGCTGGAGTCCTCTTAAAGGGCCATTACATGGACTTACTCAGACTCATGTTCTTTGAGCTCCAGTGCTAAGAAAACAACTTGAAAAGATCCAGGGAAGTATGGGAGGAGATAAATTGTCAGACAGCAGGGTAATAACTTGTGGCCAGCTTTCTCCCAGACAAAAGTGCTGGCAGAGGTCATTGTTCCTATGTTGAGACTTCCCCTGCCAAAGGATATTCTGGACGGTGCAATGTATGAGTTTCCATCAACCTGGATCACACTGTTCAACCTGCCCTGGTGATTCCCTGAGATGCCACCCAATTTGCAGCCCCACCCAAGCTGTCTGAGGTGGTCTTTCCATATAAACAGTCTGTCCTAGCTCAGGCTTCAGACTTTTCTAAAATCCCTCAAACAAGCAACAGCTGCTTCAGCAAGCCCATACCTCTCAAGAAGAAGCCCCAGGCCCAACACTAGTAGCAGCTTGCCATGGTTCACAACTTGGCCTTTCCTGGGCACCTCCATGCCCAAAACAAGTAGCAGCCGTCTTCAGATCACTCTATAGTTTGTGCCAGGTGACACCAGAACACAGGCAGTTGCTGAGTTTCTATCTCCTGGGAGGCCCCAGAACTAGTACACCTGGTGATCAGTTTTAGATTACATCTGTGAGTGACACACTTATGGGGCAGACTCAGAGAATGCTACCAAGGCCCCACTTACGCATCCTGCTCCATAGGAGCATCTCCTGCACAGCAGCTTTTCCATTCTAGATGCAGCTGGTCTGTACAGCCAATAATTAACCTGGGGTCAATCAAGTGATGCCAATAGCAATCAAGGCTCAACTACAACAGGACAGTGAACACAGCCCACACAAGGGCACACTTAGAGTGCCAAGGTCAGGTGACTAGTGAGGCTGAGCCACTGAGCCCTACATGACACCTAACACAAGGCCACTTTACCAATTCTAGAAAACATAGAAGCTCTAACTAATACATAGAAACAAACACAGGGAAACAGACAAAATGCAGAGACAATTAAACATCTCACAAATGAAAGAACAGAAGAAATATGCAGATAAAGAACTAAATGAAATAGAAGCAAGCAAACTATGAGATACAGAGTTTAAAACAATGGTTATAAGGATTCTCAATAAATTTAATGAGATCTTCGAGGAACTTAGAAAGAACATCAATGACATAAAAAAGACCAATCAGAATTGAAGCATACACTAACTGAAATGAAGGATAATTTATAGCCCTAACTGGTTTGGCTCAGTGAATAGAGTGATGGCCTGCAAAGTGAAGAGTTCTGAGTTCTATTCCAGTTAAGGGCACATTATCAGGTTGCATACTCAATCTCCAGTAGTGGGCGTGCAGGAGGCAGCCAATCAATTATTCTCTCTCATCATTGATGTTGATGAGAACTCTCTCCCTCTCCCTTCCTCTCTGAAATCAACAAAAATATATTAATAAAGAATAACTTACAGGGATTCAATAGAAGAATAGAACTGAGAATCAAATCAGTGATTTGAAATATGAGGAAGTAAAAAACACACAATCAGAAGAGCAAAAAGATCAAAGAACCCCAAAATATGAAGAGAGTATAAGGAGTCTCTGGGACATCTTTAAGTATACCAACATTCACATTATAGGAGTGCAAGAAGAAGAATAAATGGAGCAAAAAATTGAAAACCTATTTGAAGAAAAATAACAGAAAACTTCCCCTACCTGGTGAAAGAAATAGACTTATGAGTTCAGGAAGAGCAGAGAATATGAAACAACAGGAACCCAAAGAGGCCACACCAAAACATAACATAATTAAAATGCCAAAGGTTAAAGACAAAGAATCTGAAAAGCAAGAGAAAAGCAGTTAGTTATCTACAAGGAAGCACCCATACAAAGGTCAGCTGATTTCTCAACAGAAACCTTGCAAGCCAAAAGAGAGTAGCAAGAAATACTCAAAGTGATGAAAAGCAAGGAACTATAACCAAGATTACCCAACAAAACTATTATTTATAATTGAAGGTTGGATAAAGAGCTTCACAGATTAAAAAAAACCAAAAACTAATACTGGTTTGGTGATGATGAGTTCATCATCACCAAACCAGTATTACATAAAATACTAAAGGATCTTCTTTAAGAAGAATAAGAAGTAAAAGAAAAAAGATAAAAATATAAACAAGTCAAACTAGCATGGCTCAGTCATTGAGTGTTGACCTATGAACCAGGAAGTCACAGTTTGATTCCAGATCAGGGCTATCATTCAAAATTGAAGGGGATATAAAGGGTTTCACACACACACACACACACACACACACACACACACACACACAAAAGGCTAAGGCAATTTATCACTACTAAGCCAGCAATGCAAGAAATGCTAAAGGGACTGGTGTAAAAAGAAGAAACAAAAAGGTAAGAAAGAATACAGGCACACACAAAAAATGACTACCAACAAGTACCTTTCAATTATAACTTTAAACATAAATGGGCTAACGACTCCAATCAGAAGACTTTGAGTGGTTGGTTGAGTTAAAAAACCAAACAATCCATAACCCATATATGTGCTGTCTATAAGAGTCCTACCTCACAACAAGTGAAGGGATGGAAAAATATCTTTCAGGCAAATGAAAAAAAAAGTTGGGGTAGCAATACTTAATCTGACAAAATAGACCTCAAAGTGAAGGCCATAACAAGAGATAAGGAAGGTCCCATCATAATACTAAAGAGATCAATACAACAAGAGGATATAACTCTGATAAACATATATGTACCCAATGCAGGAGCACCCATATACATTTAAAAACTCCTGGAAGATGCCAAGGGAGAGATTGACAACAATGCAGTCAGAGTAGGGGACTTTAATACAACACTGACATCCCTGGATAAAGCCTCTACACAAAAAATCAGCAAAGAAACAGCAATCCTAAATGACTCACTAGATCAGATGGACTTAATTGACATCTTCAGAAACTTTCACCCCAAAACCACGGAATATATGTTCTTCTCAAATGCATATGGGACATTTTCAAAATTAGACCATATATTAGGTCACAGTCAAAGTCTCCCCAAATTCAAGAAGATTGAAATCATATTAAGCATTTTCTCAGACCACAATGGCATGCTATTAGAAATAAACTATTTTTAAAAATCCAAAAAATTCAAATA
Organism: Antrozous pallidus; assembly: GCA_027563665.1. Taxonomy (NCBI): domain Eukaryota; kingdom Metazoa; phylum Chordata; class Mammalia; order Chiroptera; family Vespertilionidae; genus Antrozous; species Antrozous pallidus. The sequence goes on from CM050514.1 coordinate 116,561,433, forward strand.
CTTGGAAGCTGAATAGCATGCTATTAAACAATGACTGGGTTACAAAAGCAATCAAAGAAGAAATTAAAAACAACCTGGAAACTAATGACAATAAAAACACAACAATCCAAAATCTATGGGACACAATGAAAGCAGTCCTGAGAGGGAAATTCATATCTCTACAGGCCTATCTCAAAAAAACAAGAAAAAATGGTAATAAATCATCTAACTCTACAACTCAAATAATTAGAATGTTAGCAACAAGAAAAACCCAGAGTGAGCAGAAGGAAGGAGATAGTAAAATCAGAGGAGAAATGAATGACATAGAGACAAAAAAAACAAAACAAACAAACAAACAAAAAAACTGCAAAAGATCCATGAAACCAAGAGCTGGCTCTTTGAAAGGATAAATAAGATTGATGAACCTCTAGCCAGGCTCACTAAGAAGCGAAGAGAGAGGACCCAAATAAACAAAATCGGAAATGAAAGAGGTGAAACAACAACAGACTCCACAGAAATATAAAGGATTGTTAAAAAAAATACTTGGACAACTCTATTCTAACAAACTAGACAACCGGAAGAAAATGAACATATTCCTAGAAAAATACAACCTTCCAAAACTCAATCAGGAAGATTCTAAAAATCTCAATAGGACGATAACTATGGAAGAAATTGAAGCAGTCATAAAAAAGCTTCCATCAAACAAAAACGTGGGGCCAGATGGCTTCAAAGAGAAGTTTTACCAAATATCCAAGGAAGAACTAAACCCTATCCTTCTCAGACTATTAAAAACAAAAACAATCAAGAGGAAGAACGCTTTCAAGCTCATTCTATGAAGCCAGCATCACCCCAATACCAAAACCAGATAAAGACAGTACAATAAAAGAGAGTTAAGGCCAAAAGGAGGAACAAGATGGCAGCATAGGTAAACACCTATCTTGCTGCCCCACACAGGAAATTCAAAACTATAACTTAACGACAGAACAAACATCATCCAGAATCACCGGAAAGCTGGCTGAGTGAAAATTCCACAAATAAAAGTAAAGACAGGACACTGTGATTCAGAGGAATGGCAGAGGGCAGCATTGAAGATATGCGTGGTGTCAGAGGTTTGGAGCTGTGCATGCATATGAGCGGAAAGGGCGGGCGGCTGTAAACTCGGCTGGCTTTCTTGAACCAGGAGGGAGACAAAGGCATCCCACTCAACTGATTCCCCAGTTCCGGGCAAATTTCGAGGAACCCACACTCATACGAGGTGAAACTGGACAGTAGGGAAGCACGCTGAAACTCGGGCGCTGCAAAGGTCTGCGAGCTTGTAGAGAGGGCACATAAACTTGGGAACAGCAGAGGCGCGCAAGCGCACAGAGAGGACTTGTGACTTGATCTCTCCTTTGGGAAACCACTGGACTGCATTGTTTTACAACCCTGGGTGAGACTTTGGGTGTGCAGACTCATTTGGGGAGAGGCTGAATTGTCTGGCAGCGGGTAGAGCTTGGCAGAAGCTTTCTCTCAGAGGTGTTTGCAGCCATTACCCCCCTGGCACAGAGACCCAGGTGCCACATAGGGTGGAGCTGATGGAAATTAAGGCTGCCTGCTCAGCCTGGAGACTCCACCAATCAAACCTGAGCACAGCTGACCCTCACAGCCAATTGGTCTGGAGGCCAAACCCTCCTAGTGCTACCAACAATAATCTAGGCTTAACTACAAGACTGTGCAACCCATAAAAGGCTGCAACAAGAGTATCCACCTCAGGTAACTGGGGAGGCTGAGACACTGTCCCTTAGAGGACATCTACCACACAAAGCTAATTGACCAACTCAGGAAAACAGCCACCATGCAAAGACATGGAAAGAAATCAGATTTGAAAGTAATGGAGGCAATATATAGGTACACAGAGAGAGAACTAAGATGGCGGCATAGGTGAGCACCTATCTAGCTGTCCACGCAACAATTCTGAAACTACAACTTAGCAACGAAACAAACAGCATCCAGAATCGCCGGAGAGCTGGCTGAGGGGAAATTCCGCACATGAGAGTAGAGGCGGGACGCAGCGGTAACTTGGGAGCAGCGGTGTGCAGCTTTGAGGTTTGGAGCGTGAGAGAGCGGTGAGGGACGGGCGGCAGACAGCAAGCCCGGCTGGTTTTCTCCAGCGAGGAGGGCGGAGGTCTCCCACAGCACCGACCCCCCCAGTGCCAGGCGAGCTCCAGGTTGGGGAAAGGAGGATCCCGGGTGCGGCTGAGGTCTGTGTGTTTGGGGAGAGTGCACGAGTAAATTGGAGTGCGCAACCGGGCAGAGAACGCAGGCAGGGAACGCGCGACTCACTTGCTCGGAGACCACCATTACTGCTTTGTTTTACACCCCTGAGTGAGTCTTTGACTGTGCAGACTCATTTAGGGACAGGCAGAGTTGTCTGGCAATGGGGAGACCAGCGGTGGATTTACATTGACACCCAACACCGCGACCCTTGAACCGCACAGATAAGCTGACTCCGCGAGCCCCATAGACCTGAAGCGGGGGGCCAGGAAGGGCGGACCTAAGCCTGACGGTGAGCGCCCATTAGACGCAAGCTGTGCGCCAAGTAGGGTGGACCTAAGGCTGATGCTGCGCGCTGCAAAGGAAGCTGAGCCACTGGTTCCTTAGAGGATACCTATCACACACTGCTAAGGAACCAACTCAGGAAAGCAACAACAATGCAGAGAAAAGGAAAGAACTCAGCTGTGAAAGAAATGGAGGAAAAAATATGATTAGACCTAGAGTTTAAAACCACAGTAATTAGGTTTATGAAGAGGCTACTAGATAAGGCAGATAAAATTAATGAGAACTATGCCGAAATAAATAATACCTACAAAGAAATAAACAACGCCTACAAGGATATGAAAAAAGACCAACTAGAAATTAAGCATATACTGACTGAAATAAAAAATATTATACAAAGACCTAAAAGCAGTCCAGACGACTGCAAAAACCAAGTCAAAGATTTGAAATACAAAAAAGCAAAATCCACTCAGCTGGAAAAGCAGGAAGCCAAAAGAGTCTAAAAAATTGAAGATAGTATAAGGGGCCTCTGGGACAACCTCAAGCATGCCAACATCAGAATTATTGGGGTGCCAGAAAAAGAGAGAGAGCAAGATAATGAAAACCTACTAGAAGAAATAGTGACTGAAAACTTCCCCCACCTGGTGAAAGAAATTGACTTGAAAACCCAAGAAGTGCACAGAACCCCAAAATATAGAAATCTAAAGAGGACCACACCAAGACACATCATAATTAAAATACCAAGAGCAAAAGATAAAGAGAGAATATTAAAAGCAGCAAGAGAAAAACAGTTAGTTACCTATAAGGGAGCACCCATACGATTGTCAGCAGATTTCTCAACAGAAACGATGCAGGCCAGATGGGAGTGGCAAGAAATATTCAGAGTAATGAACAGCAAGAATCTACAACCAAGATTGCTCTATCCAGCAAAGCTGTCATTCAGAATTGAAGGTCAGATAAAGTGCTTCACAGATAAGAAAAAGCTAAAGGAGTTCATCACCGCCAAACCAACACTATATGAAATGCTGAAAGGTATTGTTTGAGAAGAGGAAGAAGAAAAAGGTAAAAATGTACATTTCGAACAACAGGTACACATCTATCAACAAATGAATCTAAAAATCAAGTGAATTAACAACCAGATGATCAGGATAAAATGAGGAATAGAACAGAATCATGGACATGGAGAGGGAATGGACTGATAATGCTTGGTGAGAAAAAGGGTGCGGGAAGTACAGCAAGAGACTGGACAAAGGTCATGCAACTATGGGAGAGGACAGAGGGTGGGGGGAGGTGAGGGCGTAGAGTGGGATGGGTACTGGGTGGAGGGGAGCTATTGGGGAAAAATGTAATTAATAAACTGAACAATAAAGGTAAAAATAAATAAATAAATAAATAAAAAACAAACAAAAAAAAAGTAATGGAGGCAAAAAAAAATGACTGGTCATAGAGTTCAAAACCACGGTTATAAGATTTTTCAAGAGGCTCCTAGAAAAGGCCAATGAACTTAATGAGACCTAGAAGGAAATGAACAAGACCTACGAGGAAATGAACAAGACCTATGAGGAAATGAATGAGACCTATGAGGATATGAACAAGACCCTCAAGGATATGAAAAAGGACCAACTAGAAATTAAGCATACACTGACTGAAATAAAAAAATATTATACAAAGACCTAAAAGCACTCTAGAGGACAACAAGAACCAAGTCAAAGATTTGAAATACAAAGAGGCAAAGTCCACTCAGCCAGAAAAGCAAGAAGCCAAAAGAGTCCAAAAAATTGAAGATAGTGTAAGGAGCCTCTGGGACAACCTCAAGCATACTAACATCCTAATTATAGGGGTGCCAGAAAAAGAGAAAGCAAGATAATTAAAATATATTTGAAGAAATAGTGACCGAAAACTTCCCACACCTGGTCAAAGAAATTGACTTACAAGTCCAGGAAGTGCACAGAGTCCCAAACTACAGTAATACAAAGAGGACCACAACAAGACACATCATAATTAAAATGCCAAGAGCAAAAGACAAAGAGAGAATATTAAAATCAGCAAGAGAAAAACAGTTAGTTACCTATAAGGGAGCACCCATATGACTGTCAGCGGATTTCTCAACAGAAACTATGCAGGCCAGATGGGAGTGGCAAGAAATAGTCAAAGTGATGAATAGCAAGAATCTACAACCAGGATTACTCTACCAAGGAAAGCTATCATTCAGAGTTGAAGGTCAGATAAAGTGCTTCACAGATAAGAAAAAGCTAAAGGCATTCATCACCACCAAACCAATATTATATGAAATGCTGAAAGATATTCTTTAAGAAGAGGAAGAAGAAAAAGGTAAAAATAAAAATTATGAACAACAAATACACATCTATCAACAAATGAATCTAAAAATCAAGTGAATTAACAATCTGATGAACAGGATAAACTGGTGAATATAACAGAATCGTGGGCATAGAGAGGGAATGGACTGACAATTCTTGGGGAGAAAAAGGGTGTGGGAGGTGCAGCAAGAGACTGGACAAGAATCATGTGCCTATGGGAGAGGACAGTGGGGGGGGGTGAGGGCAGAGGATGGGATGGGTACCGGGTAGAGGGGAGCTATAGGGGGAAAAACGGGGAACAATGTAATTAATAAACTGAACAATAAAGATTAAAATATTATTTATTTTTTAATATATTTTATTGATTTTTTACAGAGAGGAAGAGAGAGGGATAGAAAGTCAGAAACATCAATGAGAGAGAAACATGGATCAGCTCCCTCTTGCACACCCCCTACTGGAGATGTGCCCGCAGCCTAGGTACATGCCCTTGACTGGCATCGAACCTGGGACCCTTCAGTCCAAAGGCCGATGCTCTACCACTGAGCCAAACTGGTTTAGGCAGATTAAAATATTTTTTTAAAAAGAAAGAGAACTAAGGCCAATAACCCTCATGAACATAGATGCCAAAGTCCTTAAATAATTCTGGCAAATCAGATCCAGTAGTACATCAGAAAGATCATACACCATGACCAAGTGGGATTTATTCCGGGCATGCAAGGATGATACAATATCTGAAAATCAATAAATGTGACAAACTGCATAAACATATACATGAATAAAACCACATAGTCATATCAATTGATGCAGAAAAATCATTTGATAAATCCAACACCCTTTCTTGATAAAAACTCTCAGCAAGGTGGGAATAGAAGAATCATACTTCAATATAATAAAAGCCATATATGGCAAACCCACAGCCAACATCATACTCAATGTGCAAAAAGTAAAATCATTTCTCCTCAGAACAGGAACAAGACAGGGATGCCCACTCTTAGCACTCTTCTTCGACAGTACTGGAAGTTCTAGCCATTGCGATCAAACAAGAAGAAGAAATAAGAGGCATCTAGATTGGAAAAGAAGGAAAATTGCCCTTATTCACAGATGGCATGATACTGTACATAGAAAACCCTAAATACTCCATAAAAATTATTAGACTTAATAAATGAATTTGGCAATGTAGAGGATACAAATTAATGCCAGTATATCAATGGCATTTCTATACACCACTAATAAATTTACAGAAAGAAAGATTAGAAAAAGCAATTCCATTTACCATCGCACTGAAAAAATTAAGAAACCTAGGAATAAACTAAGGAGGTCAAAGACCTCTACTCAGAAAACTATAGTATACTGAAAAAAGAGATAGAGAAAGACATAAACAGATAGAAGAACATACCATGTTCATGGATAGGTAGAATCAACATCGTTAAAATGTCCATACTACCCAAAGCAAGCTGTAGATTCAATGCACTCTCCATTAAAATCCAATGGCATATATCAGAAACCTAGAATGAACTCTCCAAAAATTCATTTGGAATTAAAAAGGTCCCGAATATCTGCAGCAGTTCTGAGAAAGAAGAACAAAGTGGGCATTATCTCACTACCAGATATCAAAGCCACAGTTTTCAAAACTGCCTGATACTGGCACAGAAAAGACATATAGATCAATGAAATAGAATAGAGAACCCAGAAATTGACCAAACCACTATGCTCATTTAATATTTGACAAAGGAGGCAAGAACATACAATGGAGTCAAGACAGTCTCTTTAAGAGATGCAAACCAAAGAGACAATGAGATACCATCTCACACCTGTCAGAATGGCTATCACCAACAAAACAACAAATTACAAGTGCTGGCGAGGATTCAGAGAAAAAGGAACCCTAGTGCACTGCTGGGAGGGAGGGGAATGCAGAGTGGTGCAGCCACTGTGAAAACAGTATGGAGTTTCCTAAAAAAACTAAAAATGAAACTCCCATTTGACCCTTAATCCCCCTTCCCCTATGTCCATAGCAGCACAATTTACAATATCTAAGATTTGGAAACAACCTAAGTTCCCATTATCAACAGATAAGTGTATTAAAAAACTATGGTACACCTATACAATGGAATACTATGCTGCGGTAAAAAAGGAGTTCTTATCATTTGCAACAGCATGGATGGAATTGGAGAACATTATGCTAAGTGAGATAAGCCAATCAGAGAAAGATAAATATCACATGATCTCACTCATTTACGGAATATAATGAACAACATAAACTGATGAACAAAAACAGATTCAGAGACAGAGAAGCATCGATCAGACCATCAACCTCAGTGGGATGGTAGGAGAGGGTAAGGGGGAGAGATCAACCAAAGGACTTGTGTGCATGCATATAAGCCTAACCAATGGACACAGACAACAGGAGGATGAGGGCATGAGTGGGGAGAATGAGGGTGAGGGTGGGGAATAAGGACACATATCAACCAATAAAAAAATTTTTTTTAAAAAGACAGTTTCTTTAATAAATGATGTTGGGAAAATTGGACAAATACACCCCAAAAAAATGAAACTAGACCACAAACTTACACCAAACACAAAAAATAAACTCAAAATGGATAAAGGACTTAAACATAAGACAAGAAACCATAAAAATACTAGAGGAATTCACAGGCAGCAAAATTCCAGACATATGTCAAAGCAATTTCTTCACTGATACTGTTCCTAGGACAATGGAAACTAAAGAGAAAATAAACAAATGGGACTACATCAAAACAAAAAGCTCTTGCACAGCAAAAGAAACCATCAACAAAACAAGAAAGCCCACTGCATGGGAGAACATATTTGCCAATGTTATCACTGATAAGGGTTTAATCTCCAACATTTACAGGGAACTCATACAACTTAAAAAAAGGAAGATAAATAATCCAATAAAAATGGGCAATGGACCTAAATAGAAACTTTTCAAAAGAAGACAGAAAGAAGGCCAAGAGACATATTAAAACATGCACAAAGTCACTAATTATCAGAAAGATGTAAATCAAAACAACAATGCAGTACCATTTCACACCTGTCAGAATGGCAATCATCAATAAATCCCATTATGTTAAGTGAAATAAGCCAGGCAATGAAAGAAAATATCAGATGATCTCACTCATTTGTGGAATATGATGAACAACATAACCAGTTGAATAAAAAGATAGATGCAGAGGCAGTAAAGCATCAAACAGACGGTCAAATTACAGTGGGAAGGCTGGGGAGTGTTTGGAGTGGGGGAAGAGATCAACCAAAGGACTTGTTTGCATGTATATAAACACAACCAATGGACACAAGACACTGGGAGGTGAGATGAGGGCATGTGACAGGGTAGAGGAGGCTGGGGGAAGGTCAATAGGGTAAAAAAACAGATACTACTATACGTAATACTTTAAACAATAAAAATAATATAAAGTAAAGAAAAAAGAAACAAATATTAAAAAGAAGTCACCAATCATCTGAGAGATGCAAATCAAAATGACAAGGTTGTACCATCTCACTCCTGTCAGAATGGCTATCATAAACAAATCAACAAAGGACAAGTGCTGGTGAGAATGAAGAGAGAAAGGAACCCTTGTGCACTATTGGTGGGAATGCGGACTGGGACAGCCACTGTGGAGAACAGTATGGAGTTTCCTCAAAAAAACTAAAAATGGAACTTCCATTTAAAAACCCAGTGATCCCACTTCTAGAAATATTTACCAAGAAACTGGAAACACCAATCAGAAAGGATATGTACACCCCTATGTTCATAGCAGCACAATTTACAATAGCTAAGATTTGGAAACAGCCTAAGTGCTTGTCAGCAGATGAGTGGATTAGGAAACTATGGTACATCTACACGATGGAATACTACACTGACATAAAAAAGAAGGAGTTCTTACCATTTGCAACAGCATGGATGGAATTGCAGAACATTATGCTAAGTGAAATAAACCAGTCAGAGAAAGATAAATATCATATGATCTCACTCATTTATGGGATATAATGAATAACATATACTGATGATCAAAAACAGATCCAGAGACAGAAACATCAATCAGACCATCAAACCTTAGAGGGAAAGTAGGAGAGGGTGGAGATAAGGGGTAGAGGTCAACCAAAGGACTTGTATGCATGCATATAAGCCCAACCAATGGACAGAGACAGCAGGGGGATGAGGGCATGAGTGGGAGTTTGGGGGTGTAATGGAGGGGGATAAGGGCACATATGTAATAGAGAGTAGGCAGACAGCTTTTGGAAGGGGGAGTATTAGAGGACTGGAGGGATTGAGCAAAAAAATAAAAACTCACAGACATGGAAAACAGTGTCGTGATTGTAGGGGGGAAAGGGGATATGTGGAGGTGGTAGAGGCCATAGAGTGGATAAAAGGTGATACAAAATAAAATAAAAATTTAAAAAGTAATAAAAGAAATTTGATAAGATTGAAATCATATCAGGCATTTTCTCTGACCCTAATGGTATGAAACTAGAAATTAATCATAAGAACAAAATATAAAAACACACACAAAAAGGAAGGCTAAATAACACATTACTAAATAATGAATGGATAACAGTGAGATTAAAGTAGAGATCAAAAGATACCTTAAAGCAAATAAAAATGAGAACTCAGTGATCCAAAATCTATGCAACCTAGTAAAAGCAATCCTAAGAGGGGCATTCATAAAATAGTAGGCCTGCCGAGACCGGTTTGGCTCAGTGGATAGAGCGTCGGACTGCGGACTGAGGGGTCCTGGGTTCGATTCCGGCAAGGGCATGTACCTTGGCTGCGGGCACATCCCCAGTAGGGGGCGTGCAAGAGGCAGCTGATCGATGTCTCTCTCTCATCAATGTTTCTGACTTTCTATCCCTCTCCCTTCCGCTCTGTGAAAAATCAAGAAAATATATTTTAAAAAAATAGCAGGCCTAACTAAGGAAACAAATAAACAAAACATTTCAAATAAGCTAACTTTACACTGAAAAGAACTAGAAAAAGAACAACAGACAAAGCACAAAGTGAATAGAAAGAAAAAATAATAATGATCATAGTGGAAATAAATAAAATAAAGTCTAAAAAAACTACAAAAGATTAATGAAGTCAAGATCTGTTTTTTTAAAAAGATAAGATTGGCAAACCTTTAACCAGATTCATCAAGAAAAAATTGAGAGGACCCAAATAAATAAAATCAGTAATGAAAGAGAAATAAGAAATAGCACCAAAGAAATATGAAAGATTGTAAGAAAACATTAGGAACAACTATACGCCAACAAATTGGACAATTGGACTAAAATGATAAATTCCTAGAAGCATATAATCTTCTAAAACAGAATCAGGAAGAATAAGAAAATATGAATAGATTGATTGCAACTAATGAAAATGAAGCAGTAGTCACAACACTCCCAAGAAACAAAAGTCCTCTAAAAGAAGGCTTCAGAGGTTTTTTTTTTTCCAAATATTTAAATAAGAACTAACACCTTATAAAACTATTCAAAATAATTTAAGGGGAGGAAGACTCCAAAGCTCATTTTACGAGGTGAGCATTATCTTAATTCCAATACCAGATAAAGACAATACAAAGAAAGAAAATTATAACCCCATATCCCTAATGAACATAGATGCTAAAATCATCAACCAAATATTAGCAAATCAGATCCAGCAATATACTAAAAATATCAGATACCATAATCCAATGGGATTTATTTCAGGGATGCAAGGTTCCTACAATATCTGCAAATCAATAAATGTGATACACCACAGAAACAAAATGAAAGATAAAAATCATATGATAATATCAATAGATGAAAAAAAGCATTTGATATAATTTAACACCCATCCTATTGAATAAAGATGGGATATGCTAATTGACTATCACACCCTCGCAAAGATGGCAGCACCCACAGCCACAAGATGGTGATGCCCAGTCTCCTCAGCCCTGCTGGAGTGGCAGGTGCATGGCATGGCTGGGCCTGCCCTCAGGTGGGCCTGGCTGCTCCACATGCCTGCCTCTGGAGTCCCCCAGTCCCCTCAGCCCTCCTGCTGGCCTGATATCACCTGCAACTGCCCTCCCCTGCTGGCCTGATCTCACCCCTAACTGTTCTCCCTACTGGCTTGATTTTCCTCCCAAATGCCCTCCCCTGCTGGCCAATTTGGTTCTGATTGGTCAGTTTCTATGTCAGTCAGTGTAAAAAACTCTGCCTCCTCCATTGGCTCCTTACAGTTCAACCAGATCTGCTTCTGATTGGTTGGTTTCTATGCCAGTCAGTGTCTCCGGGCCTATTTTTGGTCTGATCAGAGAGGCAGGGCTGATCAGCAGCCCTTGTGGAGGCCTAGGGAGAAACAGAGGCATGGCTGCTGATAAAGCCAGGAGAAAAAGAGAGAAGCAATGGCTAATCAATAGCTCCTACAGAGGCTGCTGATCAGACCCTGCCTTTCTCTCCAGGCCTCTTTCTGGGCCTAATCTGCAGCCCCCTTGGCAGTCAGTGCTGGGTCACTGTGCCCACACTGGCAGCATTCAGTGCTGGGTCACCATGGCAACCCAGCACTGCCTGCAGGACTGACTTACAGTGTTCCGTCAAGCCTTTGATCTGTCGTTAAAGACCCTGGATTTTTATATATTAAGATACCTACAAAAACAGCATGCTAGTACAACCTCTTTTGAACACTGGAAGTGTTTACTAAAAATAAATTTAAACTTACCCTGTGACCTAGTAATTCCATTTCTAGGTATATAGTCAAGTGAAATGGATGCAAATGTCCTCAAAATATCATATACACAAGTAACTATACAGTTTTATTCAAAATAGCACCAAAATTAGAAACAAACCAAATGCCCATCAATGTGAGAACAGATAACTAATGGTATGGAATACTACACAGAAAAGGAATACTATATAGAAGTAAAAAAAATCAATACATGAAAAAATATGGATGAATCCCAGAGGCAATATGTTGAGCAAAACAAGCCACACATAGAAGGTAGATACCACATGATACCCTTTATATGAAATTCAAGAACAGGCAAAAGTAATCTTATCACTAGAGATCAGGATAATAGTCATATCTGGGAGGAGTTATTGACTGGCAAGGGGCATGAGGGAACTTTTTTGGGTGCTGGAAATATTTTGCAACTGATATGAGTGACAATTGCACATATGTATGCAAAATGATCCATAGGTGTGGGATTAACACTTCTTATGCATTTTGCTATATATTTCACAACCCATTTCCTCCCCAAGAAAGCACTACACACAACAGAGTAGCCTTTCTTCCCCCCAAAGCACACACATGCTTACTTTAAACACAGATGTGTTTGCACATTCTCATCCTGCATAGCATTGCACTGGACTATAGTAATCACTTATTGGATACTTGAACAATTAACTCATTTTTAGCATGCATCTGTTGATAAAACTAACCAGTATTTCCTAACTTATGTTTACAGCCTGATGGCCTATATTTTTTTAATTAATAATTTGCTAGTCTTTTTCTAGATTTTTAGGTGATCTCCTTTTCTACATTCTAGCCAGAGACAACTCACAAATTACAAGGATTGAAGAGATTAAGCAGTTTCTTCTTTTACTGCACCATCAACTTCATTGTCCTGAGTTGTGCCTGTGTTAAAACCCAGATCACTCTCATCACTAGGTGGCAATAACCTCACTAAAATAAAATAGAGCTGAAATAAAGACCAATACAGAAGGGCAACTAAAACAATTTAGCTTTGTTCTTTCTTTCCTTATCATAAATTCAATAAGGAAAAAAGCCAGTCACAAATCTGTATTCTGCTATCGTACTGGCACCCAATAACACAATCCTATCTAATAAAAGAGTAGTATGCAAATTGGCTGTATCTCCAACACACCCACAAGCCATGCCCACAAGCCATGCCCACCAGCCAATCAGGAACAAATAAACCCCAACCAAGATGACTGTGGCCACTGAGAGCAGGAGGGAGGCTTGGGTTTCCCCAGCAATGGAGGAAGCCAAGCTTTTCGCCTGCCCTTGCCAGGTCAAGCCTCCATTCAATGCCACAAAGTTTCAATTATAGAGGATGCATAATCCCAATAGAAAGGCAGCAGCTATGGAGCTGGAGAGAACAGAGGCTAGGGTTACCTGGGCGATGGAGGAAGCTAAGCTTCTGCAGCCCTTGCCTGCCTTGGCCTCTGCTTAAGGCTACAAAGTTTCAATTATAGAATTTAAATAAACACAAACAGAAATGGCTGTCGCCATGGAGCGAGCAGAAGGCTTGGCTCTACTCTAGACTACAAAGTTTCAATTGTAGAACATAAATTAATCCCATATCCAAGGGCCTCTACTTGGGTCACTGTGGGGCTTGGCTGGCATGCAAATCTCCACAGGCTCCTTGCCCAGGCCATGCCATGCCCCAAGGGAACCCCTACCCTGATCCGGGACACTCTTCAGGGCAAACCAGCTGGCCCTCACCCATGTACCAGGCCTCTATCCTATCTAATAAAAGAGTAATATGCAGATTGACCATCACTCCAACACACAAGAGGGCTGCCCTCATGTGATCAAAAATCCTGTCCCCATGTGGACACAAGATGACCATCACAACATGGACAGCAAGGGAGGGCAGTTGTGCATGATCTAGTCAGCAGGTGAGGGCAGTTAGGGGTGACCAGGCTGGCAGAGGAGGGAAGCTGGGGGCAAACAGGCTGGCAGGAGAGCAGTTAGACATCAATTAGGCTGGCAGGGTAGTGGTTAGGGGGTGATCAGGCTGGCAGGCAGAAGCAGTTAGGGGCAATCAGGGAGGCAGTCAGGCAAGCAGTTGGAGCCAGCAGTCCTGAATTGTGAGAAGGATGTCCGACTGCCTGGACCTAAACAGGCAATCGGACATCCCTCAAGGGGTCCCAGATTGGAGAGGGTGCAGGCTGCACTGAGGGACACCCACCGCCTTCCTGTGCACAAATTTTGTGCACTGGGCCTCTAGTGTATGTACGTGTGTGTGTGTGTGTGTGTGTGTGTGTGTGTGTGTGTGTGTATAATATGCAAATAGACCAAATGGCAGAACAATCAAACAACTGGTAACTATGAGGTATGCTGACCATCAGGGGATGTGCATGGAACATGGTGGGTGTCAGTAGCAGGCAGCAGAATGTGGGACATGGCAGCATCTGTTGTTGTGGGATGGTGGAGTAGGGGCACCAGATCAAGGCGGGGCACTGGTTGCTGTCATCAGGGCATGTCTCTGATGGCTATGACAATTCTTCGTTCCCCTGTGCCACAGTCCCACACAGTGCTTGCACACGCTGCTGGTGCCCAGTGTCGACCCTAATCACCCAGTGCCAGTGGTGGCTGCCAGTGCCAATCGCCCCTGGTGGCTTCTCCACCTCCCCCTACTCCTGAGGGGCAATTGGGGCAGCAGCTGCCACTCACACCCACTGATGGCACTGGCCCCACTTGCACCCGCTGCTGGCATTAGTCCCCAATCACTCTACACCATCAGCAGGTGCAAGTGAGGCCGGTGGTGTCAGTGCATGAGAGCAGCAGCAGCGGGACTGCTGGCAGAGAGGAGACCGGGAGCTATGACAGGAGGGTCCATCCAGGGGTGTGGAGGATTGACCAAGACCCACCCCTGTGCCCACCAGAGCCTCAGGCCCCACTGTTCCTTTCAAGGTGCACAATTTTTGCTTTGGGCCCCTAATAACCAATAAATGGGACTTGAGACTTGATCAGAGTTGTATTTTCAGTGAAATCTGATATATAAAAATTTTATCTTATGAATGCACCTGAAAAATCCATTCACTTACACTTCCTTATGTCTTTAAATATAATAGTGCATAACTTTTAAAAACTTACCTTAAACATTAATGCTAACTCTATCACCCTATCTAATATAGATTTCCCTCCACCTTCAGTTGCCCAGTAAGTCAACTGAAGTTTTTGTGGTTTGGTTGGTCATTAAACTGTTTCTTTTTTTCCTTTCACTTTCATCATTACCAACCAATCTTCCAATACACTTCTGATGTCTCCCTCCCACATTTTAGTTTCCTCTTCTCCATTTAATTATAATGAACATTTATCGTTAGTTTTTAAAATTGATTTTAGAGAGAAGACTGAGGAGAGTGAGAGAGAAACATTGATCAGTTGCTCTCCACACATACACTGACCAGGGATGCAGCCTGTGACCCGGGCGTGTGCTCCTACTGGGAAATGAACCAGTGACTTTTTGGTTCATAGGTCAATGCTCAACTACTAAACCACACTGACCAGGCTGAAACAACTCTTGTAACTGTGACTCTTTTCTTCCTGAAAGCTTATGGAGTAAAGCACTACACAGATTGGACTGACCAATAAAGTCAGTCCGTTTTGTCCTAGACATGAGGCTAAGGTGAGGTTCCTGAAGCCTGGTGCATTGGAACATCCTGCATAAACTCTATGGCGTGATAAGACTTCATAGACCAATCCCTGCCCCCAGCCCTGCCCTATTAAAAGTTTACCCTTGTATGTTTATAGAGGAAACATTACCTGGCCACACCTAAGTAGTAGATGGCGTTTTCCTTTGGAGTTCTCCCACTGTGCTCAGAGAAAGATTTGAAGGAGGATCTACGGGATGTTGCATAATAAAAAGATGGGTGTGAATAGCTCACTCTTGAAACCGGAGGGAGGGAAATTGGGGGGCGATATGTATTTTTTATGAGCTTTTCTTTTTTCCTAACTGTGGCAATCATATTTTTCCGATTTTGTTGTCGATGTCTTTGTAATTCAGAAACTGTATTTATATTTACCAGCTGAGGATATTTGAGGGTTTGTTCTCTTGTGTCCTGCTGTGAAATTGCCAAAGGATTGATGGGTTTCCTGCTTGTAATTTGTTCCCTGAGAGGTGGTAACTTGCACATAATGTTCTGTGAGTCCTTATTCCCAGCTTTGTGCCAGCTCTTGGAGGTCATTTTTGGTTTGGTGAAACCATCCACCATCACAGAGTCTCCAATTTTTGCCCCAAAGACCCTTGCTCCACAAAGCTGGTTTTTGTAAAGATTGTGACTCTGAGCTCTGAGGACCCACTGTTTTATTTTAATATAGATCCTCATGGGGACTGAAATCTTCAGAAAAGAAACCGTGGACCACATTTTACTTAGTAAATATAACACACAATCTTTATGCTTGTGTTTGGATGCGATGGCCAGGGGAGTTTGACCTGCTGCATTTTTGCATTCCAGGCACAGCACACTGTAGTTGACAAAGGCCTTCAGAATCAACAGCTGGCCCGCTTCTGCAGCTGCATGAATGGGACATTTAGAGACATCTGCGTGCAGAGCTTCGTGGCACCATGCTCGGTAGGGGTGGGCGCCAACTGCCTCATTGGGCCGCACACCCTGCTTCAGGGCCCATTCGGTAAGCTCAATGTGGCCATAAACGGCGGCCACGTACAGGGCCACCCTTTTCTGATACCTGAATGAGTGGAACAAGTAGGAGTGGGAGTGTTTAGTAAGTCAGCAAACAGACAGATGTAGTTACACTAAATACCCATGAAAAATTCTAGTTAAATGTTTGCTTCTTCCTACCTTATACCCAAACGATTTTCAGAAAAGGTATACAATAACATACAAGTTAACTGTAGGGGTTCTGCTTAAACACATTATCCTACTACACACATGGACATAGTTCAAACCACTTTCCTTGGAGAAGCTTTCTTTTTATGAAAATTAAATGCTCAGGAAGAATACAAAGCTTTATATCAACTGGGAAAGTACGGGAAGAAATTCAACACATTTTAAAAATTTGAAAGTTGTGTGTGCTTGGTCTCTTTTTCAAACATTCCTTGTTTTTTTTTTTTGTTTTTTTTTTGGCTTCTGAGAGACTACTGCTATCTGATCACCACTAGTTGCCCCCTACCAACACCATGCCCAGTGCCAACATTTCATTTCCCACCTCCTTTTATCCCTCTGCAGGCTTTGCCTCACACTATAGTCAATGAACTTTTTATTCCTTAAATAGAGGCCCGATGCTTGAAGTTTGTGCAAGATAGGCCTTCCTTCCCCCGAGCTACCAGCACTGGCTTCCCTCCGGCACCCAAGACCCAGGCTTCCCTCGCAGCCCTGGCTTTGACTGGAAGGATGTCCAACCTAATTAGCATATTATGCTTTTATTATTATAGATTGGTTGCTGTCCTCTCTTCCAACAATTGAAATTCTAACTCCTCACCTAAGGCCCTTCATCATGTTGAAATAAGGTCATTAGAACATTTACTAGAGTAAAACTGCTGTTTGAAACTTTGGCCACCGTTCACCCCTGCTTGCTTAAAACAAAGGAATTATTGCTTTAGTTTCCAGCTTGTGACCTTGAAGACTAGAACCAGAGGAGTAACGGTCTGATGCCAATTATGTAGCCACACCACCTGTTTTTACAAAGATGGGACCACTTTCCCATGTCTAGCAGAAAACATAGTTAGAAGATAAAGAACGAGCAATAGAGTCATTCATAGTCTATTGGCACCTCTTCCCCTGATGCGGCCTTGAGGACTGTTCGCCAAATGCAGGGCAATAACATTTATGGTTCAGACCCCTTTAAAAGGCCTGCCTGCACGCAGAGCGGTGCGGCCGTGGGTGTTTGCATGGTGCCCCCGCGACCGTCCTGGCCAGTATTCAATAAATCCTTGCCTGCTTATTACCAACTTAATCGCCTCCGTGGTCGTTTGCAACTGGTCGTGGAAGTCACCCCACAACAATGTGACCCCTGCTCCTTTCTCCTGCCCCACTTTGTACCAGTCCTCTTCTATTTCACTGAACTGGAGCTACACTGGCCTTTTTACTGTCCTTCCAACACTTCATAAGGCATAAGCTAAAAGATGGGGGAAGGCTGTTTAGGGAAAGAAGAATTAGGGAGGGAAACCCAGACAGGGTTCCAGGAGATATTGTCCAGGATACATTTGAGCAAGGCTATCTGACCCCACCTTAGGGATGGAGACAAGCCAGCCTGATACCATCAAAATACACGATGTGTAACTAACTCTGCCATGTCTGATTGCATGCTCCTCACATCACCTTTGGATGTGGTATGTGACTTCCCACATAATTTTCTTGTATGAGATAAGTGCCTTGCCCAGAACATCTGAGTCGCTAGGAGCCTCTGGCAGTTAGATTATAACTAATTAGATTTATAGGTTAATGTAGGGAGTGGCTATAGGGTTAAGCCTCAGATTGACCTGTGGCAGAGCCACAAACAAGTCCCAGCTTGGAGGGCACAGCCCTCTCAGCATAATTAAACTTGACCTTATGACTCCCTAGATCCTATCTGGATATCTAATGGGCTGTGGGAGGTGCAGCAAGTGCTGCCAAAACAAGTGAAACTCACAAGAACTTTGTAACTATGGTGACCACCACCTTGTTTACCTCTGGCTATAAAATAAAGGCTCAGCTTGCCGTCTGGATCTTCCTCTGTGGCCTCAGCCAGGCACAGGAGATCCACCGAGACCCAGCTTATTCTCTTGTCTTTTCTTCATCCTTCGCCACGACCTTACTCAGGCTCACGGAACCCTTGGCTGTGCTGGCACGGTACAGGTTAATGCACTGGCACTTTGGTTCACACATCAATTTCTTTTGAAATTCATTATGCACATCAGCATCTGGAACTTGATCAGTTTTCTTGATTTGGGAGCAAAGCCTCTCCTGGATGGACTAACTGGCCTCTGTTTTCATTTTTATCACCCACGTTGTGGGAACTGGAAGCACTCTTGTTACCAAGGTTAGTTGGTCCTGCCTCCTACATGTATCTTTTCATAACCTGTCCTCTTAATCCTAAACAATAATAATCTCTTGACTGTCTCCCTGTCTTCCTGCCTTCCTCTATTTCTCAAATGAAGCCAGCCAGCCTTCTAAAATCCCTTTTTCTACCTTCAGAACACTTCCTTTACATTTCTGTGGGTCCTGCGTGAACTGGCCTCTTCATAGCTTTTGAGCCTCTGGCCACTAGCTCCCTCTCACTCTGACCTATCATGTGAAACTTCTTTCAGTACCTTGAAAGAACATCTATTCTCTTGTGCTAATCTTTGTACACGTGGGTCCATCTGTTTGGAACATGTGGGTTTTTTTTTTCTCCCTACCATTTATCTAAGTACCAATTATTTAGGCCTCAATTTCAATTCTCTTTCTCAAGATGATCCCCTGAGTCTGTTAATTCTTCATATTATACAATCCCATATCATCTTGCATGGTGCCCAGATCATAACACTTTTCACATTGACTGATAACAGTATTTAACATTTGTATCCTGGTGGCCACCTGCCAGAGAGATCTCTAATTCCTTAATCTCTAAAACAGCTCTATAAGATAGATATTATTATCATTCCTGGGTTATACAAGAGGACACTGAGGTACAGGATGATGGAATAATTTGCCCAACTTTACACACCTGAACACTGAGGGAGTGGGACTTTGAACCTAGCAGATGGGCACTGCAGTTGGTAATGTCAAACATTTTGCAGTTCTGCTTCTTCAGGAATTGGTTACTGATTTTCTCTTTCCCTCACTGGACTGTAAGCTTGCTGCAAGCATGGACCATGTCTTGTTAATTGCTATATTCACAGGATCTTGCATAATACCAATACATAGCAAATGCTCAATAGATATTTGGTAATTGGGTAGAGGAATAAAAGGAGATTTTCAATGTGATCATTTGTAGTCCCCAAAC
The DNA here is from genome assembly GCA_027563665.1 of Antrozous pallidus. Classification (NCBI taxonomy): domain Eukaryota; kingdom Metazoa; phylum Chordata; class Mammalia; order Chiroptera; family Vespertilionidae; genus Antrozous; species Antrozous pallidus. The sequence goes on from CM050514.1 coordinate 116,580,909, forward strand.
TTTTACATTTTATTTAAATACTAGAGATCCAGTGTATGAAATTCATAAGGGGGGGATTTGTCCCTCAACCCAGCCTGCACCCTCTTCAATCTGGGACCTCTTGAGGGATGTTCAACTTCCCATAGGCCTGATCCCACTGGGATTTAGGCCCAATCCCTCTCATAATCCAGTATTTCTGGATCCCAACTGCTCGTCTGCCTCTGACTGATTTCCACTATATGCTTCTGCCTGCCAGCCTGATCACCCCCTAACCACTCCCCTGCCAGCCTGACCGATGCCTAACTGCTCCCTAGCCAGCCCTATTGTCCCTAACTGCCTTCCCCTGCAGGCCTGGTCCCCCCAAACTGCCCTCCTTTGCTTCGCCAGTCACCACTAACTGCCCTCCCTGCTGGCCTGATTGTCCACAACTGCCCTCTCCTGCAGGTCTGGTTGCCCCCAACTGCCCTCCCCTGCTGGCCTAGTCCCCACAACTGCCCTCCCCTGCTGTCCTGGTCCCCCCAACTTCCTTCCTCTGCTGGTCCGGTTACCCCTAACTGCCCTCTTTCCAGGCCTAATTGCCCCCAACTGCCCTCCCCAGCATGCCTGGTCCCCCTCAACTGCCCTCCTCTGCAGGCCTGGGTTCCCTCCAACTGCCCTCCCATGCTGGCCTGGTCACCCTCAACTGCCCTTCTCTGTCAGCCTGGTCACCCCCAACTGCCCTCCTTTGCTGGCCTGGTCTCCCCCAGTTGCCCTCCCCTGCAAGCCTGGATTCCCCCCAACTATCCTCCACTGCAGGCCTGGTTCCCCCACAACTCCCCTCCCCGTAGGCCTTGTCCCCCCCAACTGCCCTCCTCTGCTGGCCTGGACAGCCCTAACTGACCTCCCTGCTTGCCTGATTGCCCACAACTACCCTCCCCTATAGGCCTCATTCCCCCCAACTTCCCTCCCTTACTGGCCTGGTCTCCCCCAACTGCCTTCTTCTGCTGGCCTAGTCACCCCTAACTGCCCACAACTGCCCTCCCCTGTAGGCCATCTGTGTCCACATGGGAGAAGCCATCTTTGACCACATGGGGGCAGTCACCTTGTGTCTTGGAGTGATGGTCAATTTGCATATTACTTTTTTATTAGATAGGATTAAGTTGAATGGAGATGGTTAAGCACATGAGCACTAGATTTTAATTGTCATGTCCTTGCTAGCTGTGTGACAATGGGAACAATTTTTAAATAGATTTTCTCTTCTATAAAACAAGATAAAATAATATCTACCTCATAAAATTGTTAAGTATAAAGTTAGGATAAATATAACACAGTGTTTGCTACAAAATACTGAGTAAATATGCACTATGTATAGCAAAGTAGCACAAATATTTCTTTGGATTTAGAGCATGAAAAAATTAATGTAAAATAGTTGGATATTCTGTAAAATTGCAAATGGTGGCTTTCCAATCTGTCACTTCACAGAGACCTTGGAGCTCCTGGTGGGTATGTGGGCCTCTGTAAAGTATAATTAAATCACCCATGAGGAGGCACTGTTCTAAAATACTACAATACCACTGTATTGAAAACAAAAGGGTAATGTAGTGTTTGGGAAGCTGCAGAGATTCATTAACTTTTCTGAGCCTATCCATCTCCACAGACAGGTCACACATGTTCTACTTCATGTACTGCAGAAGTATGAGTGTTGCATTAAATACAGCTTGAAAATTACATGGAAGCTTAGGAAGAGGCAGCCAGTGTTTCAGCCAATCAATTAGCAATGTGTTGTATTTTTAAAAGAATAATTGAATGTGAGAGCGACAAGATACTTATCCTGATGGCTTTAAAAAGAGATGTTAAAAGTCTGATTCCCAAACCAAACTGGACACCCATTTAGATAGTGTTTCCTGAGGAATGTGTACCCAAAGTGCAATCCTTCCCCAAAGGCTGTTAGCCCTGGTGGCATCCTTGTTGCCTCATTCTACAAATCTCTCCATAATGGGGTCTGGTTGAGATTTGCTAAGTGGAACTGGCATGAAGCAGCAGCACACCAGCCATGGAGTGAGTTGTAGACTCAAGGTCCTATGGAAATTTAGGGTTACTTTAAAAAAATTACTTAAATTAATTTAGCATTTGCTTTATCTCCTTACTTAAGTACCGGTTTTTCATTTGATAAATAGCGTTGGACTTTAAGTTTTTGTCCGAGGAGACAACCCATCAGAAATTCCTTCCATCCATCCCAGACGTCCAAGCGAAGCATTGTGCCTGTGGATCAAGAGAGGCAGGTTACAGTCCAGTCCATCATGTGGCTTAGCTATTTTCTAAAAATAGCTTCCCCCACAGAGGCATGGACTAGATGCAAAAGTAACCTTGGAGTAAGTTGACAGAGATGTTATTCTTAGCTGAGGCCTGCACTGTGATTGCATATGATTTGCTGAAGTATTTTTTGCAGCCATCTGAAAACAGTGCTGTGGAAACTCATTCCATGATGATGTACATCTCACCATGTAAAACTAAAGCTATTTTGTTGGAAGAGGAAACTAAACACATGACAGGACAAATGGGCTCCTTCTTGGGCCTTCAGCTTGTGAGTGAGCTGTGGGTGGAGCTGAATGATCTTTTTGTTCTGTGCTTCACAAAACAGTGTGATATGAAACAGTGTGTTATGAAAGTTCATTGTCCGGGAGGATTTATTACTTGCTCCTCAATAGATGACCCTCTCTTGTTGCTGTGATACCACATTCCCTTTGCTCTTTGGGCAGGTGTTCTCCAGGAATCTTTCCTCAGCCTTAGGATCTACTCACTCTACACATCCCTCAGGATAAAACCCACGTGCCCCACCCTGACCTCTGTCATCTTCCTCCATCCAGCCTGCCTCACTTACTCTGTCCAGAGCATTTTGACCCCTACCTGTCCTTGAGATATACCAATTCCATTCCCATCTCAGTAACTAAAAATTTATAATTTATTTTGCTTCACGGGGTCTTTATCCAAATTTTCACAGGGGAGTGTTCTTCTTACTCAGTTTCCAATTCAAGCATCATGTACTCACAGAGGACCTTCTCAGCACCATAGCTAACTCAGTCTCTGCCACCACTGCCCCTCCCCTCTAATACTCTTTATCCCATGACCTTATTTTTACTTATTCATATTCCCTACCATCAGTACTTGAAATAATTTTACTTGTGTAAAGATTTGTTTTCATGCCCCCATTAGACAGAAAGCTCCTTCAGGATTGTTGCACTTGGTAAGTGCTCACTAAATAATTGTTGGTTGACTAACAGACAATCTCAGCGATGCTGATGGCTTCATTGACTACCCATATGTCACTCCCTCTCTAGTCCACGTCTCCAGCTCAGCCTCTGCTGCAGCTCCAGATCCCCTTGCAGGGGACGCTGCCATACAAGGGACCACACTACCTTCAAGTTGTCTAGAAGACAACTTGTTAGCTTTCATCCCAACCTGCTTTTCCTCTTGAATTTATCTCAGAGTTGTTCTTCATTCATCCCTTTTTCTTTTCTTTTTTTAAAAATTGATATTAGAGAGGAAGGGAGAAGGAGAGAAAGAAACATCAATGATGAGAAAGAATCATTGACCGGCTGCCTTCTGCATGCCCCACATTGGGGACTGAGCTCACAACCCAGGCATGTACCCTGACCAAGAACCAAACTGTGACCTCTTGGTTCATAGATCAACACTCAACCACTGAGCCATGCTAGCTGGGCGCATCTCATGCTCTGCATCTATACAGTCACTGAGGCCTGACTAGTTTATCTCAGAAATGTTAAAGAACTGTTTCCTCATCTTCATCTCAACCAGCTCCACCCTATTTCATGCCAAGATCATCTGTCTCCTTAATCTACTCTGAGAAGCTCCCAAGAAAGTTCCTCTTCCCTTTATTCAGGTCTCTGCTCAAATGTCATCTCATTTGGCTGTGTAAAAATAGCCTTCCCCACTTTCCCATTCCTTATATCCTGCTTTCTTTTACTTCATAGTTCTCATTTCTGTTTAAAATTCGTTATTTTTCTGTTAACTTGATGGTGTTTGTTTTCCCCAATGGCAATACAGACTTCCAGAGGGTGGGAGCCTCGCCACTCTCTCTCACAGGTCTCTGCCTGCTTTCTCAGTGGTTCCTGCTCATGGGGAATGTTCAGTGAGTATTTGTTAAATGAAGCACATTCTGAGCATGTGCTGCCTTCCTTACACTTAACATCCCAGCAGGCTGGTCTGCCCTTCTGGATACACACCAGGCTGTTTCTGGCTCTGGGCCTTCTTCTTTTGCTGCACTTCTGTCTGAATTCTTCTGACTCCTTCCCCACACCCTCATACCAATAATTTATGATGTAACATTGGCATCATCTTCTCCAAGAAGCCCTCCTTGACTACACCATTCTCTCACTTATCTAAAGAGGTTAAAGTACTGCTCAACTGGTGGCCATAATATATTTTGGTACTATCATTGAGCATACATTCCTACTTTGGAATTGCTAGTTTGCAAATGCTAACAGAGAACTCTTTTGAGTCCAAGCATCATATATCATCCAGCCTGTGAGCTCTGTTTTAGTTATGCTTTTGAGTTGCAAGGAAGATCTCAAGAAAATGGGTTTATTATATAAAGACAATGACTGGAAATGGTGTGCATTAGGGACCAAGGCCCCAGAATCTCTGCTCTCTCTGTCTCTTTGTGTATCTTCTCACTTTCTCCATCAACAGGCTGCCCTGCTCCCAGTTCTATTCTATCTATCACAACTTTGGCTTTTATTCAATATTAATTTACCACACCCAACCTTATTTCATGGTACCTTTCATTTTCTATTCCTACTGATAACCAAGACTAATAATAATGGGAATAATCCTATATAATAAAAGGCTAATCTGCAAATTGACCGAACAGCAGAATGACCAGTCACTATGACATGCACTGACCACTAGGGGACATATGCTCAATGCAGGAGCTGCCCCCCGGGGGTCAGTGCACTCCCACAGGGGGAGCGCCGTGCAGCCAGAGCCAAGCACACGGCCGGCAAGCATAGCAGTGGTAGTGGGAGCCTCTCCTGTCTCCATGGCAGCGCTAAGGATGTCCAACTGCCAGATTAGGCCCAATCCTCATGGGCTCCCAGACTGCAAGAAGGCACAAGCCAGACTGAAGGACCACCTCCTCCCAGAGTGCACAAATTTCGTGCACTGGGTCTCTAGTAATAATATATTGAATATGAGCAGCTAGTATTCATTGAGTGCTTATTATATGTTCTGGCTTTGTTCTAAGTACTTTACATGAGTGAGATAATTTAAAATTCATAACAGCCTTGAGTGATAGATTGTATTACTTCCATTTGACAGCTGGGGAAACTGAGGCATTATGAGATTAAATAACTTGCTCAAGTTTTACATACCCAGCAAGCAGTGGAACCAGGAATTGGACCTGCATAATCTGGCTCCTATGCCCACGTTCCTGTCCTTTATGTCTCGTTTTCTATTTCTTATTGTCATTTATTCATCTATTCATTTATTCCCTTGATGCTATACTGTGGTTCAACTACCAAGTCCCTGCTGGGTCTCACTAAGGATTACCTTCTGCCTTTCTTAGTCTTACCAATTCTCAGTTGCAGACTGACTTGCCTACCCCAGGAACCCCACTGGCAGGACTTATTAGAAGCTAGATATCTACAGGTGGGATCTTCCTAGCCCGTCTATCCTTCCCTAAGTGGTTGCCTCACCTCAAGATCTCAGCTCTCCCTGTCCACTGCTGATGAGTCCTGATTCTGAAAATGACTGTGAATGCTGTGTGATTTAAACTCTCACCAACAATAGGGTGCTAGTACTTCCATCAAGCCTTGAGTTTTACTCTGCTTTAATTCCCTATCTGGGAGAAAATGTTATAACTATCAATTTCAGTTCCTTGAAATAAAGCAGTCCTAATTTCTAAAAGAACTAAGATAAGAAAGAATGTTTTCTTCTGTTAATGCTCAACTTTTATTTATCCAGAGAATTTCTAAGCAAGTTAACCAGCATTATTTATTAGCCAGTCCTTCCATTCCAATCAATTTTCTGCCCATTAAATTTTTTCATAAGTTTAGTAATTCTATAGGGAAATAAAAATTTACTTGAGAAATGCTATGTTGTTCCAAAAAATACAACTAAAATCTATACAACTAAAATCTATAACTGAAGTGAAAACAAAACTAATGGGACTTAATCTTCAGGCCCTCTTATTCTATGAGCTTTATAATTCTTTACTAGAGGCCTGATGCACAAAATTCCTGCAAGGGGCTCAGCCCCTGCCATTATGCAGCCTCAGGTTCCCCGCTGCTCCAGCTTCATTTAGAACATCTAGTCTAATTAGCATATTATGCTTTTATTATTATAGGTTCTTAATTTTGGATTATTTTGTAAGAGATCCCCAAAATTGTTTATATTTACAAAATCTGGATTCATCCACTTGCTGTTTGCAAACCTATGCATCTACCATGCCCAAACCATGCAGGAAATCAGATGCAAGCAGTAGAGAATTGGTATTCATGTGGTCCCTGTATCCCAAGTTCCAGGTTCCTCATCTATGCTCTAAGGAAATACCTGCCTATCTGACTTAGGCTCTTTCATCTTGAATGTAGAAGATCTTTCTCTGGTTTGGGTTTCCCCTAGCGAGAAACAAAGCAAAACATTGATCAGAACTTAAAAAGCACCAATAAAAATAGGTATACATAAATTCGTGCTGGGTTGGCAATATAAATTGTTGGAAACAACCCAGTCTTCAGTGTGTGATTACCATTTATTAGCAGTATGTCCTTTAGCAGGTCAGTTAACTTCCTGAGCCTCGTCTGTAAAAGAAATTAAAATGGCACAGTAGGTCTCCAAGGAGCCTAAGGGAGCCTACTAGAGGAACCAAGGAGAGAGGAGGGGTCTGGAGCCAGCCCAGATGTCAGCGTTTGAGCTGACAGGAGCCTGCTCCTGGAGCAGTCTCTCAGGTGCAATGTGTTCAGCCTGGCCATGAAACCTCCCGTGGGTCACTTACAGTGAAAAGTACCAATAACATCATCCTGTAAAGGAAAGGCTTTCATTTGTTTACTCATTTATTTAGGCACACCTATTCCAGAAAGTATTAATGTCAGTTTATAAGAATATATAAAATATAAACAGGATAATGAGCAAACAAGCACATGAATAAGCAAGAGGAAAGTTAGGGCCACAATAATCTCAGGAGCTAGAAATGGGCTAAAATGAACATCTATCCCTTATAGATAAATACAAGAAAATGTGTGTGTGTGTGTGTGTGCGCGCGCGCACACGCATGCCTATATAAGGTATCACTAACCTCGAGTCACAAATATTTTAGGATATTTAGCTTTGATAAGTTCTTGATAAGTTCATCATTAAATATTCTACTACCAAAAGTCCTTTAATCTTCTTATTATTTATCTTCTTTCTTTTTTTGTTTTTGTTTTTTGTTAATCTTCACCTGAAGATTTATTTATTTATTTATTTATTTATTTATTTATTTATTTATTAGAGAGAGAGAGAGTAAAAGAGCAGGGGAGAGACAGAGAGAGAAACGTCGATGTGAGAGAGACACATTGACTGGTTGCCTTCCATATGTGCCCCAACTGAAGCTGGAGATTGAAACTGCAACCAAGGTGCATGCCCTGGATAGGAACTGAACCTGCGACCCTTCGGTCCAAGGGCCAATGCTCCAACCACTGAGCCAAGTCCTTAGGGCTGCTTATCAGCTGCTGGAATCTTATTGTCTCTCTGTCCACTTCATTGAAACTATTCTCTCTGTGTTTACCAACGATCTTTAAGCCAAATCAAAAGTTATTACTTAGAAATTGTTTTTTGCCTCTTCTGGCATCCTGAAAATGGGCTCTTCTTCATCATCTGTAACAATGCAAAGTTCAGTTCCCCTCTCAACTCTGACAGCTTTCTGTGTCTCATTTCCTGACTGTCTACTTGCCCTGACTTCATGGTGTCCTTAGCAGTGGTCCTTGGCCCTCAACACACGATCCTGTAATTGCTCTCTAAGGAAGGGACCTCTCCTAGAGCTCAATATGATAGCAGTATCTGCTAACTCAACTGTTACTCAAGCCCTACCTCCATGTTTATCATGGAGTTGTGCTTTCAGGTTGGCCACTAACTAGCTGAGTAACTTACAGGGGGGAAAAAACCCAACATGAAATTTCTGAGTTTCCTTATATCTAAAGGTTAGTACCCAAAGCATAATTTCCTTTTCCTAAGTTGGCACTGCTGTCCTAGTGACAGAACCCAGGTGCCCCCCTCTTCTTTAATGTGATCCAGCATGACATTTTGTCTCTTCTTCCATAATTTCTCAGACTTGTCTGATTCATTGCTAGTGGAGTTATCAAAAGTTCCAGTTAGCACCAGACCAGTGTTGCTTAGCGATTGAGCGCCAACATATGAATCAGGAGGCCACAGGCTGATTTTTAGTCAGGCCACAGGCCTGGGTTTCGGGCTCCGTCCCAGGTGTGTGTGTGTCGGGGGGGAGGGGTGGTATGCAGGAGGCAGCAGATTGGTGGTTTTCTCTCATCATTGACGCTTCTGTCTCTCTCCCACTCCCCTTCTCTCTGAAATCAATAAGGATATATATATATATATATATTAAAGTTCTAGTTAGCATACCACCCTGCTTCCAGTATTTCCTCATTCCTTTCTATGTTTTATGCTGCTTGTTAATGCATGCCTGTTCCAGAATGTACATGATTTCAGAGGCTGAGCACATTAAACCTGTGTTCTGTTGCCTTACCCCTAAGAATCTCCTTAATCTGACCTCACCTATGTTTCCCATTGGTCTCACCAAGGCTCCACTCTTCCGGACAGTCTCCTGCTTGCTTTTCCTCCTGGATTAAATCATGTCCATAAACATGTGGTGCATGTTTTGCTCCTGGCCCAGACGCCTGGAATGTCTTCCCATCCCCCTTGCTGATGATCCTGCCCCTTTTTGTGCTCAAGCCCCATATTCTTTCAAATGCCTTTCCTTGAGCCTACATTGAACTGTCTTATTGGGTTACAACTGAGTATATGTGCATTTCTCACTCCCACTAGATGCAGAGGCAGTTTTGTATACTTCTGTGTGAGCTAGTTTGTGCAATGACTAATTAAGCTACTTAAATCTTTTATTTTCATTCTGAATTTGACTGCTTCTCTAAAACCTTCTGATTTTCCACTGTCATTGGAAGGTAATAAAGGTTCAACTCCAGAAAGGGCCAGGAATGACTCACTAGAAAGAAGGGAAGCTGGAAAAAAGGCTGATAAAGGGCACTTTTCATCCATTAGTTTAAAAAGGTGGGGGTACTTAAGGAATGCTAGGGGTGCTTTTGGAAAAGATACTTCATGCAGGCCAAAGATGTCCTTTCCCTTCGAGTTTCTTTTTTCCTTGCCTCCCCTCCCATGCCCTGTGTTCTCACAGTGGCCAAAGTAACCCATCCTGGTCATACTGGAGTCTCTAACCTTATATCTGAAAACACTTATTCCTACAGAGATATTTTAATATGTTGGTGTGATGATACACCCTGAACAAGTCATTTAATTACTCAGAGCCTTTTTGCTTTCTTTAAATATTTAAAAATTTGGGTTGGGCCAAGACATTTCTGAATTCTCTTCTAGCTCTACAATATCACATCATGATCTGAGCAACATAGGCTGGAAGAACAGTCAACCTGTTTTTTCCCATTTACCCTTTAGTATTTCATTAAATAACTAGAAGTTGCTTAGGGACAAGTGACTCTTGTGTGCCCTTTCTCAAAGAGCCCCACCATGCTCTGGGCAGGGTTGATCCCCAGCAAACACATAGAGCAGGCATGTGCTTTACAGTGAGGAACTCTGGGGGCAAATCCTAGAACAGCGCTTCCTCTGACCAGAACAGGATGATGGGTGTATACTGGGGCTTCCAGTGAAAATGGAAGTGTAGGTAGTGCAGTACTTGCATTCTACCACAACCACATCAAAACTTTAACTAGAATACAGAACAACCATCATTCATAAGTGCCTGAAATATAGCTAAACAGAGGTTCTACAATTAGGAAATTAAAGAGTAAGCCACATTGTGAATGGTATGAGGGGCAGAGATACTGAGTCAGCTGGTCTCATACAAAAATATGGCAGATAAAAATTGGGAGGGATTGTCATTATAGAGGTCCATCCTGAGGAATGAAGGGTCCCAGATTCACACCAGGCTTCCTAGCCCAGGGTTCCAAGGAAAAGAAGTACCTATAACTTCTGGCTGTAAAAATCAGGGGAGATTGAGGCCTAGAAAGACGGAGGCTGCTGGAGTCCCAGGCAGTTCCTCTTAAAGGGCCCACTCACAGACATACTTGAACTCAATTGCTTTGAGCTCCAGCACTGGGGGCAATAGTTAGAAAGGCACCAAGGACACACGAGGAGGAACAGAAGTGTCTGACAAAAGGACAAGAGCTAGAGGGGCAGCTTTCTTCTGAACAGAAGAGCTAGAAGAGGCCATTGTTCTTTTCTGTTTTTGTTTATTGGTTTATGTTGTTCATTATAATCCACAAATGAGTGGGATCATGTGATATTTATCTTTCTTTGACTGGCTTATTTCACTTAGCATAATGTTCTCCAGGTCCATCCATGCTGTTGCAAATGGTAGGAGTTCCTTCCTTTTTATAGCAGCGTAGTATTCCATTGGGTAGATGTACCACAGTTTTTTAATTCACTCATCTGCTGATGGGCATTTAGGCTGTTTCCAAATCTTACCTATTGTAAACTGTGCTGTTTTGAACACAGGGGTGCATATATCCTTTCTGATTGGTGTTTCTAGTTTCTTGGTATATATTCCTAGAAGTGGGATCACTGGGTCAAATGGGAATTTCATTTTGAGTTTTTTGAGGAAACTTTATACTGTTCTTCACAGTGGCTGCAGCAATCTGCATCCCCAGGGTAGTGCATGAGGGTTCCTTTTTAGCCATATCCTCACCAGCACTTGTTGTTTGTTGATTTGTTGATGATAACCATTCTGACAGGTGTGAGATGGTACCTCACTGTCAGTCTGTGTGAGTCCCTTGTTCTGTGGTGGGTCTCTTGCAGATGGCAAATTTATGGGTCATCTTTTGTTATCCATTTATCCCCCTATATCTTTTGATTATAGAATTTAACCCATTTATGTTTAATATTATTATTGATAAGTATATGTTTTTTTCATTTTTATTTTTTTAATTTCTTTATTAATTAAGGTATTACATATGTGTCCTCATCACCCATTACCCTTTCCAACTCCCCCTTCTCTCTCATGCCCTCATCCCCTTATGTCCATGTCCATTGATTAGGTTTATATGCATGCATACAAGTCCTTTGGTTGATCTTTTCCCCTTACCCCCACCCTCCTCTACTTTCCCTCTGAGGTTTGACAGTCAATGCTTCTCTATGGATCTGTTTTTGTTCATCAGTTTATGTTGTTCATTATATTCCTTAAATAAGTGAGATCATGTGATACCTTTCTTGGACTGGCTTATTTCACTTAGCATAATGCTCTCCAGTTCCATCCATGCTCTAGTTTGAAGCAGCCTCCTTTTTCTCCTTTTTCTTCTTCTTCCTCTTCTTAAAGAATACCTTTCAGCATTTCATGTAATACTTGTTTGGTGTTGATGAACTCCTTTAGCTTCTTCTTATCTGTGAAGCTCTTTATCTGATCTTCAATTCTGAATGATAGCCTTGGTGGATGAAGTAATTTTGGTTGTAAGTTCTTGCTATTCATCACTTTGAAAATTTCTTGCCACTCCCATCTGGCCTGCATAGTTTCTGTTGAGAAATCAGCTGACAATCGTATAGGTGCTCCCTTGTATGTAAGTGTTTTTCCCTTGCTGCTTTTAATATTCTCTCTTTGTCTTTTGCTCTTGGCATTTTAATTATGATGTGTCTTGGTGTGGTCCTCTTTGGGATTCCTTCTGTTTGGGATTCCTTCTGTTTGGGATTCTGTGCACTTCCTGGACTTGTAAGTCTATTTCTTTCACCAGGTCGGGGAAGTTTTCAGTCATTATTTCTTCAAATATGTTTTCAGCATCTTGCTCTCTCTCTTCTTCTGGCACCCCCATAATTTTGATGTTGGTACACTTGAAGTTGTCCCTTTCCAATTTTTGGATTCTTTTTCTTTTTGCTTTTCCAGTTGAATGTTTTTAGCCTCTTGGTATTGATTCTTTCATTTCCTCTAGTCTGCTCTTGGGTCTCTGTAAAATATTTTTTATTTCAGTCAGTGTATGCTTAATTTCTAGTTGGTCCTTTTTCATATTGTCGAGGGTCTCACTGAATTTCTCGGCCTTTTTTAGGAACCTCTTGAAAAAAACTTTATAACCGTGGTTTTGAACTCTATATCCAGTCATTGGTTTTCCTCCATTTCCTTCATTTGTGATCTGTTTCTTTGTCTCCGCATTTTCACTGCTTCCCAGAGTTGGTAGCGTAGCTTTTTGTGCTAGGTGTCTCGGCCTACCCTGTTACCTGAAGTGGAAACTCTTGATGCACCCCTTTGTGAACTGTGTGTATAACCTTGATTGCTGTTGGTACCACTGGGAGGAATTGACCTCCATTTGGTTGTGAGGATCACTGTGTCTATGCTGAGAGACAGCCTTATGTGACAAAACTTGCAAATTTGTAAAAGCCTCTGTGCTCAGCTTGGATGGGGCAGAGTTTCAGGGTGGAGCTGACAGCTGTGGCTTCCAGTCAGCCCCACCCCACGAGATTCCGGGTCTCAGTGTCCACAGGCAATTGCTGCAAGCACCTCTGAGAGAAAGGCACCCTAGAGTTTGGCCTGCTGTCAAACAGTTCGCTCTTTTCCCCAGTAAATACGGACTCCCAGATTTTTGCCCAGCACAGTGCTGTCCAGAGCTCCTGTCTCCCTCCTGCCAGATCAAGCCAGTGACCCAGTCAACAGTCCGTCCTCTTATGTGTGTACTCACGCAAGTGCCTCCAGACCTCTGCCTTTCACTGTTCCCCTGAAATTCCTCCTTACACTCCAGATTCCCTCCGTATGAGCCTGGGTCCCCCAGGTCTAACCCAGAACTGGGGTTCAGTGCAGTCTGGAGCTTTTGTCTCCTTCCCACTAAAGCACACCAGCTGGGCTGGTCCTCTCTGTGTGCCTGTTTCTCCATACCTCAGGCTTTGCAGCTCCTCCAATTCTCCGTGTGCGTTTCTCTTCCCTTCTAGTTGTAGAACTTCTAGTCATCCAACTTTCCTCTGGTTCTGGATGATGTCTGTTTTGTCTTTTAGTTGTATTTTTGAAATTATTGTATGAGGCAGCAGTTTAGGTGTTTACCTATGCTGTCGTCTTGGTTTCTCTTCCTCGTTTTTATTCTTAATGTTTGTGTTTCTTCTTGCCTTTCTGTTTCTTCTTTTTACAGCAATCCATTTAGCATTTTCTTGCATTGCTGGCTTGGTGGTAATAAACTCTCTTAGCCCCCCCCCTTTTTTTTTAAATCTGTGAAGCTCCTGATTCCACCTACAATTTTGAATGATAGCCTTCCTGGGTATAGTATTCTTGGATTCAGTCCCTTGCTTTGCATCGTTTTGTATATTTTATTCCATTCCCTTCTGGCTTGGTTGTGTTCTTGTTGAGAAATCAGTTTATATTCTAATAGGAGATCCCTTGTAGGTAACTTTCTGTCTCTCTCCAGCAGCTTTAAAATTCTTACTTTGCTGTTGGTGTTTGCCAATTTAATTATGATGTGTCTTGGTGTTGGGCTTTTGGAGTTCATTTTGTTTGGGACTCTATGTGCTTCTTGGACTTGTGTAGTTTGTTTTCTGGCCAATATCAGGAAAGTTTTGTCATTATTTCTTCAAACAGGTTTTTTAAAAATCTTTATTGTTCAGTTTATTAATTACATTGTTTCCCCTTTTTTATCCCCCTGTAGCTCCCCTCCACCCTGTACCTATCCCACTCTCCACCTTCACCTCCCCCTCCCCACTGTCCTCTCCCATTGTTGCAAGATTTTTGTCCAGTCTCTTGCTGTACTTCCCACAACCCTTTTCTCCCCAAGAATTGTCAGTCCATTCCCTCTCTATGTCCATGTTTCTGTTAAATTCACCAGTTTATCCTGTTCATCAGACTATCAATTCACTTGATTTTTATGTTCATTTGTTGATAGATGTGTATTTGTTGTTCATAATTTATATTTTTACCTTTTTCTTCTTCCTCTTCTTAAAGAATATCTTTCAGCATTTCATATAATATTGGTTTGGTGGTGATGAACTCCTTTAGCTTTTTCTTATCTGTGAAGCACTTTATCTGATCTTCAATTCTGAATGATAGCTTTGCTGGGTAGAGTAATCTTGGTTGTAGATTCTTGCTATTCATTATTTTGAATATTTCTTGCCACTCCCGTCTGGCTTGCATCGTTTCTGTTGAGAAATCCGCTGACAATCGTATGGGTGCTCCCCTATAGGTAACCAACTGTTTTTCTCTTGCTGCTTTTAATATTCTCTCTTTATCTTTTGCTCTTGACATTTTAATTATGATGTGTCTTGGTGTGGTCCTCTTTAGATTCCTATATTTTGGGGTTCTGTGTACTTCTTGGGCTTTTAAGTCAGTTTCTTTCACCAGGTGGGGGAAGTTTTCAGTCACTATTTCTTCACGTAGGTTTTCATTAACTTGCTCTCTCTCTTTTTCTGGCACCCCAATAATTCGGATGTTGGCTTGCTTGAGGTTGTCCCAGAGGCCCCTTACGCTATCTTCAATTATCTGAATTCTTTTTGTTTCTTGCTTTTCCAGCCGAGTGGATTTTTCTTCTTTGTATTTCAAATCTTTGACTTGGTTCTTGTGGCCCTCTGGACTGCTTTTAGGACTTTGTGTAATATTTTTTATTTCAGTCTGTGTATGCTTGATTTCCAGTTGGTCCTTTTTCATATCCGTGAGGGTCTCGTTCATATCCTCAGAGGCCTTGTTCATTTCCTTGAGGGTCTCATTCATTTCCTTGTAAGTCTCATTCATTTCCTGGTGGGTCTTGTTTATTTCCTCATAGTTCTCATTAAGTTCATAGGCCTTTTCTAGGAGCCTCTTGAAAAGCCTTATTACCGTGGTTTTGAACTCTATATCTAGTCGTCTTTTTTCCTCCATTTCTTTCATACCTGATTTCTTTCCATATCTCTGTATGGTGGCTGCTTTATGTGGTAAAATGTCCTCTAAGAGTCAGTGGCACAGCCTCCCCAGTTACTTGAGGTGGGTACTCTTACTGCAATCCTTTATGGGTTGTACAGTATTTTTGAATTTAAACCCAGCTTGTTGTTGTTAGCCCTAGGAGGGTTTGACCTCCAGGCCAATTGGCTGTGAAGGGAGACTCAAACAGGTTTTTTATTCCTTGCTTCTCTTCCTTTCCTCTGGTACCTCTATTATGAGGATGTTGTTTTATTTTGTGTTGATTCAAAGCTCTCTTAGGCTCTTGTCTTGCTTTTCAAATTTTCTTTCCAGTTGCTGCTGTGTTTGTGTGTTTTTTACTATCTTGTCTTCTAATTTGCTGATGTGGTTCTCAGCCTCTTCTAGTTTACTGTTATTACTTTCTACTGTGTTCTTTATTGCAGCTATATCCTACTTCATTTACTCTTGGTCCCTTTTCATGTTGGTGACATTCTTATTACTAATAGATATTTTAGTTAATGCTTTAGGAAAAGCTTTTTGCCCAGTACACTTAGATTTTCTTGAGTATTCACTTATTTCACTTGGCCAATTTAAATTAATCTGAAAACTTTATTACTATTTTACTGTCAATTTTAATACTCAAGCAGAAATCTTAGTTTACCCTGTAAATATTAGTGGAAAGGAGTATTTGCATTTTTGAGTAGGTCCTGAGCATTCCTGGTAATAGACTGAATTTAGATATAGAGCAGCTATTGCTGGCCGAGTCTCTGTCTGCCACCTGGGTCCCGGTCTGAGTTGTGCGTGGAAGGCGAAGAAGCCTTGGGGGCAGGAGACCTCCCTCAGGAGGGGTGAGAATTCAAGCCCCTGCAAGGTTTGTGGGTGAGGGTCTGTGCCCTCCTCTGTTGACCTTTTAGTTCTCTCTTGTTGGCCCCTCTGCGACTGTGCCTGTCTTAGGTTGTTCCTTCCCTGAGGAATCTTACTCATCTCTGGCTAACCAGCCATCCTCCGGGGCCAAACAGGGTGATGTGAGGTTCAGTTCTGACTCCTTTGTAGTCTATGCCCCTGTGGCATCCACGTCCAGCACCTGCCTTGGGGGTCCCCTCGCCAAGGGGCGAGGTCCCGGTACTGATCACATTTCTTGGGGGACCCAGGTTTCTTCTCCAGAGAGGGCCCAGCTCACACCATTGGTTGAGAGACAGATTCATGGTGCCATCTGCCCAGAGGCTTCAGCCACAACTTGAACTGAAAGCTCAGGCAACAGCTGTGTGTATTTGGATAGTAAGAAGAGGGTCCCTCTTGGCAAAAAGGGCAAGAGGGACCAATATAGAATGCTCGGATGCCTTCCCAGTGCCTTAATTCCTTTGGAAAGGGATTAATTCCTTTCCTATCCTTTTTTTTTTAATTGCTGCCCAACATTCAAAGAATTAGTTTGTAAGTTTATTTGGGATAATTGTATAATATGCTGTTGTCAAATATCAAAAATTATAATGACATTGTAGAATAATATCATGTAAGGGTATTATGGTGTCACGGGAGGTTAAGGAGGGCCTAGCCTAAGGACTGGTGTCAATCGGAGATGACAAGCTCTAGGTCGGGTGACATTCTTATTCAACTCCTTATAATTCTTGTTGAATTGTGTGTATTTGTCATTGAGTTGTGTGTATTTGTTATTCATTCATTTGAGCATCCTTATTACCATTACTCTGAATTCTTTGTCTGACATGTTACTGGCCTCCATTTCATTTAACTCCCTTTCTTATGATTCCTTTTTTCTTTCCTTTGGGGATTACTTTTTTGTCTTCCCATGTTTTTCTGTAACATTTTAATTGTTTCTGTGTCCTAGATCCAATTGTTTTGCTACCCAGTTTCTTTTTGGGATAGTGCTACTGGTGTGCCCTTTCAGGACTCCTGGGCTTGGTAATCTAGCATAGCTCCCTACTTGAGCTATCTGGGTTCTTTAGATGTAGGCCTATGAGCTGAAAAGGATCAACTGTGATGTATAAAAGTCAGCAGCCATGGTGGACGGTGTCCCAATTTTTGTTGCCTTGTACCCTTGGTTAAAATTATGCATGCCCAGCAGGGTCTCACAGTGTCACCCAGGAGCCATCTGTTGTTGTGGTTGGCCTCAGGAGGCATGCACTCTGGAAAGGCGAGACTGTGGTGTCCAGAGTTCTGTGGGTGTGGGGTGGGCAGAGTCAACTTTTGCTGCTGCCTCCATGGTTGGATACATGCGCCCCCAATGGCAGCTCACAGGGGTGCCCACGGTGCATTTGCCATTACAGTGTACTGACATACTTTGAAGTGCTCTGGCACTGAAGCCACATGGTCAAGGTGTCTGTGGGAAGGTATTCAGGAAGAGGAATTTCAGAATTTCTAGTGCACCCCTGTTTGTATAAGTGCATGCTCAGTGGGAGCTCACAGTGGCACACAAGGGCTGCCTGTGCAGCAGTGTGATTGGGAGGTCTTCTCACTGGAAAAGCGTGACTGTAGTGTCCAGAGTTCTGCAGCTGTGGGGAGGGAAGACTCAGTTTTTGCTGCTTCACCCGTGTTTGGATACTCACTCCCAGAGGTGGCTCATAGGGGCATCTACAGTGCATTTGCCAATGTAGCGCACTGACGTACTGAAGGGCCCTGGAACTAAAGCTGCATGATCAAGGTATCTGTGGGCAAATATTCAGGATGGGTGAATTCAGAATTTCTACTGCTGGGGGAGTGTGTCCCTGTTTGTACAAGATTACACCCAGTGAGGGCTCCCAGCGGCTCCCAGGAGCAGTCTGTGGATCGATGGACTTAGAGGGCCTGCATGGTGGCAACACATGACTGTGGCAATGTGTTTGTTGGCGCAGAGCTCTGATGCATTCTGAGGGGCCCTGGTGCTAAAATTGCACAGCTGGAGTGTCTGTGGGCAGCTATTCAGAATAGAGAATTCAGAAATTTCTACTGTGGAGCAGTGCATCCTTGTCTGTACAAAATTGCACCCAACAGGGGCTCATAGCAGCATCCAAGAGCTGTCTATGGAGTTGTATGCCCTGGAGGCCTGCACACTAGAAACACATGACTGTGGTGTCCAGTGGTCTGCTGCTGGGAAGTTGCACTTACTGCTGCAGGAGCAGTGTATCTTTGGAGGTGGAGTTCCCAGGGTCTGCGGGTCTGTGGGTGGGGCAGCAGGATTTTGGCTGAATTGGCTGCTTGGTCACAAGCAGTGTCTAAGGGCTGTCTGAGTGGTGGTGTTGATAAGTTCCTAGAAGAGTTTGCTCTCCTCTTCAAGATGGTGTGGGCTCCATGCCCAAGTCCTGCAGTTTGGGAAGTGTCCACAGTGGTAGTAGTCTCTTCCTGTCCAAGAGAGCCTTGTCTGCCTTCTGATCACTTTGTAGCTCATGCCAGGTGGCCCTAGGCAGGACACAGGAGGTAGATAACCATGGCCTGCATCTCCCAGAAGGTCCCAGAGCCAGTGAACTTAGTAGACAGCTTCAGATAACATCAAAGCACCACCCAACCACCACCACAAGTGATACACTCAAGGGAAGTCTCAGTGGGTACCAGAGTCTCACTGAAGTAAATCCTTCTCCATGGAGTGGGCCCTGGCACATCTGATCCTCCAAGTGGTTGCAGCCAGTCCTTGCATCTGATTAGCCACATGGCAAATTCTTTCCATCACTGTGCCAATAGCAATCAAGGTTTAACTACAACAGGAGAGTGTATACAACCCAAAGACACATAAGGGCACACCTGGAGTGCCCAGCTTGGGTAATCAGGGAGGCTGTGCCATTGAGACCTACCCAATACCTATTAAATTAGGCCACTCTACCAAGTCCAGGAGATGTAGGAGCTCTACCTAATACATTAGAAACCAACACTGGGAGGCTACCAAAATGAGGAGATAAAGAAACATGGCCCAAATTAAGGAACAGAACAGCACTCCAGAAAAGAACTAAACAAAATGGAGACAATCAATCTACTAGACACAGAGTTCAAAATACTGCTTTAGCCCAGTCAGCGTGGCTCAGTGTTTGAGTATTGACCTATGAACCAGGAGGTCACGTTTGGAATACAGGTCAGGGTACATCCTCGGGTTGCAGGCTCAATTCCCAGTGTGGGCATGCAGAAGGCAGCCAATCAATGATTCTCTCTCATCACTGATGTTCTTATCTCTCTCTCCTTCTCCCTTCCTCTATGAAATCAATTAAAGCATATTTTTAAAAAATCCCACTGGTTATAAGGATGCTCCATGAACTTGAAAGAAGAGTAGATGAACTTTGTGAGAATTTAACAAAGAAATCAGAAATATAAAAATGGAGATAGAAAACATGAAAAAGAACCAGTCAGAAATAAAGAATACATCAACTGAAATGAAGAATACATTACAAGGAATCAACAATGGAGTAGATGAAGCAGAGGATCAAGTCAGAGATTTGAAAAGTAAGAAATAAAACACCCAATCAGAATAGCAAACAAGAAAAAAAGAATTTAAAAAACCACTGAGGAGAGTAAAAGGAGCCTCTGAGACAGCTTTAAGCATACCAACATTCACATCAGGAAAAAGAGAGAAGATAAAGAATTTAAAATCTATGTGAAAAAATTATGGTGGAAAACTTTCCTCACCTGGTGAAGGATTTAAACATACAAGTCCAGGAAGCACAGAGAGTCCCAAACAAGATGAACCCAAAGAGGTTCACACCAAGACATAATGAAAATTACAAGGATTAAAGAGAGAGAATCTTCAGAGCAGCAAGAGAAAAGCAGTTAGTGATGACAAGGGAGCTCCCATAAGAATGTCAGAAATTTTACAGGCCATAAAGTATTGGCAAAAAATATTTAATGGCCTGGCTGGTGAGGCTTAGTGGATTGAGCATCACCCTGTGCCCCAAGAGGTTGCTAGTTCAATTCCAAGTCAGGGCACATGCCCAGGTTATGGGCTTAATCCCCAGTAGGAGGTGTGCAGGAAGAAGTTGACTGATGTTTATCTCATTGATATTTTTATCTCTATCTCCCTCTTCCTTCCACTCTTTTTGAAATCAACAAAAGCATTTAAAAAGAAAGATATTTAAAGTGATGAAAAGGACCTATAACTAAGGTTAGTCTACCAAGCAAAAATATTCATTAGCATCAAAAAACCTATAAAGAGCATCCCAGATAAGAAAAAACTAGAGTTCATCACAATCAAACCAGTACTACATAAAATGTTTATGAAGAAGAAGGAAAAAGGAGTAAAAATATGAATAATAAAATATCAATAAATGCATATCTATCAACCATTGAATCTAAAAAACAAATGAACAAGCATAACAGAAACAGATACCCAGATATAGAGAACATTTTGATATTTCCAGTTGGAAGGGAGGTTTGAGATGGGTGAAAAGGTGAGAGGATTAGGAAAGACAAATTGGTAGTAACAGAATAGTCATGAGGATACAAATCATAGCATAGGGTATATAGTCAGTAATATTGTAGTAATTGTATGGTATCAGACGGTTACTAGATTTATTGTGATAATCACTTACTAAGTCATATAATGCCTAATCACTGGGGTATACACATGAAACTAATATAATATTGTATGCTAACTGCAATTGAAAAATAAAAAAATTATTTTTATTAAAAGAAAGAAATTGTTGATTAAAAAAAAAAACATGTTCTGACCCAAGAGTGAATTTGATTAGAAATGTGAAGAGTCAACTTGGGAAAAACAGGTTTCCATTTTGGGTAATGGACTTCAGCAAGCAATATTTACTTATATTCAGAGTATATTGAATTGTAAATTTTGAAAAAGTCAAATAAACACTATACCACATTAAATAGTAAATAAAAAAAACAACCCAGGAATGATCATTGATGTCAAACTTTTCAGAGCCTCAATTAAAAATAACATAAAAGAATAAGTAAATATGGTAGGAGAAGTAACAATGAGTGCAAATTTAACATTTATAAAGAGCAAAATTGCTTAACTCAAGAAGAATGTCTACAAAGAGCTATTGTAAGTTGAAAGAACTCAAATTCCATTGCATGGCGCCACTTAAAAATGTGCTGATTGTCAGCAAAGATTCATTTGCTTCAAGTAAGAATCTCTATAAGGTTTGAAAGATTTTCCAATGTAGTTAAAACAAACCTGGAAGTTTTACTGGTGTTAGGCTAGCAGTACAGTATTAAAAGAGAAGCTGTATCTGCTGTGAGGAATGAATGCCAGCTCACCGGGGCAGTTCAGCCTACATAGTAGTGGCTTCACCCTGTTTAAAAGTTTAATATGAGATTGCATAAAGCCAGGCTCAGAACTGTGTGTATCATGCTACCACTGTGTTAAAAAGAGGAAAAAGAATATGTACTTGAATTTGCTTTTATATATGCTGCAAACATATTTGAAAGAGAACAAGACAAGACCCTGAAACCTTTCTTATGTCTTAGTCTACAGAACTGGATACCAGAGAGGAGTTTTGATAAATTATAACCACACAGTGCTTACAGAAGTTTTAGTTTAGAAACAACTCCTCCATTTGTTAAGAATCTGGTATCAAAGAACCCTAGTGCTGAGTAGTAGCTGGTATCAAGTGTAGAGGGCAGTACCGATGTCAGTCTGATAGTCTCTGAGGGTGTTGCAGTCAAACATCTCCAGTCCCTTTGGGGTCCGGAGGCAGAAGACACTCACAGGGATGCCACATCTCACAGATAACAGCGTTCTCAGCTCAGACACTTTTTTACTAAGAAGGGAAATGTTCTCCATTATGAACATTTTCTCTTGAGTAACAGCATTGAACACATAGAGAATGGGCTTATCTTCTTCCTATGGGGAGAGAAAAGCAGAGAACTCAGGAATAAGCACCATCTGGAGGTTGGGACAGACAAATATTTTGAAGGGTGGCTCTAAGTGCCTCTAGCTAAGGATGAAAGCAAAGGTCAGTTACATCCCCTGACATCTAGTCTGAATCTTGCTCTTTGCTTCTGCTTTGAGTAAAGGAGACTAGGCAGGGCTTTAAGATCCTTTTTACTTCTTAGTCTACAGGCCCAGTTTCAGTGTTGATCATTTATATCTACACTGAACTTAAGGAGGTGAGTTTCAAAACACTCCTCCATAGTGCTGCATTTTAATTTGTAAATGCTATGGATTCTGTACTTCACTTAAAAAAACAAGTGCTTTCTGTGAGGTTATCTCTGGGAAGTGGAATTGAGTTCAGGTTGGAATGGGAGTTTTGCTTATCATTTTATGCTCTTCATTGTCTGTATCACTTGACCTTAAAAAAATAACTATGTGAATTTATGTTTATTATTTTAAAAAGGAAATAGTAAATACAAGTGAAAAAAGTTTTCTTTGTCCCTTTTATTTTGTAATCTTAACAGGAAAGCAAATAGAATAGAAATAGAGTTAGGAATGAAAATTGAGTGAAAGTACTAATCCTTCTGTTAGCAACAGTTTAAGTCAAGCAGAACCTAAATGAAAACCACAGAAAATGAGAAAAATGGAAAAGTGGTAGGGAGGGAAATTTTATTAACATTTCCACTTTTCTAACAAAAAAGAAATGAAACTGGCTTTACTTTCTCTTTAGAGGATTTAGGTCAATCACAGGCTTTCTTCAGTGCCCTGTTGCTGGCTTGGCAGATGGGAGTGCACAGAGTTGACATGTAGTGTGCCCTGGTAACCCACCTCCTCTCCGAGTGGGGCCTTGAGCAAATCCTAGAGCAAAATGGCCTCCAGTTTCCTCAAGATGGCTCCAGCCAGTCATTGTCCTCCTGGACCCCTTCCTGTTTTCCTCCACTTTTCTCCCATCAAAATTCATCTCTAGTTTATCCACGGGCTCTCCTTGCCTCAGGCTTATAATGCATTAAATGTATTCCCCACCCAGATAACACATTGCCATAACATAATCAACATGAAAATCTCTTTGAAAGAGCCTTGGAGGAGTAAGATATTGATGAAAGTTTAGGCTGCAATGTTTTAATCTAGGGTACATTCTCATAACTGAAATCACTGAGACTTAGTCATCCAGCAAGCTGAGCTTCTCCCTGAGTCTAAAGTGCTTGGAACAGGATTAAACATGATGGCAGAATAAGTGGATGCCATGCAGACCACTCCCAGGGCAAAACTGGAACCACAACTAAAATACAAAAGAAAATAAAATCTGAAGAAGTCAACTGAAAACTAGTTAGAGAAAACTTTGATAACCAAGGATGGAAAATGGAGACCACATAAAGACTGGGGAGAAGGATGGAGGCTCAGAGAGCTTGCTGGACTCCCACAGACAGCAGCTGAACTTCTGGAGAGATATCTCAGCTATGCGGGGGGAGGGGAAGGGTTGAAACTGAGAACTCTGTGGTTTAGTCCCCAAACTGAGCTCCAAAGTCTACAGCAACAGAACTGAGAAAGGTGCCCCCATAACATCTAACTGTGAAAAGCAGCAGGGTTGCTGTCTGCCAGGGAGAGATGGCTGGAAATGCAGGCACCCTCTTCAAGGGCAAAAATTTCATGTGCAGCCACTCATTTTGTGGTCTGGCAGAGGTAGGGCAGAGTGGACTGGGACTCTGTGAGCAGAAGCCAGGGTTGGGTGCTCTGGGGTTAGAGCTCAGAAGGCAGACACCCGGTCTCCTGTGCTGAGTCATTCCTTCACATTGTAGAAGATATTTTGTTGGGCAGAACTACTATTCGGGCAGATTTACTTGGGGGGAAAATATTGACACATCTCATTGGAAAACACATTCCTCATGGTGTGGAGTTTCTAAGATCCATTAAGAGACAAATAATAACAATTAGCCTACAGGAATAAGCAGTTGTCCCACCATGTTGGAAAAACTCTCACCAAACGTGTGAATGATTGCTTCAAGACTGAATCCAATCACTCTGCAGGCAGAGGGGGATCTCTGGAGACTCTGAGTAACATCTAGCTGTGAAAAGCAGCAGGGTTGCTGTCTGCCAGGGAGAGATGACTGGAAATGCAGGCACCCTCTTCAAGGGCAAAAATTTCATGTGCAGCCACTCATTTTGTGGTCTGATGTAATTAGTCAGAAATAGCATTTGACACTCTCCATAACTAGAGATTGAGAGGTGTAGCAGATCTACCTAATATGTAATCACAAACCCAAACTGGCAGCTAAAATGTGGAAACAAAGAAATAACCTCCAAATGAAAGAACAAGATAATTATCCAGAAGAAGAGATAAATGAAATGGAGATAAGAAATTTATCTGAGACTAGAAAGATGGTGACTGGCAAGATGGTAGGGAGAAAGAGTGTGTGAGAGAGTGAGGGAGCAAAAGAGGAGTGTGTGCATGTGTTCTCTCTCTCTCCGTGTGTGTGTGTGTGTGTGTGTGTGTGTGTGTGTGTGTGTGTGTGCGTGTGCACGCGCGCACGCTAGAAACAGTTAGACCCTCCAGTACATTCAGGGGCTGGTGAACCAGGTAATCTTAGACTGTGAGACCATGAAGCCCCTGCAAACGCTGCCAGCCAGCTGGAGCTGGAACAGAAACCATGCATTATTAAAGGGCAGAACTTCTGTGACTAGCATCCTAGCCTCACCACCACTCAGACTGGCCTCAAATGCAAACTGGGACCCTACAGCCACTCTGGACTAACACCTGCTACCATAGATGAAGACCCACAGACATTGAGACTCCAGAAATCTCAGCCACATATTTCTGTGAGTCCAGAATGCATACCTCTCCCTGCTGGCCTACTGAAGTGACATAGGGCCTGCCCAATCCATGGCGTGCAAGCAGGCTTCCTGCCAACACAGGGAGGCTGTGCAATCTGGCCCCTCTAGCAGGCTGAGAACTCTGATTATTGGCGCATGTGCATGGACTGATTCTTGGCAGTAAGCATCAGTGACTCTGATTCTCGGCATGCACATGCATGGGGACACTGACCCTTGTTGAAAGCGCAAGGACACATGCAGCACCATACACTCAAATTTTTGATTCTCAGTGCCTGCACACAGATACTCTGAGTCCTGGTGCATGCTAGGGGAATCTGATTTTAGGTGCACGCATGCAGAGATTGTTTCTCAACACACACGGGAACCATGATTCTCAGCATGCACATAAGGCTGCACTGAGTGTTACTGACTCTGATTCTTGGCACACGCAACTCCTGCTGACCCATGGCAGCCACATGTCTCAGTGTCTGAGCTCTTCAGTGATGCTCAGGTGGTGCGATGCTCCACCTTAGGTGGAACAGGCCTCTGCAACTTGGCACTTGGACCTTCTGGTGATAGCTAGAATGGGAGACAATGAAACAATCTACAAGGGAAAGAAAAAAGAGGATTGACAAGAAAGGAACAAAATGAAATGAAGGCATGCAATATGTAAGAAAAAGAATTGAGAGTAATGGTCACAAAGTTCATAAACAGGATGGACAAGAAAATAAACAGCCTATGCAAAAATCAGGAAGAAATAAAAAAAATGCAATGGAAGATTTCAACAGTAGACTAGGAGGATTGGAGGACTGAATTAGTGAGTTAGAAGATAAGGTACAGAAACAAACCCAATCTGATTAGCAACTGGAGAAAAAAATTAAAAATCAGGAGGAGAGCCTAAGGGAGCTCTGGAACAGCATAAAATGAAGGACAAGAAGAGCAGCAAGGATTAAAGAACCTATTTGAAGAAATAATGACAGAAAACTTCCCTAATATGGGGAAGGAAAAAAGTCACACAAGTACAGAGGTTTCCAAACAACATGAACCCCAAAAGACCCACATCAAGATACATCATAATTATAATGGCAAACGTTAATGAAAAAGAGAGAATCTTAAAGGCTGCAAAAGAGAGACAGAGAATTACCTACAAAGGAGCCCTCATCAGATTATGAAATGATTTCTCAACAGAAACACATCAGGCCAGAAGGGAATGGAATGAAATATACAAATTCATGCAAAGTAAAGGTCTGAATCCAAGAATACTCTATCCATCCAGGCTATCAATCAAAATGGAAGGGGAAATAAGGAGCTTCACAGACAAAAAAGGCTAAGGGAGTTTATCACTACCAAGCCAGCAATGCATGAAAGACTAAAGGGAATGCAGTAAAAAGAAGAAATAAGAAGGGAAGAAGGAGCACAGACGTAAAGAATTGAAATCACTACAAACAAGTACCTATCCTATCTAATAAAAGAGTAATATGCAAATTGACCATACCTCCGGTCAAGCCATGCCCACACCATGCCCACCAGCCAATCAGGAGCAAATAAACCCCAACCAAGATGGCTGTGGCCACTGAGAGCAGGAGGAAGGCTTGGGTTTCCCCGGCAATGGAGGAAGCCAAGCTTTCTGCCTACCGTGTGGCCTAGGCCTCCACTCAATGCTACAAAGTTTCAATTATAGAAGATATATCCCAACAGAAATGGCAGCAGCCATGGAGAGAGCAGAGGCTAGGGTTGCCCGGGCAATGGAGGAAGCCAAGCTTCTGCAGCCCTAGCTCCTAAGCATCCATTCTAGGATACAAAGTTTTAATTATAGAATTTAAATAAACCCAAACAGAAATGGCTGTCACCACAGAGTGAGCAGAAGGCTTGGCTCTGCTCCAGGTTACAAAGTTTCAATTGTAGAACATAAATTAATATCAGATCCCAGGGCCTCTGCTTGGGTCACTGGGGGGCGTGGCAACAAACAACAATGAAGACACAACAATCCAAAATCTATGTGACAGAGCTAACACAGTCTTGAGTGGGAAGTTCGCATCTCTACAAGCCTACTGCAAAAAATAAATAAATAAATAAAAAGGCAAGAAACAATGGTAATAAATTACCGAACCCTACAACTCAAAGAGTTAGAAAGAGAGCAACAAGAAAAGCCCAGTGAAAGCAGAAGGAAGGAAATAAGAAAGATTAGAGCAGAGATAAATGACATAGACACAAGAAAAACAATACAAAAGTGCAACAAAACCAAGAGCTCTTTCTTTGAAAGGATAAACAAGATTGATGAACCTCTAGCAAGGCTCACCAAGAAGCAAAGAGAGAAGACCCAAATAAACAAAATCAGAAATGAAAGAGGAGAAATAACAACAGACCCCACAAAAACACAAAGGATTGTTTAAAAAAATACTAGGAACAACTCTGTTCCAACAAACTGGACAATCGGGAGGAAATGGACATATTCCTAGAAAGATACAACTTTCCAAAACTCAACCAGGAAGAATTTAAACATCTCCACATGCCAATAACTATGGAAGAAATTGAAGCAGTCATCAAAAAGCTTCTAGCAAACAAAAGATCAGGGCCACACAGCTTCACAGGGGAGTTTTACCAAACATTCAAATAACTAAAACCTATCCTTCTCAGACTATTCCAAAAATTTCAAGAGGAAAAAATGCTTCCAAGCTCATTCTATGAAGCCAGCATCACCCTAATACCAAAACTAGACAACAACAACACAATGAAAGAGGATTACAGGCCAATATCCCTCATGAACATAGATCCAAAATCTTCAACAAAATTTAAGCAAATTGGATCTTTAGCACTACATCTGAAAGATCATACACCATGACCAAATAGGATTTATCCCAAGGATGCAAGGATGGTACAATATCCGCAAATCAATAAATGTGATACATCACATAAACAAACTGAGAGATAAAGATCACATAGCCATATTAATTGATGCAGAAAAAGCAGCTCACAAAATCCAACATTCTTTCTTGATAAAAACTCTCAGCAAAATGGGAATAGAAGGATCATACCTCAACATAATAAAAGCCATATATGATAAACCCACAACCAACATCATACTCAATGGACAAAAACTGAAACCATTTCCCCTAAGAACAGGAACAAGACAGGGATGTCCAGTCTCACCACTCTTGTTTGACATAGTACTAGAAGTACTAGCCATTACAATTGGACAAGAAGAAGAAATAAAAGGTATCGAAATTGGAAGTAGAAATAAATCTGTCCTTATTTGCAGATGACATATTGTACATAAAAAACCCAATAGACACCGTCAAAAAACTATTAAATTTAATAAATGAATTTGGCAATGTATAAAGATACAAAATTAATGCCAAGAAATCTATGGCATTTCTATACACCAATAGTGAACTTACAGAAAGAGGCTAAAAAAGGAATCCCATTTACCATTGCACCAAAAAAAAAATAATAATAAGATACCTAGGAATAAACTTAACTAAGGAGCTTAAAGTATTGTACTAGAAAAAGTACAGGACATTGAAAAATGAGATAGAAGAAGACATAAATGGAAGAATATACTGGGTTCATGGATTGGTAGAATCAACATCATTAAATGTCTATACTTCCCAAAGCAATTTATAGACTCAATGTAATTCCCATTAAGATACCACTGGCATATTTCACAGATCTAGAACAAATTATTCAAATATTCATCTGGAATAAAAGAAAAAGACCCCAAATAGCCACACCAATCCTGAAAAAGAACAAATTTGGAGGGATCACAATACCAGTTATCAAACTGTATTACCAAACCATGGTTCTCAAAACTGCCTGGTACTGGCACAAGAACAGACATATAAACCAATGGAAAAGAACAGAGAATCCAGAAATTGACCCAAGCCATTATGTTCAATTAATATCTGACAAAGGAGGCAAGAACATACAATGGAATCGTGAATACTCTCTTCAATAAATGGTGCTGGGAAAATTGATCAGATACATACAAAAAAATGAAACTAGACCACCAACTTACACCATACACAAAAATAAACTTAAAATCGTTTAAGAACTTAAAAGTAATATGGGAAAACATAAAAATCTTACAAGACTAAACTTCTGTCTTTGCAATATCTTCACCGTAGAAGCTCCTAGAGCAATGGAAACTAAGGAGAAAATAAACAAATGGACCTACATCAAAATAAAAAGCTTCTGAAGAGCAAAAGAAACCATCAACAAAACAATAAAAAAGCCCACTGCATGTGAGAACATATTTTCCAATGCTTTCTCAGATAAGAGTTCAATTTCCAACATTTTCAGAGAACTTATACAACTTAACAAAAGAAAGATAAACAATCCAGCTGGTGGAGGAACCAAGATGGTGGCATAGGTAAACACCTATCTTGCTGCCCCACACAGCAATTTCAAAACTACAAATTAACGACAGAACAAACATCATCCAGAACCACCAGAAAGCTGGCTGAGTGAAAATTCCACAAATAAAAGTAAAGATAGGACACTGTGACTCAGAGGAGCGGTGGAGGGCAGTGTTGAAGATATACGCGGAGTCAGAGGTTTGGAGCTCTGCACGCATGCAAGCAAGCGGAGAGAGCGGGCAGCTGCAAAGACAGGGGCATCCCACTGCATTGATTCCCCAGTTCTGGGCGAGGTCTGGGGAACCCACACTCATACGGGGTGAAACTGGACAGTAGGGAAGCACGCTGAAACTCGGGTGCTGCAAAAGTCTGCGAGCTTGTGGAGAGGGTGAGCTTATGGAGAGTGCGCATAAACTTCAGAACAGCAGAGGTGTGTGAGCTCGAAGAGAGGACTTGTGACTTGCTTTCTCGTTCAGGAAAACACCGGACTGCATTACTTTACAACCCTGGGTGAGACTTCAGGTGTGCAGACTCATTTGGGGAGAGGCTGAATTGTCCAGCAGTAGGTAGAGCTCGGCGGCAGCTTTCTCTCAGAGGTGCTTGCAGCCATTGCCACCCAGTACAGAGACCCAGGTGCCACATAGGGTGGAGCTGACAGAAATTAAGGCTGCCTGCTCAGCCCAGGGACTCTGCCCATCCAACCTGAGCACAGCTGACCCTCATAGCCAATTGGCCTGGAGGTCAAACCCTCCTAGTGCTAACAACAATAATCTAGGCTTAACTTCAACAAGACTGTGCAACCCATAAAAGGCTGCACCAAGAGTATCCACATCAGGTAACTGGGGAGGCTGAGACACTGTCCCTTAGAGGAAATCTACCACACAAAGCTAATCGACCAACTCAGGAAAGCAGCCACAATGCAGGGACATGGAAAGAAATCAGATGTAAAAGAAATGGAAGAAAAAAAACGACTAGACATAGAGTTCAAAACCATGGTTATAAGGTTTTTCAAGAAAAGGCCGATGAACTTAATGAGACCTATAAGGAAATGAACAAGACCTATGAGGAAATGAACGAGACCTATGAGGATATGAAAGAGACCCTTGAGGATATGAACGAGACCCTCAAGTATATGAAAATGGACCAACTAGAAATTAAGCATACATTGACTGAAATAAAAAAATATTATGCAAAGACCTAAAAGCAGTCAAGAGGACCACAAGAACCAAGAAAGTTTTGAAATACAAAGAGGTAAAATCCACTCAGCTGGAAAAGCAAGAAGTCAAAAGAATCCAAAAAATTGAAGATAGTGTAAGGGGCCTCTGGGACAACCTCAAGCATACCAACATCCAAATTATAGGGGTGCCAGAAAAAGGGAGAGAGCAAGAAAATAAAAATATATTTGAAGAAATAGTGACCGAAAACTTCCCCAACCTGGTGGAAGAAATTGACTTGGGAGTCCAAGAAGCGCACAGAACCCCAAACTATAGGAATCCAAAGAGGACCACACAAGACACATCATAATTAAAATGCCAAGAGCTGCCGAGAATGGTTTGGCTCAGTGGATAGAGCGTTGGACTGCAGACTGAAGGGTCCTGGGTTCGATTCCGGCAAGGGCATGTACCTTGGCTGTGGGCACATCCCCAGTAGGGGGCGTGCAAGAGGCAGCTGATCGATGTCTCTCTCTCATCGATGTTTCTGACTTTCTATCCCTCTCCCTTCTGCTCTGTAAAAAATCAATAAAATATATTTTTTAAAAATAAAAATAAATAAATAAAATGCCAAGAGCCAAAGATAAAGAGAGAATATTAAAGCAGCAAGAGAAAAACAGTTAATTACCTATAAGGGAACACCCATACGATTGTCAGCGGATTTCTCAACAGAAATGATGCAGGCCAGACGGGAGTGGCAAGAAATATTCAAAGTGGTGAATAACAAGAATCTACAACCAAGATTACTCTACCCAGCAAAGCTATCATTCAGAATTGAAGATCAGATAAAGTGCTTCGCAGATAAGAAAAAGCTAAAGGAATTCATCACCGCCAAACCAATATTATATGAAATGCTGAAAGATATTCTTTAAGAAGAGGAAGAAGAAAAAGGTAAAAATAAAAATTATGAACAACAAATACACATCTATCAACAAATGAATATAAAGACCAAGTGAACTAAAAATCTGATGAACAGTATAAACTGGTGAATATAACAGAATCGTGGGCTTAGAGAGGGAATGGGCTGACAATTCTTGGGGAGAAAAGGGGTGTGGGAGGTGCAGCAAGAGACTGGACAAAAATCATGTACCTATGGGAGAGGACAGTGGGTGGAGATATAGGGGGAAGAAGAGGGAACAATGTAATTAATAAACTGAACAATAAAGATTAAATTTAAAAAAGATAAACAATCCAATACAAAAATGGGCAAATGACCTAATTTAACCCTTTTCAAAATAGGACATACAGAAGAACAAGAGACATATGAAAACATGCTCAAAGTCACTAATCATCTAAGAGATGCTAATCAAAACAATAATGAGGTACCATCTATACTTGTCAGAATGGCTATCATGAACAAATCAACAAACTGCAAGTGCTTGAGAGGATGCAGATAAAAAGGAACCCTCATGCACTGCTGGTGGAATGCAGACTGGTGAAGCCCCTGTAGAAGACAGTGTGGAGCTTGCTCAAAAAGTTAAGCGTGGAGCTGCCATTTGACCCAGTGATCCCACTTCTAGGACTATATTTCAGTAAACCAGAAACACCAATCCAAAAGGATATATGCACCGCTATGTTCATAGCAGCACAATTCACCATAGCTAAGATTTGGAAACCGTCTAAATGCCCATCGGCTGATCAGTGGATTATAAAACTATGGTACATCTACACAATGGAATACTACACTGCTATAAAAATGAAGGAACTTTTACCATTTGCAGCAGCATGGATGGAACTGAAGATAATTATGCTAAGCAAACTAAGCCAGTCAGAGAAAGATAAATATCACATATTCTCACTCATATGTGGGACATAATGAACAACATAAAGTGACAAAAGAAATAGATCCATAGGCAAGGTAATATTTAACAGACCATCCAACCTCAGAGATAAGGCAGGGGAGGAAGGGGTGTTAGAGATCAACCAAAGGACATATTCATGCATATTAGGATAACCAATGGACACAGACACTGGGATGGTGGTGGCTTGTCCTGGGGGATGGGGGGGGAGTGGTTGGGTGGGGAGTCAATTGGGGAAAAAGGAGTCATATGTAAAGGAGTCATATGTTTATTTTTATCAAACAAAAAATTAATAATAAACTATTTAACCCTACCACTGAAAGAATTAGAAAGAGAACAATAAGAAATGCCCAGAGTAAGGAAAAGGAAATAGTAAAGATTACAGTAGAAATAAATGACATATAGACTAAAAAAAGAATACAAAAATCAATGAAACCAAGAATTGGTTCTTTGAAAAGATAAGTAAGATAGATGGGATTGGGACTAAACTGGCAGTTGGACATCTCCTGAGGGGTTCCAGATTGGAGAGGGTGCAGGTTGGGCTAAGGGACACACCCCCATGCATGAATTTCATGCACAGGGCCACTAGTTCCTTAATGATAATATTTTATTTTTAATTAATCTTTATTGTACATATTATTATAGGTGTTCCTCTTTTTTCCCCCCCATACCTCCCCTCTACCCAATCCCCCACCCCACCCTATGATTTCCCCACCACCACCACTGTCTTCATCCATAGGTGTAAGACTTTTGTCCAATCTCTTCCCACATCCCTCACACCCTTTTCCCTCTGATAATTGTCAGTCCACTCCCTTTCTATGTCCCGGATTCTATTATATTCATCAGTTCATTCTGTTAATCAGATTTTTCATTCACTTGATTTTTAGATTCACTTTTTGGTAGGTATGTATTTGTTTTCATTTTGTTGTTCATAGTTTTATCTTTACCTTTTTCTTCTTCCTCTTCTTAAAGAATACCCTACAGTATTTCATATAATCCTGATTTGGTGGTGATGATCTCCTTTAGCTTTTTCTTGTCTGTGAAGCTCTTTATCTGGCCTTCAATTCTGAATGATAGCTTTGCTGGGTAGAGTAATCTTGGTTGTAGGTTCCTGCTATTCATCACTTTGAATATTTCTTGCCACGCATCTGGCCTATATAGTTTCTGTTGAGAAATCCGCTGACAATTGTATGGGTACTCTCTTGTAGGTAACCAACTGTTTTTCTCTTGCTGCTTTTAATATTCTCTCTTTGTCTTTTGCTCTTGGCATTTTAATTATGATGTGTGTGGTCCTCTTTGGATTCCCCTTGTTTGAGGTTTTCTGTACTTTCTGGAGTTGTAAGTCTATTTCTTTCACCAGGTGGGGGAAGTTTTCTGTCATTATTTCTTCAAATAGGTTTTCAGTATCTTGCTCTCTCTCTTCTTCTGGCACCCCAATAATTCAGATGTTGGTACACTTAAAGTTGTCCCAGAGGCTCCTTACACTATCTTCATATTTTTTTTATTCTTTTTTCTTTTTGTTTTTCTGGTTGGGTGTTTTTTGTCTGCTCATATTTCAGATCTTTGGTTTGATTCTTAGAGTCCTTTGATCTACCATTGAATTTCTGTACATCCTTTATTTCAGACAGTGTATGCTTAATTTCTGACTGGTCCTTTTCCATTTTCTTGGCATTCTCATTAAGGTCCTTGAAGGTCTCACTAAGCTCCTCAGAGGTCTTACCAAGTTTCTTACCTGTTTTTAGAAGATTCTTGAGTAACCTTATACATGTGGTCCTAAACTCTATGTCTAGTGGTCTGCTTTCCTCCATTTTTTTTCATTCGTGACATGTTTCTTTGTCTCCGTGTTTTTCTGCTTCCCTGTGTTGATGAAGTGGAAGAACTGCTGTGCTAGAGACACGCCTATGGGACTTGCTTCATGGGGCTTTGGTGCTCACCGAGTCTGCCTCTGGAATATATCACTTATGGATGTGAGTAGTTGAATTCTGGTGTCGTCTCACCCTGACCTCTAGATACACTAGCTTCTGGATCTCCAACGGGGTGCAGGTCAGCTACTGTCTGAGGCGACCCAGCAGGAGCTACAGCGAGGTCTGCAGATTTCTCCTGGTATGACTAGAGCTTCAGTTTAGGTTAAGCCTAGGCCATTTATATGCAAATGCCGCTGTGCACAGCTCGGGCAGTTGTGCAGATTATGTGAGGTGAGGTCTCAGGGAGTTACTAGGCTAGGGTGTGGCAACGACTGAATGCCTGCCACTCAGTCGTTTCTGTGTCTCCACATTTCCAAGTCCCCGCGTCCCGTGCCCCTGTGCAGTGAACAATGATTGCTGCAGGCACTTCAACTAGGGAGCCACCCTCACTTTTTGACCCAATGGCAGACTGTCCAGCTTCTCCCCCCTTAGGAGTCTGTGTCGCCAGCGTCTCCACAGTAACTGAAGTTCAGAGTAATCAGGAGCTTGTTTCTCTTCGGGTTGGAAAAAGCAGCACCCCGTCGCCCGCTGTCAGCCTGGTTCACGCACCTCTGTACCTCAGCTTTTCAGTGATTGTGCACATCTCACTGCTCTTTTCTTTCCTTCTAGCTGCAGAACGTCCACTCGGCCAGCTTTCCCGTGGTTCTGGGTGATAGACATTTTGTCTTTTAGTTGCAGTTTTGAAGTTGTTGTGTGAGGCAGCAGTTTAGGTGTTTATCTATGCTGCCATCTTGGCTTCTAATGATAATATTTTAGAATATTCACTTTATATAGTCTTCCCACTTAGACATTCAGTAAAAATGTTAAAACAAAAAGAGTTAGCTTTATTGATCAGAAAGTCAGAGGGAAGGCAGGAAAGGGTAGGGGGAAGTGGGATGAGATTAATCAAAGGACTTGTATGCATACATATAAGCATAATCAATGGACACAGACACTAGGGAGTGAGGGCATAAGCAGGTGTGGGATAGGGGGATGTGGGGAGATAAGGACACATATGTAATCAATAAAGAAAAAAAACAAGTAATGGTGGACCAGTGGACACAGACAGTTGGGGGGTGAGGGCATGTGCTGGGGGCAGGGGGTGGCAGCAGTCACAGAGAGGTCAATGGGAGGAAAAGGAGACTTATATAATACTTTAAACAATGAAGAATTTAAATAAAAAAATAAGAGTTAGCTTTGTTTACCATGAACTTTTTAAAATGCTAAATACGAGAAAATTAGTGTCTCATGTAGCAGAGAATATGCATTTTACTAGGCTCCCTGAGGCTCATGTTTTCATATGGGGCAAAGAGCTGATACTAAGAATAACTGTTAAACTCTGTAGCTGGTACTGAGAATAATTGTTAAACTCTGCCCTAGAGAATATCTCTTAAACTCTGTAGGGTCCAGTCGATGTGGCCCAGTGGTTGAGCATCAACCTATGAACCAGGAGAGCATGGTTCTATTCCTGTTCAGCACGTGCCCAGTTCCTCGCTCAGTCCCCAGTAGGGGGCATGCAGGAGGCAGCCAATCAATGATTCTCTCTGGCCATTTCTATCTCTCCCTCTTCCTTCCTCTCTGGAATCAATAAAATATATATTTAAAATAAAATAAACTCTGTAGGCTACCTGTTTCTTTAATAAATTGCCAAAAGTTGAAAGCCCTAATTGGTTTGGCTCAGTGGATAAAGCGTCGGCCTGCAGACTGGGGTGCCCCAGGTTCGATTCTGGTCAAGGGCCTGTACCTGGGTTGCAGACACATCCCAGTGGCGGGGGAGAGGGTGTGCAGGAAGCGGCTGATTAATGCTTCTTTCTCATTGATGTTTCTAACTCTCTATCCTCTCCCTTCCTCTCTCTCTCTAAAAAAAAAAAAATCAATAAAAAAAATTTTTTTAAAGTCCTTCACTTAGCCCTAGCTGGTGTGGCTCAGTGGATAGAGCGTTGGCCTGCAGACTGAAGGGTCTCATGTTCGATTCCCAGTCAAGGGCATGTACCTTGGCTGCGGGCGCATCTCCAGTAGGAGGTGTGCAGGAGGCAGCTGATGGATGTTTCTCTCTCATCATCAATGTTTCTAGCTCTCTATTCCTCTCCGTTCCTCTCTGTAAAAAAATCAATAAAATATATATGTATTTTAAAAAATCCTTCACTTAAAAAACATCTCCAAGTAAAATAATTTTGCATATATTGCAATTTTAGGGTTTTGTCGAGTTTTTAAAGCCCATCCAGGGACTCCAAATTAAGGACCACAGATTAAGGGCTCTATACATGGAAAAGGCTATCTCCATTGTATATGTACCTAATTCATGAATGGCTGCTCTGCTGGATTTGATTATAGAACCTGCCCCTTCATACTTGTGTTGCTAAGAAGTGCTTCCCTTTCCTCACTACAGTGTCTCTAATCCATTGTGGACCCATGGAAGTGCTCTACCTGCATCAATATTTCAGATCCTCCCTTTGGTCTTGTTCCAATATTGATTTGTAGATTGCTCTGTGGTGACTGTTTGAGGCAGGGAACAAGTTAGAGAGGGAGGGAGGGGAGAGAAGGAGTAAACAAGGGGAACTCTGTAGTCTCCATATCCTATTGCACCTTACAGCATAAATTGAAAAAGGAAAAAGGCAAGAAAAGAAAACCTCTTCCTAAACTATAAAATTACTTTCATTGAATTATCCACAATGTTATTCAAAATGAAATAAACATCTTAGACAAACGTTATTTTGATCATCAAACCTTAACAAAACATTTGAGAGTTGAAAAAGAAGATATTCCAACATCAGCAAGTCTCCAGCTGTTCTCCAGGGCTGCTCCAGCATACATCAGTTCCAGATACTGTCTGCCTTGTACATCTTCAGAGAGAGGAATGCAGAAATAATCCTTAAAAATCAATAGCATTTTTTCTCCATTAAATGATCTCACTTTATTAACAGAGAATTCTCACAGGTACATCCAAGTTAAAAAAAAATGCTTAAACAAATCGAAATACAAATGCTTCTAATATTACAGTTACCATCTTTTCTATTCCATTAACATAGATAATAAGAGCTAACCTATATAGAGCAATTAAAATATAATCATTCTAAATATATATATATATGTATGTGTATATATATATATATATATATATATATATATATATATATAATCTTTCTAGTGCATTGGTGATAAGTAATTTTCTGCATTAACATGAATGGTCCAAAATTTATTCTGTTCTTTGTTTAAATTAAAATGTTCTTTGCCATTTGATAACTTTGCCACCCATTAGACTCATGAAACAAAACATATAGGCCAGGTAAAAACATGCATCAATGTACATAAAAGTTGTGGAATGCATACACTATACACACTTTGTTAGAATTCCTTTCAGGTACCATGAAATGTGCCTGCAACATAAAACTTAATATGCTTATGAAGTACAGATTATGCAGAAAAAAATGAACATTTTAAATGGACAAAACCTAACAAGCTAAGCAAAATAGTTTGGTAGTTACAAGCCTTCTGCTCTAGCTTGACAACAGAATGAGAGATTTTTGAAGTCACAATAATTGAATTATTTCTGAATACAGCAAA
This sequence comes from Antrozous pallidus, assembly GCA_027563665.1. NCBI lineage: Eukaryota > Metazoa > Chordata > Mammalia > Chiroptera > Vespertilionidae > Antrozous > Antrozous pallidus. Next base: position 116,618,434 of record CM050514.1, read on the forward strand.
CAAAAAACCAGGTATTGAGAAGTTTACAGCTAATCTGGGCTGTATAAATTATCACTAATATCCTATTCTAACATTATGCAGGTATTTATTTGGCTTTTGGATTAGTTTATTTATTTTTGGTAAATCATTTTTACAGTTATTTGTTTCTTTGGTACCTAAACATTCTTGAATGGAGTTTAATATGATTCTAAAATAAAAAGTATATCACTAAATTTTTATTATCTAAGGTTTATCATTTATTTTACGTTTACATTTATTTTTCCTTAGGTTGATCAGTTAAATGAAACATCTTCAGTTACAAAAATCATATATCTTATTCTAAAGATTATAAGCATACTTTTAGCTGTAGATATCTAGTCTGGTACTTCAAATTAATTTCACCCAACTTTTATTCTGCAATTCTTTGATGTGACACAAAAGTCTTTCTCGCTTTTTAACTGAAGACAAATGAATATCGGTTAGAAGGTCAACTATTAAATCCAGAAGACAAATAATTATGTGTAGCAATTCAAACTGGTAGGCCAGTCAACAAAATCCAGGTGTGTAAGCACAGCTTTTACTAAGAAACTTGAGTTCTTGAGCCTAATGACAAAAAGATAATGCTTCATCTCACCTAAGGTATTTTAACCATAAGAAATTCTAGGTTTGTCTACACATTGTACAAGCATTAAGTGCCCAAGGTTTTATCTCTACCAACCACCAAAAAGAATGAGTTTTTTATTCTATATAAATTTCCAGATTTCACTAATTTTAAATATATGATTTTTTTTCAGTGTGAGATGGTACAACAAAAGTTTAAAATAGTCGAAAAGCCAGGTTAAAAATTTTTTTATTGGTTGTTTTGGTGATTCACAAGGACCTACCTCTGAAAGCATTTCTGGTCAATTCCAGTTATTTGCTGGATGCTGTAATAGTTGATTCTCTCATGACCCAGCTTTTGGCGCCTGGGTTCCCTCCCAGTACGTAGTTGTAGGCGAGATGACTGTATGAATTGTATCCCACACAACCTGATGTGCTAGGCATTTGTGTTGCATGAATTGGGGTGAGAGGTGGGGCATAAGATGGTCTTTTTGACATTTTGGAAGATTTAAGTTCTCAGTTCCTTAAGAATGAATCTGAGACATTGCGGGGAGAAAAAGAGCCTACAGCTCCAGCCTCACTTCCCTTTGTCCTGCGCATGCCCCGCCCCTCCCAATAGTATATTATAAAAATAATACACCTTTACATTACTGGACCAACAGTATAATTTCTTTTTGTTTACATTTCCTCTGGACATTATAAAAGTATTTAGTACAGAGGAAAGAAGTAGTAAACAGGGGTTCTTAACTTGGAGTCTATAGACCTCCCCAAAGTTTATAGATACAATTTATATGAGAAACAGTATAATTTATTTTTTATTAATTCTAAATGAAATTGAGATTTTAAAAAAAATTATACACGTAGGACACATACTATGTGACTATTAACCAACAGGAATCACTGATATTTTCATATCACCTTACAGTTGCTGCAGATATCTCAAAATATGCTGATCACTACTTTGAAATTATAATAGTTATTAGATACTCTGCTAGAACTTGTTAATGTGTTTATAATGAATCCCACATGTCACTACATCACAAATTTGTTTTTTAATGTTTGTAAGTTGTATTTCAATATAATGGTTACTTTTTCTTTGTATGTATTTTAATTTTTTTATGCACTTAAAGGTATTCTGAGGAGTCCAGAGGCTTGCCAAATACCAAAGGGATCTACAACCCATAAAGGTTAAGAGACTCTGTGTTAAAAGATCTAGCTTGCAGTGATCACAGTAATCCACTAAATAACTTGATTCACTATATGCTCCTTAGCAAATGGAAATGATCATCTTCAAGTTAAATGCTAATGAATGGTCAAGACTTAAATATTTATCTTAATTTCCCATTTTAGAGTGAATATAAGAAGTTTACAAGAAAGTATTGCACCCAAACTATTTCCTATTCTAAGAAATAGCTTTCCACCAGATTTCCTCAAGCACCCGGGGCCGGGCTTCCCTCCCGCGACTGCCAGCAGGCACCCATGACCCGGGCTGGCTTTCCTCCCACCCTGGCTTCATCAGGAAGGATATCCAGAATGACGTCTAGAATACACCCGGTCTAATTAAGATATTAACCTTTTATTATTATAGACTAGAAGCCCGGTGCACGAAATTCATGCATTGGGGGGAGGGTCCCTCAGCCAGGCCTGCACCCTCTCCAATCTGGGACCCCCTCAGGGGATGTCCAACTGCAGAATGTCACCTGCCTGGCTGTCCCTAACCACTCTCGTCTGCCGGCCTGATCGCCCTAACCACCTCTGCCTCGGCCCCTGCCACTCTGGCATTGTCCGGAAGGATCTCCAAGAAGACGTCCAGAAGATGTCCAGTCTACCTGGTCTAAATAGCATATCACCTTTTTATTAGTACAGATTGTGTAAGCAAATAAAGATATTTTGAAATAGTTTTAGTTCCCTGATTGCTGCAAATGTATCCAGTACCAAAATCTCTACCCTGTGTGCAGTTTAAACTTCACTGCATAGTTAAAATTAATATATACCTTAGAGGCTCAGTTAAAAAGTACATATGTACCTTTATCATCCGCTTGACAGCTTCCACGGTTTCATCTGCTGAAACTTCAAATGGTTCAAAAGATTCCTCAAAGGCTATGAAAATCCTCATTTCCTCAAAAAGAAAAACACACACACATAAAATAAACCCCACAAGTTAAAAAAATTATTTTGGATAGTTGGAAAAAAATCCAATTTGCAATTAAGGACAAAAAGGGTGGGCAGAGGCTACTATTACAGTTTAGACTCAAAGGTGAGCTGAGAGAATGTGAAGAGACAGGTCCCACAGTATCACAGTATTGGCAACACAGCAACTATGTTTGGGGAAACATTTCTCCGCCAATGGCAGCAGTCAATAGCCACCTTGTTCCTATATGGTGGAAACTAGCAAACTTGACATTAGTTGAGGCAAATGTAAACAACAGTCAAGCATGTAATATAAAACGCCAAATATAAATCACTCTTTTGTAATGTGACTCTTGAATCCATATGCATTCAGTACAGCTCATTGAAAGTCCCTTCAAAACAGGTTTTAATTTGGATGCACTGGCACAGAGTAAAGCAGAGTTGCTTTTATTGACTGTGATAATCATTAAAGTTCTCTGTAAATAACTCTCAGCTGAAGCATGCTGATTTCCATAACAACTTTGTATACTTGTTCCCCAGCAGTATTTCTAATTCTGCCACAGGGATAGAACAATACCCACTAGCACCAGGGAGATGAATGCGTAGGCAAATGACTCTGTGGCTTTCCCTTTCCATCTCCGCCCAACAGCAACACAATATAGTTGGTATTTCTTTTAGCCCCCACCTTTATGTTATTTAGAATAATTTGCCATTATCTTTTTCAACTTCCTGAAACTTGTTGGTGGAAAATATTTCAAATCCCACTCAAAAAATGAGCAAACATATTCAGCACCATTGAAATATAGTAGCATTCATCTCGGGTAAAACTGCTGATCCTACTATTCTGACCACTATTCACACTTGCTTACTTAAAACAAAAGGGTAGTCTTCAGCTATCTGCTTTTGTGAAATAGGACTACGTGCCCACATCTAGCAAGATACATGGTTAGAGACAAGCAGCAGGCAGCAGAGTCAATCATAGTCCGCTGTAGCTTCCCTATCTCAGATACGACCCTGGGAGCTATTCTCAGAATTTAAAACAATGAAAGCTTATAGTTAAGACCCTATAAAAAGACTGCCTGCACCCGGGACGGGGCGGTCATGAGTGATTGGTCTGCACGCGTGTGGTGCCCTCTGACTGTCCCGGCCAGTTCAATAAATCCTTGCTTGCTTATTACCAACTTAACTGCCTCTGTGGTCATTTGCAACTGGTCGTGGAAGACTCCCCACAACACCAATACACAAATTCATAGAATAAACATTTTACTTAGAACTTAATTTTAAGACTCTCCTCTGAAATTCCCAGTATGATACATCTGTTTCAATGTGATTATGTCTGATCACTTTTTCTTATACATATGTAAATATTGTCTTCCTCCTGATCTAGAACAGAATCCTCATCTTGCATTTGTTTTCATTCTTAATGGCACTTAACCCAATGTGACTCATATGACAGGTGCTCAGTAAATAACCTGTTGATTCTCTTTTGATTCCCAGCTTGAGTTCTAATTTTAAGAAATATAAGAAAATGGAAAATATAAAAGCAAATAATTTCATTGTAAAGCTAACTCTTTTTGCCTCATGTTTTTTAAGTATTACAACATAATTCAATCTTATTATACTGTCAACATTTTAATAGAAAGTATATTAATATGGGAGGGTAGTAGATGTTGTTTAGCTGTCTTGACCACCCTCCACACTCCCCAGGTGCTATGACTGTTGGCTGCTAAAGGCTCATAGTTCTCCAAAGAATTGCCCTCAGTTGATGGGAACTACCCTGCCAAGAAAGCTAGGCACCCCCTCAATAACTGACTACGAAGAGGCTACAAAAGGCTCACCTTCTCATCTTAAGAGGTGGAAACTACAGAAGATCTCTAGATCAGGCCACAGCTGGCCTTTACCAGAGGATGTATCCTTCCTCAGCATTCTCTTCTGCTCAATGCTAGTGAACTCTCTCCCTTACAGTCTTTCTTGAAGAATAATCCCTCAGTAATTGACATGCATCTCAATCCCTTTTGGGCTCTGCTTCCAGAGAAACCAACCAATCCAAGGCAGAGGATGTTAAAGAAGCTCATATGCTTTAAGAAATCACAACCAAATGCTTTGTAGCTTCCTTATGCCCCATTCCTGCCCTCCCCCCAAGCCATATTTGTAATGTGACCTTATTCTCATGATCAGTTAAATGAACCAGAATAAAACTGTAAGAATATTTTCTCTTTGGACTGAAGGAAAGTATGGCTTTGTGGTTGGATGTTAACATGTAACTTAATAACTGTGGGTGAACCTCCAATGTGACTGAGTTAGCAGAGAAAGCTGACTAAGAGGAAAGAATGAATCAGACAGATAAAGAGGAACAGAGGGCACAGAAATATGGAGAGAATTCCCATGATTTCTGTTGCCCTTGAATTTTATGACACATCTTGTCTATAAATACTAAATTTTCCTCATTTTACTTAGGCATTCTGTAATTGCTATCTGTTCCTTAAAATCAAGAGTTCTAACTCAACTAATCATCAGAAAGATGCAAATTAAAATGACAAGGAGGTATCCCCCCACACCTGTTAGAATGGCTATCATCAACAAATGAACAAACAAGTGCTGGTGAGGATGTGAAGAAAAAGAAGCCCTAGTACATTGCTGATGGAAATTCAACTGGTAAAGCCACTTTGGAAAACAGTATGGATTTTTCTCAAAAAATAAAAAATGGAACTACTGCCCTAGTTGGTTTGGCTCAGTAGTAAGAGCAGTGGTCCAGGACTAAAGGGTCCCCGGTTTGATTCTTGTCAAGGGCATGTACCTTAGTTGCAGGATAAGTCCCCATCCCCAGCCAGGGTGCGTAGGGGAGGCAACCATTTGTTGGAGGGAGATGTATGTTTTTTTCTTTCTCTCCCTCCCTTCCACTCTAAATATCAATGGAAAGCCAGGTGAGCATGGCTCACTGGTTGAGTGTCAACCTATGAACCAGGAGGTCATAGTTTGATTCTCCGTCGGGGCACATGCCCAGGCTGTGGGCTAGATCCCTAGTAGGGGTCATGCAGGAGGCAGCCAATCAATGATTCTCTCTCATCATTGATACTTCTATCTCTCCCTCTTCCTTCTTTTCTGAAATCAATTTTTAAAAAATTGAAAATCAATGGAAAAATATCCTCAAATCAGGATTAGTAAAAAACTAACAAAAACAAACAAACAAAATAAATCCAAAGAGGATTTTCATTTTTATGCAAAAAAAACCCTTATTAGACTAATGTCTTTGGTTTATACCATATTGGTTCTAAAAAGTTTCATAGGAATGTTCTACTTTCTAATAGTAGGAGAAACCTGTATTAACTTAGGAAAAAAATATTACTTAATGGTTTGAAAACTTCCCAAGATAATGGCATGCTGATGTACCTGTTCAAGTCTTTTATGTTTTTGGTTGTATTTTTATATTTATTTTGCCCATATGTGTTTCTTGCTAAGTTTACTCCCCAAAATCATTTTTCTTTTATTTTATAAATGAAGCACATTCTATTAAGTCTTCTATATTGTTATTCATTTCTAGAAAGCTATTAATTTCTGTGTTTTAATTTCAAACACAACCACCTAATTGAATTATTACATTATTTATAGTACCTTTAAATTTTAATTGTCATGATGTTCTTGGTTTACAATTATGTGTTCTATGACAGGGGTAATTTTACTTACTATTTTTATTTTTCTCATTGAATCATTTTAGCTAGTATCTTGAGAACAACACAAAACAACAATTGTGGTGATAATGAATATCTTTATGTTGTTGCAAAGGAAGCTGAATCTTTTATAATCTTTACTAGGGGCCCAGTGCACAAAATTTGTGCACTTGTGGGGGGGGGGGCTCCCTCAGCCTGGTCTGTGCCTTCTCACAGTGTGGGAGATCTGCAATCGATCATCCCAAAGAGGTAGGCCCTGCTTACCCATCCAGGGCTTCTCGATGGATTGTCCCAAAGAGGTAGGCCAGAGCCAGGGGTCCTGCTTCCGTGACATGCAGAGCCATGGGACCCCTGGCCTGGCCATGTGGAGCCACAGGACCCCTAAGCCTTGCTGCGCGGAGCCTCGGGCCCTGCCTCCATGCCGCACAAGCAGCATCAAGCCCCCACCTACCTGAGCAAGCCCGCTGCTCATGCAGCCTCCTGGCGATGGCTTGTTGCAGCATGAGGGAGTCACAGCACAAGGGCCTGACAATCACATAGGCTTTTATTAACAGGATTGTTGAGAGTGTTATAGATGTCCCCTTTTTTAAGAAGCAGAATACTTTTTTGTTTTTTGTTTATAGAAACAAGTACTAATGTAGGTCTTTTGTAAGAGTGAAATGGTGTAACCAAACTTTCAGCAAGCAGAGAATACCTATATATAAATAAATATTATCCCAATAAAAAGACAAACATGATTTGTCCAGTTGTGTTGAGGTATAATTTACATATACCACGTATAAGTTTATACAATACGGTTGTTTAATATACATATATATTGCAAAATGATTACAATAAGATTGAAATAAGGTCATAAAAACATTTAGAGTAAAACTGCTGTTTGAAACTTTGGCCTCGGTCCATCCCTGGTGCTTAAACAAAAGAATTATTGCTCTAGTTCCTAGCTTGTGACCTTAAAGACTAGAGGAGTAACCTCAGCACCAATTATGTAGATAAGACTCCTGTTTTTACAAAAATAAGACCATATTCCCATGTTTAGCAGAAAACATAGTTAAAAGATAAAGAGCGAGCAATAGGGTAATTCATAACCTTTTGGCACCCTTTTCCCCAGATGCGGCCTTGAGGGCTGTTTGCCAAACGCAGGGCAATAACATTTATGGTTCAGATCCCTTTAAAAGGCCTGCCTGCACGCAGGGCGGTGCGGCCGTGGGTGTTTGCATGGTGCCCCCGCGACCATCCTGGCCAGTATTCAATAAATCCTTGCCTGCTTATTACCAACTTAATCGCCTCCGTGGTCGTTTGCAACTGGTCGTGGAAGTCACCCCACAACAAGATTAATTAATACATCCATAATCACAGAATCATCATCTTCTTTTTTTTTCAGTGAGGACATTTAAGGTCTGCCCTTAGCAACTTTTAAGTATACAATACAATACAATACAATACAATACAATACAATACAATACAATACAATACTGGTATTAACCAACAGGATTTTCCAACCAAGGCAAAATTAATATAGAAAATAAGTAGACCTTGAAAAACTTTGAAAAAAAGAGTAATGAAACACAATTACTTACCAGATGTTAAAATGCATTATAAAGCTGCAATAATTAAAGCAGTGTTGTGGGGACCCTAACCAGAGCATACCAGACGTTAAATGGTTAAACGCTCATTTGCCATTTGCATGTGCAAAGGCAATGACACAGCGGTTTTCCTGCACACACTGAGCAGGTGCACCTTTATCTTAGGTAACAGTGATGTCACTGTTTGGCAAGAAGCCTCTTTTGTCTGAGCTAGTATAAGGTGTGTTGCTGACCAGTGGGTGGCTGGCTCCTTTGTTTGCTGCCGCTGTTTTGTGGGACCATCTTGTGGGGCTGCTCTGTCAGCAATGGCTGCTTGGTCTGCAATGAAGTCTCTCTCACCTGGATATGGATGCCATGTCTTCTTCCAATTCCCAGCATGTAACTCCTAGCAGAGGAGTGATGACCCAACAATTGGCATAGTTGGCAGGATCTTGGGGGTAAGTGTTATGTCTGCCTGGCCAGAGGTCGTGCTGCCTCCAACTGGGCTGTTTTTCTGCACGGAGCCTCGGGCCCTGCCTCCATGCCGCACAAGCACCATCAAGCCGCCACCTACCCGAGCAAGCCCACTGCTCATGCAGTAGTGATGGCCTGATGTCTTGGAACCCCCAACTCTGGGAGGATTAGAAACAGGTTGAGGTCACACCAGTGGTGTGATAGAAGACATTGTTGTCCCTGATGGACCAGATCCCCAAAGACCAGGGAAAGGCAGTTGGAAAGAACTGAGAGACTTAGGAAAACAAAGCCAGCAGAGGCGAGGGGAGCCAATTCCAATGTGGCTCCTAAGATTGTGGGATGAAGTTTCAGATAACTTGGAGCTGTCTCCACCAGAAATGGAAAACTGTGCCTCCAGAAGCCAGGCTCTGCAACAGCTGCCACTAGGGCAACGGAGCATAGCAGTGAAATCACCACCCGGGGAGCCCAAGGGCTGCTGTCCCCCCAAGCCTCTCAACCTCTGGTGATGAACGTTTTACAATGAACATGAAAAGACTTAATTCTCATCACAGCCCCTCAGGCAACCTTTGGCTTACTGGTGGCCATTCTGATCACTTTTGTAGAAGTTGCTGTGGCTATGGCCAGCTTGAGGGACGTGAAGATTGTATCATGAAAGAGTGGGGCAGCAAGACCTGTGACTGTACCTAAGACTAAGCCTAAGGCAGCAGCCGGGATCCATGAAAGCAGTAGGGACTGAGCTGATGCAAGTTCTCCATATGCAAATGTGGCTGGACCTACTAACAGCAGAGGTGAATTTTGCCTGCGGGTGCATGTGGTGAAGCGCATTGCCAGGGGACACCCGCATCTCGAGGCTGTACTGTTGCCCAGCCCACTGAAAAGTCCAGGTGCAGCAGTGTTGCCTGCTAGGGTGCCATGGGGTGATTGGACAGACAGTATTTTGTCTGGAGAAGGTGAGACTTGTGTGTGGCACCCACACATAGCCCCTACAGTTCTCCGGTATGGCTGGTGAAGAAGCCTGACAGCACCTGGCAGATGACCGTGGTTTGCAGAGAACTAAGTGGAGCGACTCCCCTACTACCCTCTGCAGTGCCCACTGTAGCAGATCGCATGGATCACCTTGCACTGGTGTTGGGTAGATGCCACTATGTGTAGACTCTGCTGGTGCCTTCTTCTCCATGGACATGGTCCCAGAGTATCAAGAACAGTTTGCTTTTGCATGGGAGAGTTGACAATGGATTTTTGTTATACACCCTCAGAGATGTTTGCATGGCCCTAAAATTTGTCATAGCTCGGTGCTGCTGGATTTAGTTGCCTGTGGCAAGCCTCCTAGGTGTTCCATTGTGTTAATGGTGTTGTGCTAACCTCTGATTCTCTTGCAGATTTGAACGCAGCTGCCAGTAGTTGATAGCAGGCCTTGGACTCATGGGAATGGGCAATCAACGACTGCAAAGTCTAGGGACCTGGCTTATCTGTCAAGTTTTTGGGAGTTGTCTGGTTGAGTAAGACCAAGATGATACCCGAAGCAGTCATTGACAAAATATAGTCTTATCCCCAACCCACTTGCACAGTTGCCGACCTACATTGGTCTTTTGAAGTATTGACAAGTGTTCATTCTCCACCTGACACTGTTGTTATTCCATTGTATAAGTTGTCGTGGAAGGGGTGACCTGGAGCTGGACCTCCAAAATAGAGGAAGCCTTTATAGCTGCCAAGAGGGCAGTCACCCAAGTGGGTAAATAAGGGTGCCCAGCTGCCAAGAGAGTAGTTGCCCAAGTAGATGGAGAAGGGTACCTATAGGTTTTTGGTCCCAGTTATGGATGGAAACTGAGAGCTGATCCTCTCTTGTTGAGAGACATTTGACAGCCATGTGTCCTGCCTTACAGGCCTGGGAACCTATTACAGCACAAAGTAAAGTACTTGTAAAGACAGCATATTCTAGCCAATTGGCTTAGGTTCTGGTGACCACATGCAGGTCGAGAGTGGTGCAAACTCCATCTGTAGCAAAGTGGGGCACCCCTATGTTTGGACCTGTGATTTATGAGACCATATGAAGAATTATGAAACCCTATGGAGAGTTACTTCCCAGTCTATTCCAAGAGGGTATGCCACTCAATTTCAGTTCCACTCCAGGGCTCCATCCAGGTCCTGTGTGTGTGAGGCAACCAGTTGATGTACATCTCTCACATTGATGTTTCTCTTTCTTTGTCTCTCCCCTGCCCTTCCACTCTTTCTAAACAAACAAACAAACAAGAAATCAATGCGAAAATATCATGTGGTATATAGACAGGTCTACCGGGGGGGAACTCTCCTACATTGACAGCTGTGACTATCTGTTTGAATACTGACAAACTATGTGGTTCAATTCAGATATTGGCAAAGTAGCTCTTTGGCTATGGAAACATACAGCTGGGCTGACCACAGGTCTACCTTTATGATTACCACAATGGCACAAACAACAGTGGATGATAGGACATCACCCCATGTGGGGACAGGAAGTATGACCTGTTAAAAGCAAATGTTGCCTAGGGGTAGACCCACCTAAATTAGAAGATTGGGCTAGATGAGTATGCAGACGTATTCTCAGATACTGACTGCATGTAAAAATAAAACAACAGATGAACTGTTGTGACCCAAAGTACGTTCATCTAGAACTTTGTTGCTGCCAACACCTGTGCCCTTAGCAGAGAGGCAAAAGATAGTATGAACCTGGCCATGGTCTGTTACTGGGAAAGGGCCCTAGGTAGCCCTCCTATCACTTGGGCCAGCCCTTTAAGGGACTGTCTGCTTACCTGATATTCCCTAACCACTGGTCTGCCTACCTGATTGCCCCTAACCACTTGCTTGGAGGCAAGGATAGCCCACAAGGGACCATGGTGGTCTGGTCTCTGGTCGTTTCGGTCATGATGCCTCTGGCCTTTTATTATATAGGATTTAGGGCCAGAGCACTGTTTCTAACATGCTAGTTTATATTGTTGTTGTGGGCTCTGTGTTCAAGAAACTAGCATCTGGACCATCTAAAAGACCATCTGGTATAAGGATAAGGGGTGGAGTGTGGGAACCCTGACCAGAGTACAATGGATGTTAAAGGCCTTTTTGTCATAAGCATGTGCAAAGACAATGACACAGCAGTTTTTCTGCACACACTGAGAAGGTGCACCTTTATCTTATGTAACACTGATGTCACTATTTGGCAAGAAGCCTCTTTTTCCTGAGCTAGTATAAGAGTGTGTTGCTGACCAGCAGGTGGCTTACTTCTTTGTTTGCTGCTGCTGTTTTATGGGACCATCTTGTGGGGCTGCTCTGTCAGCAATGGCTGCTGTGTCTGCTTGGTCTGTAATAAAGTGTCTCCCACCTGGATACAGAAGCTCATGTCTTCCAATTCCTGGCCTCCAAGGAGGGCCAGCCCCTAGTAGAGGATCCAGTATCACAAGTGTGGTACTGGATCATGACGAGTCAGAAATTTAATAGGGAAATAGAAAGCATAAAATTAGACTCACAAAAATTTAGTATAAAATAAAAGTGATAAAAGTGGCATTTTGCATCCGTGGGGATAGTGTGAGAGAAATAAGCTAAAAACTAAGAAAGAAAAAGTGCAACTAAATGTTTTACCTTGAAACATGAGAAATTAAAAATAAATAAAATAGCCCTAGCCAGATTTGCTCAGTGGGTAGAGTGTTGGCCTTCAGACTGCAGGGTCCTGGTTTCAATTTCACCCAAGGGCACTTACCTTGGTTGCAGGCTCCATTCAGAACCTGTGTATGTGAGGCAACAAATTGATGTATATTTCTCACATTGATGTTTCTCTCTCTATCTGTCTCTCTCCCGCCCTTCCACTCTTTCTAAACAAAAAAATCAATGGGAAAATATCCTCAGGTAAGAATTAACAATAAATAAATAAATAAAATGTAAAACTTAGAACTATGACAAATTAGTGTTATATTTTTATGAATTTTAATCACCTTCAGTGATAAAATCTTTATGACAAAAACAACAACACTGAAGCCATAAAGAAAAACCTTCATTAATCCAAATGTATTTTTAAAAATCTTAGTGGCAAAAACCACTTAATATATGTGACAAATGAGTTGAGAATAATATTTACAAATATTAGAGAAAAGGGTCAATTTCCTTAGTATATTGACAATATCCACAAATCAGTAAGGAAATGAGCAAAATTCAGAAGAAAAATGAACAAATGATGTAAACAGATAGCTCACAGAATAGGAAATACAAGTGGCATTCAAATATTTACATATGTGGAACTCAGAAGAAATGTAAATTAAAACTAATGTAAATTAAACATCATTGCATGATGCTGGTTTCTATCAGGAAGCTCAAAAAGATCCAAAAGTTTTATTACACATATTTGCTGAGTCTCTCTTAGTCATACTTTGCCATGAGAAGTGCATTTTGGTACAATTCCATGTAAAGGAAAATTTGGTAATACATATTAAAATTACAAATGCACATATTCTTTGATCTACCATTTCCATTTTAAGGACTTTAATTTTACAAATATATGTGTCTATTTTCAAAATAATATTGGTATAATATATTCATTGTATCTATTGTTATTTGTAACAACAAAAGATTAGAAACATCTTCCATGTTCATTAATAGGGGGCTGATTAAATAAATTATTTTTTATTCTTACAATGCTATCTATAATAATAAAAGCATAATATGCTAATTAGACTGGACAGCCAAACAACCTTCTGGACATCCTTCCAGGCGACCTTCCTAATGAAGCCGTGCAGCAGGGGCCAACGCAGAGGTGGTTAGGGTTGATCAGGGGAGATCATGCAGGCAGGAGAGTAGTTAGGGGCGATCAGGCAGGCAGGAAAGTGGTTAGAGGAGATCAGGCAGGCAGGCAGAGGGATTAGGGGCAGTCAGGCAGGGAGACAGGCAGGCAGGCGAGTGGTTAGGAGCCAGTGGTCCCAGATTGTGAGAGTAGGATCAGGCCTAAACTGGCAGCCGGACATTCCCCAAAGGGTTCCAGATTGCAAGAGGGTGTAAGCCAGGCTGAGGGCCACTCCCATGCACAAATTTCATGCACCAGGCCTCTAGTAGAGCTATAAAAAAGGGTGTTCTGTCTGTACCAATATGGAAAAATCTCTAAGGTATATTCTGAGGTGAGAAAAATAAGATGTCAAATAGAGTGTTTAGCACATTGCCATTTGAGGAAAACAGAGAGCAATTATATTTACAGGTTCAATGTATGATATAGATAGTTGGGTGTACTTCACATTCCTTGGAAACATACTCAGGAAACTAGAAACATTTGTGCCTGTGGAGAAGAGCCCTGAGCAACCAGGGCTTGAGGATGAGTATAGTACTTTTTACTTTATATCTTTTTTTTAAAAATGGACTTTGTATTTTAAAAGAGAACTTTAAGGTTCACAGTAAAATTGAGCAGAAAGTATAACGTTTCATATTTATATATCCCATCACACATTACAACTTCCTCCTTATCAAAATCCCAAAATCAGTGGTATTTTTGTTATAGTTGATGAATATGTATAATACATCATCTCCCTAAATCCATACTTTACATTAGGGCACACTCTTGCTGTTGTACATTTGATGAGTTTTGATAAATGTATAATATCACATATTCACTATCTAACTAATAATAGCCTAGGTGGCATCACAAGATAGCCGTACAAGATGGCTACATTCACAGTGGAGGCGGGGCCCAGTGGCCACTCCATGTGGTGAGGTTTGGGTGTTCCGCGGCTCTGCATGGCATGGTCCCAGCATCTCTACCACCTTGCACAGAGGAGATGGGTCCTGGCGGAGGAGGCAAGTCACAGCAAGGAAAGGCATTTGGGGACAATCAGGCTAGCAGGGGAACAGTTAGGCATCATTCAGGCTGGTGGGGGAGCAGTTAGGGGGCGATCAGGCTGGCAGGCAGAAGTGGTTAGGGGTAATCAGGCAGGCAGGCAGGTGAGTAGTTAGGAACCAGTGGTCCCAGATTGTGAGAGGGATGTCCAACTGCTGGTTTAGGCCTGATCCCTAAACTGGTAGTCAGACATCTCCCAAGGAGTCCCAGATTGGAGAGGGTGCAGGTCAGGGACAACCCCCCTCCCATGCACAAATTTTGTGCACCGAGCCTCTAGTTATAGTATAAAACAGAATAGTTTCACTTTCCTAAAAATCTACTGTACTATGCTTATTTTTTCCTTCCTCTTCCCTAACCTCTGGTAACCATTGGTTTTTTAGCTGTCTCCATAGTTTTGTCTTTTCAAAAATGTCATATAGTTGGTGTCATACAATATTTATCTTCTTCATATAAGCCTCTTTCACTTAGTAATATCATTAATGCTTCTCCCATGTCTTTTCATGGCTTGATAGCTCATTTCTTTAGTGTGAAATAATATTCCTTTGCCTGGATATAACACCGTTTGTTTATTGAAGGACATTTTGGTTGCTTCCAAGGTTTTGGCAATCCTATATAATAAAAGCCTAATATGCTAAGTGCCCAATCATCTGGTCATCCATTCAATCAATCAAAGTGTAATATGCTAACGATATGCTAAGGCCTCTCAACCACTTGCTATGACATGCACTGTCCACCAGAGGGCAGATGCTCCAGCCTGTAGGTTAGCTTGCTGCTGAGGTTTGGCTGAATGGAACTGAGAGAGATGGGCCAGACACACACTGGAGTCCTCCCATGGTCCCTCCCTGGATGGCCAACCTCCCCAGCCCCAGTTGTGCACCAGTGGGGTCCCTTGGCCTGGCCTGTGCCCTCTGACAATCCAGGACCCCTCAGGGGATGTCGAAGAGCCAGTTTCAGCCCAAACCCATTCAACGCAAGAGCTTTCCCCTGGTGCTCAGTGCATTCCCACTGGGGGAGTGCCACTCATCCAGAAGCTGGGCTCATGGCTGGTGAATGCAGTGGCAGTAGTAGGAGCTTCTCCCACCTCCATGGTATTTGGACATCCCCTGAGGGCTCCTGGACTAGGAGAGGGCACAGGCTGGGCTGAGGGACCACCCCAACTGCATGAATTTCCTGCACCAGGCCTCTAGTTATGAATAAAGCTGCTATAAACATCCCTGTGTAGGTTTTAGTGTGAACCTACATTTTCAGCTCATTTGAGTAAATACCAAGGAGCACGATTACTGGATAGTATGGTAAGAATATGTCTAGTTTTGTAAGAAACTGCTTAACTGCCTTCTAGAGTGACTTAAGTACCATTTTGAGTTCCCACTGGCAATGAATGAGATATCCTGTTGCTACTCATCCTTACCAGCATTTGTTGTTTGTATTATCTTTATATCCTTTGAAATGTTGAACCATGTGAATACTTTAGCTCATCAAAAAATTAAATAAGAAATAAAAATAAATTAAAATAAAGCTCAACTGTCTCTTTAAGATGCCTTCTTTTAATATATATATATATATATATATATATATATATATTAAATTGATTTCAGAGAGGAAGGAAAAGTGAGAGAGATAGAAACATTGATGAGACACATTTATTGGCTGCCTGTTGCACGCCCCCTCTGGGGGATCAAGCCCACAACCTGAGCATGTGATCTGACAAGGAATAGAACCCAGGACATCTTTGTCCATGGAACAATGCTTAGTCCACTGCGCCACACCATCTGGGGTTAGGATGCTTTCTTGATCTCCCTAGGAAAGTTGATCTGTCTCTCTCTGTCCTTGCTCAACTACATCATAGATTTCTTTTTTAAACCTCACTCCAGGATATTTTTTCCACTGACTTTTAGAGGGTGAAAGGGAAAGAGAGGAGGGAGAAAAGAAAAGAGAGAGAGAGAGAAACATTGATGTGAGAGAGACACATAGATTGGTTGCCTCCAGAACATGCCCCAACAGGTGTCAGGAATTGAACCTGCAAGTGAGGGACATGGAATTGAACCCAAGACCCTTTGATCCTCAGGCGGACACTCTAACCACTGAGCAAAACCAGACAGGGGTCATACATTATTTAGTTATAAGATTTTTTTAATATTGCATCCTATTATTACATCACTGTCAGCCTCCCCCATTAGATTCTGAGCTTCCCTGGGGAGGAGCAGGGTCTTAATCACCTTTGAAATATGTTCTTATTAATTTTTAGAGAGAAGAAGGGAGAGGAATAGAGAGACAGAAATATTAATTGGCTGCCTCCTTGGGATCAAAACCACAACTCAGGCATCTGCCCTGATCAGGAATTGAACTGGGGATGTTCAACCACTGAAACACATCAGCATGGCTCTTATTCACCTCAATATCCCTACTGACTTAGCCCAGTGCCTTGCAGTAGCTGAATAAACAAGCTAGATTACTGTATGTTGATATCACTAAAAGTTGCCTTGTAACAATGAACTTTGTAGACTTGAAAACTCTCTGAGAAATTTATCTAGGGAGAGCTCAAAATGATAAGAATTAGACTTAAAAATTATCTAGGAACAGCTTGCTTTACATCTTGAGGACCTCTTTCTTTCTTTCTTTCTTTCTTCCTTCCTTCCTTCCTTCCTTCCTTCCTTCCTTCCTTCCTTCCTTCCTTCCTTCCTTCCTTTCTTTCTTTCTTTCTTTCTTTCTTTCTTTCTTTCTTTCTTTCTTTCTTTCTTTCTTCCTCTAGGAATTTTTAATTAATTTAGTTGTCCGACTGAGTACCTCTTACATGCAATGGAATATGCTAGGTTTTAGAAGATTTGGTGATGAATGTGACCTTAAAAGATTTGTCATGAATAAGGAAGATGATAGTTGTTCAAAAATACCTAGGAAGTGGTTAGGGGCAATCTGGATAAGAGATACAAACAATCTGGATTATATGAAAGTGAAAATACATTTGATCTGAAATGAAGATATACTGTTAATTAATTTTATTCATTCAAACATATATACTAGCCCCTATTATGTGCCTTGCACTATTTTGTATTGGATCATTGCAATGAACAAGACATAGAGCTTCCAGACTAGGATGAAAGTGTGCATGCGTTTGGGGTGGAGGAAAGGTTAAAAAAAGGTAAGGAAAGGAGAGAGGAGATTCAAAGAAAGATAGTAATTAAGTAAGTAATAAATAAATAAGTTTTGTTTGAAGGGAATGGTCAGATAGTAGGGATAAATATGAAAAAAGAAAGTAAGATAAAATAAACATAGAGAACAGGAAAGGAATCATTTGCTAGGAATAATGTTAGGAAAGCATTAAGTTAAATGCAGGGAAAACAAGTAAATAAGAAGATGACCCATACCAAAGGAGAAAGAGATCCTCTAATACAGAGGGATTATGCTAATTGACCCTCACACTGTCGCAAAGATGGTGGCACCCACAGCCAATATGGAGGGAATATGCTAATTGACTGCCCTGCCCTAAAATATGGTGGTGCCCACAGCCAATAAGGAGGAAATATGCTAATTGACTGCCCCACCTTCAATTATGGTGATACCCACAGCCACAAGATGGTCCCCTCAGCCCCACCAGGGCAGCAGGCATGTAGCAAGGCCAGGCCCAACCCCAGGCAGGCTCGGCCACTCTGTGCCTACCTCCAGGGTCCCCCAGTCCCCTCAGCCCCCAGTCACCCAGGGCCAGTCTAAGGCGCAGGAAAGCCTCAGATGGTGGCTGCTCAGCCACCCAGGGCCACCCGAGGCTCAGGTAACCAGGGCCAGCCAAGGCTTGTGCTGCTGGCAGTGGCAGCAGCAGAGGTGTGATGGGGTGTCACCTTCCCCTGATTGCCAGGTCACCTGCCACCTCTGAGAGGGGTAGGCCGGGCTTAGGTTCCTCCCCTCCAGTGAGTGAGTTTCCATGCACTGGGCCTCTAGTATAGAAATAATGTTACCAGAAGATCTGGACCAGGGTAAAAAGAAATAACCATGTCACAGTCAGTGACTACTATTTTAGTACTCTGATCTCTCATAAATTGTAAAGATGGAAATCAATTACTTGAGTTTTATTTCTGCACTTCAAGTCATGGCATTCTACTTAGTTTAACCCTTTATGTTAGGTACTTTTAAAAATCTTTGAAATAATTATATGTTTGAATGGACTTTAAGATATTTTCTGATTTATGACATGCTGATATGTCATGCATGTTATATGATATATACAGAATAGTAATAAACATAATTTCATGTCACTTGGTAAAGAGTATTATGAAAGAATGCTAAATGATTGGTGGTGGTTTACAAAACTAGTCACCTTATGGGGGTGAGGGAAGTAGAGGGTCTTAATATATATGACAGGAGAAGATTTGACTTTGGGTGGTGGGCACATGGTGCAATATACAGATCTTGTAACATAGAAACCCACACCTAAAACCTATATGTTCATGTTGACCAATGTCACACCAATAAATTTAATTAAAAAAAAAACTAGTCACTTTAGGAGTATCTGCTTTTGTGTGAAACATGCTCATTATTGATGTGTTGAGAAAAAATAGTGTCTGTTTTTAATATATAATCATGCTTTTATTATTGTAAATTTTAAAGTTTGTTATCTTTAAAAAAGTTTGTTACCTTTAACTTTTTTCTTCAATGTCTTATAAAATTTTTAGTTTAGTTGTTTTACATCCTTGGTTAAATATATTCTGAGCTATTTTTTATGCAATTGTAAGTAGAATTTTTTTTATTTCTCTTTCTGATAGTTTGGTATCCTAGATAATAAAAGGCCAGCCACCATAAGCAGAACAACCAGAACAACCAGATACTAGAACAATCACAGCCCCTCGCCAGGCTGTTAGGGGTGATCAGGAAGGCAGGCAGAGTGGTTAGGGGTGATCAGGTAGTCAGGCCAGTTGTTAAGGGCAATCAACTAGGCAGACGGCCCCTTGCTGAGCTGGCCCTTCTCCCAAGCAAGCGGTTAGGGGTGATCAGGCAGGCAGGCAGAGTGGTTAGGGGTGATCAGGTAGGTAGGTCAGTAGTTAGGGGCAATCAGGTAGGCAGATAGCCCCTTGTATATGGCCATGCCCCCCAGCAAATGGTTATGGGTGATCAGGCAGGCAGATGAGCAGGTAGGGGTGATCAGGTAGTCAGACAGCCCCTCACTGGGCTGGCCCCACCCCCAAGCAAGTGGTTAGGGGTGATCAAACAGGCAGGCAGAGTGGTAAGGGGTGATCAGGCAGGCAGACCAGTGGTTAGGGGTGATCAGGTAGGCAGACAAGGAGTTAGAGGTAATCAGGTAAGCAGGTCAGCAGTTAGGGTTGATCAGGTAGGCAGACAGCCCCTTGCAAGGCTAATCACACCCCACTGCAAAGGAATAGGCCACCAGTGGTGACTCTGTGACAGGTATGCGGTTAGCCAGCAATCACCCCACAGAAGGAGACCCAGGCCAGCCAAACCATCGCACCCCATACCTGTCACCTGCAGAAGGAGACCACTGATGGCAGGGGAGGGGGTAGCAGTGCTGCCCAGATGGCAAGCAGTGGCAGCGGTGGGAATGGGGCCAGCTGCCTGCAGCAGGGCAAGGAAAGCCCCAATAGGCCAGGCCTAGGGAACCTACCTAAGATGTCCTGAATTGTGAGAGGATGCAGGCCAGGCTGAGGGACTCCCCGCCCCAAGTGCATGAATTTTCATGCACTGAGCCTCTAGTTGGTATATAAAAATGCAACCAAATTCTGAGTATTAATTTTATATACTGCTAATTTACTGAATTTATTTATTCTAATAGTCTTTTTGGTGGAATCTTTAGAGTTCTATATATAAAGTACCATGTTGTCTGTAAGTAATGATAGTTTTACTTCTTCCTTTTCAATTTGTCAGTTTTTATTTCTTTTTCTTGTTTGTTTGCTATAGCTAGAACTTCCAATGTTATATTGAATGAAAGTGGTGAAAGTGGACATTCTTATGTTGTTCCTGATTGTAAATAAAAAACTTTTAACTTTTTAGCATTTAGTATTGTGTTAGCTGTGGGTTTGTCAGATATGGCCTTTGTTTAATGTCCCTCTAATCCTATTCTTCTGAGAGTTTAATTTTTATTTTATTTTAGAGAAGAAGGGACAGGTAGAGAGAGAGAGAAACATCAATGATGAGAGAGGATCATTGATCAGCTGCCTCCTGCATGTCCCCCTTTGGAGACTGCCCCAAACTCTGGCATGTGCATTGCCCAGGAATTGAACTGTGACCTCCTGTTTCATAGGTAGATGCTCAACCAGGCCAGACTACTTTATGTCTTTTGATAGGAATATTTATTCTATTTATATTTAAAGTATTTATGGATAGGTGTGTAGTTATTTCTATTTTATTGATTACTTTCTGATTTAAAAAATATTTTTTGATATTTTAGAGAGAGAGGAAAGGAGGGGGATAGAAATAGAACCATTGGTGAGAAAAAAAACATCGTCAATTGGCTGCCTCCTGCTTCCCCCTGCACACCTCGTACTGAGGATGGAGCTCACAACCCAGGCATGTGCCCTGACTGGGAATTGAACCAGGGACCTCTTGGTTCATGGGTAGATGCTCAATCACTAAGCAACAATGGCTGAGCTCTGATTATTCTTCTCTGTTCTTTTCTTATTTTCTTACTCTCTTCTCTTGTATGTGTTATGTAAGTGATTCCACTTTATTTCTTGTATGTCTTTTATAGATTACTAGAGGCCCAGTGCATTGTGTCCCTCAGCCCAGCCTGCATCTTCTCCAATCTAGGACCCCTTGGGGGATGTCTGACTGCCAGTTTAGGACATCCCTTTCACAATTCAGGATTTCTGGCTCCTAACTGCTCACCTGCCTACCTGCCTGATCGCTCCCTAAATGATCCCCTGCTGGCCTGATTGATAATTAATTGCTCCCCTGCCAGCCTGATTGCCCCCAACTGCCCTCTCTAGCTGGCCCAATCGCCCCCAGCTGCCCTTCCCTGCAGGCCAGATTGCCCCCAACTGCCTTCCCCTGCTGGCCTGTTTGCCCCCAACTTCCCTCTCCCCTGCTGGCCATCTTGTGGTGACCACCTTGTGGCAGCTATCTTGTGATTATGTGGGAGCAGCAGTCTTGTGGTGGCCATCTTGTGATGATGTGGGGGTGATTATCTTGTCACAGTGTCATGCAATGCCACCTAGGTTTTTATTATATAGGATTGGCTTATGGTTACCATGCGCTTCATATATACACACTATGGTTATAGTAGTCTATTTTAAGTTGACCATCGCTTCAGTTCTAACACACTAAAATCTCTACAATTTTAGAATTACCATATGATGTAGCAATCCCTCTTCTGGATATCTACTTGAAAATGTTGAAAACATTCTATCTAATAAAAGTAATATGCAGATTGACCATCACTCCAACATACGAGAGGGCTGCCTCCATGTGGTCAAAGATCCTACCCCCATGTGGACACAAAATGGCTGCCACAAAATGGTAAGCAGAGGAGGGCCATTGGGAGGTTCCAGGCCTGCAAGTGAGGGCAGTTGTGGGCCATCAGAACAGCAAGGGAGGGTCATTGGGAGGGACCAGGCCTGCAAGGGAGGGCAGTTGGGCGTGATCAAGCCTGCAGGGGAGGGCAGTTAGGGGTGACCAGGCTGGCAGAGGAGGGAAGTTGGGAGCAAACAGGCTGGAAGGGGAGCAGTTAGACATCAATTAGGCTGGCAGGTATTGGTTAACAGGTAGTCAGGCTGGCAGGCAGAAGTGGTTAGGAGCAATCAGAGAGGCAGACAGGTGAGCAGTTTGGAGCTAGCAGTCCTGGATTGTGAGAGGGATGTCCAACTGCCTGTTTAGGCCCACTCCTACCGGACATCCCTCAAGGGGTCCCAGATTGGAGAGGGTGCAGGCTGGGCTAAGGAACACCCCCCAACCTCCCATGCATGAATTTTGTGCACTAGCCTCTAGTTTATTTATAAAGATAATATGTATGTTCATGCTTATTGCAGCATTAGTCATGGTAGCCAAGATATGGAAACAACCTCAGTGTTTCTTGGTGAATGATTGGATAAAGAAGATCCTTTCTTATGGCTGAGTATTACTATACAGATATAGTAATACTCAGCCATAAGAAAGGATGAAATACTGTCAATTATGATAACTTAGATCAATCTTGAGAATGTTATGCTAAGTGAAATAAGTCAGATGGAAAAAGACAAGAAGACAGGAACCATATGACTTCATTCATATATGGGCTATATAACAGAAAACAAGAAACAAACTAACAAAATAAACAAACTCATAAGACATGCAGAACAGTATAAAGGTTACCAGAGGGCAAGGAGGATTGGGGGAAGATGATGAGGATAAAGGTGATCAAATATATGGTGACAAAGAAAGGCTAGACTTTGGGTTGTTAGCACACAATGCAATGTATAGGTGAGATATTATAGAATTATACATTTGAAACTTACATATTCTTATTAACCAGTGCCACCCCAATAAATTTAATCCTATATAATAAAAGCCTAATATGCTAAGTATCTGACTGATCATTCAACTGTTCAACCAGTCTCTATGACATGCACTCACCACCAGAGGGCACATGCTCCAACCAGTAGATTAGCTTGCTGCTGGGGTCCAGCCAATCGGGACTGGGTGAGACAGGCTGGACATCCCCTGGAGCTCTCCAGTGATCCCTCCCTGGCCCCAGTCATGCACCAGTGGGTGCCTTGGCCTGGCCTGTGCCCTCTCACAATCTGCAGGTCAGGTTGAGGGAGCCCACCAGTGCATGAATCCATTTTGTGTGTGTGTTTGTATCCCTGAATTTGTTGTAGTTACACATGATCTTTCTACTTTTGTCTTTTAACCTTTGTACTAGATTCATAATTGATTGACCCACTGCTTTTACTACATTTTCTTGTCAATGAGATTCCCCCTCCCCATATTTTTTACTCCTTTTTTTTTTATCTTTTCTTTCCTTCTTAAAGAAGTTCCTTTAACATTTCTTGTAATACTAGTTTTATAGAGATGAACTTCTTCAGCTTTTTTTTTTTTTGTCTAGAAAACTATTTCTTTTTTTATTCTAAATGATAGCTTATTTGATAGAGGATTCTATGTTGTAAATCTTTGCCTTTCATCACTTTAAATATTTCTTGTCATTCACCTCTGGCCTGCAAAGTTTCTGTTGAGAAATCAGTGACAATGTTATGGGTGCTTCCTTGCAGGTAACTAACTACTTTTCACTTACTACTTTTAAGATTCTCTCTTTGTCTTTAACTTTTGGCATTTTAATTATCATGTGTCTTGGTGTGGGCCTCTTTGAGTTCATCTTGTTTGGGATTCTCTGCATTTTCTGGACTTATATGTGTATTTCCTTCCCCATGTTAGGGAAGTTTTCAGTCATTATTTCTTCCTTTCTTTTTTTTATAAGTCCTCACTGAGGCTATTTTTCTATTGATTTTTAGAGAAAGTGGAAGGGAGGAAGGAGGGAGGAAGGAAGAGAGAGAAGTGAGAGTGTCACATTGATTGGTTGCCTCCTGAATGCATGTGTGTCCTTCTGTTGTAGTTGGGCCTCTATTACTGCTGGTACATCAGTGGGTGGTGTTAACCCTACAGCTGAATGGCTGTGAGGGCTGGCTGCAACTAGGTCACATGATTTGTTGTGTAAGGTCTGACCCCACAGAGAGGAATTTTCTTTAGAGGGACTCTTCCTCTTCATTGTGTTGGTTGTGGAGCTATTTATATGCAGTTTCAAGCTGGTCCCCAGGCGTGTTTGAGCTGGAACATTTGGGAGTAGTTTCAGTTTAGGCCAAGTTTATCTGGCACTTATGCATGGCTTAAAGCTCTTTTATAAGAGCTACAAAGTGATCTGCAGTTAGATGCTGTCTTTTCTTATGTTTGGAGGACCCTGGAAGGGGCTAGGCTATGATCCACAGTTGGCTGCCATTTGTGCCAGGCTTGGGACCTGTTGATGGGTACTATGGTATGAAACTGAGGCCAACCACCAGTTGTGCTGGGCTTGTGGCTGCTTATTGGGAGCTACATTACACTTCAAGATTAGCCACCACTAATGCCAGGTTTGAGGCCACATGCTGGGAATTATACTGCAAGTTGAGACCTATCCCTGCTTGTGCTTGATTTGGGGCCGCTTGGTAGGAGCTGCAATGTACTGAGACCACCCACTGCTATGCATAGTTTGTAGACCTTTGAGAGTGTGTAGAGTATAGGCAGAGGACAGGCACCATTTGTGTGGTATTTGCAGTCCTTTGAGAAAATTTGGAGCACAAACTCAGGCAAGAGAAGCCACTGGAAGAGGCTCCCACTGAAGAGGATGTGTATGGGATGGGGTCTCTGGGAATCACCAAGGCTGGGTGATGTATGCTGGCCAGGTTAATGGAAAGCACATATTTGGTGCTAGCCTGTGCTAGGCCAGCTAGGTTTTGGGGAGGGGGCGGGTGAGATCAACAGAGGAATAATAGCTCTTGTAGGAGGTCCCTCAGCTCAGCTTGAACCATCTCGCAGTCCAGGATCCCTCAGAGGACCCCACCTGCCGGCTTAGGCCCGTTACCCAGGGGAACGGGGTTAAGCCAACAGTTGGAAAACCTTCTCACAGTTTGGGACCTCTCACTCCTTACTGCCTGCCTGCTTGCTGCTCCTTACCACTCAACTCTCCTTAGCGATGCCACAGAGCCAGGAGAGGCTCCTGCCACCACCACTGTGCTCACCAGCCATGAACCCTATCTTTCTGGTATTGTCTGTGGGCCAACTGCTCTCTTCCTTCTCATTTAGGGTGAGCAGCATGTGAGGGCAGAGCATCTTGTCGTGGAACGCAGAGGGATGCCCAGAGCTGAGGGGTGTGGCTGGGCCCACGGGGTAAGAGGCGGACACAGAGGATGCTATCTCACCCAATTGTGGGGTGGGCTGGCTGGCCTTCATCTGCCTGACCCCACCTAGGGAGGGACCGAGCAGGGTATCTGCCTCTCCATTCTCCATCCTTCCATCTGTAACACCTGTCACCCTTGCCAGGACTCCCCCAAAGTGAGTTCAACTCAATCCCTGAATGTGAAAGGGCAAAGGGGGGGGGGGGGGGACTCTACTCCAGTGCCCCCTGATTCCCAGTGACAGGACCTGTTCTCAGGATGGCAGCCACAGCTGCAGAACATAGATCTGTTTCAAGAAAAGTTGGGAATACAGACTTTCCTATGAGCCCCTATTCCAAAAGGTGGCAGTTTGTTGCCATTGTGGCAAAGACACCTTCAATAGTAACATAAGTGGGTAAAGTCAGGGCCAAAAGGGCCATTTCCTCATCCAATCTCTCTGAGGAGTGTGGACAGAACCAAGTCTCAGCTCTTTGCAGGACACTTCTGGGGTTTTTTTTAAGCCTAAAGGACAGTAGTCTGTCTCCATTCTTGTTCTCTGAGATTTTTTTTATCGTCGGATAAAAAGATACATACATTGGGGCAATCCTCTCAAGATACAATATTCCAGTTGCACCCATGTGACGATGACAGCGCCCTCAGAGGGAGGGAGCCAACAGACGGGGAGCAGGGAATTCTGAAAACCAAAGCAAAGGTTCAGAACACGGAAGAAGTCCTTGGTGTTCTGCTGAGAAACTTGGATTCCTTCCTCTGTGGTCACACAACTGTCACACGCCAGACAGTGACTCAGAAATATATTGGCATCGGCCAATTTATGAAATTCTCCCTTCTCTCTGTTCTCCTGAGCTGGACTCCAGACAGTGACTGCGGCATTCTCTTGGTCATCATTTTTCCCCCCCAAACATTACAAACTTTATATGAATATAACATACAAAGATGCAGCCTCCTTTGTAGGAATGGGGAAAGAAGGGGTGGTTAAGCAAGGCACACGGAGTTGCAGCAAGCACCAGCTGTGGGGAGGGCCAAGGGGAGAGGAGGTTGGCACTGGGGCCGAGGCCCTAGAGCCATTGATGGGGAAGTAGGGATCCCCTCTGAGTGCCACATTCTGAGGCTGAGTTAATTGGTCAAGCTGAGGCAGAGGTGGATGGTTATATCAGCCATCTTTGGTGCTGTTTACCCTTTCCAAGCCCAGCTCTGTTTTACAACAGAGCCCT
Source organism: Antrozous pallidus (assembly GCA_027563665.1). Lineage (NCBI taxonomy): Eukaryota > Metazoa > Chordata > Mammalia > Chiroptera > Vespertilionidae > Antrozous > Antrozous pallidus. The sequence continues at coordinate 116,644,741 of CM050514.1, forward strand.
GGATTCCAAAGGCCCCATCCAGAGCAGAGGGTGACAGGAAGTGAGTAGGGAAAGTTGGAAAGCCGATATGCCTGTGTGCTGAGGGACGGCCAGAGACAATGGTGAGAGGTAGCAGGAGAAGGGCTCTCATACATACCCTTCTGTGGGGGCCACAGGTGAAGGAGGCCAGGGGAGTAGGGTTGGGATGGGAACCATGGCCCCAGCCTCTTAGGCATCCCTGTCTGTTCTCTGTAGTGTACATAGAGGAAAAGGGCTGTCTTTGAGGAGGAGCCAGGCTAGGTCAGGTGACCATCTTGAGTTCTGACTGAGATGTTGGTCCTCACCCTGAGATGCCTTCTACCTGGTGATGGACCCAAGCCTGACTCCCACTGCCGCCACTGCCACCGGGACCCAGGAGTTTCATTGTCTGTTTCAGTTGTGACAGCCTTAGGCTATTATTAGTATAATATCCAATTGCCAGCTTATTTCACGCGCACCTTTGTACCTCCGCACCTCCGCATCTCCTACCAGTCTCAATGCACTTTTTCCCCCTTCTAGTTGTAGAACTTCCACTCAGCTAGCTTTTCTGTGGTTCTGGATGATTTTGTTTTTCTTTTAGTTGTAGTTTTGATGTGGTTATGAGAGGCAACAAGTACAGTTGTTTACCTATGCTCCCATCTTGGTTCTCCTCTAAAACATATTTTTATTGATTTTTTTATTTTTCAGAAAAAGGAAGGGAAAGAAAGCGATAAAAACATCAATGAGAGAGAACATCAATTGGCTGACTCCTGCATGCCCCTCATTTGGGGATTGTGCCTGCATATCCCCTGACCAAGAATTGAACCAATGACCTCTTGATACATGGGTCAATGCTCAACCACTGAGCCACACCAGTTGGGCCATTTGATATGTTTTTATATTTATTATCTAAGGTTGTTCATAGCATTCCCTTGAAATTTAAGAAAAATACTTATTCTATCTAGAGCTGAAACCTAATATTATATTTTGTTATATAACATGGATTACATGCCACTGATTCTCTGGTATTTTTGAAATTTGTGTTACAATTTAATATCCTGCCATTTGGGGAAAGATTTCAGGTGTCCTTGAAAAGAATGTTTACATGGTTCTCTATGTGTTCCCTTTGCTGTTCAAAATATTATCTATCCTTACTATTTTTTTTCTGTTGGTCTTACCAATTATTTAAAGTGTTATGTAAAACACTTATGGTTGTGGATTTGACAACTTTTTCTTATAAGCTTGTCAATTCTTGTTTTATTTGTTTTTTTATCTTTATTGTTCAGTTTATTAATTACATTGTTTCCCCTTTTTATCCCCCTATAGCTCCCCTCCACCCTGTACCTATCCCACCCTCCACCCTCACCTTCCCCTCCCCACTGTCCTCTCCCATTGTTGCAAGATTTTTGTCCAGTCTCTTGCTGCACTTCCCACAACCCTTTTCTCCCCAAGAATTGTCAGTCCATTCCCTCTCTATGTCCATGTCTCTGTTATATTCACCAGTCTATCCTGTTCAACAGCCTATCAATTCACTCGATTTTTATGTTCATTTGTTGATAGATGTGTATTTATTGTTCATAATTTTCATCTTTACCTTTTTCTTCTTCCTCTTCTTAAAGAATATCTTTCAGCATTTCATATAATGTTGGTTTGGTGGTGATGAACTCCTTTAGCTTTTTCTTATCTGCGAAGCACTTCATCTGACCTTCAATTCTGAATGATAGCTTTGCTGGATAGAGTAATCTTGGTTGTAGATTCTTGCTATTCATCACTTTGAATATTTCTTGCCACTCCCGTCTGGCCTGCATCATTTCTGTTGAGAAATCCGCTGACAATCGTATGGGTGCTCCCTTATAGGTAACCAACTGTTTCTCTCTTGCTGCTTTTAATATTCTCTCTTTGTCTTTTGCTCTTGGCATTTTAATTATGAGGTGACTTGGTGTGGTCCTCTTAGGGTTCCTATATATTGGGGTTCGGTGCAATTCTTGGACTCCTAAGTCAATTTCTTTCACCAGGTGTGGGAAGTTTTCTGTCACTATTTCTTCAAATAGGTTTTCATTGTCTTGGCCTCTCGCTTTTTCTGGCACCCCTATAATTCAGATGTTGGTATGCTTGAGGTTGTCCCAGAGGCCCCTTACACTATCTTCAATTTTTTGGATTCTTTTGGTTTCTTGCTTTTTCAGCTGAGTGGATTTTACCTCTTTGTATTTCAAATCTTTAACTTGGTTCTTGGGGTGCTCCAGAGCACTTTTAGGTCTTTGTATAATATTTTTTGTTTCAGTCAGTGTATGCTTAATTTCTGGTTGGTCCTTTTTCATATCCTTGAGAGTCTCCTTTATATCCTTGAGGGTCTCTTTCATTTCCTTATAGGACTCATTCATTTCCACGTTGGTCTTGATCATTTCTTTGCAGCTCTCGTTTATATCCTTGAGGGTCTTGTTCATTTTCTTGTAGGACTCATTCATTTCCTTTGTGGTCTTGCTTATTTCCTTATAGGCCTCGATCTTTTGTTGGAGCCTCTTGAAAAACCTATAACCGTGGTTCTGAATTCCATGTCCAGTCGTTTTTTTTTCCTCCATTTCTTTCACATCTGATTTCTTTCCATGTTGCTGCATGGTGGCTGCTTCCCTGAGTTGGTCAATTAGCTTTGTGTGGTAGACTTCCTACTAGGGATAGTGGCTCAGCCTCCCTGGTTACCTGAGGTGGATATGGGCTGCACAGTCTTGCTGAAGTTAAGCTCAGTTAATCGTTGTTAGCACTTGGAGGGGTTGACCTCCAGGCCAATTGTCTGTGAAGCTCAGCTGTGCTCAGGTTGGGTGGGCGGAGTCTCTGGGCCAAGCAGACAGTGTTAGCTCTGCCCTATGCGGCCCCAGGGACTCTGTGCAGGGGGCAATGGCTGCCAGCACCTCTGAGAGAGAGCCGCTGCCGAGCTCCACCGGCTGCCGGGGAATTCAGACTTTCCCAAAATGAGTCTGCATGCGCAATGTCTCACCCAGGGTCATAAAACAAAGCAGTCTGATGGTTTTCCGAATGAGAGACAAGTCGCGGTGCGCTCTCTGCGCCGTCACGCAGTCGAGCTGTTCGTGCGCAGGCTGCCTTCTCCACAAGCCGGGAGACCCGGCAGCACCCGAGCTTCGGCGTGCCCTCCCACTGTCCAGTTTTCACCCCGTGTGATAGTGGGTTCTCTGGACTTCGCCCAAGGCTGGAGAATCAGTCCAGTGGGATGCCTTTGTCTCCCCGTTCGAGAAAACTGGCCGGTTTTCAGCCGCCCGCCCTCTCCGCGGCGCGCACTCCAAACCTCTCTCCGCGCGAATCTTTCAATGCTGTTCACCGCCGCTCCTCCGAGTCACAGTGTCTTATTTTCACTTTTATTTGTGGAATTTTCACTCGGCGGGCTTTCTGGTGATTCCAGAAGGTGTTTGTTCTTTCGTTAAGTTGTAGTATTAAAATTGCTGATTATGACGGCAAGATAGGTGTTTTACCTTTGCCGCCATCTTAGTTCTCCTCTCAATTCTTGTTTTAAATATATTTTAAAATATATTTCTTGTTGATTTCAGAGGAAGGGAGAGGAAGAGAGATAGAAAGAAACATCAATGATGAGAGAATCATGATTGGTTGCCTATTGGGGATCAGGCTCACAACCTAGGCATGTGCCCTTGATGGGAATCAAACCTGGACCCTTCAGTCTGCAGGATGACACTTAAATATTTCAGGCTATATTTCCATATGCACATTGGTTCAAGATGTTTATAACTTGGAAATAAATTTTTTATCATTATTTAATAATTCAATTTATCCTAGTAACAGTGCTTTTGACTTTAGGTCACCTCCTTCAGAGTAATGTATACCATCTTTGTTTTGGTTATTTGGTTTAGAAATCTTTCCTCTTCCTTTTATCATCAACCTTTGGCTGTCCTTTAAGTTTTATTTTTATTTCTTTTGTTAGCTCTCATTTATTCCAATGAATTCCATTGGAGCAAGAGGAAATAGGATCTAGACTGTTTTTAATCTATGAATATTTACCTTATATCTACAACTTGGTACTTCTTGAGCAAGAGTGCCCCAATAAGGCAAGATACGATAATAGTCAAAGATGGAGATGACAAATATGCAGAATTCAACATACATATGCAGTTTAGCCCGGTGTTCCCAGATGGTCTCAAATTCCATATTTGGTCAGGGCTGGCTCATCTTTGCCCCACTGTGCCACAGATTCTGCTTCACCATTTTTGAGGGAGAGCAGGTTCAGATCATCTGGGAGCTGTGCAGGCTGTCCTCTTGGCAGCTTGCTGGGCCAACCAGTACTTGTATCTTTTTGTGTTGGGTCTCTCAAAGTTCACCACAGACATAATACCCTGATAGTGTCAAGCCCATTTATCGTCACCTCACACCAATACTCGCCCCATCATGTGATGGGCTCTTCTGGTAACTTTAATGCATGTGGGGCTACCACAATACCAACGTTTTTTAGAAAATGGCGGGCAACTATTTCAGGGTTTAGCTCCCATTTGGCGTTGTTCTTTTTTTTTTTTTAATATATTTTATTGATTTTTCACAGAGAGGAAGGGAGAGGGATAGAAAGTCAGAAACATCGATGGGAGAGAAACATCGATCAGCTGCCTCTTGCACACCTTCCACTGGGGATGTGCCCACACCAAGGTACATGCCCTTGACCGGAATCGAACCTGGGACCTTTCAGTCCGCAAGCCGACGCTCTATCCACTGAGCCAAACCGGTTCAGCTTTTTTTTTAATATATATATTTTATTGATTTTTTACAGAGAGGAGGGAGAGGGATAGAGAGTTAGAAACATTGATGAGAGAGAAACATTGATCAGCTGCCTCCTGAACACCTCCTACTGTGGATATGCCCGCAACCAAGGCACATACCCTTGACCGGAATCAAACCCAGGACCTTTCAGTCCGCAGGCCAACGCTCTATCCACTGAGCCACACCAGTTTCGTGGCGTTGCTCTTCATCCCCACTTCCAGGTGACTGCTTTTCAAAAATTTCACTGTCGCCTCACCGGCCTTGGTCTGGATCTTTTCTAACTTCCCTTTTCTTAGCAATGTCTTCTCTGCAAACAACTTCTTGTTTTCAGAGGATGCATATAGAGCCAGTCCGTGAGGAAGAAGCTTGTTGCGGCCCACAGATTTTTTCACTGAAACCAAGTCACACCGGACTCCAAGCTCCTCCACCGACTGTGTGAGGATGAGCTTCAGGTTACCTTTGGGCCAGTGGTTCATGTCCTCCACCAGCCTGTAGATGTGGTGTCACCAGTGCAAGTGTGGCTTCTGACCCTCCCCGGCCAGCGGCACCTTTCACCAGTGCTCCACAATGACCGTGCCCCGGTTGTGAGAGAGACTGAAGCTGTGCTCCAGGCCTGGGTGCCCCTTTCGAGTTGCAGCCGGAGCAGTGCCCTGACTTGTCCTTGCAGTAGCTGCTCAGCAGCCACGCATTGCAGAGCCCGGCTGAGAACGCCATGTTCCCAGGCATGGAGGGGGCCCTGTCCTTTAAGTTTTAGTATTATGTCTTGTTAAAAAAAATATAGTTGAAAATCTATGTTTTAACTGGCAAGTGTATTCCATTTATCATTTTTAGATATTATTAATATACTAGAGGCCCAGTATATGAATTCATGTACTAGAAGGGTTTTTTGGCCTGGCCTGCACCCTCTCACAATCTGGGACCCCTCAGGAGATTTCAGAGAGCCAGTTTTGTCCCAATCCCCACAGGCCAGGCCGAGGGACCCCACCAGTGCAGAAAATCGTGCACCAGACCTCTAATATACATATAATATCCTTGGTTAATCTCTTCCCACCCTCCCCCCCAACCCTCTTTCTTCTGAGATTCATAAGTCGGTTCATGTTTTAGAGGAGAACCAAGATGGCAACATAGGTAAGCAACTACCTGTGCATTGAGTGTCTGCCCCCTGGTGATGAGTGCATATCATAACTACTGGTCAAATGGTCAAACAGTCGCTTAGGCTTTTATATATATAGATTTTTTCCTACCTCATTTTGTATTTGCCATTTACAATACCTTTTATTTGATCCTTTTCCACCCCTACTTACCTTCTTTCTATGTTTTATTTATTTCCTTTTTTAAATCTCCTGGTTTGCCCTGGCTGGATAGCTCACTTGGTCACAGCAGCATTCTGATAGACCAAGTTTTCAGGTTCTATTCCCTGTCAAGATACATACAAGAATCAGCCAAAGAATGCTTAAATAAGTAGGAACAACAAATCAATGTTACTTTCTCTATGTTTCTCTCCCCTTCCTCTCTCTAAAACATCAATACATTTTTTTTAAAAAGTTAAGTTAAAAAATAAAATATAAATTTAAAATGGTGGCAGAATAAGTAAATGCTGCATAGACATGCTCCCAGGACCAAACTGGAATTACAACTAAAATACAGAAAACTTCCTCAACAATCAATGGAAGGAAGACTCATTGGAGAAAACCCTGATAACTGAGGACTGAAAGTGGAGACCACATAGACTCTGGTAGGAGGGGTGGAGATTCAAAAGCCCTGGCAGGGTCCTACAGACAGCAACTGAAGGTCCAGAAAGATATCTCAGCTGTGGAGGTTGACACTGAGAACTCTGTAATCTAATCCCCATGTTGAGCACCCCAGTAGAGAGCACTAGAACTGAGAAGGGTACCCATATAACATTTAGCTGTGAAATGCATCAGGATTGCTGTCTGCCTGGGAGATATAACTAGAAATTCAGGCACCCTCCTTAAAGACTAACACACAAAATTCCCTGTGGAGTCACCCCCCTTGTGCTCTGACAGAGGGAGGGCAGAGTGGACTGGAGCTGTGAGAGAAAAAGCCAGATCACAGAGATTAGAGCTCAAAAAGCAGAACCCCCCTCTCCCCTTCTTATCCCACCCCCCACTCCCCATTTTCGGTGCTGAGTCCTTCCCTCATGCATTCCAGGTCATCTTTCTAAGGCAGATAATTGATATCCAGGCAGTTTTGCCTGGGAGGAAAGACAGCTTATCCATCCTATTAGAAAACACCTTGCTCCAAGGTGCAGAGTTTCTGAGGCCCAATAAGAGACTGAGAAAAACAATTAGCATCCAAGCATAAGCAATTGCTCCACCTGTTGAAAAACAAACAAACTCTTGCCATACCCGAGGACAATTGCCTAAGGGCGATTCAAAATAGAATCCTCTGAGTTTGTAGACAGTGTTAGTCTCTGGAGACTTGAGTCTTTGAGCTAATTACTCAGAAACATTGTTTGACACCATTCTGCCACTAGCAATTGAGAGGCATAGCAGATCTACCTAATACATAGTCACAAACCCAAACAGGCAGCCTAAATGAGGAGACAAAGAAACAACCCCCAAATGAAAGAACAAGAGAATTCTCCAGAAGGAAAGATAAATGAAATGGACATAAGATTTTATCTGATATAGAGTTCAGAGTAATAATGGGAAAGATGCTCAATAGCATGAGGAAAGATATAGTAAGTGTGAAAACGGAAATGAAGAATGACATAGCACAAATAAAGAACATACTGGAAGAAATACACAGCAGATTAGGGGATATCAGTTTAGGGGAAGCTTAGGATCAAATCAGTGAATTAGAAGACAGGGTTGAAAAAAATCACTCACTCACAGAGTGAATGAATGAATGAATGAATAAACAAATAAATAAATAAATAAAATAAAAATTGGAGGACAGCTTAAGGGAGCTGTGGGACAATGTGAAAGGTAACAATATAAGAATATCAGGTGTGTCAGAAGAGGAAGAAAGGGAGAAAGAAATAGAGAATGTGTTTGAAGAAATAATGGCAGAAAACTTCTTTAACCTGTTAAAGGAAAAAGTCCACAAGTTAAGGAGGCAAAGAGAATACCAATAAGAAGACCCAAATCAGCCCATACCCAGACACATAATGAAAATGCCAAAAATTAAAGACAAAGAGAGAATCTTAAAAGCAGCCAGAGAAAAGCAAACTATTACCTACAAAGGCTCTCCCATATGGCTGACACCTGATTTCTCATCAGGTACTCTACATGCCAGAAGGAAATAAAATCAAGTAGTCAAGGTAATGGAAAGCAAGAATCCGAAGCCAAGATTACTATTCAAAATAGATGGTCAAATAAAGAGCTATCCAGACCAAAAAAAAAAAAAAAAAAAAAAAAAAAAAAGAAGGGGGTAAAGGAGTACATCACCACCAACTCAGCAATACATGAAATGCTAAAGGGACTGCTGTAATGAGAATAAGAAATAAAGAGAGAAAACTAGGCATACAGATTTAAAATGGCAATAAATAAGTACCTATCAATAATAACCCTAAATTTAAATGGGTTAAAAGCTCCAGTCAAAAGGCATAGGGTAGCTGAATGGATACAAAAACATGATACAACTATATGCTGTCTAAAAAAGACACATGCAGGATAAGAGTGAAGGGATGGAAAATAATTTCATGCAAATAGAAAAGAAAGAGAAGCTGGAATACCAATATTCATATCTGACAAAATAGACTTCAAAATGAAGATCATCAAAAGGGACAACAAACATTACCATATAATACTAAAGGGATGGATCCAACAAGAGGCTATAACCCTGGTATTTAAAATATATGCACCCAATATAGGAGCACCTAAATACATAAAAAAACTTCTACAGGACTTTAAGGGACAGATTGACAATAATACAATCATAGTAAGGAACTTTAACACTGCACTGACTTCACTGGATAGATCTTCCAGAAAAAAACAATCGAAGAGTGACACACTGAATCAGATTGGTTTAAGTGACATTTATACAACATTTCACCACAAATCAGCAGAATATTAATTCTCCTCAAGTACACAGAGATAATTCACCAACATAGACCATGTGTTAGGACATAAAACATGTCTCTACAAGTTCAAAAAGATTGAAATCATATCAAGCATCTACTCAGATTACAATGGAATGAAATTAGAAATCAATTACAGTAAAAATACCCCAAAACATTCAAACACATGGAGGCTAAATAGCATGTTATTAAATAATGAATGTGTTATCAATGAAATCAAGAAAGAAATAAACACTTTCTGGAAGCAAATGAAAATGAACATATAACTACCCAAAATCTCTATGACATAGCAAAAGCAATTCTGAAAGAGAAGTTCATAGCACTACAGGCCTGCTTTAAAAACCAAAAAAAAAAAAAAAAAAAAAAAAAAAAAAAAAAAAATTACAATAAACTATTTAACCCTACAATTTAAAGAACTAGAAAGAGAAGAATAAGAAACATCCATAGTAGGTAGAAGGAAGAAACTAATAAAGATTAGATAAATAGACAGAGACCAAAACAAAACAAACAAACAAAAAAACAATGAAACCAAGAGTTGATTCTTTTTTTAAAATATATTTTATTGATTTTTCACAGAGAGGAAGGGAGAGGGATAGAAAGTCAGAAACATCAATGAGAGAGGAACATCGATCAACTGCCTCTTGCACATCCCCTACTGTGATGTGCCTGCCCGCAGCTAAGGTACATGCCCTTGACCAGAATCAAACCTGGGACCTTTCAGTCCACAGGCCAATGCTCTATCCACTGAGCCAAACCAGTTTCGGCAAGAGTTGATTCTTCTAAAGGATAAACAAGATTGATGAACCTCTAGGCAGGCTCATCAATAAACAAAGAGAAAGAACCAAATGAATAATATCAGAAACAAAAATGGAGAAGTAACCACTGACACCACAGACATACAAAGGATTGTAATAAAATACTATGGACAACTATATGCCAACAAACCGGAAAATGTGGAAGAAATGGACAAATTACTAGAAAAATACAATCTCCCCAAACTGAATCAGTAAGAATCAGAAAACCTGAATAGGCCAATAACAACTGATGAAATAGAGCAGTAATAATAAAATAAAATAAAAAACTTCCAGCAAACAAAAGCCCGGGTTTAGACAGCTTCACAGAGGAGTTTTACCAAACGTTCAAAGGAGAACTAATACCTATACTCCTCAAACTATTTCAGAAAATCCAAGAAGAAGGAACATTTCCAAACTCTTTTAGTGAGGGCACAATTATCCTAATCCCACAACCAGATAAAGACACTATAAAGAAAGAGAATTACAGCCTAATATTTCTGATGAACATAGATGCTAAAATTCTCAACAAAATATTAGCAAATAGAATCCAGCAATATATTAAAAAGATCATATACCATGACCAAGTGGGATTTATTTCAAGGATGCAAAGCTGGTATAATATTTGCAAATCAATAAACATGATATATCACATAAACAATTTAAAAGACAAGAATCACATGATCATATCAATGATTTAGAAAAAGCATTTGACAAAATCCAACAACCATTTTTTATCAAAACTCTCAAAAAGTGGGAATAGAGGAAGCATATCTCAATTTAATGAAGGCCATATATGACAAACCTACAGCCAATATCATACTCAGTGGACAAAAACGAAACTATTTCCCCTAAGAATAGAAAGACAGGGATGTCTGTTTTCAACACTCTTATTCAACATAATATTGGAAATCTTAGCCACAGTGATCAAATAAGAAGAAGAAATAAAAGACATCCAAATTGGAAAAGAGGAAGTAAAACTCTTATTATTCACAGATAACATGATATTACACATAGAAAATCCTAAAGACCCCATGAAAAACAACTAGATTTAAATGAATTTGGCAATGTAGTAGGATACAAAATCAACACCCAAAAATTGATGGCCTTTTTATATCTCAATAATGAATTCTCAGAAAATGAAACTAGACAAACAATCCCACTTACCATTCAACAACAACAAAAAATTAAGATATTTTGGAATAAACTTAACCAGGGATGTAAAAGATTTCTACTCAAAAAACTATAGGATGTTGCAAAAAGAGATAGAGGAAGATATAAACAAGTGGAAGAATATACCTGTTCATGGATTGGTAGAATCAACATCATTAAAATGTCCATACTACCCAAGGCAATCTACAGATTCAATCCAATCCCTACTAAAATACCAACAGGATTAGAACAAATACTCCAAAAACTTGTATAGAACCAAAAAAGATCCTGAACATCTATAGCAATCTTGAGAAAGAAGACAAAGGTGGAGAAATCACAATACCAGATATCAAGTTCTACTACAAAGCCACCATAATCAAAACAGCCTGATACTGGCACAAGAACAGGCATATAGATCAATGGAACCAAACAGAGACCCCAGAAATCTACCAAAGCCATTACACTCAATTAATATTTGGCAAAAGAGTCAAGAACATACAATGAAGTTAGAACAGTCTGTTCAATAAATGGTATTGGGAAATTGGACAGGTACATGCAAAAAAATGAAACTAGATCACCAACTTACACCATACACAAAAATAAACTCAAAATGGATAAGAGACTTAAATGTAAATTGGGAAACCATAAAAATCCTAGAAGAAACTGTAGGCAGTAAAATTTCAGATATCTCTCATAGTAATATCCTTATGGATACATCTCCTAGGCCATAGCAAACTAAGGAGAAAATAAACAAATGGGACCACATCAAAATACAAAGCTTCTGCATAGCAAAAGAAACCAACAACAAAACAATAAGAAAGCCCACTGCATGGGACAACGTATTTGGTAATGATACATCTGATAAAGGGTTAATATCCAAAATATATAAGGAACTCATAAAACTTAACAAAAGGAAGACAGATAATCCAATTAAAAATGGGCAAATGATCTAAATAGACACTTTTCCAAAGCAGGACACACAGATGACCAAAAGATGTGAAAAACTGCTCAAAGTCACTGATCATCATAGACATGCAAATCAAGAGAAACAAAAATTGATTATGGGATTCAATAAACAAGCTGCTGAACAGAATGTCTGCAGACAAGTGCTCCATCATCAAGAGGACCATCCAAGGGAACACTGAGTACAGCTGCCTGGCCACCAACGAAGTGGAGGCGGAAGTCCTGCCAGGCCTTTTATTATATAGGAATAGAGGCCCAGTGCACGTGGGGGGAGGGGTCCCTCAGCCCAGCCTGCACCCTCTCTAGTCTAGGACCCCTGGAGGGATGTCCAACTGCCCGTTTAGGCTCCATCCCGGTGGGCAATTGGATATCCCTTTCACAATCCTGGACTGCTGGCTCCCAACTGCTCGCCTGCCTCTGCCTGGTTGCCCCTAATTGCTTCTGCCTGCCAGCCTGGTCACCCCCTAACCAAGATAGGCCAGGGCTGCAGAAGTTTGGCTTCCTCCAATGCTGGGGGCAACCCTAGCTTCCTGATCTCTCCAGCTCCATAGCTGCCACCATTTTTGTTGGAATGTATCTTCTATAATTGAAACTTTGTAGCACTGAGTGGAGGCCTGGGTCCGTCAGGTGTGTGGAAAGCTTCCTCCATTGCCGGGGAAACCCAAGCCTCTCTCCTGCTCGCTCAGTAGCCGCAGCGATCTCAGTTGGGATTAATTTGCATATTCACTCCTGATTGGCTGGTGGGTGTGGCTTGTGGGTGTAGCAGAGATATAGTCAATTGCATATCACTCTTTTATTAGATACTAGAGGCCCTGTGCACAAAATTCGTGCACAGGAGGCGGGGAATGTCCCTCAGCCCAGCCTGCACCCTCTCCAATCTGAAACCCCTCGAGGGATGTCTGACTGCCCGTTTAGGCCCAGTAGGATTGAACCTAAATGGGCAGTCAGACATCCTTCTCACAATCCAGGACTGCTCGCTCCAAACTTCTTGCCTGCTGGCATCCCTGATTGCCCCCAACCGCTTCTGCCAGCCAGCCTGATCATCCCCTAACCACTACCCTGCCAGCCTAATTGATGTCTAACTGCTCCCCTGCCAGCCTGTTTGCTCCCAACTTCCCTCCTCTGCCGGCCTGGTCACCCCTAACTGCCCTCCCCTGCAGGATTGATTGCCCCTAACTGCCTTCTCTTACAGGCCTGGTTCCCTCCCAACTGCCCTCCCCTGCTGGCCTGATTGCTCAAAACTGCCCTGCCTTGCAAGCCTGGAACCTCCCAATGGCCCTCCCCTGCTGGCCATCTTGTGGTGGCCATCTTGTGTCCACAAGGAGGCAAGATCTTTGACCACATGGGGGCAGACCTCTTGTGTGTTGGAGTGATGGTCAATCTGCAAATTACTCTTTTATTAGATAGGTTAGAGGCCTGGCGCCTGGGTGGAGGCTGGCAGGTTTGCCCTGAAGGGTGTCCCGAATCAGGGTGGGGGTTCCCTTGGGGCATGGGGTGGCCTGGGCGAGGGGCCTGTTGGTTTGTAGGCTGGCCACCCCCCCCCCCCAACGACCCAAGTGGAGGCCCTGGGATCTGGCATTTATTTATCTTCTACAATTGAAACTTTGTAGCCTGGAGCGAACCAAGCCTTCTGCTCACTCCGTGGCGACAGCCATTTCTGTTTGGGTTTATTTAAATTCTATAATTGAAACTCTGTAGCCTAGGGTGAAGGCCTAGGTGCTAAGGCTGTAGAAGCTTGGCTTCCTCCATTGCCTGGGCAACCCTAGCCTCTGCTCTCTCCAACTCTGTGGCTGCCGCCATTTCTGTTGGGATAATGTATCTTCTATAATTGAAACTTTGTAGCATTGAGTGGAGGCCTAGGCCAGCAAGGGCAGGCAGTAAGCTTGCTTCCTCCATTGCTGGGGAAACCCAAGCCTCCCTCCTGCTCTCAGTGGCCACAGCCATCTTGGTTGGGGTTTATTTGCATAATTTGCTCCTGGTTGGCTGATGGACATGGCTGTGGGCATGGCTTGACTGGGGGTATGGTCAATTTGCATATTACTTTTTTATTAGATAGGAAGATTTGACAAAGCTTCTCATGTACCTTATGCAGAATATTTTCCTTCGTAAGTAGAGAAAACAAATGATTGAAGAATTCCAGGGCCTATTGGAATGACCTAAAGCCATTTCTAAGTCATGAAAAAGTTTCTTAAAATTCAAACCCTCAGAAGCTTGTCAAACTTATTTTACCAAAAGATCATATATCATTATTATTATGATGTATTCAAAGTGACAAAAAGGTATTAAACACAAACATTGCCTAGCAAAGCATTAGTTTCCATGATTTAGAATGTGGCTTTTTAAAGTAATAAAGTACCTGGTTAATATAACATAATATATGATCACTTCAATAATTTATAGAAATTTTACTTCCTGGGCAAAAACAGTAAAGAATTTTTCCTTTTTAAAAAAAAAAGTATATTTTTATTGATTTCAGATGGAAGGGAGAGGGAGAGAGTTATAGAAACATCAATGATGAGAGAGAATCATTGATTGGCTGCCTTCTGCATGCCCCCTACTGGGTATTGAGCCCACAACTCAGACATATGCCCTAGACCAGAATCGAACCCAGGACCTTTTAGTCACAAAACAAACTAGGGTGTTTTCCTCTCTTAATAGACTAAAAAAGGACTAAAAAATTCTGCATTAGCTTACTTTAGATTCATTTGTGTAATTAAATTTATTATTCAGATTACTTATAATTTCCTTTTAAGATTTCTTTTTCACAATCCTTCTATAACTTTCACAAACCTTCTTTCCCATTCAGAAATAACCAGCATTAGAACTTACTTTCTTTTTCCTTCAAAATGCATCTCCATGCCTCATGCCTTCTAATACTAAAACTATATAATTTCTTTCCAATTGGTTAAAATTCTTAAGTCTTGGAAATCTTATTTTTTAGGTGATCACTGAAAAGTAAGCAGTTAGGCCTAGCTAGCATGGCTTGATGGTTGAGCATCAGCCTATAAACCAGGAGGTTAAGGTTCGAATTCTGGTCAGGGCACATGCCCAGGTTGTGGGCTCAATCCCCAGTGTGGGATGTACAGGAAGCAATTAATCAATGATTCTCTGTCATCATTGATGTTTCTACCTCTCACTCTCTTTCCCTTCCTCTCTGAAATCAATAAACATATATTTATAAAAAAATTAAAAGTAAACAGCATTCTTGAGATTGGCAAATACATTCACACTTTTGAGAGACATATCCTATATAATAAAAGCCTAATATGTGAAGTGTCTGGTCATCCAGTCATCTGTTCAAACAATCAAAGTGTAATGTGCTAATGATATGCTAAGGCTGCTCAAACCCTCGCTATGACGTGTATTGACCACTAGGAAGCAGACAGTTGACTGGTTGACCAGTCGATATGATGTGCACTGACCACCAGGGGGCAGACGCCTGAACCAGTAGGTTAGCTTGTTGCTGGGGTCCAGCTGATTGGGACTGAGGGAGATAGGTTGGACACACCCTGGAGCCCTCCTGGGGCCCTCCCCCCAGCCAACCTGGCTCTCAATTGGCCCCATCAGGGCAGGCCAAGTATAAAACATTCACTAACAGTTTGAAGTGTATTTGCCAGCTTTTCTGTAATAAAAGGTCAAAAGTAGGCAAACTCAGATGAATTAATATTTCAGTATCTGTGGAAATCCTTTTCACGTCCTGCATGTCCAGGGTTCCAATACCGGGGTTCAGTGTCTGGAGAAGGGCACACACAAATGAAGAGAGACTGGAAAACATCAATTTTGGAAATCACGGGGACTAGGTGGGAGTCCACCTCGAGGGGCAGGACACCACCAGCTCTGGCCTTCCTATCCCCTTTTATTAGGACTATGTGATACACCAATGTCCTTTAGGTCAGGAAGTTCCAACAATGAGTCAACCAGCAAGAATTAACATAAGACTAAAAGTGGCAGCTGCTTCAGCTACCAATGTCTCACCTAAGCAGTGAGTGAATAGTTCAGACTTACAGAGCCATTAAGGTTGACCAGGTTTCCTGTTTGTTCTATTTACATCTTTATTGGTGAAGCAATGGCTGGTTTCCTGCAAGTACCCTGTTATTTCAAAACTAGAGGCCCGGTGCACGAAATTCGTGACTGGGGGTGGGGGATGTCCCTTAGCCCAGCCTGCACCCTCTCCAATCTGGGACCCCTCGAGGGATGTCCAACTGCTCGTTTAGGCCCGATCCTAATAGGATCGGGCCTGAACGGGCAATCGGACATCCTTCTCACAATCCAGGAGGATGGCTCCAAACTGCTCACCTGCCTGCCTCCCTGATTGCCCCTAACTGCTTCTGCCTGCCAGCCTGATCACCCCCTAACCACTGCCCTGCCAGCCTAATTGATATCTAACTGCTCCCCTGCCAACCTGTTTGCCCCCAGCTTCCCTCCTCTGCCAGCCTGGTCACCCCTAACTGCCCTCCCCTGCAGGCTTGATTGCCCCCAACTGCCCTCCCTTGCAGGCCTGATCCCTCCCAACTGTCCTCCCCTGCTGGCCTGATTGCCCACAACTGCCCTCCCTTGCAGAGCCTGGAACCTCCCAACGGCCCTCTCCTGCTGGCCATCTTGTGGTGGCCATCTTGTGCCCAAGATCTTTGACCACATGGGGGCAGCCCTCTTGTGTGTTGGGGTGATGGTCAATCTGCAAATTACTCTTTTATTAGATAGGATACCTTGATATTTAATCATTTCTACTACTTAAGCCAACAGAACAACAAACTTTTAAGTTACCAAGGACTTTACTTTGCTTTTTTCCTTTACAACTTGTGTGTGGACCCTGCATGAGGACATTTCTGTAGCTCAGACCCTCCAAGGAGAAAATCTTGGGGGGCTTAGAAGGTTTATATCCCATAATTTTCTTTCTAAGTAGATTGTAACAACATGAAATCTTGCATATAGAAGAGATCTTATCCTATTCAAAACAGAAACAAAAAACAATCCCTAAAGTAAATAAATGAGTACTCCCAAAAGGAGGGACTGGGAATCTTATTAGAATCTTATTTTACATTAATTCAGAACAGCAAATGACCTTCGGTTCTGAGTGGCACAAAACCCAAATAGCAGAGACAGAGGATTCTCTGTGTTCATAAAAGAGCAAAGAGTAAACTAAGTCCCCAAAAGATAATACAGCAAGCAAAGATCATCCTTAACCAAAGTTACATTACAGATATACAAAACTCTCAGCTAAGCATTTCAGCAGCTGTGCCTTGAGAGAAAGAGGGAGTGCACAGGGAGAATCTCCAAGATTAAGAACTCCCAGAAGCTGCTGCCAAGTTCCTGCAATCTCTCCCATGGGTTTAGCCTGTCACAAGCAGTTGGGGCCCCTAAACAAAGTGGGATAGTCCCCATCTTTAAACAAACCAAACAACAAAGAGACACAAAGTAACAATCAACAGACACTCTTACATACAATATTTATAGGAGTGTGCACAACATACAGACAAGAGCTTCACACCGTGCTTTCCCAAACACTAATCTCCACTTGTCCCCAGTGAAGAGGATATTTAAGAGTGAAACCAAGCAGTATTGCAGTAAAAGACTGTTTTCCTTTTTTTGTTTTGTTTTGTTTTTTGTTTGTTTGTTTATTGGCGAATAAGGTAAAGTACCTTAATCCCCCAAGATCCATCCCAATGGAATGTCTTTTGGGATTGAGCCACCAGCACCCATCCTTGAATAATTTAAGCAAGATTATAGGCAAAGTTACACCAGGCAAAAAACACCCTAATATTTACAAATGCGAACAACAGGCAGACAACCATTTGTGGCTTTCCGTGCACAGACAGACAGAATACCAGACCGGAGTCCTGCATCACACAGGACCTTGTCTGGAACCTAAGTTGATCAGGCCTGGGTGTGGAGAAAAGGCAAGAACTTGAGAAACTGGTTGCAACCAGGAGTTGATTAGGCTCACCCCAATGGGGCCAACAAGCAACTGACTTCCTGTTACAGAAAGCTTCATTCAATTTAAGGTGAAATGATGGGGATTGTTGAGGCTGGGGCTCAAAACAGGAAAATTCCTGGCAGTGCTGCAAGTAAAAGAGTCCAGGCCTCAGCCTCAGGGACCCCCAGTCCAGACAGCAAGCTGGATCCCTGGCACTCACCCAAGAGGACTCCCTGCTCGCATCCACCAAAATTGCCAGATTATGTAATCGTACAATCAAGGGGTATGGGCTGCCTGTCACTACTTTAGCCAATTAAGCAGAAACAGGGTTGAATCATATGAGCTTTTATTCCAATTATGCCAGCAGCAGGTCATTCACAAAAATCTGCTCTGTCTCTCCCCATAACACAGCTGCTTATATTGGGTAGAAGGACAAAGATTATGTGGGAAAGTAAGAATTACAGCCATGGAAAAGGAGGCACCGTATAAACATTACAGATTACAAATTATGCGGGCTGGGGGTGTGCCAAGAGGTGGGCACCTCCAGGACTGGATTGTTGCAGGCACGAAGTTGAAAATCTTTCCATAATGATAGGTAGTTCTCGGGAAAGGAGGACGGACTGCATTCTGATGTTAGCTCCCATGTCACAGGGCATACAACTCTCAAGCAGGTTAGAATGTGCTTTCTCTAATCAGAACAATCAATCACCAACAGAGCATAATTACTACTTCTCTTAACTGTAGCTAGTCCCTAGCATTGTCTTTCTGCCCCTAACAGTCCTAATATAAAAAAAACTTAGGGTCCAAAACAACTAAAGGCTTGACCGATTGAAAGTCCCGCAGTCAGTGCTGGGTCTCAGTGGTGACCCAGCACTGCCCGCCACTGCTGCAGGCCGGTGACCCAGCACTGCTGCAGGCCGGTGACCCAGCACTGCTGCAGGCCGGTGACCCAGTACTGACCGCCACTGCTGCAGGCCGGTGACCCAGCACTGCCCGCCACTGCTGCAGGCCCGGTGACCCAGCACTGCCCGCCACTGCTGCAGGCCAGTGACCCAGTACTGCCCGCCACTGCTGCAGGCCGGTGACCCAGTACTGCTGCAGGCCAGTGACCCAGTACTGACCGCCACTGCTGCAGGCCGGTGACCCAGTACTGACCGCCACTGCTGCAGGCCGGTGACCCAGTACTGCTGCAGGCCAGTGACCCAGTACTGACCGCCACTGCTGCAGGCCGGTGACCCAGTACTGACCGCCACTGCTGCAGGTCGGTGACCCAGTACTGACTGCAGGCCGGTGACCCAGTACTGCTGCAGGCCGGTGACCCAGCACTGACCGCCACTGCTGCAGGCCGGTGACCCAGCACTGACTGCTGAGGGGCCTGCGGATCAGGCCCAGAGAGTGGCCTGGGCAGAGAATGACAGAGTCTGATCTGCACCCTCTGTGGCAGCTGTTGATCAGCTGATGCCTCTCTCTTTCTCTCTGTGCTTCACCAGCAGACACCCCTCTATTTCTCTCTGGGCCTCTGAGGGGCTGCTGATCAGCCCCACCTCTCTGATGAGGACTGGAGATAGGCCTGGAAATGCTGACTGGCATAGAAACTGACCAGTCAGAACCAAATCTGGGTGAACTGTGAGGAGCCAATGGTTGCCTAGGAGGCAGAGCTTTGGACACTGACTGGCATAGAAACCGACAAATCAGAACCAAATTGCCTGGCAGGGGAGGGCAGTTGGGGGTAATCAGACAGGCAGAGGCAGTTAGGGGCAATCAGGATGGCAGGGGAGAGCAGTCGGAGGTGAGATCAGGCCAGCAGGGGAGGGCAGTTGGGGGCGATTACCTAGGCAGGCAGAGGCAGTTAGGGGCAATCAGGAAGGCAGGCGAGTGAGTGGTTAGGAGCCAGTAGTCCCAGATTGTGAGAGGGATATCTGACTGCTGGTTTAGGCCTGATCCCAAAGGGGTCCCCAGTTTGAGAAGGTGCAGGTTGGGCTCAGGGAACCCCCACCCCCTCTATGCATGAATTTCATGCATCAGACCACTAGTGTTAGCTATAAGAGAGGGGTACAATTCATCTCAAGGGAAACAATGATCAGGTCATTTCTTAAAGGCATTTAACTTTATACAGCCCCCCCCCCTTTTTTTGGTCTGAACTTTCTCAACTAGAAAATACACTTTTTAAAAAAAACTCTTTTGACTGATACCTGACTTTTTGTATCTAAATCTTTCAGTATCTTACAAAATGAACTTTTTTTTTTCAATCTTAGAATTTATAAGGAAATGGGAGTCTGTTTTAATCTTTGGGTAGAAATTTCCTAAAGCAGCTTTTAAAAGTTCTGTTTGGTGCTTTTCAAATGTGCCAATTCCTCATCTATGTTGATGTAAGAAACATTCAAACCTGCAGAGAGCTTTTATAAGAGTTTATTTGAGCCACATTGATGACAGTTGCTGGAAACCAAGATTTCAAATGCTTCTGAGAAAAAGTTTTGCAGTTTATCTTACACATTTGAAGTTATAGAGGGAAGTAAAGAAGAGTAGGTGGAGAAAGCTGAGTGGGGATTAGGTAACACTACAGTTAACAAAATTATGTGCTCTTGGGAGGGAGGTTACACCTTCCAGGAGTATTTCAAAGTTCAAAGGTATGTTAACCTAGATGCACAGAAACAATGAACAAAACTTGCTTAAAAACTTTTCACTAAAGAAAATATATCCTTGGGCATGACTACCTGCTGGGGTTCTTTTTCCAAGCCTTACAAAGGGTTCAGAATTCTGGAGAAAGGGCTGCACGTAGATGATTAAGAAGTCCAAGGATGAAAGATAGTTTTGAAAGGCATTGGGGGGGCAGAGGAGCTTCCAGCTGAAGGAGCTAGAAGGTTCTATCCTTGATGAACAACCTGTGCTTTTATTAAAACACAATTTGTCCCAAGGCAAGGTGGAAATATACACTTCAAAGAGAATGGTATCAAAGGGCACAGAAACATCAGTTTGGAGAATAGCCTACAGCTGTTCAGGTGTTTGACCAACGGGAGGCAATCAAATGCCCTGAGCTGTCTGGCAGTTAACAATCCTATTCAGGTTTGGGGGAAATGCTTTGTAGCTGTTTCCAACAGGTAAACTACATGTGACTCAACCCTGTTGAGCTCCCCAAGCTTCACCAACCTTTTGGTAAAACTCTTGTAATTATTACATGCTGGAATTGGTTCTCGGCAACTACCTCTCATGACTTGCCCAGTGAGGAATTTATGATTATGCTAGAAGACCAGTGCATGAAATTCATGCACGGGCAGGGGGTAGGGGGGCGTCCATCAGCCCAGCCTGCACCCTCTCCAATCTGGGAGCTCTTGAGGGATGTCCAACTGCCCATTAAGTCCTGATCCTGATCCTGTAGGATCTGGACTTAATGGGCAGTCAGACATCCCTCTCACAATTGAGTACTGCTGGCTCCCAAATGCTTGCCTGCCTGCTTTCTTCATTGCCCCTAACTGCTTCTGCCTGCCAGCCTGATCACCCCCTAACCACTCCCCTGCCAGCCTGATTGATGCCAAACTGCTCCCCTGCCAGCCTGATTGCCCCTAACTGCCCTTCTCTGCCAGCCTGGTCACCCCTAACTGCCTTCCCCTGCTAGCCTGCCCGCCCCCATCTGCCCTCCCCTGCAGGCCCAATCACCCCCAACTTCCCTCCTCTGCTGACCTGGTCACCCCTAACTGCCCTCCCCTGTAGGCTTGATTGCCCCCAACTGCCCTCCCTTGCAGGCCTGGTCACCCCCAACTGCCTTTCCTTGCAGGCTTGGTCCCCCCCTCCCCCACTGCCTTTCCCTGCAGCCCTGGTCACCCCCAACTTCCCTCCTCTGCCATCCTGGTCACCCTAAACTGCCCTCCCCTGCTGGCCTGATTGCCCAAAACTGCCCTGCCTTCCAGGCCTGGTCCCTCCCAACTGCCCTCCTCTGCTGGCCATCTAGTTTCCACCCGGGGTAGCCATCTTTGTATGTCGGAGTTACAGTCAATTTGCATGTTACTCTTTCATTAGATAGGATCATCCTATGAGATTACCTTGAGGAGGAACCTGGTCTTGCAAGGCGTGTCAGGCTGTAAAAACTGTCAACAATGCACTGCCCTAGGGGAGGAGGGTTGTTACCGCTGGCCCCAGGACAGCTCATCAGATATGACCTGGGGATCCTCAATCCCTGGGGTCTTCCTGTAAGCCCAAGAAAAGGGGTGGAACCATATCTGCAAGACAAAGACCCCAGAGGTTATAAAAAATTAAGCCCTCTGCATGTTTCTTCACTTTGATTTGGAAATTATTCCCAGAGTCCACTAGTGTTAATAAACGGGGACCCTCCCTTTCTCTAGGAAGCATGCTTGGTATTTTGTTGGTCTTCTGCAACAGTTGGTTCCCTCACTAGGAAGCTAACCACGTTTGTCTCTTGCCTCCGGTGAGTGAACTAGGTTAGAGGCCCAGAGTCCTGGGACAGGCCTCCAGAAGGTGTGCATTGCTGATTTTAGCAGAATTGAACAGGGGTGACTCCAGGCACTCCTGGACCTCAGCCCAGGACCTGGCTGGCCTCTGGAGAAAGTGGACGGACACTTCTGGACCTGTTAACAGAATCGGTAAGGTAGGTGCCCCTGTCAGTCAGGCTCAGTCCATGTGAGTGGAAGGGGAGCTTGGTCACCTCCCTGGAAGTCATAGGACTTCATCAGGTAAATAGGAAATCAGGACTCCAGAGGTGAGAGAATAGAGTCGATTAAGGAATTATGGGTTTACTCTTCTGTTTGTGTATTGGACTAGCCAATTTGCTACCATGAAGAGGGGCTGGATGCAGTCTTAACTCCTCCAGTAGGTTCTCACAGAGACATTGGTCAAGAATTTTGTTCTGGGGCATGGGTCCCGGGAGTGCCCCCATGCCCATCTGGGGAGTTGGGCATTATCTGCTCAGCTCCAATCTGGGCTAGTCTACAGAGAGAGTGTGAATATGAATGCTTGTCTGTCTTGGCATAATTATCTGTGTGAAAGCAAAAGCTACTTTGATTTTCTGTTTGCTCATCTGATTAAAACGTTTGATTTACTGAATGTTGAACCTATGATGGTCTGCAAAAATCTCAAGCAGCACTGGTGAGTTAGTTTTCTCAGAGACTTTTCCTCCTATCATGGAGGGATAGTTGCTAAAACATTCTGTCTATGTGTGTGTACCAGGGGCTTTGGTTTGCTCTGTGATTTTGCTGTGTTAGGTTGAAATTTTGGAATTCTGGGGGAGATTTAAAAGTATTTGTAGCTTTCCTTGTCTCTTTTGGCTGGCTGGGACTTCCAGGGGCAGGGCTCACAGGTCCGAAGGGCAGAAAGATTTTACTCACCCTGCTCCTGCCTATGCTAAGGATCTTTTCTTTAAGGAGACCCTCCAGGCAATTAAGTAAATTTCCCTGCATCCTTGTCTGTCTCTCGCCACCGATCATCATGGGGTTGGGACAAAGTAAACCCACTGTTCTCAATTGCATGTTGGAAAATTTTGAAAAGGGTTTTATTGAGGACTATGGTATTAAAATGAACCCCAAAACACTGGGGAAATTCTGTGAATTAGAATGGCCAGCCTTTGGAGCCAACTGGCCCCAGAAAGGCTCTTTAGCTGTAGGACTGGTCAGGGCGGTCCGGAATGTAGTCACGACAGGCCCTGGACACCCAGAGCAGTTCCCTTATATAGATAGCTGGTTAGGAATTGCTTAAACCTTGCCGCCTTGGGTTCGGTTCTGTAAGGTCTTAGTAGCAGGAGAAAAGAAACAGGTCTCTCAGAAGGGAACCCAACCCCTTGTTCTGCCAGGATCCCCTGAGGAAGTCCCGCTAGTTTTACCATCTCCATATGTGCCACAGGCAGCACTGCGTGCTTCCCCAGCTGGTCTGAAAGGTCCAGAAACACCACCCCCTTCCGTTTCCCCTCAACCAGGCTCCCCAGAGCCAGTTGGGCGGCACTTGCGTTCAGCCGATCAAGGGCCCAGGCCACAACCAGCACGTCAGATGCCTCTCAGGGAGATTCAGGTGCCAAAGCAGTTGGCGAAGATGGGACCTTGCAGGAGGGAGGGCCAGTCTATTGTTATCAGCCCTTTACCACCAGTGACATCTTGAATTAGAAAGATCACACTCCAGCTTATTCTGAAAAAGCTCAGGCCATGGTAGACCTCCTAGAAACAATCTTCCAGACCCAGAAGCCCACCTGAGTGGATTGCAAGCAGCTCCTTTTCATGTTCCCTAACACTGAGGAGTGCATGAGAGCAGTAACAGAGTCTCGGAAATGGCTCCAGACCCAGGCCCGGCAGGAATATTAGATACAGACAGATGGGCCAGGGAAGGCCTTCCCAGATGAGTAACCCGATTGGACCCTGAACTCAGAAGATGGAAGGACCAGGCTAGAAAGATATTGGCTACCCTTTCTCCAGGGGTCAGGGCCGGAGCCAAGAACCCCACCAACATGGTTAAAATCTCTGAGGTTTTCCAGAAGGTTGATGAAAGTCCAGCAGCTTTCTATGAGAGACTGTGTGAGACATACTGGATCTACACCCTTTTAGACCTGAGGTCCCAGAAAATCAAACCATGGTAAATGCTGTTTTTGTAGGCCAAGCCAGCCTGACATCAAAAGAAATTATAGAAACTAGAAGGGTTTGCAGGAAAGAATGCTACTGAACTGCTAGAGATAGCTAACAAGGTTTTCATCAATCCAGACAGTACAACACAGGAGAAAGAAAAGAGAATACAAAGAAGCGCCAATATAATAGCAGCGGCTTTTAGAGGCTCAGGCTGCCAGACAGATCAGTAAGGATACAGAGCAGGGGGAGAAGGAAGAGTGAGCCTGAGATGAGACCAGTGTGCTATTGTAAGGAAACAGAACACTGGAATAATGAATATCCCAAACAGCAAAGTAAAAAGACTGGGCCCCCTTTTCTGCCCAGTTGCTATCAATCAAAGCCACCGGAAGCAGATCTCATTGGGCTGGCAATGGCCGATTCCGACAGGACAGACCGGGCTCACTCAGGTGGGCTCTCACAAGCCACGGTCAGAATGAAAATCGGGGGCCAGACTGCGGACTTTATGGTTGTTATGGAGTTGAGCACTCACATGGAAAGTAGTGCCTCTCTCAGGAAAGGACGTCACCATCATTGGAGCTACTGGGGACCAGACCCATAGATCATTCTGCCACCTTCCCCTGTACCAACTTGGCCGTCATCAAGTAAATCATGAATTCCTGTACTTGCCAGACTGTCCAGTGCCTCTAATGGGTAGAGACCTTTTAGCCAAAATGGGGGCAGAAATCACTTTTGCTCCAGATGGCTCAGCACAGCTTCACCTAGCTGAGGAGACCTCCCTAATGGTCATGTCTTTAGCAGTGCCGGGGCAGGAAGAATGGAGACTTTATATCCCCCAGACAAAGGCCTCACCATTAGAACCTGAATTAGAGAAGGAATTCCCACTGGTCCGAGCAGAAGGGAATCCTCTAGGCCTGGCTAAGGCCCACACCCCGGTGCTAATCGAGTTAAAGCCTGGGGCAGAGTCTGTTAAAATCTGCCAATATCCAATTCCAAGGAAAGCACGTCAAGGAATCCAGGTCCACTTAGACTGGCTGCTTCAGTGGGGACTTGTTAAACGATGCAGGTCTCCATGGAACATGCCTCTCTTGCCCATCAAAAAGCCTGGGACTAATGACTACCACTCGGAGCAGGATCTATGGGCTGTTAATGAGGCTGTTATAACCCTGCATTCAGCACTGCTGAACCCCTACACTCTTCTGGGACTCATCCCATCAGAGGCAGAGTTGGTTAACATACCTAGATCTGAAAGATGCCTTTTTCTGGCTTTGATTGGCATCTTCCAGTCAGCCTCTCCACGTTAGAAAGGGAAAACCCAACTACAGGGGCCAAGGAGCAGTTCACCTGGACCAGACTGCCACGAGGGTTCAAGAACTCCCCTACTCTTTTTAGTGGAGCACTAGCATCTGATCTAAGTTCCCAGGACAGGACTTGGGGTGTGTTCTACTCCAGTGTGTAGATGAGCTCCTACTAGCCAGTTCCACACGAGCTCAGTGCTGGGAGGGAACACCAGCCTTTTTGAGGCTACTAACTGAAAGAGGTTATGGGGTATCTAAGAAAAAGGCACAGATTTGTCAGAAAGAAGTCAAGTATCTAGGCTTCCTGATCACCCAAGTGAAACAAAGGCTAGGGACTGAAAGGAAGCAGGCAGTATGTGCCATCCCATACCCTAGCACCTGGCAGCAGATTCGGGAATTCCTGGGAGTGGCAGGGTTCTGTCAACTTTGGATCCCAGGGTTTTCAGACCTGGCCAAGCCTCTCTATGAAGCTTTAAGAGGAGAAGAGAAGGTACCCATCAAGTGAGGTCCCGAACTGGAGAAAGCCTTCGTCACCATAAAGGCAAAGCTCACTGAGGCCCGGGCACTAGGGTTACCCCATCTGATGTGAGACTTTAATCCTTTTGTTCACAAGAACAGTGGGGTAGCCCTAGGAGCTCTAACCCAGGAGTTTGGACCCTGGCAAGGACCAGCTGCCTATCTCTCTAAGCGGACTGATGCAGTCGCCTCCAGGTGGCCCCTGTGCCTCAGGGCCCTTGCAGCCACTGCATTATTAGTCAGGGAAGCGGATAAACTTACCTTAGGACAAAACTTAAATGTAAAAGTACCTCATGCTGTTGTCACCCTGATGGAAGCAAGGGGGCAGCACTGGCTGACTCATGCTCGAATGACTCAATAACCAGGGCTGTTGTGTGAGAAACTGCAGGTACAATTAGAAGCAGTGAGAACACTCAATCCTGCCACCTTTCTACCTGTTGCTGAGGGGGCCCCTGAGCCTGATTACCTGGAAGTCCTAGAGGGTTTATTCCAGCCGGCCAGACCTCACGGAGAGGCCCCTGCCAAACCCGGACTTGGTGTTGTTCACAGACGGCGTTGTTCACAGATGGCAGCAGCTACTTAGATGAAGGAAAAAGACGAGCCAGATATGCAGTGGTATCAAACTTTGAGACAATCGAGGCACGGGCCCTGCCTGAAGGATGGTCAGCACAGAGGGCACAACTTTGGGCCCTAGTAAGAGCCCTAGAACTCAGGAAGAATAAATGTGCCAACATCTACACTGACTTGTGCTATGCCTTTGCCATGCTGCATATCCATGGGGCCATATATAAGGAAAGGGGGCTCTTGACAGAAGGAGGAAAAGGAATAAAAAATCAGAATGAGATTTTAAAGTTACTAGAAGCAGTCTGGGAGCCCAAGGAAATAGCCGTCATGCATTCTAAAGGTCACCAGAAGGGGAACGACTTGGTGTCAGAAGGAAATTGATGTGCTGATGCAGCGACCAAGCTGGCTGCTAAAGAACAAGCAGCACTGGCACGGATCATGTTGGCCCCCGAATTACCTGAACCTCCAAAATACACTCCTCAGGAAAAGGAATGGGCGCATAAAGAAGGGGGCAAGAGAGCAATGGAAGGCTGGTGGATACTCCCAGATCATAGGGTCTATGTCCCAGAACAGTTAGCCCATAAGGTAGTCTTTCAGCAGCATGAACTCACTCATTTAGGAAAGGCTGCCCTAGAAGCTTTGTTAGGCAGGTACTACCTAATTGCTCATCTGCCCTCCTTATGTGCCTCAGTCTCTCAGTGTTGCCTCCTTTGTGCTCAGAACAATGTTTAACAGGGTCCTGTGGGTGGGAGTTCAATGTTGTGGGCAAGCTTCTTTTGAGGACTTAGAAGTAGATTTTACAGAAATAGGGCCTTGCAGAGGGAATAAATACCTGCTAGTCTTTGTTTGCACCTTTTCAGGTTGGGTCAAGGCATATCCCACTCACACAGAAAAGGCGAGAGAAGTCACTAAGGCATTGCTGAAGGATATAATTCCACAGTATGGGATGCCTCTGACCATAGGGTCCGATAATGGCTCAGCCTTTGTAGCAGAAATAGTTCAACAGGTAGCCAAGGCTTTAGGAATTTAATGGGATCTTCAGACAGCTTACAGGCCTCAGAGTTCAGGGCAAAGTGGAGAGCATGAACTGGACCTAAAGCAGGATATGGCTAAGCTATGCCTAGAGACAATCTTACCCGGGACAGATATCTTGCCTCTTGTACTCCTGCCAGTACACTGTGCTCCAAGGGCCAGAGTAGGTTTCTCTCCCTTTGAAATTCTATATGGTAGACTCCCTCCCCTAATTTGGCCAAAGGGAGATTTGGAGAAAACAGGAAACTTAGAAATCCAGGAACAACTACACGGACTTGGAAAAACTGTCTTTGAGGTCCACAGGTGGGTTATTGACTGACTACCCATCTCTCTAGGAACAGCCGTACATCCTTATAAGCCTGGAGACCAGGTTTGGGTAAAGGACTGGAAAAGGGAGTATCTCATGCCTACCTGGAAGGGACCCTATCCAGTCATATTAACCACCCCACAGCTCTCAAGGTTGCAGGACTAAGCACCTGGATCCACCACTCCCAGGTGAAGGCAGCCCACCAGCCAAGTGACATCCAGTCTTAGTGGAAGGTGACCTCTGACCAGAAACACCCCCTGCAGATCACCCTCAAGTTGAGAGCAGACCTTGCCGAGCAACCTGCTCCAAGGAATTCAGATAACACCCTACAGAATTCTCCCTGATTTCAGATAGGAAGGGAGAGGGGGAAAGAGATAGAAACATCAGTGATGGGAGATAATCATTGATTGGCTGCCTCTTGCATGCTCCCTACTGGGGATTGAGCCTGCAACCAGGCATGTGCCCCGGACCATTCAAATCCAGGACCCTTCAATCCTGCAGTCCGATGCTCTATCCACTGAGCAATACTGGCTAGGGCTAATTTTCCTTTCTTATCTCTTCCTAATGTAACACGCTCTAGTATTTTTGGATAATCACTTTGGTTTTAACTAATAATTCTTATTTTGTCTTTTTATGAGTGCTAGCAGAATCCGAGACTAGTACCAGGAGGAGAACTCATCTGCTCTTGCTGGGACACAGAAGCACCATAAAATTACTGCTCCCCACACAGCAAGGAAACAAAGACCTTATCATAAATTGTTGGATTACACTTTGTCATGTCATCCTTTGCTCCTTGCTCAGAAACTCACTACCGAGACCTTTAAAACCTATGCTAGACTGGGTAGTCTACGAGAAAACCCAATCAAGCCAGATTTTTGTTAGCTATACTTATCGGCCTGCAGCATGTTACGACTCTACTACCAAATGCACGTGGTGGTGGTGGGGAATTTTATTGGATGGAAAAAAAAAATAGGACCTGTCACAGCCAATGTGCAGCTAACTAATGTTGCTCCTATTTGTTTCAGCAGTACTCAGGGCCAACATCCAAGTCACCTCCTAGATGAACTATTCAACCCTACCCCCAATGTTGAAAACACCCCCTACCCCTGGTACCCCCTTCAGGAACATTCTATGTGTGTGGGACCACTGCTTACCTCTGCCTGCCTGCAAACTGGACGGGAATGCCTTTAAGCTTCAGATGGTCCTACAAACCAGAAGAACTCCCTCCAAACTCCTCTGAGAGGAAGTGGGATGCTAACCCTTTGGTCATCATCTCTTTCCAGCAGGAAGTAGTGTTGTGGGGCGACTTCCACAACCAGTTGCAAATGACCACGGAGGCAGCTAAGTTGGTAATAAGCAAGCAAGGATTTATTGAACTGGCCAAGACTGTCAGAGGGCACCACGCCAGTGGAGACCAAACACTCACGGCTGCACTGTCCCGGCTGCAAGCAGTCCTTTTAAAGGGGTCTGAACCATAAATTTTCATTGTGGACTATGATTGACCCTGTTGCCTGCTCCTTATCTCTAACCATACCTCCTGCTGGACGTGGGAATGTAGTCCTATCTCGCAAAAGCAAAAGATACAGCTCAACTCCTGGTGCCAATGGATGACTCCTTTATGATCTACAAAGAGATTTATGTAGGTCTCAAGTTCTCATTCTGGAAGCTGGAGTAACTACCCTTTTGCTTTAAGCAAGCAAGATCAAAATTCAAACAGCAGTTTTATCCGTGATGAATGCTACCATATTTCAGTAGCTAGGAGTGGTCGTCACACCTGTTTACCATAACATCCTGTGGTCCTTGCTCCACAAGGCTAAAAGAACCTTGTGGGACAAAGGGGTAGGGGTGTGGGGCAGTGGAATGAGAAGGAACCTGGTCTTGCAAGGTATGTCGGGTCATAAAAACTCTAAACAATGCAGTGCCCTGGGGGGGGGGGAGGGGTAGTTGTTATCGCTGGCCCCAGGACAGATCATCGGATATGGCCTGGGGACTCCCAAGGCCCGGGGGGCCTTCCTGTAAGACCAAGAAAAGGTGTGGAACCATATCTACAAGACAAAGACCCCAGAGGTCATACAAAGCGAAGCCCTGGGAGTGTTTCTTCCCTCTGATTTAGAAATTATTCTGAGTCCAGCAGTGTTAATAAATGGGCTCTCTCCTTTCTCTAGGAAGCGTGCTCAGTATTTCTTTGGTCTTCTTCATCAACCTTAGGTAAAAATCCCCTTTTCATCCACATATGTGAAGAATTGGCAACTGATAATCAGTGTGGAAGATCCAATCCAGTTAAATTTCAAAGAAGCTTCGTTTGAGACTGGAATGCCCGGGGGGCCAGTACGGTTTACCTGAACCAAGGTAGAGGATGAGAATTTTTGAGTCACCAAAAGGAGGCAAGCGTTTTAAAAGTCTGATGTAGGCCTTAATCAAATGGTTTGACTTTTGCCCGAGTTCCAGAGTTGGCCCATGTCAGGCCCAGAATGCTAATGTCTGCGCCACTCCCAGTCAGGCAAGGTGGGGCACGTAGCCCTCCAGGCGCTCGCACCTCTAACCACTGCACCGAACTCTAAGGCGCTGGCCCAGGTCCCTTTAGTCTCCTCTCAGCAGGCAGACAGCGTGATGAGCCCTCTTCCCCGCCGCTTCCACCGGTCGGGCCAGTGGGGGCAGGGAGAGACTTCCCGGTACAGCTCCAGGGCCGCCCAGAGCAGCTGGCCAGCTGCGTGTCGGGCTGCTTCCGCCCAACAGCCACATCAGACCACTCAGCCGGCCGGGCGCTCGGTCAGGCCCCCTGCAGACTGCACGGCCTCCACGCCCGGGGGCGCAATCCCCTCGGCCAGCCTGCTCCCTCCCCGGCCAAAAGCAGAAGTCTGCCCACCCTGTCCTCAGGGGAATACCGATCGCTCAGCCGAGAACTGGACTCCACCGAGCGGGCATTTCTTAGAGCCGGGCGGAGCAGGAGGAGACTCCGTGGGTGTGGAAGGAGCCTTAGCGAGCAGCGCCAGGGCCCAATGGCTCACTTCCGCCTTCGGTTGTAGGCCAATGAGGAGCGCGGGGCGGGACTTCCGCCTGCCGCCGAGCAGTCGTCTCCGCAGCTGCTCCGGGATTTGCGGTGGGTGAGGATCCTCAGTCATGGAGTCAGGTTAGGACTTCTCCCGCAGGACGCGGCCTGCGAGCCTTGTGTGTCGTGGGGCCAGCTTCCAGGTAAGAACCCTCGCGGGCTCGGAGCGGCCGGGCCGGGCCTGGGCCGAGAGCACACCCCCTCGCCAGACTTGGAGCTGGGAGGTCTTCGCTGCTCCTCCCCAGGCTGGGCGCGGAGGAAAACAGGCTTTCCGTGAAAGGTTAAAAGATAAAGAGCTCTGCCTTGGAGAGGCCGAGACCCCCACCCCACGCCCAACCTCCCGCTCGTGCATTTGTTTGTATGTGAAGTGGCTGGTTTTTCCGTTTGGCTCCTGACAACCCCCTGCCGAGGTGGCAGGAGCTTGGGGATGTGTTTGGAAGGCTTCTGTTGCCCCGAAGTCCGCAGGCTCAGCGCTAGACTTTAATTGCGGGGACTCTTTAATCTCTGGGAAAAAGAGGTTGTCACCTCCTTTCTTCCCAGCCTTTCCCCTCCTCCTTTCCACGGCCCCCAACCCCGGCCAATGGGAGCTCGGGTCGCGGTGGGCCGGGACTCGGTGAGGACCGGTTCCAGTCCCTGCCTCAGGCAGCCGCTGCGCCCGACCGCGACCGCGTGCCCGCCCTGCGCTGCCGAAGGGGAGCGGCCCCGCCGAGGCCAGCGACCCCAGCAGCACTGAGGCCACCAGGTAACTTTGGTGGCAGCCGCCGAGTGTTCTGTCAGCTTGTCAACCCCTCCAATTTGGTCTAATTTGCAATAGCAGATTTCCAAAACGATCGTTTTGTCCTCAGTTTTAGCGCGTGGGCAGCCACTCAAGACCTCCTGCGTCCCCAGACCTGACCGACTGATTTGTCAGCAGGAACAGTGAAAGGAAGACATTTCTTTCAACAATGATCTGTTGTTTTCCAAGGAGAACATCTGCAGTTTTGATACAATATAAGTCAGATTGGGTGTGCCACCAAAAGAGTTTAGTATATTAACAGATTTTGGAATCAATTTAGTGCACTGACATTAACATTAGAAAGAGAGAGGGAGAAATATCAGAGGAAATCCTATGGAGTAAGAGTAGGTATTTATTTCATGAAGCTTTTGTTGGTTTTTAAATATGTGTTCTCATTCATTGAAATAATGAATTAATTGAAATAAATTGTTACATAGTTAAGCCTCAATGTTTATTTTTATTTTTTCAATGTTTTTTTTCTTAATAATTGGGTAGAGCCCAGTTATTTTTGTGTCAGAAATGACATGTGTTTTTTACTTCTGCTTTTATTTGAAGCCAACCAGTTTGATGTGTCCAATGTGTGATAGTAAAATCATGTGGACAGAATCTTGGTTTGTGAAGTTTCAGAACTTGAAGGGTTTGGTGTAAATTCTCATGGGTCCTTGTTTAAAGCTCATTTCTTTCAAGCATTTTGTTACTAGCATTCAATCCCCTCCTTGTGATAGTTTTCTGCATCAGAGTAACATAGATGTAGTAGTTTTTAAGGTACTAATTTTAGCAAAGTGAGGGTAGGATAGATTTATGTCTTCGAGTTACATTGGATAGGAAGGAATTTTATGTTTTATAGTTACTGCCATAGAAAAATGCCATGAAATGGCGTGGTCAGATTTCATGGTATGCTTACTTTATATTGGTACCATCTAAAAACAGTTGGTGTTTAAGTAAAATGTATGATTTTGGACATTTTTAAGTCTGGGAATTAATGTTTAGCAGAAGGCAAGATGAATTTAAATCAAAATAGTATTGCAGCATTTGACATATTATTGCAATATGGCATTGCATATGGAAGTTTCACAGACAAAAAGGGAAGAAAGTTGGTAAGCATTGTTAGTTTTCTTAAAAGAGGAAACAGTGAATTTCTTTTAATACAACATGGAGGTTAATCATTATTTAAAAATTAATGTATTCTGCAAATATTTATTGAGCATACATAAAAATACAGTATTAAGCATTCACATTATGCAAAAGTTGATTTGGAAACAGAACA
Organism: Antrozous pallidus; assembly: GCA_027563665.1. Lineage (NCBI taxonomy): Eukaryota > Metazoa > Chordata > Mammalia > Chiroptera > Vespertilionidae > Antrozous > Antrozous pallidus. Next base: position 116,677,735 of record CM050514.1, read on the forward strand.
TATTTAATCGGAGTTTACATACCATAGCATATAAATAGCAAAAATAGTAATAATAGCTAACATTGATTGTTTACTATGGGCCAAATACAATTCTAGTCACTTTATATTATCTCATGTAATTCTCACTACTATCAATGTGGTAGATAGTACTGTCACCCCCTTTTTACATGGGGAACAAAGGCATCACAAATACATTTACTGGAGTTACTAGAATTTGCATGTAGGCATTCTGACAGTAAAGCCTTCCAACTTGTGTTTTATTAAAAAGTACAGAACACTATGGGGTTATTATTTTGGATTACTTCCTTGCTGGTTTGGATGACTACATAAGCTCTTTTGGTCCTCAGTTTCATTAACTTTTCCTTAAAAAAATGTAGTAAGCCGTTAAGTTTTTTTTGGGAAGAAGATAATTTGTAAAGCACTGGTCAGAATATGTTTTCAGTGAGTGCTATGCTTCAGCCATTTTTCTTTCTTTGAGGATGTGAACATTCAAAATATTGTTAGCAGTTGGAGGAGGATGGGAGACAAAAGCTAGTTCCACGTAAGGACACTGAACCATCAAAAGTACTGACGTAGGAAAGCAGAGAACATTTACCAAAGTTGTATGTTTAAGGAACAGGCTGGTAAGGATACCTATTTACAGATTATGTAGATCCTTAATGCCAGGGTAAGGATTTTGTACATGATTCTTAATTGAAAAGAACCCCTCTTTATGGATATTAATCTTTTTTCCAGACACCTTTCTAAATGTGATTTAGGTTCTGTTCATCAGATGCTCTCACACTATACACTAATTTGGATCTGGATTAGGTGAGGAGAGACTGGGCCCAGGATATCCCTTTTGCTGGAACAAACTGCAGCAGAGGCAGCATAGATAATGAGCCAGCAGGAGTAGCGAGTGCTTCCTGATTCTGTGCCTTCTACATTATGGCAAAAACAATAGCTTCCTTGAGAGCTCACTTCTTCAGTGCAGTTTGGGGAACTAGTTCCTGGGAGCTCAGCCTGGGTCCATTTCTTCTACTTCCTAAAGACTCTTTCCTTGGGGGGTTGGGAAGACACCATCTTAAACAGGTGATAATAATAAAAGTACTATACCAGATTGTACTTAATTTTGTAGAGCACTTTGAAAGAACAATGTCATTCTTACTCATATGTGTCTCCCCATTTCCCTTCCCAGTGGAATGATTTAGATGTATTTAGTAATTAGCAAATGTAGGTACTAACTACTTGGGAGAAGGAGGGTGTGTTAATGTGGGGGCCAGATCTTAAAGATAAATCAGTTAAATGTAGCAAGTATTAAGGATCTATATCCTCTCACGAGAATGGAAGTAGGGAAAAAGAAAAGGCTGCTATAAATTGCATTGCCTGGCTTATCTTTGAAGTTGAAATGGAAGTAGAGTTATTTTGTAGCTGAAAACATAAACACTAAGGGTGACTTTGCATAAATAACTTGACCTTTGTTCATTTCCTCATTTATAAAATGAGGTAGTTGAAATTTTCTACTTAAAAAAATCTGCTTTTAGATTGGTGCAGCCACTTTGGAGGACAGTATGGGGTTTCCTCACAAAACTAAAAATGGAACTCCTATTTGACCCAGTAATTCCTAGGAATATATCCCAAGAAACTAGAAACACCACAATCAGAAAGGATATATGCACCCTTATGTTCATAGAAACACAATTTACAATAGCTAAGATTTGGAAACAACCTAAGTGCCTGCCCATCAGCAGATGAGTGGATTAGGAAATTATGGTACATCTACACAGTGAAATACTATGCTGCTGTAAAAAGGGAGGAACACCTACCATTTGCAAAAGCATGGATGGGCCTGGAAAGCATTATTATTATTATTATTATTATTATTTTAAAAATATATTTTATTGTTTTTTTACAGAGAAAGGGAAGGGGATATAGAGTTAGAAACACTGATGAGAGAGAAACATCAATCAGCTGCCTCTTGCACACTCCCTACTGGGGATGTGCCCACAACCAAGGTACATGCCTTTGACTGGAGTCAAACCTGGGACCTTTCAGTCCGAAGGCTGATACTCTATCCACCGAGCCAAACCAGTTAGGGCTGAAGAGCATTATTTTAAACGAAAAAGTCAGAGAAAGAAGCATCGATCAGATGGTCAAACCTCAGAGGGAAGGTAGGGGAGGGGGAGAGGGAGAGGTCAACCAAAGGACTTGTATGCATGCATATAAGCCTAACCAATGGATACAGATACTACGGGAGTGAGGGCATGAGCAAGGTGGGGGAAGGGAGGGCAATGGGGGGATAAGGACACATGTAATACCTTAATAAAGAAAAAAATCTCATTAAAAATCTGCTTTTAAGATTTCTTACAGTCTCTTGCAGAAATGTTTCACTTTATCCTATCTAATAAAAGAGAAACATGCAAATTGATCGTACCTTCGCTACACTACCAACCAATAGGAGTGTATATGCAAATTAACCCAACCAAGATGGCGGGTTGGCCCCTGCAGCCCCAAGCCCAGCCATGGTGGTGCTGGCGTGACAGGGGTCCAGATCACAGCCACAAACACAGCAGGGAGGCCGGCTCCAGTGCAGCCTTAGCAAACCTGGGGCTGGGGTGGGGTGGGGGGGCTGGATTGGAGACAAAAACCCACAAGTCTGGCACCCAGCAGACCCAAGGCCTGAGGCGAAGGCGCTTGGGTTGCTGAGGACGCCAGTTGGGGCAACAGAGACACGACCCGCAAGAAACCTGTGGAAAGGGAGATAAACCATCATAACTTTATCTCCCTTTCCACAAGATGAGAAAAATGTCCCTAGATTATTTAGTGATGTGGCCCACACCTTTCTACAAACACAGGGTATGTTATGACCACTCAGGAAGGTCTGGTCAGAATACCGTCTCCAGGGAATAACCTACTGTGGCAAATCATCTGAGAGAGGAAAAAAGCTTTTGTTGGGTTTGTTCTGAAGGTCAGAGAACATGCCACCCCAACATATGCTGTGTTGCTATATTGATGATCTTGAGCTGTAGATGCTTGAAAAACAGCACATGCATGCAGAGGATTTCTCTGAAGTCTCCTGATCTGTCTAAAATTGGACCCCCCTAAAGGAGCTTAAATGCCATAAATTCCATTGATGGGAGAAACTCAGGCAGAGAAGACTGACTCCTGTCACAGGACAGGAGAGTAGAAGTTGACATCACACCCAAACTTTGTTACAAACTATTTCCCCCCCACCCCATTCATCTTTCCTCTCCTCTAAGAGGCCTGTATCTCCCGTCCCCTTTTCCTAGGAAGAAGGTATTTAAATCTGCATTCTAAGCCAGCTTGGGGAGTTACTCATTTTTCCCTGGGATCTCCCACATATATATATACACAAGGTACACCTGTTAATGAACTTTTGTTTTTTTCTTGGTGATTTGTCTTTTATTACAAGAGCCTCCACTAAGAACTCAGAAAGGTAGAGGAAAACTGTTTTTCCTCCTCCATAATTCTATCTCAGGAAATCAAGTCCCCAGCTGAACAATGAGGTTGGCTCAAGTACCAAGCAGTCCCGGCTGATGGGATCAAAGCTTCTAGGGAGAAATCAATGATATTGGCATAAAAATGGGACGGAGGCCACATACATGGTTGGTGGTGGGAGTTTAAAGTGGTTCAACATTTTCAGAGGATGATTTGGCAAATTCGATAGAAATGTTCAAGGTACATCCAAGAGTCTTCTACGAATCACATCTGCTGAGATAAAGCACAAGCACTTAAGCCCTGGTCAGAACCCAGGATGCTACTGCGGGCTCCCCTTCCTCGACAGGAAAACCTGGGAACAACCTGCATTTTTAGGACAAGGTGGCATCTATACTAATAAAAGGTATTATGCTAATTAGATTGAACATCTTCTAGATGACCTTCAGGACATCATTCCCAACAATGCCATGTTGGCATGGCCAAGGCAGAAGAGTTTAGAGGCAATCAGGCAGGCAGGGGAGAGCAGTTGGGACCAGGCCAGCAGGGGAGAGCAGTTAGGGCAAATAGGCTGTCAGGGGAGAGCAGTTAGGGGGATCAGGCTGGCAGGCAGGTGAGTGGTTAGGAGCTAGAGGTCCCAGATTGGAGAGAGTACAGACCAAGCTGAGGCGACCCCCTTCCAGTGCATGAATTTCATGCACCAGGCCTCTAGTAATGTAGATAAAATAGAGCTGATCATGAGCTTTCATTGAATAATAATAAGAACTAAATTTATACTCTTTAACAAACCAAGATGTTTAAAAAAAGGATGCCTACAAAATTAATGTTATATATTTCATGTTATTTACTAGTAAGACCACAATGTAATTTCAAAAAGCAAATTATAGCCTAATATATAGTTTTCCCTTTAGCATTATGTAAAAAAAGCAATAATATTTTATATACTAATAATGGATCTTTTAAAAAAATTTATCTTTATTGTTAAAAGTATTACAGATGTTCCTTCCTTTTTTCTTTTCTCTCCACCTCACACCCACACCTCCCGGTCCTCAAGCCTTCAGCACATTATTGTCTGTGTCCGTGGGCTATGTGTGTAAGTTGGCTGGTTAACCTCTCCCTCCTTTTCCTCCCACTTCCCTTTGACACTGGTCAGCCCGCTCCATGCTTCTGTCTCTGGGCCAGTATTTTCATACTTTAATTTTACAGCCACATTTGATTATTGTGTTAGATATTGAGTATATACTAGGTTGAAAGGGTTTGTTTTCTAACTTCAAGGAGTTTAAGGAATAATAGAAGTGATGAACAATTAAATTAGTTTAAATTGGCACAATGGCTGGGAAGAGAAAAAGTTAATATGGTCAGAGAAGAAAGAAGGAATAGCAAGAGATAAAGTTAGCATCATAGGTAGAGCCAGTTTATGAAGCACTTTCTGTGCTAAATCACTATTTAGCTTTGAGCTTTATTCTGAAAGTTTTTTTTATCTATTAAGAAATTTTATGCAGAGAGTATTAGGGTCAGGCATTTTTATATCTTCTTCTACCTTTACATTTCTCTTAAGGAAAGGGACCATGAGGAAGATACTTATGTTATTTCTAGTAATTTCAACAGTGTACTCCTACTTGAGGAAATCAGTCTTTTAACTGTGAAATAAAGTTTGAGGAACAATGTCAATTTTGTGATTTTTAGAGTATGAGTAATCTTGAAAAATTTAGACATTAAAACGTTGCAGCCCAGTAAGTGTGGCTCAGTGGTTGAGTGTTAGTCCATGAACCAGGAAGTCATGGTTCGATTCCCGGTCAGGGTACATACCCGGACTGTGGCCTTGGTCACCAGTGGGGGCATGCAGAAGCCAGTCGGTCAATGATTCTTTCTTCATTGATGTTTCTGTCTCTCTCCCTGTGCCTTCCTCTCTGAAATCAATAAAAGTATATTAAAAACACCCCCCCCCCCCCAAACCAAACCAAACAAAACAAACACCCATGTCAGTGTTGTTGGTTGGAGTGTTACCCAGTTCTCCAGAAAGGTGCAGGTTTGATCCTGAGTCAGGGTGCGTATAATAGGCAACTGATGGATGTTCTCTCACACTGCTATTTCTCTCTGTGTGTGTCCTTCCTCTCTCTCTAAAATCAATAAACATATCCTTGGGTGAGGATTAAAAAAAATCAAGAAAAACCCATAAACATTTCAATGTTCATAGCCGTAAGTTGAAAAGACAGCTGAAATTTTGGGATATTCTGTTCATTGAAATAAGAGACCTGCTCTGGTCAACTATACGACTTTGATTTATAATAATTTCTAAGTGTTAGAAATTTGTTGGATTTTAGTTGATTGAATGTGACTCTGGTTCAGGCTCAATTTTTAATGATCTTGCTATCCAGTCACACTTTACAGAGGGAATGAATTTCCAGGGGGAAATAACCACACTTGGTGATTGGTGAATATTTCCAAATCAGGCCATGAAAGAGAATAGGAGTTGAATTTCTATTTTTCTTAGTTATAAAATTTAAATGTTGAAGAATGCTTTATTTGCCTAATTAATGATACTTGTAATTTATATGTTTGACCTTCAAAATGGAAGAACTGATTGTGATTTATACATTTGTCAACATATATCATAAAATTAATTGCTTTAAATTTTTATGAGGTGAAATGAATGTAATATAAAATTAATGATTTTAAAGTTAGCACTTAAGTGGCATTTAGTTCATTCACAGTGTTGTACAACCACTATTTCTGTCTAGTTCCAAAACATTTTTATCACTCCAAAATAAACCCTATACCCATTAAGCAGTTACTCCCCATTTCCTGCTGCCCCCAGTCCCAGCAACACCAGTTTGCTTTCTACTTTTATGAATTTCATGGACGTCTCATACTGATTCTGAAAATCTCATATAAATGGAGCTATATAATGTATGATCTTTTTGTATTTGCTCCTTCCACTGCCATATTCTTTTTGAGGGTCTCTCCGTATTGCTGCAAGCCACATTGTGTATGTCAGCACTTGTTTGCTTTCTGCAGCTAAGTCATTGTCATTGTACAGTGTACACTACACTTCACCCACTCATCTGTTGATGGACATTCGAATTCTTTCTACCCTTTGAACATTGTCAATATTGTTGCTATGAACATTCATATATAAGAATTTATCTGAATGCCTATTTTTATTTCTATTAGGTAAATACCAGGAGTGCAATTGCTTGGACATATGATAATCCTCTGTTTAGCTTTTTTTTAAAAAAAATAAATTTTTTATTGTTTAAAGTATTACATGAGTCTCCATTTTCCCCATTGATCTTTCCCTGGCCACCCCCACCCTCCAGCACATACCCTCTACTGTGTGTGTCCATTTGTTATGATCATGTGCATGCATACAGGTCCTTTGATTGATCTCTTATTCCCTCACCCTCCACCTCCCCTCATAGGTTGGACAGTCTGTTTGATGCTTCTATGTCTTTGGTTCTATATTTGCTCATCAGTAGTAGTATATGTTGTTCATTATATTCCACAAATGAGTGAGATCATGTGATATTTATCTTTCTCTGACTGGCTTATTTTACTTAGCATAATGCTCTCCAGTTCCATTCATGCTATTGCAAATGGTAAGAATTCCTTCTTTTTTATAGCAGTGTAGTATTCCATTGTGCAGATGTACCACAGTTTTCTAATCTGTTCGTCTGCTGATGGGCACCTAGGCTGTTTCCAAATCTTAACTATTGTAAATTTTGCTGCTATGAACACAGAGGTGTATATATCTTTTCTGATTGGTATTTCTGTTTTCTTGGGATATGTTTCTAGAAGTGGTATTACTGGGTCAAAATGGAAGTTCCATTTTTAATTTTTTGAGGAAATGCCATACTATTTTCCACAGTGGCTGCACCAGTCTGCATTCCCACCAGCAGTGCACAAGGGTTCCTTTTTCTCCACATCTTCACCAGCACTTGTCCTTTGTTGATTTGTTGATGATAGCCATTCTGATAGTTGTGAGATGATATCTCATTATTGTTTTGATTTGCATCTCTCAGATGATTAGTGACTTTGAGCATGTTTTCATGCCTCTCTGCCTTTGTTATGTCAACCTTTGAAAGGTGTCTGTTTAAGTCCTTTTCCCATTTTTTGATTGGATTGTTCAATCTTCCTTTTGTTAAGGTATATGAGTTCCCGGTAAATTTTAGAGATTAAATTCTTATCTGAAATAGCATTAGCAAATATATTCTCCCATGCAGTGGGCTTTCTTGTTATTTTGCTGATGGCTTATTTTACTGTGCAGAAGCTTTTTATTTTGATGTAGTCTCATTTGTATATTTTTTCCTTAGTTTCCATAGTCCTAGGAGCTACATCGATGAAAATATTGCTACGACAAATGCCTGCTATTTTGCTGTCTATAGCTTTTTAAAAAAGATTTTTATGGCTTCCTGTCTTATATTTAAGACCTTTATCCATTTTGAGTTTATTTTTGTGTATGGTGTAAGTTGGTCGTCTAGTTTAATTTTTTTTGCATGTATTTGTCCAATTTTCCCAACTATTATATTGAGCATAATGTTTTGGGACAATTTCTGGGTTCTCTGTTCTATTCCATTGTGCTAGATGTCTGTTCTTGTGCCAGTACCAGGGAGTTTTGAGAACAGTGGCTTTGTAATATAGCTTAATCTGGTATTGTGATCCCTCCAACATTGTTCTTCTTTCTCAAGATTATTGCAACTATTGGGGTCTTTTTTAATCCAGGTGAAATTTTGGAGAGTATGTTCTAGGTCTTTGAAATATGCCATTGTTATTTTAGTAGGGATTGCATTCAATCCATAGATTGCTTTGAGTATTATGGACATTTTAATGATGTTGAGTCTACCAGTCCATGAACACGGTATATTCTTCCATTTTTTTACATCTTTCTCTATTTCTTTTCAGTATCCTGTAATTTTCTGAGTACAGATCCTTTATCGCCTGGGTTAAATTTATTCCTAGGTATCTTATTTTTTTGTTGCTATTTTAAATGGGATTGCTTGTTTATGTTTTTTTTTTCTGTGAGTTCATATCCTATATAATAAAAGGCTAATATGCAAATAGACTTAATGGTGGAACAACTGTACAACCTAACAGCGGGTCTCTGTGATGTGTGCTGACCTCCAGAAGGCGTGCCATGGTGGGTGTGGGCAGCAGGCAGCAGAACATAGAACATGGTGGGCTTCGGCTATGACAGAATGGTGGAGCAGGTGAGCAGGCGTGCCAGACCAAGGCGGTTGCCGGTCGCTCTCATTGTGGTGAGCCTCTGGTGGTTACTGAAAATTCATTGCTTCTGCGTGCTTCGGTCCTGCCCGGCACATGCACCTGCTGCTGGCATCGAAGCTGCAGCTCACACCTGCTGCTGGCACCCAGCACCGGCCCTGATCGCTTGCAGCTGTCAGTGGGTGCAAGTGATGGCTGCCGGCCCTGATTGCCCCTCAGGACTTCTCCACCTCTCCCTGCCCCTCAGGGGCGATCAGGACGGGCAGGTGCCTCCTGTACCTGCTGTTGGTAATGGCCCCCTTTGCATCTGTTGCTGGCACCAGAGCTGGTGCCGGTCCTGCTCGCACCTGCAGCTGGTGCCAGAGCCACCTCTTGCACTTGCTGTGTGCCTGGTGCTAGTCCCAATGGCTCGGTGCTTTCAGTGTGTGCAAGTGGCAGCTGCCAGCCCTGATTGCCTCTTAGAGGGGTTATCCACCTCTCCCTGCTCCTGAGGGATGATTGGGGCAGCAGCCACCACCCGCAACTGCTGCTGGTGATGGCCCTGCTTGCATCTGCTTCTGGCCCTGGCTCTGTGCAGTCAGTGGCTGTGAGTGGGGCTGGCACTGTCAGCACATGGGAGTGGCAACAGCAGGAGAGGGGCTGCTGGCACAGGGGACTGGGGCCCATGGTGGGAGGGGCCAGTAAGGGGCATGGATAATGGGCCCAGACCAGTCCCTGAGCCCACTGCAGCCTCGTGGCCCACAGTTCCTTTCAAGATGCACGAATTCATTCACTGGACCCCAGTTGGTGTGTGAAAAAGCCATAGATTTCTGAGCGTTAATTTTGTATTCTGCTACATTGTTGAGTTCATATACTAAGTCTAGTAGTTATTTGATGCAGTCTTTATGGGTTTCTATATATGATACATGTCATCTGCGAATAAGGACAGTTTTATTTCTTTTCCAATTTGGATGCCTTTTTGAATTTTTGAATTTTTATTGTTTAAAATATTACAAATTGTAGTACTTACGTTTCTTTTTTTTTTTTCTCCATTGACCTCCCCCAGCCTCCCACACCCCCGGCACATGCCCTCACCTCCCCCAGTGTCTTGCATCCATTCGTTATGCTTATATGCATGCATACAAGTCCTTTGGTTGATCTCTTACCTTCCTCCAACCCACACCAGCCTTTATGCTATAGCTTGACAGTCCGTTAAGATGCTTTTATGCCTCTGTATCTATTTTTGCTCATCAGTTTACTAGAGACCGGGTACACGAATTTGTGCACAGGGTATGTGTGTGTCCCTCAGCCCAGCCTGCACCCTCTCCAATCTGGGACTCCTCGAGGGATGTCCGACTGCCGTTTAGTCCCAATCCCGGTGGGATCGGACCTAAAGGGGCAGTCGGATATCCTGTTCACAATCTAGGACTTCTGAGGGGTGATTGGGCCGCAGCCACCACCCGCAACTGCTATACTCCCTGCCTTCCTGATTGCTCCTAACCGCTTCTGCCTGCCAGCCTGATCACCCGCTAACCACTCCCCTGCCAGCCTGATTGATGCCTAACTGCTCCTGTGTCAGCCTGATTGCCCCTAACTGCCCTCCCCTGCAGGCCTGGTCACCCCTAACTGCCCTTCCCTGTATGCCTGGCCCCTCCCCCCCAACTGTTCTCTCCTGCACACCTGGGTCTCCCCCCTTTCCCCCCAAATGCCCTTCCCTGCAGGCCTGGTCACCCCCATCTTCCCTCCTCTGCCAGCCTGGTCCCTCCTAACTGCCTTCCCCTGCAAGCCTGGTCTCTCCCAACTGCCCTCTCCTCTAAGCCTGATTACCCACAATTGCCTTCCCTTGCAGATCTGGGCCCTCCCCTGCTGGCCATCTTGTGTCCACAGGGGGACAGCCATCTTTTGTGATGTAGTGATGGTCAGTTTGCATATTACTTTTTCGTTACATAGGATCATGTTTTTTATTATCCAAAATGAGTGAAATCATGTGGTATTTTTCTTTCACTGACGGGATTATTTCACTTAGCATAATGCTCTCCAATTCCATCCATGCTGTTACAAATGGTAAGAATTCCTTATTTTTAATAGTAGCGTAGTAGTCCATTATGTAGATTTACCACAGTTTTCTAATCCACTCATCTGCTGATGGGCACCTAGCCTGTTTCCAATCTTAACTATGGTAAATTGTGCTGCTATGAACATAGGGGTGCATATATCCTTTCCGATTGGTGTTTCTGTTTTCTTGGGCTATATTCCTAGAAGTGATATTACTGGGTCAAATGGAAGTTCCATTTTTAATTTTTTGAGGAATCGCCATACTGTTTTCCACAGTGGTTGCACCAGTCTGCATTTCCACCAGCAGTGCACAGAGCTCCTTTTTCTCCACATCCTCACCACCACTTGTCCTTTGTTGATTTGTTGATGATAGCCATTCTGACAGGTGTGATGGGGTACCTCATTGTTTTGATTTGCGTCTCTCAGATGATTATTGACTTTGAGCAGGTTTTCATATGTCTCTTGGCTTTCTGAGTACCCTCTTTTGAAAAGTGTCTCTTTACATCATTTACCCATTTAAAAAAAAATAAATTTTATTGATTTTTCACAAGGAGGAGGAGAGAGAGATAGAAAGTCAGAAACATCGATGAGAGAGAAACATCGATCAGCTGCCTCTTGCACACCACCCGCTGGGGATGTGCCTGTAGCCAGGATACATGCCCATGACCAGAATCGAACCTGGAACCCTTCAGTCCACAGGCCGACGCTCTATCCACTGAGCCAAACCTGCTTCGGCTCATTTACCCATTTTTTGATTGGATTGTTTATCTTCCTTTTGTTAAGTTGTATGAGTTCCCTGTAAATGTTGGAGTTTAAACTCTTACCGGAGATAACATGGGTAAATATATTCTCTCATGCAGTGGGCTTTCTTGTTTTGTTGATGGGTATGTGCAGAAACTTTTAATTTTGATGTAGTTCCATTTGTTATTTTTTCCTTAGTTTCCATTGCCCTAGCAGCTGTATCGTTAAATATATTGCTACAGCAAAAGTCTGCTATTTTTCTGCTTATGGCTTCTTCTAAGATTTTTATGGTTTCCCGTCTTATGTTTAAGTCCTTTGTTCTTTTTCAAGATTGCTGCAGCTATTTGGGGAATTTTTTTTATTCCAGATGAATTTTTGGAGAATTTGTTCTAGGTCTTTGAAGTATGCTGTTGGTATTTTAATGGGGATTGTATTGAATTTATAGATTGCTTTGGGTAGTATGGACATTTTAATGATGTTGATTCTACCAATTCATGAATTTCGGTATATTCTTCCATTTGTTCATGTCTTCTTGTATCTCTTTTATCAGGGTTCTGAAATTTTTTGAGTCCTTTATATCCTTGGTTAAGTTTATTTCTAGGTATCTTAATTTTTTTGTTGCAATGGTGAATGGGATTGGTTTTTAAGTTTCTCTTTCTGTGAGTTCATTATTCGTGTATCGAAAAGCCATAGACTTCTGGATGTTATTATTATTATTTTTTTATAATTTGTATCTATTTTTATTTATTTATTTATTTTTATTTTTAATTTTATTTTTTTATCTTTATTGTTCAGTTTATTAATTAGATTGTTTCCCCTTTTTTATATCCCTATAACTCCCCTCCACCCTGTACCCATCCCACCCTCCGCCCTCACCACCTCCTCCCCACTGTCCTCTCCCATTGTTGCAAGATTTTTGTCCAGTCTCTTGCTGCACTTCCCATACCCTTTTCTCCCCAAGAATTGTCAGTCCATTCCTCTCTATGTCCGTGATTCTGTTAAATTCACCAGTTTATCCTGTTCATCAGATTTTTAACTCACTTGATTTTTAGATTCATTTGTTGATAGATGTGTATTTGTTGTTCATAATTTATATTTTTATCTTTTTCTTCTTCCTCTTATTAAAGAATATCTTTCAGCATTTCATGTAATATTGGTTTGGTGGTGATGAACTCCTTTAGCTTTTTCTTATCTGCGAAGCACTTTATCTGACCTTCAATTCTGAATGATAGATTTGCTGGATAGAGTAATCTTGGTTGTAGATTCTTGCTACTCATCACTTTGAATATTTCTTGCCACTCCCGTCTGGCCTGCATCGTTTCTGTTGAGAAATCTGCTGACAATTGTATGGGTGCTCCCTTATAGGTAACTAACTCTTTTTCTCTTGCTGCTTTTAATATTCTCTCTTTGTCTTTTGCTCTTGGCATTTTAATTATGATGTGTCTTGGTGTGGTCCTCTTTAGATTCCTATATTTTGGGGTTCTGTGTACTTCTTAGGCTTAAATTTTAAGTCAGTATCTTTCACCAGGTGGGGGAAGTTTTCAGTCACTATTTCTTCAAGTAGGTTTTCATTACCTTGCTCTCTCTCTTTTTCTGACACCTCCATAATTCGGATGTTGGCAAGCTTGAGGTTGTCCCAGAGGCCCATTACACTATATTCAATTATCTGGATTATTTTTGTTTCTTGCTTTTCCAGCCAAATGGATTTTGCTTCTTTGTATTTCAGATCTTTGACTTGGTTCTTATGGCCCTCTGGACTGCTTTTAGGACTTTGTGTAATATTTTTTATTTCAGTCAATGAATGCTTGATTTCTAGTTGTTCCTTTTTCATATCCTTGTAGGTCTCATTCATTTCCTCATAGGTCTTGTTCATTTCCTCTTTGGTCTAGTTCATTTCCTGGTAGGTCTTGTTCATTTCCTCGTAGTTCTCATTAAGTTCATCGGCCTTATCTAGAAAGCCATTGAAAAGCCTTGTAACCGTGGTTTTGAACTCTATGTCTAGTCGTCTTTTTTCCTCCATTTCTTTCACATCTGATTTCTTTCCATGTCTCTGCATGGTGGCTGCTTTCCTGAGTTAGTCAATTAGCTTTATAGGTGTCCTCTAAGGGACAGTGGCTCAGCCTTCCCAGTTACCTGAGGTGGGTGCTCTTACTGCAATCCTTTATGGGTTGTACAGTATTTTTGAATTTAAGCCCAGCTTGTTGTTGTTAGCCCTAGGAGGGTTTGACCTCTAGGCCAATTGGCAGTGCAGGGAAACTATGTTCAGTTTGGATGGGCGGAGTCTCTGAGCTGAGCAGGCAGTGTCAACGTCATCTATACCCTATGCGGTGCACAGGTCTCTGTGTTGGGTGGTAATGGCTGCAGGCACCTCCAAGAGAAAGCCGCCGCTGGTCTTCACCTGTTGCCAGACAACTCTGCCTCTCCCCAAATGAGTCTACACACCCAAAGTCTCGCCCAGGATTGTAAAACAAAGCAGTCCGGCGGTCTTTCGAACCAGGGAGCAAGTTGCCAGGGAGCAAGTCGTGCATCTGTGCTGTAGCACACTTTATGTGCAAAACTGCTGCTCCAAGCTATGCTCACTCTCCTCAGACTTGGAGATCTCTGCCGCGCCCGGCTTTTAGGATGCGTACCCTCTACCTTGGACCTCGCCTGGCACTGGGGAATCTGTGCAGTGGGGGGTCTCTGCCCTCCCCGTTGGAGAGATCCAGCCGGGGTTGCTGCTGCCAGCCCTATAGCCCGCACGCGCCCCACGGCTCCGAACCTCTGTCTCCGCACGTATCTTCAAGGCTGTGCTCCGCCGCTCTTCTGAGTCTCAGTGTCCCACCTTTACTTTTATTTGTGGAATTTTCACTGAGCCAGCTTTCTGGTGATTCTGGATGATGTTTGTTTTGTTGTTATGTTGTAGTTTTGGAATTGTTGCGCAGGGCAGCACAATAGGTGTTTACCTATGCCGCCACCTTGGTTTTCTCTTTCCTGGATGTTAATTTTAAATCCTGCTACATTGGTGAATTCATTTACTAAGCGTAGAGTTTTATTTATTTATTTATTTAGTATTTTTTCAATATCTGTACTTTTTTATATTTTATTGAATTTTTTACAGAGAGGAAAGGAGAGGGATAGAAAGTCAGAAACATTGATGAGAGAGAGACATTGTTCAGCTGCCTCTTGCACACCCCACACTGGGGATTTCCCCGCAACCAAGGTACATGCCCTTGACCGGAATCGAACCTGGGACCTTTCAGTCCGCAGGCTGATGCTCTATCCACTGAGCTAAACTGGTTTTGGTGTTCTAGTAGTTATTTGATGGAGTCTTTGGTGTTTTCTATGTATGATATCATGTCTGCAAATAAGGACAGTTTTACTTCTTCTTTTCCAATTTGGATGCCTTTCATTTCTTCTTATCTGACTGCAATGGGTAGTACTTCTAATACTCTGTCGAACAGGAATGGTGAGTGTGAGCATTCCTGTCTTGTTCTTCTTCTTAGTGGAAATGGTTTTAGTTTTTGCCAAGTGAGTATGATGTTGGGTTTGGGTTTGTCATATATGGCTTTTATTATGTTGAGGTTTGATCCTTCTATTCCCACCTTCCTAAGGGTTTTTAGCAACAAAGGGTATAGGGTTTTGTCAAATACTTTTTCTGCGTCAATGGATATGATTTTATGGTTTTAATCTCTCAGTTTGTTTATGTGATGTATCACATGTATTGATTCATGGATATTGTACCATCCTTGCATCCCCTGAATAAATCTCACTTTGTCATGGTGTATGATATTTCTTAATGTAATGCTCGATTTGATTCACTAGAATTTTGTTGAGGATTTTGCCATCTATGTCCATGAGGGATATTGGCCTGTGATTCTCTTTCTTTGTATTGTCTTTATCTGGTTTTGGGATTAGGGTAATGATGGTTGCATGGAAAGAGCTTGTAATTGCTCCATCCTCTTCAATTTTTTGGACTAGTCTGAAGAAGATAGGATTTATTTCTTCTTTGAGTGTTTAATAAAACTCCCTTGTGAAGCTGTCTGATCTGGGGCTTTTTTTGAAGTCTTTTTGATTCCTGCTTCAATTTTCTCCATAGTTACTGGCCTATTCAGGTTTTTTTTTTATTCCTCCTGGTTGAGTTTGGGAAGGTTGTATTTTTTACGAATATGTCCATTTCTTCTAGATTGACCAGTTTGTTGGAGTAGAATTGCTCATAGTATTTGTGTGTGTGTGTGTGTGTGTGTGTGTGTGTGTGTGTGTGTGTGTGTGTTTTACGATTCTTCATATTTCTGTGGGGTCTGTTGTTATTTCACCTCTTTTGTTTCTGACTTTCTTTTTATTTGGGTCCTCTCTCTCTGCTTCATGGTGAGCCTGGCTAGGATTTCATCAATCTTGTTTATCCTTTCAGAGAACCAGCTATTCGTTTCATTGATTTTTTTGTATTGTTTTGTTGGTCTCTGTCATTTATTTTCACTCTAATCTTTATTTCCTTCCTCTTGCTCACTTTGAGCTTTTCTTGTTCTCTCTTTCTAATTTAAGTTGTAGTGGATGCCTTTTATTTCTCCTTCTTGCCTGATTGCTGTGGCTAGAATTTCTAGTGCTATGTAAAACAGGAGTAGTGAAAGTGGGCATCCTTGTCTTGTTCCTGTTCTTAGGGAAAATGGTTTTAGTTTTTGCCCATTTAGTATAATGTTTGCTATAGTTTTGTCAGATAAGTCTTTTATTATGTTGAGGTGTGATCCCTGTATTTCTACTTTGTTGAGAGTGTTTTTCAAGAAAGAGTGTTAGATTTTGTCTAATGCTTTTTCTGCATCAATTGTTATGACTATGTGATTTTTATCTCTCAGTTTGTTTATGTGATGTATCACGTTTTATTGATTTGAGGATATTGTTCCAGCCTGCATCCCCAGAATAAATCCCATTTTGTCATAGTGTGTGATCTTTCTATTATACTACTGCATCAGAACTAGAATGTTGTTAAGGATTTTAGCATTCATGTTCATCAATGATATTGGCCTGTAGTTCTCTTTTTTTTGTGGTATCTTTATCTGCTTTTGGGACAAGGGTAATGCAGGTTTCATGGAATGAGCTTGGAATTGTGCCTTCCTCTTGAATTTTTTGGAATAATCTGAGGAAGATAGGTATTATATCTTCTTTTAATTCTTGGATAATATCACTGCTATGCTGTCCAGACCAGGGGTTTTGTTTGCAGGAAGATTTTTTTTTTTAACTTAGATAATGGCATTTATCACCAGTGGGATCAGAAATATTATAGCCAAATCATCAATTTCTTTTCGTTTTTTTAATCTTTATTGTTCAGATTATTAATTACATTGTTCCCTCCCCCACCCCATAGCTCCCCCTCCACCTGGTACCCATCCCACCCTCCCCCCTCCCCCCTCCCTCGAGGTCTTCCCACATAGTTGCATGATTTTTGTCCAGTCTCTTGCTGCACTTGCCACACCCCTTTTATCCCCAAGAATTGTCAGTCCATTTCCTCTCTATGTCCGTGATTCTGTTACATTCACCAGTTTATCCTGTTCATCAGATTTTTAATTCACTTGATTTTTAGATTCATCTGTTGACAGATGTGTATGTGTTGTTCATAATTTACACTTTTATCCTTTTCTTCTTCCTCTTCTTAAAGAATATCTTTCAGCATTTCATATAATATTGGTTTGGTGTTGATGAACTCCTTTAGCTCTTTCTTATCTGTGAAGCACTTTATCTGACCTTCAATTCTGAATGATAGCTTTGCTGGGTAGAGTAATCTTGGCTGTAGATTCTTGCTATTCATCACTTTGAATATTTCTTGCCACTCCCGTCTGGCCTGCATCATTTCTGTTGAGAAATCGCTGACAATCGTATGGGTGCTCCCTTATAGGTAACTAACTGTTTTTCACATGCTGCTTTTAACATTCTCTCTTTATCTTTTGCTCTTGGCATTTTAATTATGATGTGCCTTGGTGTGGTCCTCTTAGGGTTCCTATATATTGGGGTTCGGTGCGCTTCTTGGACTCCTAAGTCAATTCCTTTCACCAGGTGTGGGAAGTTTTCGGTCACTATTTCTTCAAATAGGTTTTCATTGTCTTACTCTCTCTCTTTTTCCGGCATCCCAATAATTCGGATGTTGGTATGCTTGAGGTTGTCCCAGAGGCCCCTTACACTATCTTCAATTTTTTGAATTCTTTTGGTTTCCTGCTTTTTCAACTGAGTGGATTTTACCTCTTTGTATTTCAAATCTTTAACTTGGTTCTTGGGGTGCTCTAGAATACTTTTAGGTCTTTGTATAATATTTTTTATTTCAGTCAGTGTATGCTTAATTTCTGGTTGGTCCTTTTTCATATCCTTGAGAGTCTCCTTCATATCCTTGTAGGTCTCATTCATTTCCTTGTAGGACTCATTCATTTCCACGTAGGTCTGGTTCATTTCGTTGCAGGTCTTGTTCATATCCTTGAGGGTCTCGTTCATTTCCTTGAAGGTCTTGCTTATTTCCTTGTAGGTCTTGACCTTTTCTAGGAGCCTCTTGAGAAGCCCTATAACCGTGGTTTTGAATTCCATGTCCAGTTGTTTTTTTCCCCTCCATTCTTTCACATCTGATTTCTTTCCATGTCTCTGCATGGTGGCTGCTTCCCTGAGTTGGCCAATTAGCTTTGTGTGGTAGATGTCCTACAAGGGACAGTGGCTCAGCCTCCCCAGTTACCTGAGGTGGATATGGGTTGCACAGTCTTGCTAAAGTTAAGCTCAGGTTAATCGTTGTTAGCACTTGGAAGGGTTGACCTCCAGGCCAATTGTCTGTGATGTTCAGCTGTGCTCAGGTTGGATGGGTGGAGTCTCTGGGCCAAGCAGGCAGTGTCAGCTCTGCCCTATGGGGTCCCAGGGACTCTGAGCTGGGGGCAGTGGCCGCCAGCACCTCTGAGAGAGAGCCGCTGCCGAGCTCCACCGGCTTTCGGAGAATTCAGACTGTCCCCAGATGAGTTTGCACACCCAACGTCTCACCCAGGGTCACAAAACAAAGCAGTCTGACGGTTTCCCAAATGAAAGAGCAAGTTACGAGTGGTCTCTGCGCAGTCAGGCAGCTGCGCTGTTCCCAAGTTCACACGCACTCCCCACAAGCTCGCCTTCTCCACAAGCCGGCAGACCCCTGCAGCACCCGAGCT
Organism: Antrozous pallidus; assembly: GCA_027563665.1. NCBI lineage: Eukaryota > Metazoa > Chordata > Mammalia > Chiroptera > Vespertilionidae > Antrozous > Antrozous pallidus. Next base: position 116,696,307 of record CM050514.1, read on the forward strand.
TCGGCGTGCCCTCCCACTGTCTAGTTTTTACCCCGTATGATAGTGGGTTCCCTGGACTTTGCCCAGAGCTGGAGAATCATTCCAGTGGGACGTCTTAGTCTCCCCTGTTTGATAAAACTGGCCGGTTTTCAGCTGCCCGCCCTATCCGCTGGTGCGTGCGCTCTAAATCTCTCTCTCTCTTTTTTTCTTTTTATCTATTTATCTTTATTTTTTTAATTTTATTTTTCAAAATTTTATTTACAATATAACTTATATTTAATAGTAGTACATATGTTTTCCTCCCCCCCCCCAATATCCTCCTCCCAGCCTCCCTTACCCCCCAGCACATGTCCCCACCTGCCCCCCTCCCGGCCCCAGTGTCTTTCATTCATTGATTATGCTCATATGTATGCATACAAGTCCTTCGGTTGATCTCCCCCAGCATCTGCCTCCCATCCACTCCAGCGTTCCCCCTGTAGCTTGACAGCCTGTTCGAGGCCGCCCTGCCTCTATATCAATTACTCTCCTCTGTTTCTTTTCTTCAAAGATATCTTGCCTCTGCATACTGAAAACAAACGTATAAGAGCAAAAAAAGTTGAGTGTCACTTGCAGTGTCCAACTGTTCTGAGTCCCAGTTTCAATGTCAAATAGTTCTTCATGTGTACATGTCAGCAATGGTATCCAGATGGTGGACACATCGTGGCAATGCAAGACCCATCCTCTCTGGTATGGCCCTGGGCCGCCTGCAGCCACGCACAGCTGCCGACTGCTAGCATGGCAAGGTGTCATTAGCGTCCTCCATCTCTGGACCATCCTCCTGGCTGGAACAGGCCCGTCAGTTCCTCACAGTCGCAGGAACCCACATGGTCTTGGAGTTGTTCTCTGCAAACACACAAACACATTCTCGACCAAAGGTTAACAAAGGGATCCTCTCTGCAAAATAGACTTGGGATTCTTTTTATTTTTGCCTAAATGATTTTCCTTTGGCTTATTTTAACACCATGTGTATTTTTTCATGGGTGTCCTGCAGTTGGTTTTACAAATGGAATTTTCTTTTCTGGAGTAAGAATTTTCTACATGTAATTTACTTATAGGATATTTTTCCTTACATGATATTACCCCATTGTCGTCCCCCCACCAACCCCCTTTTTTTTTGGTTAATAGGGGCTTTTGGAAATTTTTATCTTGCAGTCTTGGTAATTTTAAATTTTAATTTTTGCATACAAATATATTACTGCTTTAGGTTCTTTGGATGTTAGGCAATTTTGCAGTGAGATGAACTACTGATAGATATTTTAGTTAATGTTTTAGGAAACGCTTTTTGTCCAGTACAGTTAGATTTTCTTGAGTATTCACTTATTTCACTTGTCCAATTTAAATTAATCTGAAAATTTGATTATATTTTACTGCCAATTTTAATACTCAAACAGAAATCTTAGTTTACTCAGTAAATACTTGTGGAAAGGAAAATTTGCATTTTTGAGTAAGTGCTCAGCATTCCTGGTAATAAACTAAATTTAGATATAGGACAGCTATTGCTGGCCTTGTCTCTCTCTGCCACCTGGGTCCCAGTGTGAGTTGTGTGTGGGAGGCGTAGCAGCCGTGGGGGTAGGAGACCTTCCTCAGGAGGGGTGAGAATTCAAGCCCCTACAAGGTTTGTAGATGAGGGTCTGTGCCCCACCTCTGTTGTCCTTTTAGTTCTCACCTGTTGGCCCCTAAGGGACTGTGCCTGTCTTAGGTTGTTCCTTCCCTGAGGAATCTTACCCGTCTCTGGCTAACCAGCCATCCTCCGGGGCCAAACAGGGTGATGTGAGGTTGAGTCCTGTCTCCTTTGTAGTCTACGCCCCCGTGGCCTCCACGTCAAGCACCTGCCTTGGGGTCCCCTCGCCTGCTGGCGGGGTCCCGGTACTGATCACATATCTCGGGTGACCCAGGTTTCTTCTCCAGAGAGGGCCCAGCTCACGCTATTGGTCGAGAGACAGATCCATGGTGCCAGCTGCCCAGAGGCTTCAGCCAGAGCTTGAACTGAAAGTTCACCCATCAGCTGTGTGTATTTGGATAATAAGAAGAGGGTCCCTCTTGGCAAAAGTGCCAGAGGGGCCAATATAGAATGCTTGGATGCCTTCCCAGTGCCTTAATCCCTTCTGAAAGGGATTAATTCCTTTCCTGTCCTTTTTTTTAAAAAAAATTGCTGCCCAACATTCAAAGAATAAGTTTGTAAGTTTATTTGGGATAATTGTATAATATGCTGTTGTCAAATATCAAATATTATAATGACATTGTAGGATAATATCATGTAAGGGTATTGTGGTGTCACGGGAGGTTAAGGAGGGCCTAGCCTAAGGACTGGTGTCCATAAGAGATGACATACTCTAGGCCATGTTAATTCAATCTCAAAGTAGCTGCCAATTTTTTATAACTTTATATAAACTTTGTCAGGGATGTAAAAACACAAATCACTTACCTTAGTTCAAGCATTCAAATATATTGACTTTCCCCCTTACTCCCACCACCTGCCACTTACCCTGAGGTTTGACATTTTGATGGACTTTTCTCAGTCTCTGGATCCATTCTTGTTCATCCGTCTATATCATTCATTATATTCCTCAAATGAGTGAGATCATGTGATATTTGTCTTTCTCTGCCTGGCTAATTTCACTTAGCATAATGCTCTCTAATTCCATCCATGTTGTTACAAATGGTAGGAGCTCTTTCTTTTTTACCACAGCGTAGCATTCCATTGTGTAGATGTACCTCAGTTTTTTAATCCACTCATCTGCTGATGGGCACTTAGGCTGTTTCCAAATCTTAGCTATGATAAACTGTGCTGCTATGAACATAGGGGTACATATATCCTTTCTAATTCGCCTTTCTAGTTTCTTGGGGTATATTCCTAGAAGTGGGATCACTGGGTTGAATGGGAGCTCCATTTTTAGTTTTTTGAAGAAACTCCATACTGTTCTCCACAGTGGCTGTACTAGTCTACAATCCCACCAACAGTGCAGGAGAGTTCCTTTTTCTCCGACCTCGCCAGCACTTGTCATTTGTTGATTTGTTGATGTAAGCCATTCTGACAGGTGTGAGATGGTACCGCATAGTCATTTTGATTTGCATCTCTTGGATAATTAGTGACTTTGAGCAAGTTTTCATATGTCTCTGGGCCTTCCTTTTGTCTTCTTTAGAAAAGGTTCTATTTAGGTCTCTTGCCCATTTTTTTATTGGATCATTTATTGAGTTGTTTGAGTTGCCTGTAGATGCTTGAGATTAAACCTTTATCACTGATAACATTTGCAAAAATGTTCTCCCATACAGTGTGTTTTCTTGTTGTTTTGTTGATGGTTTCTTTAGCTGTGCAAAAGCTTTTGATTTTGATGTAGTCCCATTTGTTTATTCTGTCTTTAGCTTCCATTGCCCTCGGAGCAGTATCATCAAAGAAGTTCTTTTGGCATATGTTTGAGATTTTATTTCCTGTAGATTCCTCTAATGTTGTAATGGTTCCCCGTGTTACGTTTAAGTCCTGTATCCATTTTGTGTTTATTTTTGTGTATGGTGTAAGGTGGTGGTCTAGTTTCATTTTTTTTTGCATGTATCTATCCAATTTTACGAACACCATTTGTTGAAGAGACTATCTTGACCCCATTTTATGTTCATACCTCCTTTGTCAAATATTAATTGAGCATAGTGGTTTGGATTGATATCCGGATTCTCTATTCTATTCCATTGATCTATATGTCTGTTCTTTTGCCAGTACCAGGCTGTTTTGAGAACAGTAGCTTTGTAATACAGCTTGAAATCTGGTATTGAAATCCCACCGACTTTGTGCTTCTTTCTCAGGATTGCTGTGGCTATCCGGGGCCTTTTTTTATTGCAGATGAATTTTTTGAGAGTTCTTTCTAGGTCTGTGAAGTATGCCATTGATATTTTAATGGGGAGTGCATTAAATTTATAGATTGCTTTGGGTAGTATGGACATTTTAATTATGTTGATTCTCCCAATCCTGTTTACATTTTCCTCTATCTCTTTTTTTAGTGTCTTGTTGTTTTCCGTGAATATGTCTTTTACTTCCTTAGTTAAGTTTATTCCTAGGTATCTTAATTTTTTTGGTGTGATGGTAAATGGGATTGCTTTTCTGGTCTCTCTTTCTGTAAGTTCACTATTGGTGTATAGGAATGCCATAGATTTCTTGGCATTGATTTTGTAGCCTGCTACATTGCTGAACTCATTTATTAAGTCTACTAGCTTTTTTATGGAGTCGGGTTTTTTATGTACAATATCATGTCATCTGCAAATAAGGATAGCTTAACTTCTTCTTTTCCAATTTGGATGCCTTTTATTTCTTCTTCTTGTCTAATTGCAATGGCTAATACTTCCAGTACTATGTAGAACAGGAGTGGTGAGAGTGGGCAACCCTGTCTTGTTCCTGTTCTTAGGGAAATGATTGTAGTTTTTGCCCATTGAGTATGATGTTTGCTGTGGGTTTCTCATATATGGCTTTTATTATGTTGAGGTATGATCCTTCTATTCCTACCTTGTTGAGAGTTTTTATCAAGAAAGGGTGTTGGATTTTGTCAAATGCTTTTTCTGCATCAATTGATATGACTACGTGATTTTTATCTCTCAATTTGTTTATGTGATGTATCACATTTATTGATTTGTGGATATTGTACCATCCTTGCATTCCTGGGATAAATCCTACTTGGTCATGGTGTATGATCTTTCTGATGTACTGCTGGATCCGATTTGCTATAATTTTATTGAGGATTTTGGCATCTATATTTATGAGGGATATTGGCCTGTAATTCTCTTTCATTGTGTCATCTTTATCTGCTTTAGGTATTAGGGTGATGTTAGCTTCATAGAAGGAGTTTGGAAATGTTCCATCCTCTTGAATTTTCTGGAATAGTCTGAGGAGTATAGGTTTTAGTTCTTCCTTGAATGTTTGGTAAAAGTCCCCTGTGAAGCCGTCTGGCCTTGGCTTTTGTTTGCTGGAAGCTTTATGATGACTGCTTCAATTTCTTCCACAGTTATTGGTCTATTGAGTTGTTTAGATTTTTCCTGATTGAGTATTCAGAGGTTATATTTTTCTAGAAACATATCCATTTCCTTCAGGTTGGCCAGTTTGTTGGAGTAGAGTTGTTCATAGTATTTTTTAACAATCCTTTGTATTTCAATGGGGTCTGTTGGTATTTCACCTCTTTCATTTCTGATTTTATTTATTAGGGTCCTCTCTCTTTGCTTCTTGGTGAGTCTGGCTAGAGGTTCATCAATCTTGTTTAATCTTTCAAAGAACTACCTCTTGGTTTTGTTGATCTTCTGTATTGTTTCTTTGGTCTCTATGTCATGTATTTCTGCTCTGATCTTTACTATTTCCTTCCTTCTGCTTACACTGGGCTTTTCTTGTTGCTTTCTTTTGAACTCTTTGAGTTGTTGGGTTAGATAATTTATTGCTGCTGTTTCTAGTTTTTTTGCAGTAGGATTGTAGAGCTATGAACTTCCCTCTCAGAACTGCTTTGGATTATTGTGCTGTCGTTGTCATTTGTTTCCATGATGTTTTCTATCTCTTCCTTGATCTCTCTAGTAACCCAGTCATAGTTTAATAGCATGCTGTTTAGTCTCCATGTGTTTGATTTCTTTGGATTGTTTCCATTGTAGTTGATTTCCAGCTTTATGCCACTGTGATCTGAGAATATGCTTGATATGATTTCTATCTTCTTGAATTTGGAGAGACTTTGCCTATGACCCAACACATGGTCTATCTTTGAGAATGACCCATGGGCACTTGAAAAGAATGTATACTCTGTGGCTTTGGGGTGAAATGTTCTGAAGATGCTAATTAATTCCTTCTGGTCTAGTGATTCATTGAGGATTGATGTTTCTTTACTGATTTTTTGTTTAGCGGATTTGTCCAATGGTGATAGTGGGGTATTAAAGTCTCCTACTATGATAGTATTGCTGTCTATCTCTCCCTTGATGTCCTTTAGGAGTTTTAGTATGTATTTGGGTGCTCCTATATTGGGTGCATATATGTTTACCAGAGTTATTTCTTCTTGTTGGATTGCTCCCCTTAGTATTATGTAGTGGCCTTCTTTATCTCTTGTTACATCCTTCACTTTGAGATCTAATTTGTCAGATATAAGTATTGCTACCCCAGCTTTTTTTCCATTTCCATTCGCCTGAGGAACCTTTTTCCATCCTTTCACCCTCAGTCTGTGTGCTTTTTTTTGGAGGTGGGTTTCTTGTAGATAGCAGATATATGGGTCGTCTTTTCTTATGTAGTCTATTACCCTATGTCTTTTGATTGGAGCATTTAAACCATTTACATTTAAAGTAATTATTGATAGATCTTTATTTGTAGCCATTTTTGTTCTTTGCCCCTATGTTCTTTCATGGCTTCCTATTGCTTTTCACATCAGAGTCTTTAGCATTTTTTGTATTGCTGGTTTGGTGGTAATGAATTCCCTTAGACCTTTTTTGTCTGTGAAGCTCCTGATTTGACCTTCTATTTTGATTGATAGCCTTGCTGGGTACAGTATTCTAGGATTCAGACCCTTTCTTTGCATAACTTTGTATATTTCATTCCAATCCCTTGTGGCCTGATAAGTTTCTATTGAGAAATCACTTGCTAATCTGATGGGGTTTCCTTTGTAGGTGACTTTCTGTCTCTGGCAGCTTTTAGGATTCTCACTTTGTCGTTGATGTTTGCCAATTTAATTATAACATGCTTTGGTGTACGTCTGTTGGGGTTCATTTTGTTTGGAATTCTGTGAGCTTCTTGGATTGTGTGGGTTTTTTCTTTCCTATATCAGGGAAGTTTTCTGTCATTATTTCTTCCAACAGGTTTTCTATTCCTTGCTCAGTTTCTTGTCTTTCTGGAAGCCCTATTATGCGGATGTTGTTTTGTTTCATGTTGTCCCAAAGTTCCCTTAGGCTCTCCTCCTGCTTTTTAATTTTTTTTTCTAGAAGCTGCTCTACTTGGGTGTTTTTTCCTACCTTGTCTTCCAGCTCACTGATGCGGTCCTCTGCTTCATCTAGTCTACTCCTGATACTTTCTATGGAGTTCTTTACCTCAGTAATGTCACTTTTCATTTCTTCTTGGGTCTTCTTCATTTCTTCATAATTCTTCTTCATTTCTTCATAATCCTTCTTCATTTCTTCATAATTCTTCTTCATTTCTACATAGTTCTTATTCATTTCTTCCTGGCTCTTCTTCATTTCCTCTTGATTCCTCTTCAATTCCTCATGGCTCTTACTCTTATTGGCTTCTGTTCTCTTCATCCACCCTATGACCATTTCTCTGAACTCTCTCTCCGACAGGTTGCTTGCTTCCATTTCGGTTACCTCTTTTTCTGGTGAGGCTTGTTTTTCTTTCATTGGTGGGCTATTTCTTTGTCTCCCCATGGTCTTTCTTCTCTTTGTGTCTTGTTATGTAGTTCTCACTCTCCTGTGTTGATTTAAAGGCTCAGACTACAATACAATAAGGTGCAGCACACCGGGCACTGAAGAAGAATGTATTCACAGTATTGCTAACTCTAAATTTAAAGTGATTGCCAGCGGAAGGTAAATTAGGTGATAGGTGGGGTAAAAGAGAGTAAGAGAAAACACATTCGCACACACAAAATAATGAAAAAAAGAAAGAAAGATAGAAAGAAGAAAGAAAGAAAGAAAGAAAGAAAGAAAGAAAGAATAAAAAAAGGGAATGCCAAAATAAAATTGGGAAAAGGGGAAAGAGTAAAAAGAAAGGAATAGGGAGTAAACTATAAATATGTGTTGGAAACTCCCAGAGGACCGCCACTAATCCCAGCAAAAGCCAGCAACGAGTACCTGGAGACTGATACAAACTACATACAACAACTAATATCAAGGGTGGTTAGGGAACACAGAAGCTTAAATCTATCAAAAAATAATGTAAACATCACCAAAACACAAAACAATGCCAACCCCCGTCCCACAAAACAAATTAAAAGAAAAGAATAACCAAACCAATCTCACAAATATGCATAAAATATAAACAACATCAGCAGCACCGAGAGAAAAACATTTTAGGATAGTGAAGTCGGAGAAGCATTAGATGTGTATGGACTTGGAGCAGGTGGTTGGAGATTGGATATAAAAGTGGGGTGAAATTTTAACAGGGGCTAAAAAGAGAGAATAAGAAAAATCTAAACCAGAAAAAGTGTAAGGGGAATAAGACACTAACTGAGGAAAGGTTAGCAAGAGAGTGCTGGCATAAGGGCGAAGTTGAAGTAGATTAAAGAGATACTAAAGGGTAGATGAAAAAAGACTATATAATACTAATCTCTAAGTAGAATAAAGATGGAATAAAATTGCACTTAAAAAAATTTAAATAGTAGTAGAAATAAAATTGATTCCTTAATTTGTGTTACACAAGAGACATTTTATGATTCAGCCCCTAGGTGGCAGTGTTTCTGAATTGACCTCCGGGTCTATTGGTCCTCTCTAGCAGGATCTAAAATCCCGCTATGTCTTTGGTATTTACTACTGATTTGTGGAAATAGGCTACCCCAGAGCTGCCTCTAATTGTGAGGACCTGTTCTGATCCCCAGCGTCAGAAAAACAGCTCACCCCTGTGGTCTCCCAGGTTCTCTTCCACCAGGGGATCCCCCCTTCCTCGTTCAGTGCTGAGAAATTCGGATTTAGAGAGGACAAACGCAGGCGCGCGAACTCACGTCCTGCTCGTATGTTTGCGCGAAACCCTTTCTCCCCTTGGGTTTGGCAGCCCGCTCCCTCCCAAAACTGCCAGGCTGGCCTTCTCCTTCAGGTCCAAATGGGTTGCCCTCTATGTATCCCCCCTGTCACCAGCTATGAGGACCCTCTTCCGTTTGCTGGCTCCAACAGCCACAGACTTTTCGTCTTTTTTTCCCGCAGGTGAGAAACTCCCTGTGTTACCAGTTCCCTTAACCCCTGGAGAAACCTGACCTTTCCGTGGCTGAGCACAGGTTTCCTCGGAGTCCGCTTCTTCACCAACTAGGAATCGATGTTGGGGAGGAGGTGGGAGTCTCAGACGCCCAGTGGGTACCACAACTGTAAAATCTTCAGGCTCTTCCCCTTTAAGATGGCGCAGCCGCCTCTGAGCCAGGCTCCGGGAGAGAACCCAGCCGCACCGGACCCGCTCCGTTAAGGGCAGCTAATCTGGCAGTCCCCCTCCTTCTCCCAAAGCCCTGCTGTCCCCCCACTCGCCACAAACACTCCCCCCGCGACCCTCAGCTGCTCACCCCGTCTACCCCGGGACACAAATGATTATGCGTCCCTCTGTCCCGCCGCCATCTTTTCCTCTGACCTCTAAACCTCTCTCTGCGTGTATCTTCAACGCTGTCCTCAGCCGCTCCTGCGAGTCCCAGTGTCCTATCTTCACTTTTATTTGTGGAATTTTCACTCGGCCAGCTTTCCGGTGATTCTGGATGGTGTTTGTTCTTTCGTTAAGTTGTAGTTTTAAAATTGCTGTGTATGACGGCTAGATAGGTGTTTACCTATGCCGCCATCTTGGTTCTCCCCTGCAGGAAGATTTTTGATTACTGCTTCATTTTCTTCAGTAGTTATTGTCGTATTCAGGGTTTTTGATTCTTCCTGGTTGAGTTTTGAAAGCTTGCATTTTTCTAGGAACTTGTCCTTTTCATCAAGTTTTGCAGTTTGTTGGAGTAGATTTGTTCGTAGTATTTTTTTTTTTAATAATCCTTTGTATGTCTGTTGGATTGGTTGTTAGTTCACCTCTTTCACTTCTAATTTTGTTTATTTCTGTCCTCTTTTTTTTCTTGGTGAGCCTGGGTGGAGTTTCATCAATCTTGTTTATTCTTTGAAAGAACCAGCTCTTTGTTTTATTGGTCTTTTGTATTGTCTTTTTTTAAATTTATTTTTTTATCTGTGTTGTTTTTTTTCTGCTCTGCTTTTTATTATTTTCATCCTTCTGCTTACTCTGGGCTTTTTTTTTTTTTTTTTTGCTCTCTTTCTAATTCTTTAAGTTGCATGTTTAGATTACTTATTACCCTTTTTTTTTTCTTTTCTCCCCCCCCTCCCCCTCCCCCTCCCCCTCCTCCTCCCCCTCCCCCTCCTCCTCCTCCTCCTCCTCCTCCCCCCTCCCCCAGTACATGAATTTTACTTACCAAACCTCTAGTTTATTAAAATCACAGCTGTAGAAGAAATCATTCATAGAAGAAATGGGTTTAGGAAGTAAGTTATAGAGGTAAAGGAAGGGCCCTTTGGAGCTTGTGAGTGAGGATGCTAATGGTGTTATGCTTTGGCAGGAGGGGAAGGGGGGAGGAGAAGGGAAAGCAAAAGGCAGTGGTGTGCTGTGTGGGGGATGGGAGGAAGAGAGTGCACTGAGTCCTCCAGGCTAAGGGTTTTAAGGGTGGAAATTTTAGGGGAGGTCCTAAGGGAAGATGTTAATAGAATATTCAGCAGCTTTGTCCTTTCAAGGTTGTGTTTTCTACTGATTGATTGGCAGACACCAGGGCAGGGGGTCATTATTCAATGCAGTTGGTCTTGTGGTTGGTTTTTTGCTTATCTGGGCCTGGAACGGAAATACAACTGAAACGTAGATGTTATCTCTAGAGAGGACAGGACAGGAGGCCCAAACTCGATGACCAGCGATGTTCTAGGCGGAAACAGTCGCCCTGGGTCCGCCCTACAATTGATGGCTTGTCCGTTGCGTGGGCGTCTGGGGCTCTCCTCCTTGGTCACCCACTGTCACCGGGCCCATTTTCCATGCCCGCCCACGTCTGTCCAAACGCCCACAGCACAGCAATAGCATAAACAAGCATAAAGCACTTGGGAATGAGTTTACCTAGGGTGGCAAAAGATTTGTGCACAAGAGACTACATCATGTTGCTTTCTGAAAGACATTAAAGAAGGTACAAGTAAATGGATAGACAGCCTATGGGTTGATAGACTTAATATTGTTAAGACATCAGTATTGTCCAAAGCAATCTAGAGATTCAATGTAATTCCTGTTAAAATCCCAAATACATTTTTTTTTTCTGAAATAGAAAAATCCATCCTAAAATTCATAGGGAATCTCAAGGGAAACTATTGACAAAACAATATTGACAAAGAGCAAAAACCTATAGTAATCAAAACAATATGGTATTGGCATAAAAACAGACATATAGAGCAGTGGAACAGAATAGAGGATTATCTATATCTATATATCTATATCTATATATCTATATCTATATCTATATCTATATCTATATCTATGGTCAAGTGTTTTTGACAAGGCTGCCAACACCATTTAATATGGAAAGGAGATAGTATCAGTGGGTTGGAGCGACATCCCCTGTACAACAAAAAGTTGAGGGTTCGATTTCTAGTTAGGGCACATACCTAGATTTCAGGTGTGATCCCTGTGGGGGTGTGTATGGGAGGCAACCGATGATGTTATCCCCCCTCCCCTTTCTAAAAATTAATAAACATATTCTGTAGTGAGGATTAAAAACAAGAAAGGGTTCAAGCTTGTTAACTTTTATCTCCAGAAGACTTCTTTGAGAAGGGAAGATTTAACAACAAAAAGACCCCTTTTGTGCTTGTGTTGAGAATGTGCTAATATGATGGATCTCTTTAACAGAAAGTGCATATATTTATACATACAAAAATTTGCATACAACTACATGTGATTCTTAGTTTTTCCCTAATTTCTGAATGACACATGAATAAAGATACAGAGCCGGCCATAGCACAGTGCATTCTTGAAAATAAAGAGGTGGTCAGAGCAAGGGTACCCATCAGAGTACAGGGGAATGAAATTATTTGGATTGGACAGGTTCTGAAACGGGAAAATTTTTGTGCCTTTTTGCTTCTTTTTCAACAAATACTTTGTTGGCTGCCTTTAACCACTCCCTCCCCCCGTCCCCTCCCACATTTATCTCAAAAGTTCTTTTCTTTCTTTACTTTGGTGAAATTAGTCTCTTTCTTTTTCTTCTGCTTTCTTCCCCTACCCTTAAATTTAGGTATTCTTCAGAGTTCCCTCTAGTCTCTTCTCATTTTAATTTTCATTTTTACATTTAAGATCACTGATTTCTTGGTGCTTCTTAAATATCTATGCCTTGGACAACTCCTGACTTCTACCAAAGAGTGTGGACTTTGGAGGCACATAGCCTTGGTTTGAATCCTGGTTCTGCCATTATTTATTGTTTGACCTTGCACAAGTTACTTAGCAGCACGTTTTCTCCATCTGTGAAATGATACCTACCTCATAGGGAGTTGTTAGAATTAGATGAAATTAATTCAATAACATGCTTAGAACAATGCCTGTAGCTCTAAGTACAAGTGATCTATAACAATTGTTGTGGTTATTATTCCTATTTTTAGAGTTATTTTTCCTCTAAACTGGGGATGGGAAATGTCCAGCCCGCAGACCATATAAGGCCTGCAAAATCATTTGGTCTAGTCCTGCCAAAGTATTAGGGGTGAGTTAATTAAATGTTTGCACAAATATAGCAGGCTAATTTTAAGTTATTAATTTTGTATGGCGAATGATGTTATAAATATCCAAATGGCCCTTGGCAGGAAAAAGGTTCCCAACCCCTGCTCTAATCTCTCCCTCCTCATCCCCAAACTTGGCAATTGCAGAACATTACAAGAGAAGTCAAATAGGTCAGTGGTCAACAAATGGAATGTTTTTTCTTCCTAGCAACTATGCCTTATTTAATAAGGATTTGTATGTTTTTATGGTATGATTTTTGACCAGAAATTGTCTAATGTGGTTGTGTTGGGGGGTCCCTGGGGCAGACCAGGTTCAATGATTCATGAGGAGAACTTATAGGACTCAGAATAGGATTTATTACAGTGAAAGGATATAAAGCAAAAGCAAAATCAACAAGGACAAAAAGGAGCATAGGGTCAAGTCCAGAGGAAAGTAGGTGTCACCTTTGAGTCCTCCTCCAGTGGAGTCATACAGAATATGCTTAATTCCTCATCAGTGAATTATGACAACATTTGGAAATGTCTGTGGGGGAAGCTCATAGATATATTGCCTATGGTTTACACTGGGGGTTGTTCATGTAGCCTAACATGTACTAAAATTTCAGATTCCTGGAAAGTTTAGGCACAATGAGCTGTTTTTAGCAGGGAATGTTAGGAAATCTTCTGAAATATAAGTTCCCAAATACCAGTGAAGGGCCAACCTTGAAAGGAGACCTTTCTAAGGATAGCAACCTCAGGCCTGTTATGTTAACTTTTTTTTCTGCACAGAGATACCCTCTCCTCCTCTTCCCCCCAATGCTCTGGTTGGGGCTACTGTAGGAGGCAATCAATCCATGTGTTTCTCTCACATCAATATTTCTGTCTTTCCCTCTCTCTAAAAATCAATGGAAAAATATCCTGGGGTGAAGACTAAAACAAATCTATACATTTAAAAAAGAGTTTTATTGAGATATACATCATACACCAAAACATCTACCCATTTAAAGTGAACAGTGCAATGAATGATTTAGTATACACTGACTGGCCAGATTAGAGATCATAATAATCTGGCCACTCAGTATATATATTAGATGCCCAGTGCATGAATTTGCCCATGGGTGGGGCCTGGACAGTCTGGCCAGGGGAAGGGGACATGGGCTGTTGGCCAGCCTGCCTACTAATAGAACTTCTGGTCGAAGGGACAATTTGCATATTAGCCTTTTATTATATAGGATATATACTGAGTGGCCAGATTATTATGCATTCAGAGATCATAATAATCTGGCCACTCAGTGTATTCAGTTGAGTATCCATCACCTCAATCTGATTTTAGGACATTTTTATCACCCTGCAAAGAAACCCTGTTCATATATGTCTATCTCCTCCCTTAATTCTTAACCCCAGCCACAGGCAACCACTAATCTGCTTTCTGTCTTTGTGAAACAAATCTGTAAATTTAATAGGTTTTCAACATTATTTCATCTCTGATCTTAATGGGTTTGTAAGAAATTATTCAGAGGTATTTCTCTTTTAGTGTTTGTTGAAGAACTAGTGTTTGAGTCTGTGTGTAATCTCCTTACCAACAGTAGTCATCATCATTGTTGGAATTGCATGAGTTGGTGGGATTTAATGAAATAATTATAAAGGCAAACTTTATGCTCATCTTTAAGTATGTTATATAGTTGGTTGATGCTTACTGATGAGAATTTTGAACTCAGCCTGGTTAATATTTAGTCCTTTCATGATATCTTTTTGCTGTGAGCTAGGTAGAGACTCATGTAGAGAATTGCATGATATTGGGAGAGATAGCTGCATTATTGCTATTAGAATGTAGAGCTATTAGGATGTAGAGACAGAAAAATGTATATATTAGGAGAGAAAGGACAAAAGTATTACTTATAAGTGTTTTGTTTCCTTTTTACATTCTGTATAGGCACAATATGCAATAATAAAAAGTAAATTTACATGTGAATTTATAAATTATATTTAAATAATTATAAAAAATTTTTTAAATTGTAAAAAATTTAAAGCAAAGGTGCTTGCAAGGTTTTAAATAATTATTTGGATTGAGATCTAGTTTCCTCATAATTGAATTAGTAGATAAGTTGTACTGTAAACCAACAACTATGGGAAGATGTTTGTTTTGTGGTTAAAACATAGAACTCAGTCACCATGAGTTATATAAGTTTTGACTAATCTTGGGTATTTAACTGTTCAAATCTGTGTAAATCCCGATTTTTGAAAATGTTTAATTTTAATGTTTTCATGATCATAATTAAAATATATTTTTGGATAGCAGGAATTAATATAGTAAGTCATTTATTTTCAGGGAAAAAGCACCAGAGTTCATTGATATTTACCTGCTTATCTTCCAGGTGATTTGATAGCGAGATGCTGCTCTCCATAGGGATGCTCATGCTGTCGGCCACACAAATCTATACCATCTTGACTGTGCAGTTGTTTGCATTTTTAAACCTACTGCCTGTAGAAGCAGACATTTTAGCAGTAAGTATCGTAAAATTTATTCATGCCTAAAAACACCCCTTAAAGAAAAGCTTTAAAAGTCCTAAATAGAATTTTATAAGGTGTTTACTTACAAATATGTGGGCACATACACATAGTTGTTACTTGAAAGTGAGGGACCTTACTCATTTTTTTACTGCTGAATATCTAATGTAAGATTTAGTGTACAGTAAATACCTGATTGATGTTGTTCTTGTGAGTGTGTGTGCTCCCAAGAGTGCTTATATGTATGTATAGCTATATGCTGTGTATTTCTAGAATTTTACTGTTTTCCTTGATAATTAGTATATATGTAATGACTTTAATGTTATTTTTAAAAATTGTACAAGATGTCCATAGAAAATATTAAACTGCCCTAACTGGTTTGCCTTAGTGGTTATGGGCTGAAAGGTCTCAGGTTCAATTCTGGTCAAGGGCACATATGTTGGTTGCAAGCTCAATCCATGTATACATGTATGAGTCAACCCACTGATGTTGTTTCTCTCTGTCTCTCCCCCTCTCTTCCACTCTTTCTGAAAATCAGTCCCCACTGATTTAATCCTCTGGTGAGGATTAACAAAGGAAATATTAAGCTAAAATTAATGTTAATGAGTAAGTAAAAAGGCACAATGGTCTTATCTGTAATGATGGCTAGAAAAGATTTTAGAGAACATTGTTCCTCAAAACCTTAGGTGTCCTTTTTAGGTGTCTCACTATCCTCTAAACTGGGAAGTGTATCTGTTTTCTCTTTTTCATTTCTGTGAAGCTAGAAAGAAAAGAATTAACTCTGTGTGTGTGTGATGTGTGTACCTATGCACATCTACACTCTAGGTACTGTGCTAAGGTTTATTGTTTTTACTTTTTCACTACAAATTGCTTAGTGATATTAGGTGACAAATAGAAGGGCTGGAATTGTTGCTGATCAAAGCTTGATGTGGTTCTCAGCCATGTTGTAGACCCTGGGAGAAAACTAAGCTGGTTTCTATACCTTAGCTTTTGAAGGCATAGAAATTCTAATCTCTATGAGATTTCTCTGTTTCCTTCATTAGTAGAGAAATGGCTGGTTAGATTACTTTTTAGAAAAGTGGACTTTTTTTTTAGTTGGAATGGAAGCAGAGTTGAGTCCATTGCTATTCAAATCTCTCCTCCAGATTAGGCCCCAAAGTACTTGGAATATTTTTGGGATGACTTTTGAAATGAGGTAGAGGATGTATGAATGGACTGATCAAGGAGTGAAGTTCTTGTTGTCTACCTTTTTTTTTTTGATTTCTTTTATTTCCTCCTCCTCTCTCTCCCTCCTTCTCTGTTTTTCTAACGTCTGCCACTCCTTGTTGTCTCTCCTTTTTACCTGAGGTGGATTGCTCCTCTATGGTTCAGTTATGATGGGTTAAATGACTGGGGACTGCTCTGGGAACTGAACTGCTGTGTGATTTTTTTTTGTTTTTTATTGTTTAAATCAGCTGTCACCAACCAGTCACCCATTGACTTCTCCCTGGCCACCCCAACCCCCTGGCACATGCCCTCACCCCCTTAGTGTCTGTGTCCATTGGTTATGCTTGTATGCATACATACAAGTCCTTTGGTTGATCTCTTACCCCCCCGGCCCCTTCCCCTGCCTTCCCACTGAAGTTTGGCAATCTGTTTGGTGCTTCTCTGTCTCTATATCTATTTTTGTCCATCAGTTTATGTTGTTCATTATATTATAAATGAGTGAGATCATGTGATATTTATCTTTCTCTGACTGGCTTATTTTGCTTAGCACAATGCTCTCCAGGTCCATCCATGTTGTTGCGAATGGTAAGAGTTCTTTTTTACAGCAGCGAGGTATTCCATTGTGTAGCTGTACCCTCCTGTGTCATCTTGATCAAATTACTTAGCACCTGTACGTGCCTCAGTTCCTTTATTTATAAGCTGAGGTGTTGTAGTGATGATTAAGACAAACTTCTTAGAACAGTATCTGACACACAGCAAATGTTTTTATCTGTTTTACCTGCATTTCTAATGATCATTCTCTTCATACTTCACTCACTCCCTCGAGCAGTGTATGAGACTGCCCAAGGTGATTTTTTAATAGAGACAAAACAAATATTAAGTACAAAAGAGCAATCAGTTCTTGCCATCAGTATTCCCCGTGCTTTAGGCAAGTAAGTGAGAAATGTATGATGTTATCTGGTGAAGAAACTATGAACACGGGAGTTGCTCTTGGCAGGAGGAGAAGAAGGAGGAGGAAGAGGAGGAGGAGGAGGAGGAGGAGGAGGAGGAGCAGGAGCATGGGAGTTGTTTAAATCTGGCCTTTGTGCTGACACTAAAAGATGGAAGGCCGACATGAGTGTAGAGATAGCTGGAGGGGAGCGGGTTGTAAAGACTGAGGAACTGGATGTAGTAACACAATTATTCAAAATAAGTGAGTCAAGAGGTAGAAAATATTAGTTCTTCCTATTAATTGAATGAGAATATCTCTGAAATCTGAGTTTGCAGCAACACAGAATTCAATAAGTTGGGAAAGATTGATTCTAATTCCATTTTTAAGAGATATTAGGATTCTGCCTTTGAAATGATGAAGTCAGTTTTAGTCACGGTATTTGTATGTCAGATGATTTTATTTTTGGCATTTGAATTCTCCCAGCAGTTAAATGGGAGAATTCAAATGCCAAAAATAGAAGAGACTATTGGAGAAGGCACTATAGTGTGTTGCTACCTAGTCAGTAAGCTCCCTAGATCACGAGTACCTGGAAATCAGGACTGTCTTACTAAACATTACGTCTCGTGCCTAGAGCAAGTTACACCATAGGAATTCAGTAAATCTTTGAACTGATAAATAGCTTCTCACTGGATATTTAGTTCTTTTATATTTTCTTTTAGTAGTATTCATTCCTTGGTACTTTAGATTGTTGTTGTTTCTGTTAGCAAGTCATTCTCTTTTCATGTCTTATCTCATTTCTCTTTCCTTTGATCCAAAAGGAAATGTGAAATTATTGATTATGTAGGTTTATATATAGAAACATGGAACTTTAGGATTCGCAGGGGCATGACACTTTAGAGATAATCAGATCAATGTTGAATGTTTTCAGGTACAGAAGCTACAAGTGACTTACGAGCTTTGAGTAGGGCCTTGATTTTATTGAGAAGTAGTATGCATCTTATATTGTTTTAGAGCGAGTCAAACGACCCAATTTTGATTTACTCCCAATATGCTTTTTGATTCTGTTGAAGGAATTTGTCAGGGACAGAATTTGTTGCTTGGCAGATGCTTGTGAGGGCCAATGGACAGAATAGGAGAGTAGTATCCAGTGGTGTGAATGGATTGGATTCCACAGTATGGTAGCTCTAGTAGTTGAGTTAGAATCTGAGCTAAATTTAACATCTCTTAAGTCTCACTTTACTTCTCATGAAAATGAGACTGTATGGGAGACAATGTAGGGCAATGGGTTAAGAGCCAGTGTTCTGGGGCCAGACAGCATAGATTAGAATCCTGGTTCCTCTAATTTATTAGAGCGAGTTATTGTCAACATCTGCGGTCTCTCTAAAATGAGGTGAAAATAATAGTGACTAACTTTAGGGTTGTTGTAAGGATTAAATAAGTGAATACCTGTTAAGTGTTTAGCATGATGTTATAAATGCTCAATAATTGTTCCTTTCTAAATTAGATGAAATTTTCTATTAAGGCTGCTGTCAAAGAGAATTGGTTTAGGAAAAGACCTTTTCAAAATATGTGCATTAAAAGTGTTATACGTGGAAATCACTGCAGATGAGATTCCAGAGAGGAGTGACTTTATTTTCTAACTTGAGGCCTGGTGCATGAAAATTCATGCATTGTAGGGGGGTGTCCCTCAGCCCAGCCTGTCCCCTCTCACAGTCCAGGAGCTCTCAGGGGTGGGAGGCGACCCAGAGATCAGGGGAAGGTGATGCCCCCATTCCACCTCTGTTGCTGCCACTGCTGGCAGCACATGGCCCTGGTTACCTGCACCTTAGGTCAGCCCTGGGCAGGTGGGGAGCCACCATCGAGGCTTGCCTGCATGGGAGTTGTTTAAATCTGGCCAGCCTTGGGCAGCTGGGGGGCTAAGGGGACTGGAGGGCTTGGGAGGCAAGAACATGGTGCATCTACAGTTGTGGAGAATGGGCGCCACCATCTTGTGGCTATGGGCGCTGCCATCTTTGAGGGTGTGATGATCAATTAGCATATTCCCTCTTTATTAGATAGGATAAAAACATTTTAATAGTGAGCATGCTTTAATTTCAGAAGCAGCAGTCTCCCCACAGTAGTAAAAATGTAAAGTACTTTGTGCTAAAAATGTTTCCATTTCTCTTATTCATGATAAGAACTGTTTTTAAAAAATTTATTTGTATTTATTTATTTATTTTGAAATTTCTTTAAAATTTTTTTTTTCTTTATTGACTAAGGTGTTACATATGTGCCCTTATTCCTCCATTACCCCCACATCCAATCCAATTCATGACTCTACCCCCCTGTGGTCTGTGTCCATTGATTAGGCTTATATGCATGCATGTAAGTCCTTTGGTGGATCTCCTCCCCTTATCCCCCTACCTTCTCTGAGGTTTGACGTTCTGATCGATGTTTCTCTGTCTCTATTTTTTTTTTCTGGATCTATTTTTGTTCATCAGTTTATATTGCTCATTATATTTCACAAATGAGTGAGATCATGTGATATTTATCTTTCTCTGCCTGGCTTATTTCACTTAGAGTAATGCTCTCCAACTCCATTCATATTGTTGCAAATGGTAAGAACTCCTTCTTTACCGCAGCGTAGTATTCCACTGTGTAGATGTAGCACAGTTTTTTAATCCACTCATCTGCTGATGGCCACTTAGGCTGATTCCAAATCTTCGCTATGGTGAATTGTGCTGTTATGAACATAGGGGTGCATATATCCTTTCTGATTTGTGTTTCTAGTTTTTGGGGATATATTCCTGGAAGTGGGATCACTGGCTCAAATGGGAGTTCCATTTTTAGTTTTTTGAGGAAACCCCATATTATTCTTCACTGGCTGCACCAGTTTGCATTCCTACTAGCAGTGCGCTAGGGTTCCTTTTTTCCCACATCCTCCCCAGCACTTGTCATTTGTTCATTTGTTGATAATAGCCATTCTGACAGGTGTGAGATGGTACTGCATTGTTGTTTTAATTGCATCTCTCTGATGGTTAGTGACTTTGAGCAGGTTTTCATATGTCTCTTGGCCTTCTTTCTTCTTTCAGAAAGTACCTATTTAGATCATTTGCCCATTTTTTCATTGGCTTGTTTATCTTCTTTTTGTTAAGCTGCATGTGTTCCCTATAAATGTTGGAGATTAAAACCTTATGGTTGATATCATTGGCGAATATATTCTCTCATGCAGTGGGCTTTCTTGTTGTTTTATTGATAGTCTCCTTTGCTATGCAAAAGCTTTTTATTTTGATGTAGTCCCATTTGTTTATTTTCTCTTTAGTTTCCACTGCCCTAGGAGCAGTATTAGTAAAGATTTTTTTTGGGGGGATATGTCAGAGATTTTTTTGCTTGTGGATTACTCTAGTATTTTTATGGTTTCCCATCATATCTTGAAGTCGCTCCATTTTGAGATTATTTTTGTGTATGGTGTAAGTTGGTGGTCTAGTTTCATTTTTTTTTGCATGTATCTGTCCAGTTTTCCCAGCACCATTTATTGAAGCGACTGTCTTGATTCCATTGTATGTTCATGCCTCCTTTGTCAAATATTAATTGAGCCTAGTGATTTGGGTCGATTTCTGGGTTCTCTGTTCTGTCCTATTGATCTACATATCTATCCTTGAGCCGGTATCTGGTTGTTATGAGAACAGTGGCTTTGTAATACAGCTTGAAATCTGGTATTGAGATCTCACCTACTTTGTTCTTCTTTCTCAGGATTGCTGTGACTATTCGGAGTCCTTTTTAAATTCCAGATGGATTTTTAGAGAGGTCTTTCTGGATCTGTGAAATATGCCGTTGGTATTTTAATGGGGAGGGTATTGAATCTATAGATTGCTTTGTATAGTATGGACATTTTAATGATGTGGATTCTCCCAATCCATGAACATGGTATATTCTTCCATCTGTTTACATCTTCCTCTATCTCTTTTTTTAGTGTCCTGTAGTTTTCTGCGTATAGGTGTTTTACCTCCTTGGTTAAGTTTATTTCCAGGTATCTTAATTTTTTTTGGTGCGATGGTAAATGGGATTGCTTTTTTAGTCTCTCTTTCTGTAAGTTCACTATTGGTGTATAGAAATGCCATAGATTTCTTGGTGTTAATTTTGTATCCTGCTACATTGCCAAATTTATTTATTAAGTCTATTAATTTTTTTATGGAGTCTTTCAGATTTTTTAATGTACAATATCATGTCATCTGCAAATAAGGCCAGCTTTACTTCTTTTCTAATTTGGATGCCTTTTATTTCTTCTTCTTGTCTGATTGCAATGGTTAATACTTCCAGTAATATGTTGAACAGGAGTGGTCAGAGTGAGCATCCTTCTCTTGTTCCTGTTCTGAGGGAAGATGGTTTTAGTTTATGCCCATTGAGTATGATGTTAGCTGTAAGTTTATCATATAGCTTTTATGATAAACAGGTATGATCCTTCTATTACCACTTTGTTGAGAGTTTTTTCTAAAAAGGGTGTTGAATTTTGTCAAATGCTTTTTCTGCATCAATTAATATGACCTTGTGATTTTTATCTCTGTTTGTTTATGTGATGTATCACGTTTATTGATTTGCGGATACTGTACCATCCTTTCATTTCTGGGATAAATCCTATTTGGTCATCATGGTGTATAATCTTTCTGATGTACTGCTGGATCCGATTTGCTAGAATTTTATTGAAGATTTTGGCATCTATATTCAAGAGGGATATTGGCGTGTAATTCTCTTTCATTGTATTGTCTTTATCTGGTTTTGGTATTAGGGTGATGCTAGCTTCTTAGAGGAGTTTGGAAGTGTTCCATCCTCTTGAATTTTTTGGGACAAAGGAGAATAGGTTTTAGTTCTTCCTTGAATGTTTGGTAAAACTCCTCTGTGAAGCTGTCTGGCCCTGGGCTTTTGTTTGCTGGAAGCTTTATGATGACTGCTTCAATTTCTTCCACAGTTATTGATCTATTGAGCTGTTTAGATTCTTCCTGATTGAGTTTTGGAAGGTTATATTTTTCTAGGAATATCTCTGTTTCCTCCAGGTTGGTCCCATTCATTGGAATATAGTTGTTCATAGTATTTTTTAACAATCCTTTGTATTTTGGTGGGGTCTGTTGTTATTTCACCTCTTTCATTTCTGATTTTGTTTATTTGGGTCCTCTCTCTTTGCTTCTTGGTGAGTCTGGCTAGAGGTTCAACATTCTTGTTTATTCTTTCAAAGAACCAGCTCTTGGTTTTGTTGATCTTTTGTATTTATTTTATTTTATTTTTTGGTCTCAGTTTATCTCTGTTCCCATCTTTGTTATTTCCTTCCTTCTGTTAACGCTGGGCTTTTCTTGTTGCTCTCTTTCTAATTCTTTGAGTTGTAAGGTTAGGTAATTTATTTTCCTTGTTTCTTGTTTTTTTTGCAGTAGGCTTGTAGAGCTATGAACTTCCTTCGGAAGACTGCTTTTGCTGTTTCTCAGAGATTTTTGGATTGTTGTGTTTAATTGTCATTTGTTGCCATGATGTTTTTTATTTCTTCCTTGATCTCTCTATTAACCCAGTCATTGTTTAGTAGCATGCTGTTTAGTCTCTATGTGTGTGATTTTTTGGGAATGTTTTTATTGAAGTTGATTTCCAGTTTTATGCCACTGTGATCTGAGAAGATGCTTGATATGATTTCTATCTTCTTGAATTTGAAGAGACTTTGCCTATGACCCAACACATGGTCTATATTTGAAAATGACCCATGTGCACTTGAGAAGAATGTATATTCTGTGGCTTTGGTGTGAAATGTTCTGAAGATGTCAATTAATTCCATCTGGTCTAGTGAGTCATTTAGAATTGATATTTCTTTGCTGATTTTTTTTTTTTTTAGAGGATTTGTCCAATGGTGGTAGTGGGTTATTAAAGTCTCCTACTATGATTGTATTACTGTCAGTCTCTCCCTTGATATTATCCAGATGTTTTTTTTTAATATATATTTAGGTGCTCCTGTGTTGGGTGCATATATGTTTATCAGAGTTATTTCTTCTTGTTGGTTTCCTCCCTTTAGTATTATGAGGTGGCCTTCCTTATCTCTTGTTATGCCCTTCACTTTGAGATCTAATTTTTCAGATATAAGTATTTGCTACCCCAGGTTTTTTTTTTTCATTTTCATTTGCATGAAAACCCTTTTTCCATCCCTTCACCCTCAGTCTGTGTGCATCTTTTTTTCTGAGGTTGGGTTTCTTGTAGACAGCAGATATATGGGTCTTGTTTTCTTATCCAATCAGTTACCCTATTCTTTTGATTGGGGCATTTAATCCATTTATATTTAAAGTTTTTATTGATAGGTACTTATTTGTCATTTTTATTCTTTGCCCCTGTGTTCTTTTATCACTTGCTATTTCTTTCTTTCTTTCTTTCTTTCTTTCTTTCTTTCTTTCTTTCTTTCTTTCTTTCTTTTTTACAGCAGACTCTTTGGCATTTCTTGCATTGCTGGTTTCGTTGGTAATATATTTCCTTATTTTTTATTTTTATTTTTATTTTTTGGTCTGTGAAGCTCCTGCTTTCACTTTCAATTTTGATTGATAGCCTTGATGCGTACATTATTCTTTGTTTCAGACCCTTTCTTTGCATGACTTTGTATATTTCATGCCATTCCCTCTGGCCTGATGAGTTTTTGTTGAGAAATCAGTCACTAATCTAATGGGGGTTCCTTTGTAGGTAACTTTGTCTCTCTCTGGTTGCTTTTAAGATTCTTACTTTGTCGTTGGTGTTTACCAGTTTAATTATAATGCGCTTTGGCATTGATCTTTTGGGTTTCATTTTGCTTGGGACTCTGTGAGTTTCTTGGATTTGTGTGGGTTTTTTCTTCCCTATATCAGGGAAGTTTTCTGTCATTATTTCTTCATTAAACAGGTTTTCTATTCTTTGCTCAGTTTCCTCTCTTTCTGACATCCCCATTATGTAGATGTGGTTTTGTTTCGTGTTGTCCCAAACTTCCCTTAGGCTCTCCTCCTGCTTTTTAATTTTTTTTTTGAAGCTGCTCTGCTTGGGTATTTTTTTCTACCTTGTCTTCTAGCTCACTGATGTGGTCCTCTGCTGCTTCTAGTGTATTCTTGATGCTTTCTGTTGCGTTCCTTACAGCAGCAGTGTCATTTTTTTTGTATCTTCTTGGTTCTTCTTCATTTCCTCTTGATTCTTACTCATATTTTCAAATTTGTCTTCCATACTTTTCAGCGACCTTATGCCCATTTCTCTGAATTCTTTCTCTGGTTGCTTGCCTCCATTTCGTTTACTTCCTTTTCTGGTGATGCTCGCTTTTCTTTCATATGAGGGCTGTTTCTTTGTCTTCCAATGTTCTCTCTCCTCCGCTTGTAGGGTTATGTAGTTCTCTCTCTCCTGCGTTGATTTATTATTTTTTATTTTTTAAACATTTTTTAAATCTTTATTGTTCAGTTTATTAATGACATTGTTCCCCTTTTTTTTTCACCCTATAGTTCCCCTCCACCTGGTACCCATCCCACCCTCCGCCCTCACCTACCTCCACTGTCCTCTCCCACAGTTGCATGATTTTTGTCCAGTCTCTTGCTGCACTTCCCACACCCCCTTTCTCCCCAAGAATTGTCAGTCCATTCCCTCTCTATGCCCGTGATTCTGTTACATTCACCAGTTTATCCTGTTCAGCAGATTTTTAATTCACTTGATTTTTAGATTCATCTTTTGACAGATGTGTATTTGTTGTTCATAATTTACACTTTTACCTTTTTCTTCTTCCTCTTCTTAAAGAATATCTTTCAGCATTTCATATAATATTGGTTTGGTGTTGATGAACTCCTTTAGCTTTTTCTTATCTGCGAAGCACTTTATCTGACCCTCAATTCTTCATGATAGCTTTGCTGGGTACAGTAATCTTGGTTGTAGATTCTTGCTATTCATCACTTTGAATATTTCTTGCCACTCCCATCTGGCCTGCATTGTTTCTGTTGAGAAATCCACTGACAATCGTATGGGTGCTCCCTTATAGGTAACTAACTGTTTATCTCTTGCTGCTTTTAATATTCTCTCCTTGTCTTTTGCTCTTGGCATTTTAATTATGATGTGCCTTGGTGTGGTCCTCTTAGGGTTCCTATATATTGGGGTTCTGTGTACTTCTTGGGTTTTTAAGTCATTTTCTTTCACCAGGTGGGGGAAGTTTTCGGTCACTATTTCTTCAAATAGGTTTTCATTGTCTTGCTCTCTCTCTTTTTCAGGCAACCCTATAATTCGGATGTTGGTATGCTTGAGGTTGTCCCAGAGGCCCTTTCCACTCTCTTCAGTTTTTTGGATTCTTTTGGTTTCTTGCTTTTTCAGCTGAGTGGCTTTTCCCTCTTTGTATTTCAAATCTTTAACTTGGTTCTTGGGGTGCTCCAGAGCACTTTTTGGTCTTTGTATAATATTTTTTATTTCAGTCAGTGTATGCTTAATTTCTGGTTGGTCCTTTTTCATATCCTTGAGAGTCTCCTTTATATCCTTGAGGGTCTCCTTCATTTCCTTGTAGGACTCATTCATTTCCACGTTGGTCTTGATCATTTCCTTGTAGGTCTCGTTCATATCCTTGAGGGTCTCGTTCCTTTCCTTGTAGGACTCATTCATTTCTTTTGCGGTCTTGCTTAATTCCTTATAGGCCTCGACCTTTTGTTGGAGCCTCTTGAAAAGCCCTATAACTGTGGTTTTGAATTCCATGTCCAGTCGTTTTTTTTCCTCCATTTCTTTCACATCTGATTTCTTTTCATGTCTCTGCGTGGTGGCTGCTTCCCTGAGTTGGTCAATTAGCTTTGTGTGGTAGACTTCCTACTAGGGACAGTGGCTCAGCCTCCCCAGTTACCTGAGGTGGATATGGGTTGCACAGTCTTGCTGAAGTTAAGCTCAGGTTAATCGTTGTTAGCGCTTGGAGGGGTTGACCTCCAGGCCAATTGTCTGTGAAGCTCAGCTGTGCTCAGGTTGGATGGGCGGAGTCTCTGGGCCAAGCAGATAGTGTTAGCTCCGCCCTATGCGGCCCCAGGGACTCTGTGCCTGGGGCAATGGCTGCCATCACCTCTGAGAGAGAGCCGCTGTGGAGCTCCACCGGCTGCCGGGGAATTCAGCCTCTCCCCAAATGAGTCTGCACGCCCAATGTCTCACCCGGGGTCGTAAAACAAAGCATACTGACAGTTTTCCAAATGAGAGAGCGAGTCACTGAGCGCTCTCTGTGCAGTCACGCAGCTGAGCTGTTCGCGCAAGCTGCCTTCTCCACAAGCCGGCAGACCCGGCAGCACCCGAGCTTCGACGTGCCCTCCCACTGTCCAATTTTCACCCCGTATGATAGTGGGTTGGTTCCCTGGACTTCGCCCAGAGCTGGAGAATCAGTCCAGTGGGAAGTCTTTGTCTCCCCGTTCGAGAAAACTGGCCGGTTTTCAGCCGCCCGCCCTCTCCACTGGTGCGCGCTCCAAACCTCTCTCCGCAGGAATCTTTCAACGCTGTCCGCCGCCGCTCCTCCAAGTCACAGTGTCTTATTTTCACTTTTATTTGTGGAATTTTCACTCGGCCATCTTTCTTGTGATTCTGTAAGGTGTGTGTTCTTTCGTTAAGTTGTAGTAGTAAAATTGCTGAGTATGACGGCAAGATAGGTGTTTTACCTATGCTGCCATCTTGGGTCCTCTCTCCTGCGTTGCTTTAAAGGCACAAAATACAACACAAGAAAGCACAACACACAAGGCACTGAGCAGAAATGTATTCACGATATTAATAACCTCAAATAAAGGTGACCACCAGAGAAAGGCAAATTTGGGGGTAGTAGAGAAAGAAGAAGAGAAAAAGAAAACAAGGGAAAAAGAAAGGATTGTAAAAATGAAATTGGGAAAAGGAAAAAGTAAGAGAGAAAAGAAAGAGAATAAGAAAGAAAAGGAGAACAAGCTGTATATACATGGGCAGAAAACTCCAGTAGAACAGCTACTGAACCCAGCTAATGTCATATCTGGAGATGAATACAAACTAGAAACAACAACCAATACCAAGCGACGCGAGGGAAAACAGAAGTAAAAAACAAACGAAACAAAGCAAACAAAAAACCCCCAAAAAGAACAAGCAAAACAAATTCACAAATAAGCGTAAAAATCGATATAATCAGCATTCAAGCAAACAACAACAAAAGGACAGAGAGAAAAACAATTTAGAAAAATAGAGAATAGAGAGGTGTGTATGGACTCAGGGTGGGGGATTGGAAATTATGTTTATACGTAGGGTGAAATTTTAATGGGGTAAAAAGAATGAATAGGGAAAATCTAAAGCAGGAATAGGGTAAGAGAAACAGGACAACAAAAGGGGAAAAGTTAAGAAGAGAGTGATGGCATAAAGGTGGAGTTGAGATAGAGTGATGTTAAAGGAAAGATGAAAATAGAATGTAGAACACTAATCTCAAAGTAAAAAAGAAAAGAAAATGACACTTTTTTAAAAAAAGGTAAAATAGTAGTAGTTCTAATACTGATTGAAAATAAAAATGTAATAATTAAAAAGGTAAAATCAAGTGAGGGGAAAAATTAGTTTCTTAAGTAAAATAAATACATACATACATACATACATACAAACAAACAAATAATATAAAATGTGCAGTAGGTCATCCACTTCCTCTATTGTTCTGTTTGCCAAGCCTGTTTCCCAGTCAGGACAGTATTGCAGTTCCCTGGATTATACTGCTCCTCAGTGTTGTAAGCCAGTCCTGATTTTTAAGCAGGATTGTGTCTTAATTTCTTGTATTCCTTTATTTGTGATTACACAAGAGTCCGTTCGTGATTCAACCCCTTGGTGGCAGTGTTTCCGGATTAACCTCTGGGTCTGTGGGTGCTCTCTAGCCTGTGCTTAGACCCTGCTTTCCCTGTGGCTCTCAGTACCGGTTTGTGAGAGTGGGCTGCCCCAGAGCTGCTTCTCAGATGGCCACTCCCTGCTCTGATCCCCAGGCTCCAGAAAAACAACTTTCCCCTGCAGACTCCTAGGGTGTCCCCGACTGAGCGGTCTCATGCGCTGGGCTCAGCAGTCAGGAGCAAGAATTCAAAGAGGAAAACGCACAAGTGCGAACTCGGGCCGCACACAAGTCTGGGCAGCCCTTCCTTCCTCTTGTGTCCAAGCAGCCCACACACTTTTAAAATTTTTCGGCTGTCCTGCGTCAGATCCAAATGGGTTGCTTTTTAGAGATTGTCTCTGTTAGCAGCTCTGAGGATTCTTTCTACATTCACGGATTACATCAGTCCAAACAGCTGCAGATTTTTCTAGGTGCAGACTTCTCCCCATCCTCCAGCTCGTGCAGTGCACGTGTTTCTCTGTCCTGCCTGGGCTAAGACACCTCACCTTATCCCAGGCGAAATCTGACCTTTCCGTGGTGGAATGTAGAGCTTCTCTGAATCTGCGTGTTTGTGCCAATTGGGGACCGCTGCTCTGGGGTTTGCAGCTGTTTGGTGGGTGTCGCAGTTGTAGATTTTCAGGCTTCTGATAGCATCCACTTTCCCCTTTAAGATGGCGCAGTCTTTGCTTCCAAGCCAGTAGCTCTGGGAGGGAACCCAGCAGCAGTGGAGTTTGCCCGGTTAGGGGAGCCCTGTCCAGCAGTCCCCCTCCTTCTCCTGGAGTATAGCTGTCCCTTAACTGACCAACAGACACTCCCTGTGTGACCTTCAGCTGTTCTTTCTATCTGCTCTGGGACAAGGCTCAGGACCCGTATGTCTATTCAGCCGCCATTTTTTTCTTAAGAACTGTTTTTTTTTAAACAATCTATCATCTATCTATCTATCTATCTATCTATCTATCTATCTATCTATCTGTCAGTCATAAAGCCTAATATGTAAAGTGTCCCCTTGGGAGTTCGACCAGGAGTTTGATTGCTCGCTATGACATGTGCTGATCACCAGGGAGCAGCGTGGAATGAAGGAAGCTCCCTCCCCGCAACCCCCAAGCTGGCAGCTGGCAGCCTCTAGGGATCCTAAACGTGCACTGCTTTTGTGCATTGGGCCTCTAGTGGGCAGTGTGAGACAATCCTTCTTTTGCTATTAAGAAAACACAAAGTAATTTCAAAATGGGTCTCACTTAATAACAAAACTGATTCCAAGTCCTAATATTACAAGTACTATGTAGGTCAAGGCAGATATTTTATTTCTGAACTTCTAGTAAAAAAGTGAAACTCTTCAATAATAGGAAATGAAAAAAAAATACTTTAGTACAGTTGTAGATTTTCCATTTCCTAATTTTAAAAGTACCTTTTTAAAAAGTACTGTCGGCACTTATTTGTTTTGTTTTGTTTTGTTTTGTTTGTTTGTTTGTTTGTTTGTTTTTGGTCTATTTATATTGATCTAGGTCAGTTTATTTTATAGTAATGTCTTAGGCCTTGGAAGAGTTAAATGATTTTCTCAAATCCAACAGAGCTGATCATAATTGAATTAAATCAGTTAAAGAAAGGTCTTTACTTAGATTAAATGATACATGTGGTGATGGATATAATAGCACTTTGTGACTCCAAAGCACCTTGTAATCCTAGTGCAGCCTGCAAAGATGAATTAGAGTCGGAAATGACTGAGAAGCAGCACTGGACTCCAAGTATAACCCCAGACTGACTGTTCTGGAGGTGACACAGTGGATAGGTTCAGAGACTAAATTCAGGTGCTTGAATCACACAGTTTATTGAATTAATTACAAACACACAGTGGGAAGTACAGGGAATAGTTGGATACGCTGAGGCGCTTGGGATAGTGTACAAGTGGAATGCAAGAACTACACGGCCCGAGTCCTGTCTTACTGTCATCATTTTGTCCATTCTCTATATCAGCTTTCCCTGGTGACAGGGTGTTACCAGGGCATGAGCTCAGGTTAGCGAGGGGGCTTGACAGATGGGAGGTGTCTAGATCCAACCTTTGTTTGCTCTGTGGGAGAGATGTGAGGTTATTGTTCATGAGAGATGAACACAGCTGTAACTTGCTGTTAATCTGAAGAGCTATTTATCTTGCATGTCTCTGCCAGATGACATGTGAAGCTAGAATGGGGATCACTTAATAGGTGTTTGATTTTGGGAGCATATAGCTAGCTATCAACTTGGATGTGCGACCTAATCCATGTTTATGAATATTTAAGTTTTGCTTGATCCTTCTATCCTTTGCTATCTATAAGTAACACTCTTGCTTTGTTCCATTTTTTTAAAATCAATATTCAAACAAATATGTTCTATTTTTTCTAGTTTTTGCCTACAGCTTATGACAACTATCTGAACTTCTAATGCACAATACATGTTTTGTCTGTGTTTCTAAAGTTACTTATTTACTATTTACTTCTTTTATTTTGTTCCGTGTTGGTAGAGGACTGATAAAATATTTTAGCATAGGAATCTATATAAGGAAGGGGGAAATTGTTAAAATAGGACTGATAAATATTTTAGCATAAGAATCTATATAAGGAAGGGGAAAATTGTTAAAATAGGTTTTCAATCAGTTTAATTCTTTCATTGTTTAGCCCTATATAAAAATTTTCAGGTTATATAAAAAGATGACAGTGCATTAAAAGTAGGATTTGATATTCCTCCTTGCTTTGGGGAAAATGCATTTTTCATAGCTAGGGCCAGAAATCCTATAAATCTCTTCTATTAAGTCAGACTCTATAATATAGAGAAAATAAAGTGGAATCCTACTGGGAAATAATCTTTCTAGAAAATCCCTTGCCTAAGATATTGTCCCTGGGAAAAACTCAGAAAATAGTCGGCAGTTTAATGTTATCGAATTATTGCTATTGTTTGATTGTTATATGAAAACAGAATCCAATTTAAGCAGTTGTATATATAGTAAATTGTATGTATTCTTTGCTATTTTAGTGGATGCACATTTAAAAAATTATTTTTCTTGTAATAAACCTTGATAATCAGAATTATGGAAATGACAACTCAAATAATTTAATAAATCTTTTGTTTTTAATGTTATGTTTAAATTGGTTGTAACTGGATTGTTTCTAATTTTACATTTAGTATAATTTTGAAAATGTGTCTCAGACATTTGATGATCTTCCAGCAAGATTTGGTTATAGACTTCCAGCTGAAGGTTTAAAGGTAAGAAAATAGTAATGTATGATTACAGCACAAAGCACTTAATAAAATGACTTTATTGCTCTTTGTTTCAAGAATGGAAATATTTATTACTATTTCTTATAAGAAAATCCATACATATTCATTTGTACAGGTTTTAGACTATTCAAAAGGTATGAAGAAGAAAGTGAAAATCACCTGTGATTATATTATTCTGGACTAGCCACTGTAACGTTTTGGTATGCAATATTTTAGATCCGTTTTCTAGAATATATGCTATGGTGTGTGTTTATAGATATGTGTGCCTGTATATAAATGCTGATGTAAATATGTATTTAACACTAATAGAAAATACTACTTGGTTGCCTGCCTTTTTCACTTAATCATATATCTGGAAAATCTTTTCATGCTAACAGAGGTGGTACATTTTTATTGGCTGCATGGTTTTGCAATATCATAAAACACTGTGAATTTTTGAATATTTATTTAATTTTTCATAGTGCCTGAATGTCTTTATCCTCGTATGTCTGTTTATTTGCATAAGATACTTTTCCAGATGTAGAATTGCTTTGTTTTTGGAACACATGTTTAAACTTTTGTTGTTTTCCAGGTTGCCCTTCTAAATTTAGTGTCTGAGGCTGTCCTTTTCCCTATACTATGTTTAATACTAGATATTACCAAATATTTGTTGATTGATAAAAAACACTGAGATTGACTATTTTAATGTTTTTTTTGCCGTGTGTGTGTGTGTGTGTGTGTGTGTGTATGCATGTGTGAAAGAGAGAGAGAGAGATGCCTGTTAATGCTCTTTGTCTATTTTTAAATTATGATGTTGATTCCTATTGATTTGTAAGAGTTCTTTTTATATGGGAAGTATCCATCTATTATTTGCCATTATGCTTCAGATTATTTCCCTGTTTTTTGCTCATCTTCCTTCACCCCTTCGTTTACCTGTACATGTCAATCCCACTTTTCTCTTTAGAGTTAAACTTTAGGGTGTTATTTGCTATTACAGGCCTCTAGATCTTTTTTCTGAATATGTAGTGCTTTCACTTTATAAATTTATAAAGTTCATACTTGGTTATCATTTATGTATATGAAAGGTTTTTCAGTTTTTATAATGGAATCCCTTTTAGCTAATTTACCTAGAAAGGGATAGAGATGTTCAGAGTATCGTACCCTGGAAAAGCAGTTTCCAAACTGTTTCAGGAATAAAACCCAGAATCACCTTTAGACCTTGCTTGATAAAGGATTAATGCAGCCACTGACTTCTTAAGCACATTCCCTTTTCTCTGATCAGGAGGCCTCTGTGGTTTCACCTCAGAATATTCTGACTCTACTGCTACCCAGCTAATCAAGGAGCTATCCTTTGCCAGCCTGTTTCCCCAAATCTAACATGTGGGTTTTTCTGGCTGACCGGTGCAGGCTAGGTAGTGACTAGCCACATATTTAGTGAAATACTAGCTATAAGGGAGGCTGCTCTCAGCCTAAGAAATGTTCAATCCTGTGGAGACTTTTATCTGTTCTTGACCAAGTTCATTGAACTCCGTATCTGGTAGATTGCATGCCTTCATTTAGTTTAGTTCTTTTTCTGAAGTTTTTCCCTTTACTTCATTTGAGATGTGTTATTTGTGTCCTCATTTTGGCTGCCCCTCTATATTTGTTTCTATGTATTCGGTAGATCTTCGCAGGGTGTCCTTATATTGTACATGTGTTGTGGAGCCCAGTGGCACAGTCTTTCTGATAACCTCAGCTGGGTGCTCCAAGAATGTGGGTTCTGTGTGCCCTTCGGTTGCAGTTCATTGGGTAGGGGTTGAGCCTCAGACTGGCAGCTGGAAGGATTAGCCATGATCATAGTGTCCCAGCTGCTGTGCAGGGACTGACTGCATGGAGTGGGATTTGCCCCGGAGAAGCTCTGGTTCCTGCTGAGACCACCCTTTGGGTATGCTGTTCGGATCTAATGGGTGTTCTCTGTTGTGGTCTGAAGCCGGCCACCAGGTATGTTGGTTTTGAGGACTCTTGGTTGAGACTCCTCTTCAGGCCAAGGCCAGCTGCTGCCTGTGCTTGGCCCTGGGCCACCTGATAGGAGCTACAAAGCGACCCACAGTTGGTAAGCTGCCTGTAGTGGGCCTAGAGGCACATGGGAGAGGCCACAGGGTGAACCAAGGCTGCACACTCTACAGAGCAGACTTGAGGCCGGTCAGCAAGAGGCACAGGGCGTGGTGTGTCCATTAGCCACCTTCCTAGACCCTTTGGACCTTTGAGAGTTATTAGGACAGTCTGCAGCACTAGTGAGCTGGCAGTCTTCGAGGAACAGCCAGAGTTTGGGTGGAGCAGGTCTCAGGGAACTTCAGGGTAAGGCAAATGGTGTTCACCAGGTTAGTGTTCACCAGGTTAGTGTTCCCCAGGTTAGTGTTCCCCAGGTTAGTGTTCCCCAGGTTAGTGTTCCCCAGGTTAGTGTTCACCAGGTTAGTGTTCCCCAGGTTAGTGTTCACCAGGTTAGTGTTCCCCAGGTTAGTGTTCCCCAGGTTAGTGTTCCCCAGGTTAGTGTTCCCCAGGTTAGTGTTCACCAGGTTAGTGTTCCCCAGGTTAGTGTTCCCCAGGTTAGTGTTCACCAGGTTAGTGTTCCCCAGGTTAGTGTTCCCCAGGTTAGTGTTCCCCAGGTTAGTGTTCCCCAGGTTAGTGTTCCCCAGGTTAGTGTTCGCCAGGTTAGTGTTCCCCAGGTTAGTGTTCCCCAGGTTAGTGTTCCCCAGGTTAGTGTTCCCCAGGTTAGTGTTCCCCAGGTTAGTGTTCCCCAGGTTAGTGTTCCCCAGGTTAGTGTTCGCCAGGTTAGTGTTCACCAGGTTAGTGTTCCCCAGGTTAGTGTTCCCCAGGTTAGTGTTCCCCAGGTTAGTGTTCACCAGGTTAGTGTTCACCAGGTTAGTGTTCCCCAGGTTAGTGTTCCCCAGGTTAGTGTTCCCCAGGTTAGTGTTCCCCAGGTTAGTGTTCCCCAGGTTAGTGTTCACCAGGTTAGTGTTCACCAGGTTAGTGTTCACCAGGTTGATGGATATTCAGGTTTGGCACCATTGCTGTGGCTGGAGTCTTTCATCCAGAAGTAAAGGGCATTCTGAGGCTGATCCTTGCCTGCCTAGGGTCTGAGGATCCTTGAGAATTTTTAGGAAAGTCTGAAGCACCTGTACCTTCAGGCTGTGTTGGGGGCAGGTCCAACATAGGAACAATCTCTGCTGTCCCTCCACCCTATCCAAAGTCTTACAAGTCAGTTTCTCTTGGTATGTTTCTGGTACCTTTCAAGCTACTGTCCCGTCAAAGGAGCTTAGGGTGAGTGTGGGCAACTGAGACTACACAGGCCCTTTAAAGGGATGCCTGGGTTTCCAGCAGCCCTCTCTCTCATGTGGATAGAGTCCCTGCTGATTTTCTCAGCTAGATGTTATAGAGACTCCTTCCTGGCACCAGAACTGGGTTGGGGAGCCCATTGTGACCCCTGCAGATGAGATATTCCTCCTGATGATTCTCAACCATCACATGAGGTGCGGGTCTCTGCCCTTCCTACCAAATGTGGCTTCTTTATGTCTTTAGTTATGGGAATTCTGTCCAGCTAATCTTCAGATGGTTTTCCAGGTTGATTGTTCTATAATTTATTTGTAATTTTGATGTGGTCATCGGAGGAAGCAAACAGTGTTTACCTATTTCACCTTGGCCACAGCATCTATAATATCTTTTAATCAGATTTTATTATAATTTAAAATCCAACTCATTGATAAAATGTTTAATCTAAAAAGAGTATAAATCTAAAATCTGATAAACTATATAACCAAAAAGATTATTGGGAAGAATTCTAACAGAATGTAAAAGATGAAATATTACTTTGAGGTGAAAGATAGTCAGTTACTACTCTGAATGATGTTATAAATATAATATCTAATTTGTGAAAAGGTTTTTGAAAACCCTTCCTTTTGATCCAGTTAACCTTTTATTTATTTATTTTTAATTCTCATTTGGAGGATATATTTTCATTGGTTTTAGAGGAGAGAGAGAGAGAGAGAGGGAGGGAGAGGGAGGGAGAGAGGGAGAGAGGGAAATATACACATCGATGTGAGAGAGAACCACATCCTAGGTATATGGCCTGCCTGGGAATCAAACCTGAAACCCTTTGGTGTATGGCACAACGTTTTAACCAAGTGAGCCATCTGGCCAGAGCAAGGGCTTAGCTTTTGTTTGTTAATCCTCATCCGTAGGATATTTTCCCATTGATTTTTAGGGAGAGTGGAAGTGGGTTGCGGGGGAAAGGAGATACAGAGAGAAACATCAATGAGAGACACATTGATTGCCTTTCCATGCCCCATCCGGGGCTGGGGATCGAGCCTGCAACCAAGGTATATGCCCTTGACTGGGACTCGAACCCACGACCCTTCAGTTCGTGTGTTGACACTATCCACTGAGCCAAACTGGCTAGTGCAAGGGCTTAACTTTGATTTCAGAGAGGAAGGGAGAGGGAAAGAGAAACATCTATATAATGAAAGAATCATTGAATAGCTGCCTCCTTCATGCCTCCTACTGGGGATTGAGCCCATAACCCGGGCATGTACCCCTGACTGGAATTGAACCTGGGACCCTTCAGTCTGCAGGCAAACACTCTGTCCACTGAACCAAACCAACCAGGGCAAGGGCTTAACTTTGAATTGGTTTATAACTCTCACATTTCTATCTTATTCAGTACATTTCTTGATGTGCAGAAAGAGTTGGAAGGAATGGCTGTTGGATTTGCAGATGGCATGAAACTTGGAATGGTTGATATACTAATGTTTGCCCTTTAGTCTTAGGTACTGTGCCCTTAGGTACTGAAAAGATTAAAAAAATAGCTTAGATGCAACATGTCAAAAATTTGTTGAAATAACTGATGTGTTTGCCAAAAACCTAATTTGGTTTTACAGTGCATCAATAGAAATATAATGTCTAGAACATGTTAAAAGAGTGATAGTTTAGGGCATCTTTCCATTTACTAGGTGGGATGCTGCCTGATTCATGAATTGTTGAATAAAGCCAATTAGATCTTGAACTTAAAAAAAAAATAGAGCAATATCTGTTGTTATATTGGTCAACTTTAAGAACCAAGACAAACACCACTTTTTCTGTTATTGCCTCTTATGGGAGCATCATTTTTGCTCTGTTCTGTGCACTTGTATCACATGTTGCTACTCTTTGCTTTTTTCTTCTCTTATTTGGGTTAGTTCTTTTCAGATATTACTGGGGTAGGGCCTCAGTCTTATCCATCCTAATACTTAAACAGAGCCCTCATGAAATGCTGCCGGTGTGTGCAGAGCAGTGTTAAGGTATTCTCTATGCTATGAATTATAGTTAAAGGATGTTTTGTTGCATAAAAGGAGAATAATGTCCAATTATTTGTAAAAAAGTAATTAAATGTGTCCTGTATATGAAAGATACTGGTAGATTTTTAAAGAATGATCTAATAAAGAATTAGAGGAAAAGGCAGTAGATATTTTTAGCATTCTAGGAAGTTATTGATATAAATAAAATCATCTGGGAGTTTTCTGTGTTGGACTAGTAGGGCTGGTGGGCAGCGCTCTTGCTTGGCCTGGCCCTGGCCCCTGCACCTGGGAGCGCATCTGCACACCTGCCCAGCACATGAGGCGAGGAGCACTGGCCCAGCCCACCTGCACAGGTGCCAGGCTGCATGGTTGCAGATATAGCTGGGTGGAGTGGGCAGGAGGGGGGACACTGGTGGGCAGGCGGGAGGTTTGCATTTTGCAGGGCTGGGCTCTGAGGGGGCGGGGGTTGGAGGAAGCAGAAAACCATGCAGAGTGGCTGGGGATCTCAGTGAACCATGTTGAATCCTGCCAAAGGGAGGAGATCCACCTGGTGAACTATGTGCAGGGCTATCTGGACTCCATTGGGTCTCTGCCTTTCGACCTGCAGAGAACCGTATTACTGGTGCGGGAGATCGACTGGAAATAGCAAGAAATCCTGAAGGAACTAGATGAGTATTAAGAGATGTTTAAACAAGAGATGGAGAGCAATGAGAAGAGGAGAGTGCAGCACTGCATTCAGAGAGCCCTGATTTGGAGCCAGGAGCTGGGCTACGAGAAGATCCAGATTGTGAGTCAGATGGTGGAGCTGGTGGAGAACAGGATCAGGCAGGTGGACAGCCTGAGGAACACTAAGAAGTCAATGACATCACTGGCTATAGTGGTAAAGATGACCAGGATAAGTCCAAGAACGAGACAATCACACAGGCAGAAAAGCCCATTAACAAGAAGTTTCTGAGACAGTGCAACAACGAAAATTGGAAGAATGCAGCCAATAATTACAATCATGATGACATCACCTTGGGAACACCTAAGGAGAAGAAAACAAAGGCCTCCAAGAAGAAGAAACACTCCAAGGCCAAAGCAGAGAGGAAGCATTCCCTGCAGACTTTCCCATCAACCCGGATAAGCCCATGTACTGTCTGTGCAAACCGGTCTCCTATGGAGAAATGATCAGCTGTGACAATGATGAGCGCCCCATCGAGTGGTTCCAGTTCTCCTGTGTAGGACTGAATCATGAACCAAAGGGCAGGTGGTACTGTCCCAGATGTCGAGGGGAGAATAAGACAACTATGGACAAAGCCCTGGAGAAATCCAAAAAGGAGAGGGCTTATAACAGGTAGTTGGTGGACCTTGCTGAACAGGGAGGAGAACTAAGCCAGTGTATTTATTACATTGCCACTTTTGGTGAGGCGCAAAGACTGTACAATGTATATTTTTAAAGAATGTTAGAAAAGGAGCCATTCCTTGTATAGGGATGGCAGTGACTCTCTGCTTTTTGTTTTTGATGATACACACGTGTAAAAGAAAGTGGTCTGTGGATCAACATTTTAGAAACAAGAAATATACGTTTGAATTAAACACTCAAATAAATAAAATCATGTGTCTCACAGTAGGAAAATGATAGCTGATATCTGATTGATCAGTATAACTCTTGGTCTAGGATTGAATGTAAAAATTATGACAGAAAGGTTGATACGTTTTTTAAAATCCTCACCTGAGTATATGTTTTTATTGATTTTACAGAGAGGAAGGGTGAGGGAGAGAGAAAAACATCGATTGGTTGCCTCCCATACACACCCTAACCAGGGATCAAAACCACAAACAAGATATGTGCCCTGATTGGACGGGAATCAAACCCACAACTTTTGGAATATGGGATGATGCTTTAACAACTGACCTACCCACCTGGCCAGGGCATAAGGTTGACATCCACATCTTTTGAAGTATTTGTATCAAATTTTGGAATCAACCTTAATTTCCCTTTCGACTAACATTTTTGCTTGTTCATTGTTGTAAATGTCCATCCTCTTCTTGTCCATTTTGCTCTTGACCCACTTTTTTTTTTTTTTAAATTATGGAGGCAATATAGCATAGTGGTTGAAAACATAGCATCTGGAGTCAGAATTTTTGGGGATTGCTTTATGTGTAACCTTGGGCAAGTTACCTTTTTTGAGACTTAGATGATTTCTCACCTTTAAAATAGGGATAATAATAATTATAGTAGTTATCTCATAGAGTTGGAAAGATGAAGTGAATAAGGACATTTAAGGGGCATATTACTTGACAAGTACTGAGTGCCGTGGCTCAGCAAACGTTAACTGATGTTACTGCAGTTATTCATAACTTTGGGTGTTCACTGAGACACCAATTTATCACTTCTCTTCTTCTCTTCCTCCTTTTATTTATTTTTTTAAATATATGTTTTTATTGATTTCAGAGAGGAAGGGAGAGGGAGGGAGAGAAATAGAAACATTAAGGATGAGAGAGAATCATCAATTGGCTGCCTCCTGCATGCTCTCTACTCGTGAGCCTGCAACCTGGGCATGTACTGAGACCCAGAATCTAACCCTGACCTCCTGGTTCATAGGTTGAGCTCAACTACCGAGAACACTTACTGGCCCTGCTTTTACTTAAAAAAAAAAATTAAAAAATCCTCACCCAATGATATTTCCCCATTGATTTTAGACAGAGTAGCAGGGAGGGCTGGGTGGCGGGATAGAGAAAGAGAGAGAGGAAGAAAGAAAGAGAGAAACATCGATATTAGAGAGACACATCGATTAGTTGGCTCCCGCACTTGGCCTGACTGTGGTTGGGGATTGAGCTTGCAACCCAGGTATGTGCCTTTGACCGGAATCAAACCAGTAGCCTTTCAGTCTTTGAGCTGACACTTAACCACAGAGCCAGCCAGTCAGGGCCCTGCTTTTACTTTTATGCTCTAATGAAGACAGAGATGGTTAGCTGCCTTGCTTTTAGCATTTTTATTGACATTATCAATATTTATTCTTCATTTTACTCATTACATAGTTTGACATTCAGTGAAATCTGAAGGTAGGGAAAGTTCACTTTTTCAGGCAGAAACAGTCTTTTAAACAAAACCACTTTATTGAATTATGTATCTCTTTATGACTTTATTAACCAGTGTAATTTATCAACAAAAGTAATTTTCTCTAAAGTTAACCCCAAAATATTGCAATTCTAAAAATTTTCTGAACCACTAAAGCAAAGTTATATTTGTATATTTTTTTTATGTTTAGATTGCTTCAGTTGAAAATTGTAACCCAAATTACCTTGGAAAACTGGTTGGTGGTATTTACTAAAGTTTAATATCCTATGATCCTACTGGATAACCTGTGGTTCTATTTCAATGCACATAATTCACAGACATATACATGTGTTCATGAAAAGACTTGTAGTAGAATGTTTATAACAGCACTATTTGTAATAACCTAGAAATTACCCAAATGCTCATCAACTGTAGAATAAGTTTTGGCATACTCATACAATGTAATACTACATAGAAATGAAAGTGAAAAAAATATACTAAGTATATCTCAACAGTATGCTTGGTCAACAGTAGAAGGAATCTCACAAATACGGCTCCGAGAGAAAGAAATTTAAAAGAGCATTTACTGTACTGTGTGGTTTTGTTTATGTTAGGAGTCAAATTGAGCCCAAACTAATCTATGCTCTTAGATGTTCCTGCAGAGACATTGGGGATTGGGTTGGAGAGCAGTGGATGAATGGCAGGGAGGATGAAGGGAACTTCTGGAGTGCTGTTCATGTTCTGTGTCCTGATACAGGTATGTCAGAAAAGCATCAAGCTGAAAAATCATATTTTATGCACTTTGCTTTATGTATACTCATAAAAGCTTTTTAAAATCAACATGTTGCCGAAACTGGCTTGGCTCTGTGGAGAGAGTGTTGGCCTTCAGACTGAAGGGTCCCGGGTTCGGTTCCGGTCAGACCTGCTGTGCCTGATGTGCCTTGGCTGCGGGCACGTCCCCAGTGGGGGGTGTGCAAGAGGCAACAGACTGATGTCTCTGACTTTCTATCCCTCTTCCTTTCTCCCTGTAAAAAATCAATAAAATATATTAAAAAAATAAAAATCAACATTAATATACTGTAAACTTACTGCATTATCATTTGATGATAATTGAGTTGCCAATATACATGCACTATTTTTGTCCAGAACCTTGTTCAATTATCACAGAATTACAATAGCAAAGAGAAGAAAGGGGGGCATTCAGATTGTCCTAGGCATTGGTAGTTTTCTTGGGTTTTCTGTGTATTGGCATAAAGGACCCCCTTCAGAAGCTAGAGATGAGGGTTCTTAATCATGGAGCAAACATCCTTTTAAAAGGGATTGGCCCTAGAGGGTGACTCTAGACATGTGGACCTGGCTTAAGGCAGCAGCATCTTCTTGGCCACTCCTATTTACTACTAAAGGACTTCTGCCAATTAATTGGCAGAACTCATTATTACCCTACCTCAGAGACTTCGTGGATCAAAGAAAGTAAATTTGCATTAGTTTTAAGTGACTCACCTGTGGGGGAAAAATAGGTACTATTTTAGGAAGTTATTTTTTTTTAGCACAATCATCAGGAAAGATAATGTTTAATAATTTAAGAGTTGTTTTTTAAGAATTCAATTTTTCACGAATGCTAATAGTTTTTGTACTTTTAGTGTATGTGTATTTTTATAAATTTTAGGTTTGAAAATAATACATGCTGCCCTGACGGGGTGGCTCAGTTGGTTTGAGCATCATCCCATACACCAAATGGTTGTGGGTTCAATTCCTGGTCAGCGCACATACTTAGGTTGTAGGTTTGTTCCCTGGCCAGTGTGCGTACATGAAGTGGCTGATCAGTGCTTCTCTTTAACATGGATGTTTCTCTCTCTGTCTTCCTTCCTCTCTTTATTAAAAAAAAAAAAAAAATCAGTGAAAACATAATTTTGAGTGAGGATTAATAAATAATAAAATTAAAAAATAATACATGCTTGTCATAACACATTTAACAATATAGAAATGAGTAAAAGCAAATACCTTTTTTAAAAAAGAAAATCTTTTTATTGATTTTAGGGAAAGGAAGGTAGGGGGAAAGTTAGAAACATCAAAGCATCAACATCCATAGGCCGCCCCCTGCCCGCCTCCCACTGGGGATTGATCCTGCAGCCTGGGCATGTGCCCTGACTGGAATCAAATCTGCGACCTCCTAGTACATGGGTCAACACTTAACCATTGAGTCACACTGTGGCAAAAGCAAAGACCTTTATAACGTTCCACTTGTAGGACCTCCCCCCCCATTTTTTTTTTTTTTTGTCTGTACATATCATAAATTTATTTGTTCTAAGATGCATTTCAGCCCTGGTCCAATAGCTCAGTTGGTTGGAATGTTGTCCTTGTACACCAAAATGTTGTGTGTTTGATTTCTGGTCCAGGCACATACCTAAATTTTGGGTTGTATCCCCAGTCGGGGCATCAATGGGAGGCAACTTTCTCACATGGATGTCTCTCTCTTTCTACCCTCCCCTTCTCTCTCTGAAACAACAACAACAACACCACCAACAAAACAACATATCCTTAGGGGAGGGTTAAACATTTTTTTTTTCCGTACCCCATGTTTTACATTTGTGACATTGGGAAGTCTTTCAAGTTGATATCCATCAGGTGGCAGTCATGATGGACCTGTCATCACCAGGGAATTTGGCAGTAGCTGCTCATGTTTTTTTCACTTTTGTTTAGTTATATGCCTTAATAGTACAGATTCATTTTAATTGCTGTTATAAGTATCTTGAAAAGAACTGCATGTACTATGTGATTTGGCATTACAGCAAAAAGTTTGTGTGCGTAAAGGTGCAGAAAAGGATGTAAATTTAACATGAGTGAACTAAATATTCATTGGAATGATAACCACAGTTCTAGTAAAAACCAGATGCTTTATTTAATCAAGAAGGGCAACTATCCCATGAGTAAATAAAGGTATGCTGCATTTTATTCCTGAAATGTGCAAAAGCATTCCCTAGCACAAGCTAAGCAATGAAATTTAAGGCAGAAGGAATTACCAAATTCTGTGGAATAGATGGTTGGTGTGACTGCTAGACCATAGAGATTATAATTAAGGCAATGTGATATAAGCTTAATTCCTTCATTTTTTTAATAAACTGATTTAATGAATTTGATAATCTTTATGCATTTATTCAGTGTTTTATATCTGTTGAAATAGTCATTTGGTTTTTCTGTTTTGACTTATTAATATAACATTAATATGCATCAAACATTTATTAATATAAATATAATGTAATATTTAATATTAATAACATATTCATTATAATAATGTTACTTTTTTATTAATACATTTTCTGATGTCAAACCATCTTGTAGTCCTGGGAAAGCAACTTGCTATTTTCTTTTTAAGT
This sequence comes from Antrozous pallidus, assembly GCA_027563665.1. Classification (NCBI taxonomy): domain Eukaryota; kingdom Metazoa; phylum Chordata; class Mammalia; order Chiroptera; family Vespertilionidae; genus Antrozous; species Antrozous pallidus. The sequence continues at coordinate 116,739,109 of CM050514.1, forward strand.
TAGTAATTATCTTGTGGACATCTTTCCAATTTAATGTATATATATATTTACCTCGTTCTTTCTAATGACTTCACTATTTTTTGTTGTATGAGTATATTGTAATTTTTAAATGGATGTCTTATTGATGTGCATGTTTTCAAGTTTTTGCTATTAAAAATGTAGCAGGTGCCATTTTCTACATATGCCTTTGCTAATTGAGGCTAGTGTTTCCATAGACCAGTGGTCAGCAAACTTTGCCGACCACTTGGTAGGGGCTTAATCACAAGGAACAACAACAGCCTGTAATTATTGGAGTCGAGAGTCTAGGTCAGCGGTCGGCAAACTCATTAGTCAACAGAATCGCAGTTTGCCAACCACTGCCATAGACTAAATTTCTAGAAATTCTGTGCATTTTCATAGTTCGATAACATAAAAATAAATTTAAGAATTAATTTTAAATAAACAAATGATTGAGACTATACAGAAAGTTAATTTTAAAAAAGTATTTGCTTGTTTTAGAAATGCCAATCATTGTTTTGAAATATACCAAGATGCCAGTAGTGATTGTCTTGGGGTAATGGGCTTTTTGTGACATTTAAAAATATTAATAGCAAAAACAGAACTTGCTTAAAAAAATCTAAATGCTTATGAAACCAAACACTACTTAGAAGTTCTGGGATTATGAGCAGTTGGGGTATAGGAACTGTTGTATTGCCAGATAATTCATCTAGCATAATGCAAAGCACATGAAACAAATTCAAAACATGTTTATAGAAACAGGTTGAATTTTGTTGTTGTTGTTGTTTAACAGAGAAAAAATTTACTACCAATTCTTTTTCAGGGTTTTTTGATTAACTCAAAACCAGAGAATGCCTGTGAACCCATAGTGCCTCCACCACTAAAAGACAATTCATCTGGCACTTTCATCGTGTTAATTAGAAGATTTGATTGTAATTTTGATATAAAGGTAATGTTTGCTTTTTAATTTTTTGTTTCTGTTTGCTTAATTAGTATCTTAAGTACACCCTTGTTTCAGAAAGGATTTAAGTAAGTTTACATAATTCATTCAGGTTAAAAAATGATGAGGACAAAAGGAAAATGAGACGGTGAAAGCAAAAAATAGAGGAGCAAGTTTATGTAAGTCATTCATTTGCTATAGAATTTACTCTAACCTTTTAGCAGCCAGTATCGGTTTCATGATTCACAGTTTTAGTTTGAAAACAAACAAATTGACTAGGATGTAAATAATTACTATTATTCTAAGAATTTCCACATGGTTGTTGATCATTTTTGAACTATGGTTGAATAGTTGAAATTTGCTTAATCTAATCTAGGAGTAGAAATATTAACCTTTAATTTTATGTCTTCACCTTTGTACTATACCTATATCTGTATCTGTGTTGACATTGGGATTTTTCTGTGTAATAAGGTGATTCTGTTTCCTGTATAAAGTTTATCTCCCCAGAGGGGGTTAAGCTGGCATTTCAGATAGTGAAATAGTTTGTCATAGAACTTCCCTCACTATCATCAGTGCTACTCTAGAGATGTGGTTTTATGATACTTTTAATACTGTTTTTACAAATCTGTTTGTGGACTATGCCTGAATTTTGTCTCTACCATGAAAGAAATAACAACTCCACAGTAAACTTATGAAAGCAATCCTATATAATAAAGAGGTAATATGCAGATTGACCATCACTCCAACACACAAGATGGCCATCCCCATGTGGACACAAGATGGTCAGCCGGGGAGAGCAGTTGGGCATAATCAGGCCTGCAAGGGAGGGCGGTTGGGGGTGACCAGGCCAGCAGGGGAGGGCAGTTGGGGGGTACCAGGCCAGCAGAGGAGGGTGGTTATGGGTGATCAGGCCAGCAGAGGAGCACAATTGGGAGTGTCCAAGCCTGCAGGGGAGGGCAGTTGGGGGTGACCAGGCCAACAGGGGAGGGCAGTTATGGGTGACCAGGCCAACAGAGAAGCGCAATTGGGAGCAACCAGGCCTGCAGGGGAGGGCAGTTAGGGGTGACCAGGCTGGCAGGGGAGGGCAATTAGGGGCAATTGGGCTGGCACAGAGGCAGTTAGGCATCGATCAGGCTGTCAGGGGAGTGGTTAGGGGTTGATCAAGCAGGTAAGCAGAAGCGGTTAGGGGCAGTCAGGCAGGCAGGCAGTTGGGAACCAGCAGTCCTGGATTGTGAGAAGGATGTCCCAGATTGGAGAGGGTGCACGCTGGGCTGAGGGATACACCCTTTCCCCCCTCCCATTCATGAATTTTGTTCACTGGGTAGAGCACTTTGTAAAAGGTATTGTTATATTGTATATTCATTCCAAATCTAAACTCTGAATTGCCTTTAAATGGGAAATAAGTTATAGCTTGAAGTTATGTGTAGGTTTACTGCTCTTCAGAGTTCTTATCTTTAATAATAACAGTGTAATATGCTAATTAGACCAGATATCCTTCTGGATGAAGCAGAGGCTGCGAGGGAAGCCCGGGTCCCAGGTGCCTGCTGATGGCTAGAGGGAAGCCCGGGTCCCAGGTGCCTGCTGATGGCTAGAGGGAAGCCCGGGTCCCAGGTGCCTGCTGATGGCTAGAGGGAAGCCCAGGTCCTGGGTACCTGCCAGGGGCTGGCGGGAAGCCGGGGTCCCTGGTACCAGAGGGAAGCTGGTGCCGGCAGCCAGGGGAAGGAAGGCCTACTCTTGCATGAATTTTGTGCACTGGACCTCTAGTGTTGTTTATAATACTTTGAATTTAAACCACTTTTAGATTTGATTCAGAGCTAACCTATAATAATTATAGATTGTTCCAACAAAAATGAAATATTATTTCATTAATTTTTGCCTCTAAAAACTTAAAATTGAACTAAATGCTGATTCCAAGGTTTATTACATTATTGGGTTGTGCAATGTTTGGCTCAGTTCAGGCTTTGGTAATTAGAAACCAGATTACCTTTATTTTTATTTTTTATAACTTTTTTAGATGGGGATGAAAGGTGGTTTACTCCAAAATTTAGGAAATACTGTCATTTAATATTTGTTTTTTTCTTAAGAAGTAAATTTATGTATTGCTTTCAAGAGGAAGAGAGAAAGAGAGGTAGAAACCTCAACGATGGGAGAGAATCATTGATTGGCTTGCCTCCTTAACGCCCCCTACTGGGGATCAAGCCTCAGGTGCCGTCACCAGGAATCAAACAGTAACCTCCGGGTTCATGGGCTGATGCTCAATCACTGAGCCATACTGGCCAGGCAAGTACTTATTTTTGAGGGTGAATGAAACCCGGGAATGATTAGGTAGGCTTGTGAGTCTTTTGTGGATCTTCACCATGCATCTGATGGCTTTTCATGGAATTTTGTGATTTAGGATTCTATCTCAGCTCTTTTTTTCACTTCCTGCCTATTTGAAGTCTCTCAGCCTGCTGTGCCATGCTGACTATACCTTTGTGCCTTTACACATACTATTTTCTCTGTTTAAGATCTCTGCCCAAAATGATCTTTCCCCCTCTATTTCTGACTGTTTCTTCATGCGAGTGCTAGCTGAGGATATTAACTCCTCTGAATTCTTACTTTTCCTTTCTACCCTCTTTGGCAGAATGAATCATTCCAGCTTTAGTGTACCACCCTTCCACTTTATAAATACCTTCTTATTGCTCTTTATCAAGTTACTAGTGGTCCAGTGCATGAAATTGGTGCACATTAAAAGATAATTAATTAAAAGAAATATTTTAATATTGCTGTTCACATCCTCTGGCCCAGCGTGGGCAGGGAGGCAGCCTCACATCCCAGGCCCACCCGAGTCCCCGCCCACCCGTGCCTGCTTCCCACTCAGTCTCCTGCTGTTTGGTCCCTACAGTGTCATGGCCTAATGCCATTTGCATATTAGCCTTTTGTTATGATGATGATATCTGGCCCAACTTTTTAATTATTATGTGTGATACATTCCTGGAAATGTAATCATCCAGCCCAGGAGCCTGTGTATTTGCTGCATCCTGTCAAACTGTCTCCAGAAATGCTGCCCCTGTACCCTGGAGCAGTGCTGGCAGGTGTCGGTTTCCTCACACCCTCTTCAGTACTGAATATTGTGATTTTTAAAATGTTCCAGGTATCTTTCCTTTGCAATTACTTGATTACCTGTGAAGTTAACTTTTTTTCATGTATATTAGTTACTTTATTTCTTCTTTAGTTCAAGGTCTTTGCTTGGACATATTCTTTCATTAATCCTATTTCTTTGAGTTCATGGGAAGCAGCAGCTTCCATGGGAGGAAGGTGGGGGCTAGGTGGGGGAGAATGGTGCTGGACCACATGTGGTTGGCAATGGCTCCTGTTAAAGATTAGATCAGATGTGAGGGTGTTAGGGGGAGGTATTAGGTTCTGAGACTGAAATGTTATGGTGAGGGCACGCAGTCAAAGGTCACCATTTGGGAGGTTGGGCATCTGGGGTCTCTGGTAGGGAGGATGAGGTTCAGACCCAGGTTTGGTGAGGGATGCAGGAGGTGAGCAGTCTAGCTGGGAAGTCCCCTGGCTCTAGGTGGTGCCTTGGATTTAGGCACCCAGCACTCGCCACCAGCACCGGGGCCACCGCACTGTCCAGGCCCTGCAATAGCCAGATGGATCTGCAGCTGCAGCTCTGGCCACGCTGCAGAGGTCGCGGGGAGTCCCATGGCCCTCAAGCCTGTATCTCCTCACTTCTTAGCTGGGCGTGTGCCCCTCTTCAGGGAAACGGCCTGAGCGGCCCCTCTAAGTAATGTCACCTGGTGACGCCATCAGCGGACATGTGCCACATAGCCTGAATCTGTGCAGCCTGGGGAAGACTTTATGGGAGGAGGTCCTCTGTCCCCAGACGCTGCTACCACAGACCAGGAGCCCTCGTCCCTGTGCACGTGGTCATCTGTAACCGGCACCCAGAGACTGGGGTGGAGCGGGGTTCCCACTGCATCGGAAAACACTTGTCCCAAGGGTCCCACGATCTCAGTGTTGCCACATGACTGCATGGCCTCGGTGTTAGCCACTACTTTCTGACGCCAGTTTTTCACCTTGTTTGATCTGTCATTGTTGATCGTGAATTTGGTTGACACCTCTATTATAGACTTTCTGACTTAACTAAACTTTTTCTAGCCCAGTGAAGCACCCCAACTTCTTATTCAGGTAATTGTCAGCAACACATCAACAAATATCAACACAAAGCAGAATATTGTAGATCATACAGGGAGAACAAATGGTAAAATATTTAACTGCAGCAGTGTTTGATTATATTCTGCACAGTGAGAAAACCTGAAGTCATTTTCAAAGTCCACCATTTCTTCTTTTCAGTAGGGTCCAGTTTCTAAGCTTTCTAAATCTCCATTTTCTGGTGAATGAAAATAAAATAGGATTCCATTGAGTCTCCTATCTACCTACTCCAGGACTTCGGTGAGGATCAAATGGGATGAGGCATGGGAAAACACTTCACAGACATTTGGTTAAAGCGTAAAATGTTTCTACCTGGCTATAAAGCAAGTCCTGTTCCTGGGTTGAATTTGCTACATGATGTCATTACCTGGTGCCCACAGTGACTGTTTCTGGGCTGGGTTGTGGACTGCATTTTGCACCATGGGGTCTTGGCAGCATAGGTTGTGATTTGGTAGTGTGTTGCTCTGGGGTGCTGGTGAGGCCTGTGTCCCACTTGGAGGAAGTCGAGTGTTGCTTGATGGGCTCCAGGTCCATAGTGCCGTTTACTGTTAAACTAGAGGCCCAGTGCATAACATTCATGCCCTGGGTGGGGGTTCCTCAGCTCGGCCTGCGCCCTCTTGCAGTCTGGGACCACTTGGGGGATGTCCACTGCCATGGAGGTGGGAGAGGCACCCTCCACTGTCGCTGTGCTTGCCAGCCATGAGCCCAGCTTCTGTCTGAGCAGTGCTTGTGCTGTGGGAGTGCACTGACCACAATGGGGCAGTTCCTGCATTGAGCCTTTGACCCATGGTGGTCAGTGCATGGCATAGCAACCAGTTGTTCCACAATTCTGTAGATTTTTGTGCAGCCTCTTCCCCCATCCCCACATCCCTTTCCCCCCTAGAATTGTCAGTTCACTCCCTTTCTATGCCCCTAATTCTATTATATTCACCAGTTTATTCTGTTCATCATATTTTTTATTCACTTGATTTTTAGATTCACTTGTCTTTTTTTTGTTTTATTTATTTATTTATTTTATTTATTTTTTTAAATATATTTTATTGATTTTTCACAGAGAGGAAGGGAGAAGGATAGAAAGTCAGAAACATCGATGGGAGAGAAACATTGATCAGCTGCCTCTTGCACACCTCCAACTGGGGATGTGCCCGCAGCCAAGGTATATGCCCTTGACTGGAATCGAACCTGGGACCTTTCAGTCCGCCAGCCGACGCTCTATCCACTGAGCCAAACCAGTTCGGCTCACTTGTTTTTTTTAAAATATATTTTATTGATTTTTCACAGAGAGGAAGAAAGAGGGATAGAAAGTCAGAAACATCGATGAGAGAGAAACATCGATCAGCTGCCTCTTGCACACCCCCTGCTGGGGATGTGCCCACAGCCACAGTACATGCCCTTGACTGGAATCGAACCTGGGACCTTTCAGTCCACAGGCCAATGCTCTATCCACTGAACCAAACCGGCTTTGGCTAGATTCACTTGTTGATAGATATGTATTTGTTGTTCATAATTTTATCTCCTCCCCCCCCCTCTTCCTCCAAGAATATTTTCAGTATTTCATATAATACTGGTTTGGTGTTGATGAACTTTTTTAGCTTTTTTCTTATCTGTGAAGCTCTTTCTCTGACCTTCAATTCTGAATGATAGCTTTACTGGGTAAAGTAATATTCATTGTAGGTTCTTGCTGTTCATCACTTTGAATATTTCTTGTCACTCCCCTCTGGCCTGCATCGTTTCTGTTGAGAAATCCGCTGACAATCGTATGGGTGCTCCCCTGTAGGTAACTAACTTTTTTCTCTTGCTGCTTTTAATAGTCTCTCTTTGTCTTTTGCTCTTGGCATTTTAAATATGATGTGCCTTGGTGTGGTCCTCTTTGAATTCCTTTTGTTTGGGGTTCTGTGCACTTCCTGGACTTGTAAGTCTATTTCTTTCACCAGGTGGGGGAAGTTTTCGGTCACTATTTCTTCAAATAGGTGTTCAGTATCTTGCTCTCTTTCTCTTTCTGACACCCCCATAATTTGGATGTTGGTACACTTGAGGTTGACCCAGATTCTCCTTACACTATCTTCATATTTTTGGATTCTTGTTTCTTTTTACTTTTCCAGATGAGTGTTTTTTGCTTTTTTGTATTTCAAATCTTTGACTTGATTCTTGTAATACTCTAGTCTGCTATTAGGTCTCTGTATATTATTTTTTTATTTCAGTCACTGTATGCTTAATTTCTAGTTGTTCCTTTTTCATATCCTCCAGGGTCTCACTAAATTTATTGGCAGTTCCTAGAAAATTCTTGAAAAAACTTATAACCGTGGTTTTGAACTCTATATCCAGCCGTTTGCTTTCCTCCATTTCTTTCATTTGTTACTTCTTTTTCTCCACATTTTGGCTGCTTCCCTGAGTTAGTAGAGTGGCTTTTTGTGCTAGGTGTCCTATAGGGCCCAATGGCTCGGCCTTCCCAGTTACCTTAGGTGGACACGCTTTTTTTTTTTTTTTTTGAAATATATTTTATTGATTTTCTTTTCTTTTTTTTTTACAGAGAGGAAGGGAGAGGGATAGAAAGTCAGAAACATTGATGAGAGAGAAACATTGATCAGCTGCCATTGCACACTCCCTACTGGGGATGTGCCCGCAGCCAAGGTACATGCCCTTGACCAGAATCAAATCTGGGAACTTTCAGTCCATAGGCCGATGCTCTATCCACTGAGCCAAACCGGTTTCGGCGCTGAGGTGGACACTCTTGGTGCACCCCATTGTGGACTGTGTGTACAGTCTTGTAGTTAAACCTTGATTGTTGTTGGTATCGCTGGGAGGAATTGACCTCCAGGCCAATTGACTATGAGGATCAGCTGTGTCTGTGTTGGGAGGACTTCTGTGCTGGAGACACCCTTATGAGTCAAAACTTGCTTCAGTGGGGCTTTGGTGCTCACTGAGTCTGCCCTCTGAGTGCGTCCCTTAAGGATCTGAGGAGTTGTAATCTGGATGGTCTCACTCTGACCCCTGGGTACACTGGCTCTTGGATCTCCAAGGAGGTGCTAATTTAGCCTCTGCCTGAGGCCACCCAGCAGAAGCTATGGAGAGATCTCCAGATTCCTCTTCTTTGTTTGGGTTTTGGAGGTGCCCATATGAGGCCCAGCTTGAAGCAACACAAGCTGCTGTGGGGCCTTGGGCCTTCTTTTGGATGTTTTGGGTCTCACTGACTCAGCTGCAGTTTGTTAGGTAAGTTTAGAATTCAAAGGACCAGGCTATTCATATGCAAAAGCCTCTGCTCTCAGCTTGATTGGAGTGGAGTTTCAGGGTGGAGCAATCAGCAATGACTTTGTGGGATGAGGTCTCAGAGAGTAGCAAACAGCAATGGCTTCCTGTCAGTCCTGCCCTTGGAGGCTCCTGGGTCTCAGTGTCACGCGGTAATCGCTGCAAGCACCTCTGCCTCCACAGCTCCTCTGAGTCTCAGTGTGCTTTTCTTTTTTTTTCCTAGTTGTAGAATTTCCACTCAGCCAGCCTTCCTGTGGTTCTGGATGATGTCCGTTTTGTCTTTTAGTTGTAGTTTTTAAATTGTTCTGTGAGGCAGAAGTTTAGGTGTTTACCTATGTCGCCATCTTGGTTTTCTCACATATTAGGGTTTTATTTTATAGGATGGCCTGTTGCTAGGGAGTGGAAGCCAGGCGTTGCTATATGATGTTGTTACCCGGCATCCATAGTGACCATTTCTGGGCTAGGCTGTGCTGTGTGCCTCTTTTTACACCATGAGATCTCTTTAACATAGGGTGCAATTTGGTGGACTGTCGCTCCGGGGTGGTGGCAAGCCCTGTGCCCCACTTGGGGGAAGCCAAGTGTTGCTTTGTGGGTGCCAGATATGCGGTGCCATTTCCCTTCAAATGGCCATTGTGCATTACAGCAGCTCCTGGTGGTCAGTGCGCATCATAGAGACTGGTCAGATGGTCAGATCCTTAGAATATTAGCCATATATATGTATGCGTATATGTATACATATGCGTGTGTGTGTGTGTGTGTGTGTGTGTGTGTGTGTGTGTGTAGACTAGAGGCGTGGTGCACAAAATTTGTGCACAGTGGGGGATGTCCCTCAGCTCGGCCTGCACTCTCTCCAACCTGGGACTCCTCGGGAAATGTCTGACTGCCAGTTTAGGCCCAATCCCTAAATGCTTAAATGGTGTGGGGAAGCCTTTTTCAGCAGGAGGAAATGCTTTTGGCAGACAAAAATACATAATCTCTATATCTGGACTGATAGCCAGCCATATGCACTATACTGCCAAACCGGTCATTAAAAAATTGAACTCTTTTCTTCCACCCTACACCAAACATTTGTTGCCCTTGGAACCCCCCCACCCCCCCCCCCCAGCCCCCATCTTAGATTCTGCCTATGCAGTTCAGATTAGTTTCTGATTTTGGTTTCTATGCCAGTCAAAGCTCCACTTCCTAGGCAGCCATTGGCTCCTTGCAGTTCACCCAGATTTGGTTCTGATTGGTGGTTTCTATGCCAGTCAGCATCAAAAGCTCTGCTTCCTAGGCATCCATTGGCTCCTCTGGGAAATCCAGAATGGCCCGCTGACAGCTGTCTCCATCTCCGGGCCTGATCCACAGCCTCTGTGGTGGCTGCAAATCAGGCCCCACCTCTCTGGGCCTATCTCTGGGACTTATCTGTAGCCTCAGCTGCAGCTGCTGATCAGGCCCTGCCTCTCTTGCCCTGCAAACCCCCCCCCCCCCCTCCCCCCGCCCCAGGCTGCCAGCCTTGTTGTGCTAGGAGCTTGTAGTCTGTGGGGAGGGACCGAGAGGTGCTCCATGCACTTCCTGGTGACAGTTCATTTGGTCATTTTGGTTGTTATGTCCATTGGCCTTTTATTATGTAGATTCTTTAAAAACATGTACTTGTAAAAAACATGTAGAAACATTTCAATTTGAGGATTCTTATCTTAGAAAGGAAAATGTTAAAAAATTTTCCATTGTCCCTCATTGAGTAGTAACATTGGTGTAAAATTGACTAAAGGTAGTGATGGCCAAGATTCTGACTATAATAGGCTGGGAATTCTTATAGTGTGCTGTCTGCTGAGGAACCAGGAGAGCCAGTAGTATAGTTCAGCCTGAGTTCAAAGAACTGACAACCAGGGTGCTGATGGTGTAAGTCCTGGAGTCCTAAGGCCCAAGAATTATGAATTACTCTAGCTCATCTCAAGCAAGAGATTAATTTCCCCCTCCTTTTGTTTTTTGTTATTTTGGGCCCTCAGTGAATTAGATTATGATTACTGAAAATAATGGGGACCTCATCCCAGAGAGAGTTTTTTTTCTAAGGATGTTCAGTGGTGGATAAGCTGTTATTTTAGATAGCCGTAATCTTAAGATCAGAAATCTATGTCTGTTTTTTGGGCATTCAAATCAGTGATTATATATAGTTTTATATTATGTACTAGAAACCTGGTGCACGAATTTGTGCACTGGTGTGGTCCCTTGGCCTGGCCTGTGGGATTGGGCCGAAAACAGCTCTCTGACATTCCCCGAAGGGTCCCAGATTGTGAGAGGGCACAGGACACGGCAGGGGATCCCATCGGTGCTTGATTGGGGCTACAGAGGTATGCAGGAGGTTGGCCAGCCGGGTGGGCACTGTGGGAGGACTTCAGGGCATATCTGGAAAGTCTCACTCAGTTCCAGTTGGCTGAACCCCTGCAGCAAGCTAACCTACCAGTCGGAGTGTCTGTGGCCTGGTGGTCAGTGCATGTCTTAGCGACTCGTCGACTGGTCGACTTTCTGCCCCTGGGTGGTCAGTGCTCATCATAGTAAGCAGTTGAGTGGCCTTAGCATATCATTAGCATATTATGCTTTGATTGGTTAAACATTGGACTGGTTGACTGAACACTTAACATAGTAGGCTTTTATTATAGGACTAGAGGCATGGTGCACAAAATTTGTGCACAGGAGGGGGGTGTCTCTTAGCCCAGCCTGCACCCTCTCCAATCTGGGACCCCTCGAGGGATTTCCGACAGCTCATTTAGGCCCGATCCTAGTAGGTTGGGCCTAAAAGGGGCAGTCGGACATCCCTCTCACAATCTAGGAGTGCTGGCTCTCAACTGCTCACCTGCCCCTAACCGCTTCTTCCTGCAAGCCTGATCACCCCTCACCACTCCCCTCCCAGCCTGTTTGCTTCTAACTGCTCTCCCCTGAAGGCCTGGTCATCCCTAACTGCCCTCCCCATGCAGGCCTGGACACCCGCAGCTGCCGTCCCTTGCAGGCCTGGTCCCTCCCAACAGCCCTCCCTTGCAGGCCTTTTCTCTCCCATCTGCCCTTTCCTGCTGGCCATCTTGTGGCCACCTTGTGTCCCCCACATGGGGGCAGCCATCAGTGATGGTCATTCTGCATATTATTCTTTTATTAGATAGGCTGTTACAGAACCTAATTATTTACTTTTTCTTGAGTTGTAAATAAATAGCTCTTTGTGGCTAATAAATAATGATTCACTACATATAGCCACATTTTTATATGAATTCATTGACTTAAGAAAAGAGAAAAATAATTCATTTCCTTTTTCCTGATGTAGCAAACTGGGATTAAGTACTGAGAAAAGGTTAATTCAGCTCCTTAGAGAATACCACAGTTGGCATAGTTGCAAGGTTGTTTTTCTGCCATGCTTCCTATCCAAAGTGACCTAAATTATCTCAGACAAATGAAAATTCGCTCTTTATTTACAAAGCTTTCCTTGGAGAGAGGAACCCTTTCCATTAAACACAGCAGAAAAGAAAACAAGAAAGAAATACAATTTTATCAGGATATTTCAAATGATTAATGGTGTTCCAGGGTTTTACTTTTTGTAAATTCTTTAGATTTCCTTTGAAGATGATTATTGTACTGTAATTAAAAAGCGACATGCCTTATTTCTCCCATAAAAGTTAATGAAGTCAGAGTTGTGTCCTAAAATAACAGAAATAGCCGATTAAAACTCTTTAAGCCCTGCCATTGCGGCTCTGTTTGTTGAGCATCCCCTCAGGCGCCAAAAGGTCGCAGGCTCATTTCCCGTTTGGAGTACACACCTAGGTTGTGGGCTTGGTCCTGGTGGTGGTCATGCACGAGGCAGTCAATCAATGTTTCTTTCTCTCCCTCCCCTTTCTTTTCTCTCTAAAATCAATTAAAACATTAAAACAACAACAACAACAACAACAACAACAACCAGTATTCCAAGTGTTTTGTGAGAGATAGCAGAGATATCCAAACAAGACAGCAGACATATAGTTAATTTCAGACATATAGTTAATTTTTGGTGGGTAGGAAGTTGTGTTGTTTATAACATTCTAAAAGAGACTTTTTAAATATTTTGTTGGGAAAAGCACATATGAGCTTTTTAATGTGTCTTGCCCTGAAAAGACGCAGCAAGACACGTATTTAGAAACAGCCTTTGGCTGTGTAGAATGTCTAGGAGGCCAGTAAGAAGCACTGATTATATGCCAACTGTCATTCTGAAAACAATTGCTTTTACTTACACAGAGAAGAACTGTATCTTCTAAAAAAAAAAAAGCTCTTTAAAGGAAAAGCAAAACAATGTTATTTTGTTTATCTTTGTACAATGCTGTTCTTTATATGACAAAATATGATTATTGGGAAATGTTACTTTTGGGTGAGTGAAGTTAAAAGCATTCTGGCTCTTTGATAAATAAATTAAAGGTATATCAAATATTTTAATTAGCAAACTGAATTTTTAGCATTTTGAGGTAGAGAGTTCTCAGAAAACTTGTACAAGTGTCCCAGTGAGAAATATGCCATTTAAAATTTTTTGTTAAAATCTCTAGTTTTTTTCAAGAACATCCTTCCTATCTAATAAAAGAGTAATATGCAAATGACCATACTTCTGCTACACCCACAAGCCATGCCCAGCAGCCAATCAGGAGTGAATATGCAAATAAACCCCAACCAAGATGGATGCAGCTACTGAGAGCAGGAGGGAGGCTTGGGTTTTCCCGGCAATGGAGGAAGCCAAGCTTTCCGCCTGCCCTTGCTATCCTAGGCCTCCACTCAATGCTACAAAGATTCAATTATAGAAGATACATAAATCCCAACAGAAATGGTGGCAGCCATGGAGCTGGAGAGAGCAGAGGCTAGGGTTGTCCTGGTGATGGAGGAAGCCAAGCTTCTGCAGCCCTGGCTGGCCTAGGCCTCCACTCCAGGCTACAATGTTTCAATTATAGAAGGTAAATAAATTCCAACAGAAATGGCTGCCACCACAAAGAGAGCAGAAGGCTTGGCTCTGCTCCAGGCTACAAAGTTTCAGTTGTAGAAGATAAATAAATCCCAGATACCAGGGCCTCTGCTTGGGTCGCCAGGGGGCGTGGCCATCCTGCAAACCACCACAGGTCCCAGGCCCAGGCCACCCCAGACCCCAAGGGAACCCCCATCCTGATCCGGGACACCCTTCCACAACTATAAATTAAGCTTGATGGAAGAACTTTTTTTGTAGCATAAGAATTACTCTCTGAATTTGCTATCAGCCTACTGGGAATTTCCAAGTGATGACAGGAACTCATACTGCATTTGAAAAATAACAGATGGAGCAATTACAATCAGAATTGTGATGCTCAGCACTACGAGTGACAGACCTCTTCCTATACTCCTCCCTTTATTGCCTATTAATTTTGGCGGTCTAGGCATTGTACTAAAAGTTCAACTCCATAGCAGCTGAAATAAGTAAAGATATATCCATACAACCAATAGAGAGGGAAAGAAAATAAATATTGGGTATCAGAAAGAAAAGAATCTACATAAAGAGACAGGAAATGCACTATACTGCTGAAGTTTGCTCTAGCCTTAGCAAAAAAAACTTCCCATCACAAGCTTTTTCAAACACAAGACAGATCAAATGAGTTGCTTTAATATATATACTTAACATCACTTTATTAAAACATTTGAAATTATTATTAAAAATATTACAAATAGAAAACTCCATGAAGATCAGATGTTAATACTAGTTTAATATGCTCCATGTATCAATAAAATCTAAAAGATAATTCACCTAATAGAGTTTTTAATTTTGGTCTGGTTGAAATGATTAACTTTAATTAACATTAATAAGTAGCAGGTATCCCTTAAGCAAAGTAGTGAGTACTCCAATATTCATTTTACTATAATTTAAATTGTACATACATACATACATTATAACTACTTTTTCAGTGAGTGCTACGTTTCAAAACACAAAAAGGTAATTTAGTCAAAATGCACCCTCACACACACAGCATAACACAGATACTAGTTGGTTTAGGGGCCTGGCCTTTTCTAGCCATTCTGGCTATACACGTTGAATTTGGGCTGTTCTAGCAATTTGAGACAACTGCCAGGATTAAATCTTATTCCAACACCACTCTTTCTTCACATTATTTTAGTATCAGTACAGGCCATGTTGAGAGCAACTAACTACTCCAGAGAAGACAGCATTAAGCTTTAACGATATTTCATTCTTATTAATATAAGATAAATGATATTAGCCACCTTTCTCTCTTCCTTTACACCCCATCTTTCCTTCTTAATTAAACATTCATCATTTACAGGTATCTGAGTAATCTGTATATCTTGATTCGAAGCAAAAGAATGTGTGGGAAAGAAATATGTAAATAAAGTTACATGGCCCGGCTAGCGTAGCTTGGTGATTGAGTGTTGACTTATGACACCTATGAAGCATGAGGTCACAGTCCGATTTCTGGTGGTCAGGGCACATGCCCAGGTTGTAGGCTAAATCCCAGTGTGAGGCCTACAGGAGGCAGCTGAACAATGATTCTCTTGCATCATTGATGTTTCCTTCTCTCCCTCTCCCTTCCTCTCTGAAATCAATAAAAATATGCTTAAAATAAATAAAGTTATTGGAATAACATTGCTTCATTGGGTTAGGGTAACGTATATGTAATTTAATGCTTTTTAGCATTTTTCCTTTGTTGATTATTACTTTCCTGGTTAAAAAAGAATTTTCTTCTGTTGTTTGAATATTGAGTAAATTTATGGGTAAAGACACCTAATTATTAAAACACAGATATGTTTATCAATAAAAAGGTGGAAGAAACAAATGAGTAAATTAACTAGCCAGCTGGCCCCCAACTTCGCACCAGGCCTCTGTCCTATCTAATAAAAGAGTAATACGCAGATTGACCATTACTCCAACACACAAGACAGCTGCCCCCCTGTGGTCAAAGATTCTGCCTCCATATGGACACAAGATGAACACCACAAGTTGGCCAGCAGGGGAGGGCAGTTGGGAAGGACCAGCCCTGCAAGGGAGGGCAGTTTTGGATGATGAGGCCAGAAGGAGAAGGCAGTTGGGGGGACCAGCCTACAAGGAAGGGAAGTGGGGGGTGATAGGACCTGCAGAAAAAGGCATTTGGGGGGACCCAGGCCTGCAGGGGAGTGCAGTTGGTGCTCTGCTGTGTTAGGATGAGAAATAATTAAGATATGGTTGGAATGTGCACTTGAATATACACAGGGAACTAGAGAATATTCCTTTGTTGAGCTTAAGTTGCAGTTCTGAAAATTAAAACATTTAGGCAGCCTTTAACTAACTTATTTATTTTAATTGATAGCTCATTGTAAAGTAAAAGTTTTTAAGCATCTTTACTTCAGACTAATAACAAGCATCAGAAATGGCTGCATATAAAGGTTTATGGGTGGCCTGCAGACATGTCGGGGTTCAGCCCGGAGCTCAGCGGCTACCTGGAAGGGAAGATGCCCTTTGAGGAGTTGGAAAGGCGGAGGGAGAAGAAAGTGCGGAGGCGCGGGGCGAGCGGGCCGCTCCTGTGCCGGGGCCCCGACAGCTTAGAGAGATGAGGGCCCCTGAGGACCCCTTGGCCCAGGCGGGGCGGGCCAGGCCGCCCATCTCCCGTGCCCCGCTCCTCCTAAAGCCCCCCCCCCCCCCCTTTGTCTTGGTCGAGCCCCTCTGTGTTTCTCACTCCTGTCCCCGGGGGTACGCTGGGCAGGGCTGCGGGCGGGCCGAGTGGGGCCAGCGGGTCTGGTTCTAGCCTCGCTTTGCCCGAGTGTTGGTGTGACCTTAGGGTCGGCAGCTCACCTCGCTTCTTTAGGTCTCAGTTTCTCTATTTTTATTTTATTAAAAGGGCACAAACTGATCTGTTTTTTAATATATTTTTTCTATTGATTTCAGAGAGGGGGAGAGAAACATCAATGATGAGAGAGAGTCACTGATCGGCTGCCTCCTGCACAAAAACTGTATTTGTACGCATAGTTATTTAAGTATAGCAGAAAACAGAAGCTAGAATCCTTGAAACTTTAAAAACCAATTAAGACTTTAAGTTACATTTCAGTGGCAGCATTTTAAGTCAGCCTTTGGTACACGGGAAAGCAATCTTTAAATATATGGGTGGTGAGAATTGTGGCTAATAATACAACTTAGAGGACCTTGGTGAACTTCTAAGTAAAAGGAACATTCGTATATTACTGATATCCTAAGTATTACAGGAAGTTACTGTTTCATGAAACTTTATTATAGGCTGTGTGCTGTGATATATGTCTTCATGTGGGCTGAATCAAAAAGTTTGAAACCCACTCATATAAGAAGTTCTTAATGTTCTGCAGATTGTCTGCAATCAGAAAAGAGATTCTTAGTTTTCCACTTACTGAAACAGTAATATTCTGCAGCATACCATAAAAAAAAGTCATTAGCTTGTAGATCTTTGGATGTGGCTGTTTCCAATGAATTTTTAATATTGTATCTGGCACATGATTAGAACTAAAGATTTAAAACTAAAATTAATCCTTTTTGTTCACCCCCACAAAATTTTTTAATAAAACTAATAAATTCAGCTTATCTCTAAGCCTAAATAAATGTATAAAGTTGTAACAGTATATTTAACAAATGCTGAATATTCTCAGAATATCACCTAAAATAATGGAAGAAAACACACCTTTGTACCACCATAATAAATATCAAAAAGCTTCATCATTAAAATCAGGTACTTTTTCTTGGAACTTTTAAGTTCTTGGGTTTTTTTTTCAAGCTTAAAAGTCACAGGGTTACTTCTTTACCAAGGGTGCAGTGAGTTGGAATGTTTACTGGTGATGTACCAGTGGTAAGCACAGAGAGAAAGGAAGTGGCATTTGATGAGTAACAGTGAGGAGAAAAACTTGCTAAGGGCTGTTGAAGAATGTTTATGATCCCCAAGTCAAGTTACATTTGGCGCCTTGACTTGAGAAAACTGAGGAAACGCAAAATATTTCAGTAAAATTTTTATCCACAATTACTCAAGTAAAATTTTTGGCATGCTTATTAGGGGGCCCTGACCCAAACAGATAAAAAGACAGTTTATTTTTTTGTGGCACTGTGGTAGCACTGGATAGACAGTTACCTTAGTTATGATTTAGTTTGATTAAACAGATATTTATGTGAGAGAGATTCTTCTAGCCTTGAGATATATACAAATAAGGTGGTTATTTTTCTTAAGGAATATAAAGTGTGGTTTTCAAAATGCTCTAAATGTTATGAGATCTCTTTTTCCAGGTGATAATGGGCTTAGTTTTCTATAATTATTTTTTTCCCCCAAAAAAGTATGATAAAATGATCTTTTGTATTTTAAGGTAATACTTTATAAATTATTACAAAATTTGTTTTCTAGTATTGATTTATATTTGTCTTTACATGAAGAGGAATTATAGTTTTATCTTTTTGAGAAATGGTAAAATGAGTTCACATTTATGTTATTTTATTAATAAACCATTACTGTTGAAAATTATTACATTTAAAGTTAACTATGTGATGTTGGCTTGATTAAAGTCTATCTAGTTGTCAGAGTACCCAGATGGGTATTACAAAAATAATGCTCTCAATAAAGCTTGTGATTTATATAACAAAAATGAAAACATAGGGTATCCTGTTGAAGTTATCAGTGTTAGTAAAATAGCCTCATTTTTTGTATTATGACTTTCGCCTTCCCACAGTAGCATTCTTCTACATATCTGTGAAATAGTTACCACACTTGCAAAATTTAATATTGATAAATAATATATGTAAATAATATAACATACTGTTTTATCTAGTACTAGAAGCCCGGTGCACAAAATTTGTGCATGGGGTGGGGGGGGCTGTCCTCATCCAGAGGTTCCTCTCCTTCTCCCGCACAGCCTCTCGGGAGATGCTTGTCCTGGGGCCTCCTCAGGACCCCGGCACACGAAGCCCTGTCAGGTACTTGGGGGCTTGGGCTTTCAGATCTGGCTTCCCTTCCTGGCATAGTGCAAATTTGTTGCCCCGGGCCTGTTCTCTCCCTCCAGGCAGTGGGAGAGGGCGGGCGCTGGGTTGGCCGGGGGCGCAGATAGCCCACCCTCTCCCGCCATGCCGGCTAGGGGCGCTGAGAGCCTCCCTCTCCCGCTGCGCCAGCCAGGGGTGGTGAAGGCCGCCCTCTCCCACTGTGTACAGCCCGCCCTCCCGCCATGCCAGCTAGGGGCCCTGAGGGCTGCCCTCTCCCGCTGCAGGCCCGCCCTCTCCCTCTGCGCTGGCCAGGGACGTGGTGTGCCCTCTCCTGCTGCACATGGCTCATTATCACCCTCCCCATGGCTAGAGAGGGCAGACCGCAGGACGTGCAGGAGGCGCGAACGGCCCGCCCTCTCCCGCCTCTCATGGCAGGAGACAGCAGGCTGCCGGGTTGGCTGGGGGTGCAGACAGCCCGCCCTCTGCTGCCATGCCGGCCAGGGTCGCTGAAGGCCTCCTTCTCCCACCACAGGCCCGCCCTCTCCCACTGCAGCACTCCCCCCACTCCTGATTGGCCAGCCCCTGGGCGCTCCCTGCCACCACTGCCATCACCGCTGCTGCTACTGCCGCTGCTTTCCTTCATGGGTGCCTGGGCGCTGGGTGCTCCGCTGCTGCCATTTCATCTCCACCCCTGGGGCCACTGGGCCCCCGCCCCTGATTGGCTGGTAGCATAGCCATTCAGGAGCCAAGGTATAGTCAGATTTGCATGTTACTCTTTTATTAGATAGGAGGATAGCCAGAAAGTAGAAAAAGAGCAAGAGTCTATACACATTTGAATAAACATCCTCATATATAAAAATTGCGACCCCTGTGACCCCAGCACAACCTTGGCTGGGCTTGGGGCTAGTTTGTGGCTGCCATCACCATCCCTGCGCCCCAAGCACCGCCTTGGTCCGACTTGGGGCCAGGTTTGTGCCTGCGATCTCGGCCCCCCAGCCATTAAAGTTGAGTTATATCTTTTAGCCCTATCTAAAACTTCAGCAAAATCATCGGCATGAAAATACAAATTTTGTTCATTTGGCAAATGAAAAGCTTAATCTTGTGGTTGCATGAGATTGGTCATGCATTCGCATTCCAAAGTCTCCAAACAGCCCCAGGAGCACTCACATATCTGGAGTCAATGAAGTCCTGTACTTCGTCATGATTGATAATATTTTTTTCAGAAATTTGAATATTTGCACAATCATGACCTTTATAGATGTATTTAAATAGATATTTGACACTTCTAATTGATGCACAGACTTCAACATTTATATGACAGTTATATTTGAGGCACAAATATGGATTATAAGGGACAATCCAAGTATTATCGACAATTTTATTTCCAATAGAAATGGTACTACCAGATCTTCGTTTGTATTTGGGATATCCGTAAATATTTCCAATGGTCACATTTTGAAATTCTTTCAGATATCCCCTTAAACATTTTCCATTTTCCATTCATGGACTATTTGGATTTTGTATTCCACATGGTCCATGTACCATATTTGATCTTACAATCTGAAAAAGTTGAGGACACTGGTCCTCATCTGGAATTTCTGCCTTAACTATATGGTCAATGTCATATTCTGAACGTAATTTGGACTCACTATCTAATATCAGTAATATGTGAGTGTGAGGCAGTCCACGTTTCTGAAATTCAATGACATGAATCTTAGCTATTACTTTGCCAAATAAATGGAATTTACATACATCATTTAAAAAAGCATTCAGCTTAATATTAAAAAACCCTGGCTACCAAGTCAGGTCTGTTTTCAACTTTTTGCCAGCATTGTAAATTGTTTGTAATATCTGCCCATTTGGGGTTGCATGTCATAGATATAAATAAATCAGGCTTACCATACTTCATTACAATTGCCATAGCATCCTGATATCGCTGCTGCATATTTCTGGGACTACCCTCAAAAGATGATGGAAGTATTATCATTTTACCAATGGGTACATTGTCATTTTCAGATCTGGATTTGAGATAATCCATCAAACCGCTATATTTTCAACTCTCAACTTAGATTGGTTTGCTTTAATGAAATTTATCCTATTTGCCTCCATTTTTGAATACGAATCCACAATAAACTGTTGAGTTAACTTTCCTGCATTTAAAATAGGATTGAAAGTGTCCCTCGCAGAGAGATGAAAGCCATAATACTGCATTTGGGTGACTCGTGTTCTTACATTTTTGTCTAGTATTATTGTTGAGTACACTGTTGTCTCTGAGTCTTAATGCAATATCTGTTCCCCAACCTTTTTCACCATGTGGGAAAAGAATAGGATATGTCATTGCATCTAATGTGGGAAACAGGATACTGATTCGTTTCACTTTAGTAGCATTTGGATTATTGGGATCTGGTTTACAATGAATGAGCAAGTTCCTTTCAAAAGGAGGTTCTCCATCTTCGTTTGTGAATACGACAGCAACCTCGGTTACACGGGGAGAATTATATCTACCTGGGTCACTATTGTGATCATATTTAATTGCCATAGTTACTTCCGTGGGAGCTATACCTTTTGCTGCTGCTTCAGATTGGGCTTCCTTTTCTATCTCACGTAGCATCTTGTACAATTTTGTTAATTCATTTATTTCATGCATGAGGTTGTTTCTGAGCAGGCCAGGTTTGCTGGGATTGCTAATCTTTTACATGTAGCTTTGGCTGTATCCAAAATATAGAGTTGAGCAATCTTCAACAGTTTTCCTTTGCACATAGTCCCACCTCTCTATTGCCACGTTCTGAGATAGAGGAGAATGACAGGCCTTTCAGGAGTGTGACCAATGGCTGATTTGGACAGATTCTGTGGGGGTGGGACTTCCTCCTACCTGTTGTCAGTTTCCACAGCTGGGATGCTGAAGCTGGGACCCGGGGGCCTTCCCTCTGATGGTTGCCTTCCGTTTTTGCTGGCATACACCTGAAGCTGCACGTAAAACATTATTAGCAATGCCAGGGGCCTCAGACGCAGCTGCCGTGAGTTCTCACAGCCGCCGCCGCCCCTGCAGCCGCCGCTCCCACCTCCGCAGATCCCGCTGCCTCGTTCTCTGTGCCCCGGGGCCTCAGACTCAGCTGTGGTGAGTTCTGGCCGCCTTCAGTGCCACTGCTTGGTCTCTGCACCCGGGCCGGGCCCTTGATGCCTTCACCACTTCATCTCCGCTCCTGCGGCCTGGAGCTCACGCCTCTCGACCTCACCCCTTGGTCCGATTGGCTAGTAGCATAGCCAGTCAGGAGCCAAGGTACGGTCACATTTGCATGTTACTCTTTTATTAGATAGGATGTTCTATCTACTAACATAGAGTATGTGTTTAAGTTTCCCAGTTGTCCTCACAATGTCTTATAGAGCTGTCTTGTCATTAACCGTTTTAGAACCCAATCATGGGTCACATGTTGGACTAGTTGCCCCGTCTCCTTTAATGTGCAATAGTTCTTGATCCCTTTTCTCCCATATTTCTATTTCTGTATTTCAGGTTAGATAATTTTTATTGCTTTGTCTTCAGATTCTCTGATATTTTCTAATATATTGTCTAATCTTTTGTTAAGCTTATCTATTGAACTTTTGTTTCTGATATAGTATATTTCTTCTCTAGAAGTTTCATTTGCATTTTATAATATGTTTGTGCTAGTATGTGTATATATGTGTATCTTCCATTTCTTTCAGTGTTATTTATATTCGTATTTTCTTTCAAACTCTTGAACATCTATCTAATAAAAGAATAATATGCAAATTGACCGCACCTCTGATCAAGCCATGCCCACAGCCACGCCCACCATCCAATCAGGAGCAGATTATGCAAATAAACCCCAATCAAGATGGCTGCGGCCACTGATAGCAGGAAGGAGGCTTGGGTTTCCCATGCTGCAAGGGAACCTCCACTGTGATCCGGGACACCTTTCAGGGCAAACCAACTGGCCCCCACCCATGCATCAGGCCTCTATCCTATCTAATAAAAGAGTAATATGCAGATTGACCATCACTCCAAAACACAAGAGGGCTGCCTCCATGTGGTCAAAGATCCTGCCCCATGTGGACACAAGATGGCCAGCAGGAGAGGGCCATTGGGAGGTTCCAGACCTGCAAGGGAGGGCAGTTGTGGGCAATCAGGACAGCAGGTGAGGGCAGTTGAGAAGGACCAGGTCTGCAAGGGAGGGCAGTTAGGGGTGACCAGGCCTTCAGAGGAGAGGAGTTGGAGGCAAACAGGCTGGCAGGGTAGTGTTTAGGGGGTAATCAGGCTGGCAGGTGGAAGCAGTTAGCTGCAATCAGGGAGGCAGGCAAGTGAGCAGTTTGCAGCCAACAGTCCTGAATTGTGAGAGGGTGAGGCTGGGCTGAGGGACATCCCTTGCCCCCGTGCGTGAATTTTGTGCACCGAGCCTGTAGTCTATATAATAAAAGCCTAAGCGACCATTATGGCTGAACTAGTGGCCCAGTGCACGAAATTCGTGCACGGAGGGGGGTTCCCTGAGCCCAGCCTGCACCCGCTCCAATCAGGGACCCCTTCAGGGATGTGTGACCCCTAACCATCTCTGCCTACCTGCCTGATCATCTCTAAGTGCTTCCCTGCTGGCCTGATTGCTCCTAACTGCCTCTGCCTTGTCCCACACCTGGGACCCAGGCTTCCCTCCCTCTGGCCAGCTATAGGCACCCAGGACCTGGGCCAACTTCACTCAGGCCGGCCGCAGCCACAGGCACGCAGGATCACTGGGCATTCTGCCTAATGCCAGGGCCAGAAAGGGCCCCAGCCCTTCTATGTGCCTGCCTGGTCAAGTCCCACTACTCTGACTGCCGTGGCGTAAAGAACTTTACCATATATGTTCTCCTGGAGAGAGGGCGTGAGCTGAGAAACTGGAGATGCTGCAGCCCCAGGGCCATTTTACCAATGGGTATATTGTCATTTTCAGATCTAGATTTGAGAAAATCCATCAAACCGATATATTTTTCAATTCTCAACTTAGATTGGTTTGCTTTACTGAAATTTATCCAATTGGCCTCCATTTTTAAATACGAATCCACAATAAACTGTTGAGTTAACTTTCCTGCATTTAAAATAGGATTGAACGTGTCCCTCACAGAGAGATGAAATCCACAATACTACATTTGGGTGACTCGTGTTCTTACATTTTTGTCTAGTATTATTGTTGAGTACACTGTTGTCTCTGAGTCTTAATGCAATATCTGTTCCTCAACCTTTTTCACCATGTGGAAAAAGAATAGGATATGTCATTGCATCTAATGTAGGAAACAGGATACTGATTCGTTTCACTTTAGTGCCATTTGGATTATTGAGATTTGCTTTACAATGAATGAGCAAGTCCCTTTCAAAAGGAGGTTCTCCATCTTCGTTTGTGAATACGACAGCAACCTCGGTTACACGGGGAGAATTATATCTACCTGGGTCACTATTATGATCATATTTAATTGCCATAGTTACTTCCGTGGGAGCTATACCTTTTGCTGCTGCTTCAGATTGGGCTTCCTTTTCTACCTCATGTAGCATCTTGTACGATTTTGTTAATTCATTTATTTCATGCATGAGGTTGTTGATGTTGATTATGCGTCTTTCTGAGCAGACCTGGTTTGCTGGGATTGCTAATCTTTTACATGTAGCTTTGGCTGTATCCAAAATATAGAGTTGAGCAAACTTCTGAGAAACACCATCAGAAGGATGTAAAGTTCCAGCACGATGATAAACTTGTCCATGTATTCTAAAACAGTATGGCCCATACCTGATGGTGATGCAACTTTTGCACCCATGGAAGCAAAAGCAAAAGAACTATTTATAGATCGAATGTTTTCCATGAAATTTTTACTGTCAGAATCTTTTTAAATATGGCGGGTAATCTGGAAAATGTATATCATTTGGACAGACTTTCCCTTTGCTACAACAACTATTAAATTTCCCATCAGATGGTTTTTCATCCCAGAAATTTAGTGATAGGCCAAATTCACATCTAACAGTCATTTCACCACAACTATGTTCGAGAATTGCATCCTCACGTACTCCATTTTCACTGAGAAGGTAGGTCCTGCCACTATTGGTAGTACTTGCTGATGACTGTTCTTTAGACATATTCTGTGTTTGCCACCGCCTTCTTTCAACTTCAAAGGCACGTTGTTCTTTACACATTTCCTGTCGAAGATGCCGGTGTTTTTCGGCTTCAAAGCGACTTTTTTTTTTCCCTCTATAGCTACTCTTCAGGTACATTCTGTCGCAGGCGTCGCCTTCTTTCAAGATCAGACGCACGTCGCTCTTCAGACATTTTCTGTCGATAATGTCGGCACCTTTCTGCTATACAGCTCCGGTGTATCAGCAGTTTTTCTTTGGACATAGTCCCACCTCTCTATTGCCACGTTCTGAGATAGAGGAGAATGACAGGCCCTTCAGCAGTGTGACCAAAGGCTGATTTGGACAGATTCCGTGGGGGTGGGACTTCTGCCTACCCGTTGTCAGTTTCAGCTGGGATGCTGAAGCTGGGACTCGGGGGCCTTCCCTCTGATGGTTGCCTTCCGTTTTTGCTGGCATTCAGCTGAAGTTACACCTAATATTAGCAATACCAGGGGCCTCATTAGATGCAGCTGCGGTGAGTTTGCTCAGCCGCCGCCACCGCTCTCGCCGCCTCGTTCTCCGAGCCGGGGCCTCAGACTCAGCTGTGGTGAGTTCTGGCCGCCTTCGCTGCCACCGCTTGGTCTCCATGCCCCGGCCGGGTGCTTGATGCCTTCACCACTTTATGTTCACTCCTGGGGCCTTGCGCTCACGCCTCTCCACCACACCCCTTGCTCCGACTGGCTGGTAGCATAGCCAGTCAGGAGCCAAGGTATGGTCACATTTGTATGTTACTCTTTTATTAGATAGGATGTCAGCAATGGTATCCAGATGGTGGACACATCGTGGCAATGCAAGATCCATCCTCTCTGGTTTGGTCCTGGGCCGCCTGCAGACATGCACAGCTGCCGACTGGTAGCATGGCAAGGTGTCGTCAGCGTCCCCCATCTCTGGACCGTCCTCGTGGCTGGAACAGACCCATCAGTTCCTCACCGTCGCAGGAACCCACATGGTCTTGGAGTTGTTCTCTGAAAACACACAAACACATTCCCGACCAAAAGTTGACAAAGGGATCCTCTCTGTAAATTAGACTTGGGATTCTTTTTATTTTTGCCCAAATGATTTTCCTTTGGCTTATTTTGACACCATGTGTGTTTTTCATGGGTGTCCCTGTTTTGGAAATTTTATTTTTTTAGCAGAGAAAAGCTTTTGATATCGATGTAATTTTATATTGTATTTATAGAATCAATGGCATTTTGAATGTGTGAAAGAGACATTTCTCCTTAATTACTTGTAGTTTTAAGAGTAGATTTAGTTATATACATAGCAGATTGTTATAAATCCATTAATTTGTTTTGGTTTTTCTTAACTTTTTTTGGGGGGTAGGTGGCGGGGACAGACAGAAAGCTTCTTGATGATTACTTCATCCCTTTTTACCAGGAAAGTTCACACATTGATAACTGCAGGAGGTTTAAGGCCCTCTACAGCAGCAGTTCCTGACCTGTGGGTTCTGACCCACAGGTTGAGAACCGCTAGCAGGGTCGCCGAAGACCATTGCAAAACACAGATATTTGCATTGTGATTCATAACAGTAACAAAATTACAGTTATGAAGTAGCAACGAAAATAATTTTATGGTTGGGGGTCACCACAACATGAGGAACTGTATTAAAGGGTTGTGGCATTGAAAAGGTTGAGAACCACTGGGATAGTACATGTATGCATAGATACTGTAATATAAGGCACTACATAACATTTTAAAGAAAAATATAAACAAACTGACGTACATACTCTGTGCAGGGTGCCATTATGAGTGCATATGGAAAAGGAATGGAATGGGGTGAGAGTAGGAGGGCTTCATGGAGATAATGGAATTTGAAGGCTTGCCAGGCATTCAGAAAACAGCCTGCTGCAAGCAGAGATGATAGCATGAGAAAACAGAGAGGGAGGAAAGCACTTGACCTGTTTAGATATGCATGAGTTTGGAGATCTCTTTGAGGGTGATTGTTTCTGCCTTCAAGTTTTGCACTGTGCCCAACATACATTACCTTCCTCCTATGTTAACTCAACAAATACTGAACTACAATTTTTGTTCTTCATCATGGTTCCTGAGAACACCTTTCTCTGTGTCCTAATATATTGTGTCTGCTCACTATATATGTATTTTGTAGGAAAACAAGTTATATCATGTAATTTCAATGACTATGTATGTTAGTTGGTTTTAAAAAGAAACATAAACTTGTTTTATATTAGCAGAGAATAGCTTTGATATAAATTTCATATTTCTTAAGTTGTGTATCTTTGAGTAAAGTTTTTTGGATGTGTGAAGGAAACATTTCTCTTTAGGGACTTAGCTTTTTGGCATTCACATTAAAGATAAACTAATTTTGTTTAAATAAAAGCTAAGTGAAATTTATACTGCAATGATAGTTTAATGAATAAGTAATAGAGTAATATATAAATCAGAAATAAGGTTTAGAAATTAAAACATTTTTAAGATTTTCCCCCACCCTTTGAAAAGCAGTAATATCCCTGGGGAAGAAGCTGTGGGGCTGGCATTGTCTCAATTTTATTTGGATAACCAAGTCCACCTAAAAATAAAACATGTACACACTGACAAAAATTAGTAAACTTACTGTTTTGATCATTGACTTTTTCTTGCATGACCACAAAACATTCCTTGTAACAGTTTTGTTCGTCAGTTGATTTTCTTGCCATTGTTCTTAATGTTAGAACAGTAGGTACTGTGTTGGTAAACTATTTATGCTACGGCTGAGCGTAGCGGAGGTGCGCTCAATTTACATGTTTCTCTTTTATTATACAGGACAGTAGAGTTTTGAATCATTGTAATGCTGATAGCTAAAACAAAACCAAAGTAGACCTGATTGTTATAAAGAAACATTTTGAGAGCCTTATCACTATGCAGTGACCATAAGATGATATATTTAAAAAGTTTCCTACCATGTTAAGTTCCCAGAACTATAGATATAGCTTTCAAAGTTCCAAAACTTTGTATATATGCAATGTGATTTATGTATGTGTGTGTGTTTATGTACATTGACTACCCAATTTTTATCTTTTTTTTTTTTTTTTAATCAATGGTCCAAAGGTTATATACTAAGTAGCTTAGGTTTGGGTTTATTTTATTTAAGAAAATGTTATTTTTCAAGTGAAGTGTAATAATAGGTTTGGTTACTTTTTATATCTTTCAGGTAAGAAAATTTTGTGACATATCTAGCCATATTCTTATGATGCAAAAGTTACTCTTTTAAAGACTAGCTTTAGGAAAGATTAACTAGCTA
The DNA here is from genome assembly GCA_027563665.1 of Antrozous pallidus. Classification (NCBI taxonomy): domain Eukaryota; kingdom Metazoa; phylum Chordata; class Mammalia; order Chiroptera; family Vespertilionidae; genus Antrozous; species Antrozous pallidus. The sequence continues at coordinate 116,766,791 of CM050514.1, forward strand.
GATAGAACCAAAGCAAGCAACTTTAGGCTGGATTATTTTTCATTCAAAGTTTTAGAAATGAATTTTAAAAAACATGGTTGATGATGAAGCTAATAAAAATAGCTTTTATTTGACATACTTCTATGTGTTAGGCATAGTATTCATGATTTTAATATTTTACATGAGAAAAATATTGTTGTCATTCTCATTTTAAAGTTGGGCAAACTGAGAAATAAGGCAGAAAAATAATTTGCTCAAGTTTATCCCACTAAAAGTGGTGGAGGCAGATTTGAATTCCCAAGGGCCAATGACCCCAGCTTGATCACAGCAAATCTCTATCTCTTTAGAGCTGGATGGGCTTATTGCTTTGTATCCTTTTAGTATTTTAGCTTGTATTCCCATCCTTTGCTTTTCATTTTACTTAACGCCTTGAGTGAAATGAAAAAGACATCTAAATAAGTCCTTGATAATCAATGTAGAACATCCATTTGTGTTTCAAGAACACAATTGAGATCTGTTACACACACACACACACACACACACACACACACACACACACTAGCGGTCCAGTGCATGAAATACGTGCACTGCGGGACCCTCAGTCTGGCCTGCACCCTCTTGCAATCTAGGACCTCTGACTCCTAATCACTTACCAGCCTGCCTGTTCGCCCCTAATTACTCTGCCTACTTGTCTGATTACCCCTAACCACTCACCCGCTTGCCTCATCGCCCCTAGCCACTCTGCATGCCTGCCTGATTGCCCCTAACCACTCTGCCTGCCTGATTACCCCTAACTATTCTACTTGCCCCATCGCCCCTAACCACTCTACCTGCCTGCCTGATCGCCCCTAACCATTCTGCCTACCTGCCTGATCGCCCCTAATCACTCTACCTGCCTGTCTGATTGCTCCTAACCATTCTACCTGCCTGCCTGATTGCCCCTAATTGCCTCTGCCTTGGCCCCCGCTGCCATAGCTCTGTCCGCAAGGATGTCCAGAATAATGTCTAGAAGGTCATTCGGCTGTCTGGTCTAATTAGCATATTATGCTTTTATTATTCAAGATAAAAGAATCCCCAGAATATGATATAGACTTGTTGACTTGTGTTTATCAAAGCTGAGGGACTTTGTGACAAAGCACTTTCTTCTTCATATCGTTACTGTTTTCTGACTTGCAGGTTTTAAATGCACAGAGAGCAGGATACAAAGCAGCAATAGTTCACAATGTTGATTCTGATGAGCTCATTAGCATGGGATCCAACGACAGTAAGTACAGGTATCACTTTTCTTCTCTCCTGTTTGACAGATCTTTTGTAAAACTTAACAAAATTATTCTCTCATTATTTTTTTTTAAAGCAGATTTTCTTTTCTATCACAATGGTGAGTCCCAATTTTTAACACCATTGGGACAATTTTATTCAGAATAGACTTATTCTTTTCCAAACAGTTTTATTTGTATGTGTTTTTAGCCAATTTATTTCATTTTGGAAGATATGTTTATATTTTGGAAAAATCAAAGGAAAACGAAAACTTTAAGTAGAGATAAACATGCTGAGTTAAGGATGCCATAAAAGAATTTTTTCTGTTTTATTTAGAGATTTACAAGGTTAAATTTTAGGCTATGGGGCTAATGTATTCTTGTGGAATTTCAAAGCCACATACTTGTGCTTTCTTAAATACAGTTTAGTTATTAGCCACTTAACATACATTGACATGCCTATAGCTATTTATTTGTTTGTTTGTTTATTTATATTGTTGATTGATTTTTAGAGAGAGGGGAAGGAAGAAGGAAAGAGAGATGAATATCAATGTGAGAGTGAAACATTGATAGGCTGCCTCCTGCACACTTCCTACCTGGAATAGAGGTAGCAACCTGGGCACATGCCCTGACCAGGAATACAATGGGCAACCTTTTGGTACATGAGATTATACTTAGCCAAATGAGCCACACCAGCCAGTGCTAGCTTTTCATTTTAAATGAGAATATCGTTCCTTACTCCGTACTGAATATTAGCTTGTAAGAAAAATGAGCCAATTTTAATGAAATAACTGCCTTTAATCAGAAAGCTGTGCACTTCCATTTAATTTAGTGAGCGTGATAACAGATGTCTTTTATTATGTTGATGAAATGATTTTTGGACTCACTGACAGAAGAACCAACCAGATATTAAGAGGGTTAGAACTTTCAGTTCCACTCCTGACCTTCAAGTAGGGGAGAGGGGCTGGAGGTTGAATGGATTGCCAATGGCTAATTATTTTATCAAGGTTGCCTATGTAATAAAGCTTGTGAATGTCGCATTCTTTTGTGGCTAGAGTTCAGAATCTGGGAAAGGGGCTGTGCACAAACAAATACACTAGACAAGAAATAAGAATTTAGAAGGCATCGGGGGGCCAGGCAGAAAACCCTTCTCTAGTGGAAAGGCTTCATTGTGGCTCAGGCCCTGTTAGCTTTTATTCAGTTTTAGAATACACATTTTGGCCTTAGCCAGGCAGGCAATACGATAGCAGACAGACTATCTTAAAGGTCAGTAAATAGTAAAGATTCACTTTGAGACTATTAGGTCAGAAAATTGCTTGAGCCACCATTGTCTCAACAGAACAATCAGTGCATAGCTTTTAGCCTTTGCTAAAGCTCAAAGTCCATCAGCCTTCCAAGTCCCCTGTTGCGTTTTCATGATAGTGTAGACCAGTGGTCGGCAAATTGCAGCTCGCGAGCCACATGCGACTCTTTGGCCCCTTGAGTTTTTAGCGAAGGCCAGCTGAGGAGTACCCTAATTAAGTTAATAACAATGTACCTACCTATATATTTTAAGTTTAAAAAATTTGGCTCTCAAAAGAAATTTCAATCGTTGTGCTGTTGATATTTGGCTCTGTTGATTAATGAGTTTGCCGACCACTCTTGTAGACAATGGATAGCTGCCAGCATCTCCCCCTTTTTTGTTTTCTTAATAAATCTTGAAAAGTGTATGTCGCCTGAAGGGTTTGAGTCCTTCTAACACATTTCATACACATAGAAATCTCTAAGACATACGTCAGGGACTGCACATTTTTGGGCAAACTGCACGTTACTTAAATCATCATAACTACAAATCATAATGGTGTTGTTTTTCAATTTTTATAACATTTTTATTTACAAAAACAATTAAACAATTAGAGTTCCTAGTACTTTTGTAATATATGGTATGTATAAAACATTTTCCTCTATGAAGAGGGACCTAACAAAATTTACATAAGTATCTAGGTTCACTCCTTTTTCCATGGGTGGCACAAACTATAGGCTCTTGTAGGAAATTTTTTCTTTCCACTCGCTGGAATACACATAGGTTCATGCTGCTTAATATCACATGACAATCTTTTGGGTGGATCTTTACGAGGTGCTCTCCCTTGCACTCCTAGAGGAAGGGCTGGACAGATTTGTCTCTGGTTCCGGAGACCCCTCATTATTGTCATTATCTAGTCTCTCGCCACTGATAGCAGAAACTGTTTATGCTTCAGTTTTGCTTGTGGATTGAGGACATTGTACACCCTAAGTCAGTTGAAAAGTCCACAGTTTATAAGGTACAGCACTACTTTTTTTTGTCCATTTCATCATTTTCCTTAGAATGGAACAACACAAAAGGAATTGATCCGCACGGTAAATGCCTTTCATGTGGGCATTGTATTCCTTGATGCAGGGAGGTTTTACAATATTCTCTCCCGTTTTTCTATTTTTTCTTCCTGTTGTCGAGACAGAAGTATCATGGATCGTTGATATCATTCGGACAACCCACTTGTCTTTCCATGCCAAGAGAAGAATATCGCCTTTTCTGGAAAATATTACCTCACCTTTCTTCATTCTTGATGTTTTCATTTTCAAATTTGGCGATAAACCTCTACTCTCCCTAATAGTCCCACAGACTCTAGTTTTGTTCCGTAGCAGCAATTCAGCAATAGATGTAGCATTGTAATAATTATCCTGGTAAATATGGTGCCATATGCCAAGATAGGGCCCAAGGACTGAAAGAACAGTTTGTTGCAATTTCTTTCCTTCAGCAGTGTCTATCTCCATATCGCAGATATAGCCGGTGTCACTCTCGCACACCATCTGAACAAGTAAACCGTATTTTGTTATTTTCGCTGGGTTGTACCTGTGCAATTTTAAATGTCCTCTCCATGGAATCATTCCCTCCTCCAAAGACAACTGTTGCTCTGGTTTGTATATCAAAATTTATACAGTAAATAATCCAGCACAAGTTGGATCTTGAAAAGTCTCCCCGAGCGACTGTCCATTTCGGCGTTATCATTGAAATGCCAGAATGTCCATATTTGCTCAAATCTATGGTGACTCATTGTCTGTGGAAATATAGGGGTACATATCAAAGGATCTGTTGACTAATAGTCTTTCAGCTATCTTGTCTGGTTTGGCCGTCAGAATAATTAGGCCAAGGAATTTCCTGATGTCCTTCTGTGTAACCGGAGACCACTTTAGTGTTCTGGATGGTGTTTTGCGTTTCATTGCGGTTTGATCATGATAGTTGGACAGCTCTTTGCACAACATCTCAAACAACTTATCACCAAAGTAGAGATTGGTCACAGAGGGTACAGAGTCACACTGAGACGGAAATGTAGAGACCCCAACATGACCTTCAAACATTTGTAAGCGTGGTGGTATGTCAAGGTTCGTGCAATTATATAGTTTTTCATAGATTGACCTGCATGGTTTCCACCAATGAGATCGCTTCATTCGATGTGGACAAGACAATGTACTGACATCTAAGGTCCATAACAGATGGCGTGTGAAAAACGAGAAAACTCGTGAGTGGTGCGTAATATGTGAATATTCTTCATTCCAGAGTAGAAATAGACATACAAGAATAAGAATGAGAGAACCAAGATGGCGTCATAGGTAAAACACCTATCTTGCCGTCATACTCAACAATTTTAATACTACAACTTAACGAAAGAACAAACACCTTCCAGAATCACCAGAAAGCTCGCCGAGTGAAAATTCCACAAATAAAAGTGAAGATAAGACACTGTGACTCGGAGGAGCGGCGGCGAACAGCGTTGAAAGATTCGCGCGGAGAGAGGTTTGGAGCACGCGCCGTGGAGAGGGCGGGCGGCTGAAAACCGGCCAGTTTTCTCGAACGGGGAGACAAAGACGTCCCACTGGACTGATTCTCCAGCTCTGGGCGAAGTCCAGAGAACCCACTACTACACGGGGTGAAAACTGGACAGTGGGAGGGCACGCCGAAACTCGGGTGCTGCCGGGTCTGCCGGCTTGTGGAGAAGGCAGCTTGTGCGCGAACAGCTCAGCTGCGTGACCGCGCAGAGAGCACTCTGCGACTCGCTTTCTCATTTGGAAAACCGTCAGACTGCTTTGTTTTACGACCCTGGGTGAGACATTGGGCGTGCAGACTCATTTGGGGAGAGTCTGAATTATCTGGCAGCCGGTGGAGCTCCACAGCAGCTCTCTCTCAGAGGTGCTGGCAGCCATTGTCCCCGGCACAGAGTCCCTTGGGCCGCATAGGGCAGAGCTAACGCTGTCTGCTTGGCCCGGAGACTCCGCCCATCCAACCTGTTCAGCACAGCTGAGCTTCACAGACAATTGGCCTGGAGGTCAAACCCTCCAAGTGCTAACAACGATTAACCTGAGCTTAACTTCAGCAAGACTGTGCAACCCATATCCACCTCAGGTAACCGGGGAGGCTGAGCCACTGTCCCTAGTAGGAAGTCTACCACACAAAGCTAATTGACCAACTCAGGGAAGCAGCCACCATGCAGAGACATGGAAAGAAATCAGATGTGAAAGAAATGGAGGGAAAAAACCGACTGGACATGGAATTCAAAACCACGGTTATAGGGCTTCTCAAGAGGCTCCAACAAAAGGTTGAGGCCTATAAGGAAATAAGCAAGACCGCAAAGGAAATGAATGAGTCCTACAAGGAAATGAATGAGATCCTCAAGGATATGAACGAGACCTGCAAGGAAATGATCAAGACCAACGTGGAAATGAAGGAGACCCTCAAGGATATAAAGGAGACTCTCAAGGATATGAAAAAGGACCAACCAGAAATTAAGCATACACTGACTGAAATAAAAAATATTATACAAAGATCTAAAAGTGCTCTGGAGCACCCCAGGAACCAAGTTAAAGATTTGAAATACAAAGAGGGAAAATCCACTCAGCTGAAAAAGCAAGAAACCAAAAGAATCCAAAAAATTGAAGATAGTGTAAGGGGCCTCTGGGACAACCTCAAGCATACCAACATCCGAATTATAGGGGTGCCAGAAAAAGAGAGAGAGCAAGACAATGAAAACCTATTTGAAGAAATAGTGACTGAAAACTTCCCACACCTGGTGAAAGAAATTGACTTAGGAGTCCAAGAAGCGCACCGAACCCCAATATATAGGAACCCTAAGAGGACCACACCAAGGCACATCATAATTAAAATGCCAAGAGCAAAAGACAAAGAGAGAATATTAAAAGCAGCAAGAGAGAAACAGTTGGTTACCTATAGGGGAGCACCCATAGGATTGTCAGCGGATTTCTCAACAGAAACGATGCAGGCCAGACGGGAGTGGCAAGAAATATTCAAAGTGATGAACAGGAAGAATCTACAACCAAGATTATTCTATCCAGCAAAGCTATCATTCAGAATTGAAGGCCAGATGAAGTGCTTCGCAGATAAGAAAAAGCTAAAGGAGTTCATCACCACCAAACCAATATTATATGAAATGCTGAAAGATATTCTTTAAGAAGAGGAAGAAGAAAAAGATAAAAGTGTAAATTATGAACAACAAATACACATCTATCAACAAATGAATCTAAAAACCAAGTGAATTAATAAGCTGATGAACAGGATAAACTGGTGAATGTAACAGAATCACGGACATAGAGAGGGAATGGACTGACAGCTCTTGGGGAGAAAGGGGGTGTGGGAAGTGCAGCAAGAGACTGGACAAAAATCATGCAACTATGGGAGAGGACAGTGGAGGGGGGTGAAGGCGGAGGGTGGGATGGGTACCAGGGGAACTATAGGAGGGAAAAAAAAAAAAGGGAACGATGTAATTAATAAACTGAATAATAAAGATTAAAAAAATAAAAAAAAATAAAAAAAAAGATTAAGAATGAGACAGACAATAGTGGTTATGCTAAGAGTTAAATATAAGGCGATCCAGTAGAAGGGATTACATTCTTTCATGTCCTTTTTAAATTGTTGCCAGGCATCTAAGAAATTAGTTTGTAAGTTGAATGGGATAATTGTACAATATGCTATGGTAATTCTGAAATATCAAAGTTTGTGTTACCTTTACCCCAAGCACAGGTAGGTGATTTTTTATTGATTCCCAAGAGTGTAAGGTACTATTATCGGGAACAGGGGTAACACAAATCTGGAAAAATTATAATGACACTACAAGGATATTCTTTGCTCTAGGCTGTGGATTTAATCACCCATCCATAAGGCTGTAGACTTTAGTGGCAATAATTGTATCTCAAACTGGCTGTCAATTCTTTTTTGTATGAACAAGGTCTTAGTTACATTTTCCTTAACTTGTTCAAACTGAGGAGTTTGAAGTTTGTACTATGCATGAAGCAGCAGTTTCCACAGAAGTAAGTGACATTACAAGGACAAGGAATCCTGTGATTAACATTCCAATAAATCTTTTTTTTTGTCATTTTAAGATTTTTAATAGGTCATGTAACAGTTCATGAGATTCCTAAGATTCGGTTAGGAAACAGAGCGAAAGCAGGTTGTTTTAAAATCGTGAGGGAATATTTTTGGAATGTAGAATTAATACAATGGGATAATGTGCAGCCAGTCCATGACACCTCATACAGATGGCTTGTTGCATCTGGATGGAGCCTGAGAAGAGTACAAAAGGATTGCATACACAAGGAGTGGCCAATACTGTCTGATTGGGAGTTCCCCATAAGATATGAATGGAATTGTCTGAGGTATAGTTAAAACTATACCATTTTTATATGTGCAAGTGCAGCAGCTAATTTTCATTGTGTATTTTGTAGGGGCCAATTATCTTATTGTAATTGAGATCCAACACATCCTCCTCCGTACCATGAGATGGAGTGATTAGCTTCAACATATATATAGGATGCCGTCCCCATCCATTTTAGGGTGTGATTGTTATTATATGCAGACCCGTAGGGACTCCAATCCACAAAGGAAAAACTGTTAAGTTTGCTGCTGGTGGGGTGGTCACTGTAACAGTCTTGCCAATTAATTTCTTCCTCTGTGGGGTGCCACTCATAAAACGTTTTACATATGGCTTAGTGTTGGGGGGGTGTCTTAGTAATGTAACATTTTCTGTACCTCTCCCAGGAGCAAGTAGTGATAATAGATGTATTTGGGCTTTTGCTTCCCCCTCCTTTGGTGTCCATGCTAGCCAGAAACCTCTCTTTAGTTCTATACACAAAGGAGCAGTAGTTGAATTCTGTGCCATACAAAAGGGAAGCTGGGTGGTAACTCCCATGTAATTATACTTTACTCATATACTTCCTTGTCCCATCTCTGGTCTCCCTGGATGACCAATGTGCTTGGTATTATTGGTGACTACACTTGGCATGGGATCAGCCCAAGTAAGGGTCTCACCCATGGAGAGTCAGGAACATATGTCCGATATACTTCCCCATTTGCCCCGGTAGTATTACTGCACAGCTAATGACTTCTAGCATGGCAAGAAAGATGTTCTCAGACATTCTTGGGGTTTTGGTCTCCTTACAAATTCGCTCAGCTTTCTGGACCATCTTCACCATTCCCCAGGTCACCTCTGGGCATTTTATTGTCCACCTCATTTTTCTCCCATTCCTTATTTTCAGTGGGTTGCTTGGGGCTGCTGCTACCTGTGATTCAGGTAGTTGATTGTCTGCAGCTGCAGGGCATGGCTCCAGGTGCAAGGTCCTCATTAACCTAGGCAATTCCTCCCCCAGATCTATGTTGAAGTTTAATATTTCTTGCGAGAATCCATGTGGGCTTGGAAGTTTTCTGGAAATACACAAGGTTATCCTTGATCAAATGTTAATAGGGGGTTGGGGCTTTTCATAAACCAGACTCGGAATCTTTCCATTTAACCAGACCTTTTTCCTTTGGCTTATTCTTCTGACATCAGTGTAATTCCATGGGTGTCTTGCCGTAAGCATTACAAGTGAAAAAATTTTAAGTAATTAAGGCTTGATATAGTTTCCTTACAGGAGATTTCTTTACTATTCCCACCTTTTGTTTTTCAAGTTGGGATTTTAGCTGCTGATGTTGGTGTTCTGTAATTGCATGTCCTTGGAAATTATATGGTATTCCTGTAATGTCCTGAATTTTCCACTTTTTACAAAATTGCTGGAAATGACAGCTTGTGTCACTGAGTCATTTTAATTGAGTGATAAATTTGTCATTTTCTTCTGTAGAGATTTTTAGATAATGTCTTAACTAATTAATGCCTTTTAATGATTTCTAAAAAGTCATTTAAAGTTTTAAGGCAATTCTTTTTGTATTTCTACATTTTAAGGTGTAATACACTGACTTTTAACTACAGTTTCTAAATATTTGAAAGGCATTTCCCTCTCTTTCCTCTTAGAATGATCTTTAAGCCACAATTATGGAGTTTCTTTTTAAAAACTTTTACTTTTCTTTATACAGAGCAACAAACTTGGTTTCTTTTCGGATGCTGGCCAATACTGCAATGTATACATTTCAAGTAAAAGTAACTTTTTTTATTTGTGGTATTTCATTAATGGTGAGATTTAATGCCTGAATAATAACTTTTAGTTTACTTTGTAAATAGTAGTGGAAGAAACTTTAGAATTTCTCCTCTTTATTAAGCTTAAAATTTACTTTTAAACAGCCTTTTTTTGGGCTACTTCTCATTTGAATATGTATGCAAATTTTACTTTGGACTTTACTAGAATCAATTGGTCATAAAATATTGCCTTCTCATATAGATGAGTTTATATGAGAACTTGATGTGAAAATCTAATTTATTACATAATTAAATTATGCATCATTATTAAAAAAGTAAAGTAAGCAAACTTATACATTTGACCTCTGAAGTACAGATGCTGCCCCACATCCCAGCCTGTTTGAAGAGCAGTCTCTCTGAGGCATTATGTATGTAACCTTGTTTTGCTCTCCCTTTTCATAGTAACCACTTACTTTGTCTCTGGCACAAGATAAGGGTAGTGGTCTAATCTTTGTTTAAACTTCCCTGAGATTTTATGTCTCTTTTACAACTTTTGCAAATAGTTAACTTTAGAATTTATTTTTCTCTTTCAAAACTTGTTTTTTCCTTCTCATTATATACATTGACCATATTATTATGATCTCTGAAAGCATAATAATCTGGCCACTCAGTGTATATCCTATATAATAAAAGGCTAATACACAAGGCCAGCCAACTGCCTATGTCCCCTCCTCCTGGCCAGACTGACCTGGTGCACAAATTCATGCACCAGGCCTCTAAAATATATATACACTGAGTGGCCAGATTATTATGTGTCAGAGATCATAATAATCTGGCCACTCCGTGTATATAACCTTCATAAATTCCATGCTTTTAAATTAGTCTTCAAACCTTTTTATGTCCTTTAAAAATGCATTTCTACTCTAATATTCATTCTTTATGTAATTAACTTGTATATACCTTCAGTTATCTATCTATCTATCTATCTATCTATCTATCTATCTATCTATCTATCTATCTATAAAGCCAGTGACTGTAACAGCCATAATGATCTTAACAACCAGTCACTATGATGCCCACTGTGGCCAGCAAACTGGCCCAATCGGGGTGGGGCTGGCTGGCCAACCTGATGGCCCCTCCCCCCGCCTGCCTGCCCCTGATTGGACTCTGCCACCCCAATCAAGAATGAGCCTATGGCTAAATGCCCCCTCTTCCTCTGGGTCAGTCCCCTCCCCAATCAGTCCGCCCCACTTTAATAGGCCTGCAGCTCCTCGCCCCCTCCCAGTCCCCCCCTGATCGCACAGCCTCACCCCAATAGGGAGCAGGCTGACTGGACAACCTCCTGCAGCCCCACTCCCAGGCTGGTCATGCCACTGATTGGCCCCACCACCCTGGTCAGTCCACAGCCCCTCCCCCAGCTGGCCCTGCCCCAAATCACCTCCCCACTCCAATAAGGGGCAGGGTTTTTCACCAATCTCCTGCAGCCTCTCGCCCTGCCAGTGGCTTTAATGTTTAAGTATTATTTTATTTTTATTTTCTAAAAACAGGAGTGCCCCCCAAATTTGGGAGGCAACGTTGGAATGCGGTATTTAAGAATTGTCCATTATTATGGAAACATTAACTCTATTGCCCAAACACAGCCTGCATATTTTCCTTGTGTCATTTTTTCCATCTTTTAAAGAAGAAAAAACAGTCTTGGGTTTACTCTATAGCATCTGTGAAGAGATGGGGCTCAGTCCAAAATCAGGCAGGGCACGCCCTCTGTCTGTATGGATACGGAAATCCCATATGCATCCCCAAATTGTGAGAAATGTCTCATTTGTCCAAATTTTATTTTATTTTATTATTATTTTTTAAATTATTTTTTATTGATTTTTTTGCAGTATAATAGTAGTACATGTTTTCCTTTCCCCCTCCCCCTTATCCTCCCCCCAGGCTCCCCCACCCCCCAGCACATATCCCCAGCTTCCCCCCCTCCCCGCCCCAGTGTCTTTCATTCATTGGTTATGTTCATATGCATGCATACAAGTCCTTCAGTTGATCTCCCCCCGCATCCGCCTCCCATCCACCCAAGCCTCCCCCTGTAGCTTGACAGCCTGTTCAAGGCCATCCTGCCTCTATATCAATCACTCTCCCCTGTTTCTTTTCTTCAAAAATATCTTGCCTCTGCATACTAGAAATAAATGTATAAGAACAAAAAATGTTTCAGTCTCAGTTTCAATGTCCAACTTTTCTGAGTCCCAGTTTCAGTGTCAAATAATTCTTTATGTGTATAAGTCAGCAATGGTATCCAGATGGTGGACATATCGTGTCAATGCATGATCCATCCTCTCTGGTTTGGTCCTGGGCTGCCTGCAGACATGCACAGCTGCTGACTGCTAGCATGGCAAGGCGTCGTCAGTGTCCCCCATCTCTGGACCATCCTCGTGACTGGAACAGATCCATCAGTTCCTCACCGTCGCAGGAACCCACATGGTCTTGGAGTTGTTCTCTGAAAACACACAAACACATTCTCGACCAAAAGTTAACAAAGGGATCCTCTATGCAAAATAGACTTGGGATTCTTTTTAATTTTTGCCTAAATGATTTTCCTTTGGCTTATTTTGACACCATGTGTGTTTTTTCATGGGTGTCCTGCAATTGTTTTTACAAATGGAATTTACTTTACTGGAGTAAGAATTTTCTAGATGTATTTTACTTACTCGATATTTTTTTTTCCCTTACATGATATTACCCCGCTGTCCCCTCCCCTTCTTTGATTAATGGGGACTTTTGGAAATTTTATATTGCAGTCTTGATAATTTTAAATTTTAATTTTTGCACACAAAGTGACTGCTTTAGGTTCTTTGGATGTTAGGCAATTTTACAGTGAGATGAACTACTAATAGATTTTTTAGTTAATGTTTTAGGAAAAGCTTTTTGTCCAGTACACTATAATTTTCTTGAGTATTCACATATTTCACTTGGCCAATTTAAATTAATCTGAAAACTTGATTACTATTTTCCTGTCAATTTTAATACTCAAGCAGAAATCTTAGTTTACCCTGTGAATACTAGTGGAAAGGAATATTTGCAATTTTGAGTAGGTCCCGAGCATTCCTGGTAATAGACTGAATTTAGATATAGAGCAGCTATTGCTGGCCGAGTCTCTGTCTGCCACCTGGGTCCCCGTATGAGTTGTGTGTGGGAGGCGAAGCAGCCGTGGAGGTAGGAGACCTCCCTTAGGAGGGTTGAGAATTCAAACTCCTGCAAGGTTTGTGGATGAGGGTCTGTGCCCCACCTCTGTTGACCTTTTAGTTCTCTCCTGTTGGCCCCTCTGCGACTGTGCCTATCTTAGGTTGTTCCTTCCCTGAGGAATCTTACTCATCTCTGGCTAACCAGCCATCCTCCGGGGCCAAACAGGGTGATGTGAGGTTCAGTTCTGTCTCCTTTGTAGTCTATGCCCCCCTGTGGCCTCCACGTCCAGTACCTGCCTTGGGGTCCCCTCACCTGCTGGCAGGGTCCCGGTACTGATCACATATCTCGGGGGACCCAGGTTTCTTCTCCAGAGAGGGCCCAGCTCACACCATTGGTCGAGATACAGATCCATGGTACCAGCTGCCCAAAGGCTTCAGCCACAGCTGGAACTGAAAACTCTGGCATCAGCTGTGTGTATTTGGATAGTAAGAAGAAGGTCCCTCTTGGCAGAAAGGGCAAGAAGGGCCAATATAGAATGCTCGGATCCCTTCCCAGTGCCTTAATTCCTTCTGAAAGGGATTAATTTATTTCCTATCCTTTTTTAAGTTGCTGCCCAACATTCAAAGAATTAGTTTGTAAGTTTATTTTGGGATAATTGTATAATATGCTGTTGTCAAATATCAAATATTATAATGACATTGTAGAATAATATCATGTAAGGGTATTATGGTGTCATGGGAGGTTAAGGAAGGCCTAGCCTAAGGACTGGTCTCCATAGGATATGACAAGCTCTAGGCCATGTCAATTCAATGTCAGACTAGCTGCCATTTTTTAATAATTTTATATAAACTTTGTCAGGGATGTAAAAACACAAATCACTTACCTCAGTTCAAGAGTTCAAGTATATTGACTTTTCCACTTACTCCCACCACCTGCCACTTACCCTGAGGTTTGACATTCTGATGGACTTTTCTCAGTCTCTGGATCCATTCTTGTTCATCAGTCTATGTCATTGATTGTATTCCTCAAATGAGTGAGATCATGTGATATTTGTCTTTCTCTGCCTGGCTAATTTCACTTAGGATAATGCTCTCCAAATCCATCCATGTTGTTACAAATGGTAGGAGCTCCTTCTTTTTTTCCGTGGCGTAGTATTCCATTGTGTAAATGTACCATAGTTTTTTAATCCACTCATCTGCTGATGGGCACTTCGGCTGTTTCCAAATCTTAGCCATGGTAAATTGTGCTGCTATGAACATAGGGGTACATATATCCTTTCTAATTCGCCTTTCTAATTTCTTGGGGTATATTCCTAGGAGTGGGATCACTGGGTCAAATGGGAGCTCCATTTTTAGTTTTTTGAGGAATCTCCATACTGTTCTCCACAAGCTGTACTAGTCTACAATCCCACCAGCAGTGCACGAGAGTTCCTTTTTCTCCGCATCCTCGCCAGCACTTGTCGTTTGTTGATTTGTTGATGTAAGCCATTCTGATAGGTGTGAGATGGTATCGCATAGTCGTTTTGATTTGCATCTCTCTGATAATTAGTGACTTTGAGCACGTTTTCATATGTCTCTGGGCCTTCCTTTTGTCTTCTTTCGTGAAGATTCTATTTAGGACTGTTGCCCATTTTTTTATTGGATCATTTGTCCTCCTTTTATTGAGTTGGGTGAGTTGCCTGTAGATGCTTGAGATTAAACCTTTATCACTAATAACATTTGCAAATATGTTCTCCCATACAGTGGGTTTTCTTGTTGTTTTGTTGATGGTTTCTTTAGCTGTGCAAAAGCTTTTGATGTTGATGTAGTCCCATTTGTTTATTTCTCTTTAGCTTCCATTGCCCTCGGAGCAGTATCATCCAAGAAGTTCTTTTGGCATTTGTCTGAGATTTTTCTTCCTGTAGGTTCCTCTAATATTTTTATGGTTTCCTGTCTTACGTTTAAGTCCTGTATCCATTTTGAGTTTATTTTTGTGTATGGTGTAAGTTGGTGCTCTAGTTTCATTTTTTTGCATGTATCTGTCCAGTTTTCCCAACCGTATTTATTGAAGAGACTGTCTTGACTCCATTTTATGTTCCTGCCTCCTTTGTCAAATATTAATTGAGCATAGTGGATTGGGTTGATATCCGGATTCTCTGTTCTATTCCATTGATCTATATGTCTGTTCTTGTGCCACTACCAGGCTGTTTTAAGAACAGTAGCCTTGTAATACAGCTTGAAATCTGGTATTTAAATCCCACCGACTTTGTGCTTCTTTCTCAGGATTGCTGTGGCTATTCGGGGCCTTTTTTTGTTCCAGATGAATTTTTGGAGAGTTCTTTCTAGCTCTGTGAAATATGCCATTGGTATTTTAATGGGGAGTGCATTAAATTTATAGATTGCTTTGGGTAGTATGGACATTTTAATTATGTTGATTCTCCCAATCCATGAACATGGAATGTTCTTCCACCTGTTTACATCTTCCTCTATCTCTTTTTTCAGTGTCCTGTAGTTTTCCACGAATAAGTCTTTTACCTCCTTAGTTAAGTTTATTCCTAGGTATCTTAATTTTTTTGGTGTGATGGTAAATGGGATTGCTTTTTTAGTCTCTCTTTCTGTAGGTTCACTATTAGTGTATAGAAATGCCATAGATTTCTTGGCATTAATTTTGTAGCCTGCTACATTGATGAACTCATTTATTAAGTCTACTAACTTTTTTATGGAGTCTTTCGGGTTTTTTATGTACAATATCATGTCATCTGCAAATAAGGATAGCTTAACTTCTTCTTTTCCAATTTGGATGCCTTTTATTTCTTCTTCTTGTCTAATTGCAATGGCTAATACTTCCAGTACTATGTTGAACAGGAGTGGTGAAAGTGGGCAACCCTGTCTTGTTCCTGTTCTTAGGGGAAATGGTTATAGTTTTTGCCCATTGAGTATGATGTATGCTGTGGGTTTATCATATATGGCTTTTATTATGTTGAGGTATGATCCTTCTATTCCTACCTTATTGAGAGTTTTTATTAAGAAAGGATGTTGGATTTTGTCAAATGCTTTTTCTGCATCAATTGATATGACTATGTGATTTTTATCTCTCAATTTGTTTATGTGATGTATCACATTTATTGATTTGCGGATATTGTATCATTCTTGCATTCCTGGGATAAATCCTACTTGGTCATGGTGTATGATCTTTCTGATGTACTCCTGGATCCGATTTGCTATAATTTTATTGAGGATTTTGGCATCTATATTTATGAGGGATATTGGCCTGTAATTCTCTTTCATTGTGTAGTCTTTATCTGGTTTTGGTATTAGGGTGATGTTAGCTTCATAGAAGGAGTTTGGATGTGTTCCATCCTCTTGAATTTTCTGGAATAGTCTGAGGTGTATAGGTTTTAGATCTTCCTTGAATTTTCAGTAAAACTCCCCTGTGAAGCCGTCTGGCCCTGGGCTTTTGTTTGCTGGGAGCTTTATGATGACTGCTTCAATTTCTTCCACAGTTATTGGTCTATTGAGTTGTTTAGATTCTTCTTGATTGAGTTTTGGGAGGTTATATTTTTCTAGAAACATATCCATTTCCTCCAGGTTGTCCAATTTGTTGGAGTAGAGTTGTTCATAGTATTTTTTAACAATCCTTTGTATTTCAATGGGGTCTGTTGTTATTTCATCTCTTTCATTTCTGATTTTATTTATTAGGGTCCTCTCTCTTTGCTTCTTGGTGAGTCTGGCTAGAGGTTCATCAATCTTGTTTATCCTTTCAAAGAACCAGCTCTTGGTTTCGTTGATCTTCTGTATTGTTTCTTTGGTCTCTATGTCATTTATTTCTGCTCTGATCTTTACTATTTCCTTCCTTCTGCTTACACTGGGCTTTTCTTGTTGCTTTCTTTCTAACTCTTTGAGTTGTTGGGTTAGATAATTTATTGCCGCTATTCCTAGTTTTTTGCAGTAGGATTGTAGAGCTATGAACTTCCCTCTCAGAACTGCTTTCACTGTGTCCCATAGATTTTGGATTGTTGTGCTATCATTGTCATTTGTTTCCATGATGTTTTCTATCTCTTCCTTAATCTCTCTAGTAACCCAGTCATAGTTTAATAGCATGCTGTTTAGTCTCCATGTGTTCGATTTCTTTGGATTGTTTCTATTGTAGTTGATTTCCAGCTTTATGCCACTGTGATCTGAGAATATACTTGATATGATTTCTATCTTCTTGAATTTGGAGAGACTTTGCCTATGACCCAACACATGGTCTATCTTTGAGAATGACCCATGGGCACTTGAAAAGAATGTATATTCTGTGGCTTTCGTGTGAAATGATCTGAAGATGTCAATTAATTCCATCTGGTCCAGTGAGTCATTGAGAATTGATGTTTCTTTACTGATTTTTTGTTTAGAGGATCTGTCCAATGGTGATAATGGGGTATTAAAGTCTCCTACTATGATTGTATTGCTGTCTATCTCTCCCTTGATGTCCTCTAGGAGTTTTTGTATATATTTGGGTGCTCCTGTATTGGGTGCGTATATGTTTACAAGAGTTATTTCTTCTTGTTGAATTGCTCCCTTTAGTATTATGAAGTGGCCTTCTTTATCTCTTGTTATGTCTTTCACTTTGAGATCTAATTTGTCAGATATAAGTATGGCTACCCCAGCATTTTTTCCATTTCCATTCGCCTGAATAACTTTTTTCCAACCTTTCATCCTCAGTCTGTGTGCGTCTTTTTTTCGGAGGTGGGTTTCTTGTAGACAGCAGATACATGGGTTGTGTTTTCTTATCCAGTCTATTACCCTATGTCTTTTGATTGGAGCATTTAAACCGTTTACATTTAAAGTTATTATTGATAGGTGCTTATATGTTGCCATTTTTGTTCTTTGCCCCTGTGTTCCTTCTTTGCTTCCTATTTCTTTTTACAGCAGATCTTTTAGCATTTCTTGCATTGCTGGTTTGGTGGTGACGAATTCCCTTAGTCCTTTTTTATCTGTGAAGCTCCTGATTTGACCTTCAATTTTGATTGAGAGCCTTGCTGCGTACAGTATTCTAGGATTCAGACCCTTCCTTTGCATGACTTTGTAGATTTCATTCCACTGCCTTCTGGCCTGATAGGTTTCTGTTGAGAGATCACTTGTTAGTCTGATGGGTGTTCCTTTGTAGGTGACTTTCTGTCTCTCTCTGGCAGCTTTTAAGATTCTTACTTTGTCATTGGTGTTTGCCAATTTAATTATAATGTGCCTTGGCGTAGGTCTTTTGGGGTTTATTTTGCTATGGACTCTGTGAGCTTCTTGGATTTGTGTGGGTTTTTCCTTTCCTATACCAGGAAAGTTTTCTGTCATTATTTCTTCCAACAGGTTTTCTATTCCTTGCTCAGTTTCCTGACCTTCTGGAAGCCCAATTATACGGATGTTGTTTTTTTTCATGTTGTCCCAAAGTTCTCTTAGGCTCTCCTCTTGCTTTTTTATTTTTTTTTCTAGAAGCTGCTCTACTTGGTTATTTTTTCCTACTTGGTCTTCTAGCTCACTGATGCGATCCTCTGCTTCTTCTAGTCTACTCTTAATACTTTCTATTGAGTTCTTTACTTCAGCAATGTCACTTTTCATTTCTTCTTGGCTCCTCTTCATTTCTTCATGGCTCTTCATCATTTCTTCCTGGGTCTTCCTCATTTCCTCTTGGTTCTTACTCATATTATCAAATTTGTCTTCCATTCTTTTCAGCCACCTTAAGACCATTTCTCTGAATTCTTTCTCTGACAGGTTGTTAACTTCCATTTCGTTTACCTCCTTTTCTGGCGAGCCTTGCTTTCCTTTCATATGTGGGCTATTTCTTTGTCTTCCCATGGTCTCTCTTCTCTGTGTATCTGGTTATGTAGTTCTCACTCTCCTGCGTTGATTTAAAGGCACAAAATACAACACAACCAGGTGCCACGTACCAGGCACTGAACCGGAATGTAGTCAAAGTAATTGTAATTCCAAATAAAGGTGACCACCAGAGAAAGGCAAATTCGGTGATAGGTGGGAAAAAAGAAAGAGAACCTCCCCCAGACCCACACAGACACTCACACACCCACACTCACACAAAAAAGAAAGAGACCCCCCCACGCACATACACTCACAAAAAAGAAAGACAGGAATGCCAAAATGATAATGGGAAAAGGGGGAGAAGAAAAAAAAAGAAATAAAAGGAGTAAATTATAAATGTGGGGTGAAAACTCCTATAGGACAGCCCCTAATCCGAACCAAAACCTGCAACAAATACTTGGAGATTGATACAAATTACATACAACTACTAATATCAAGAGAGGTGAGGGAACAATGACGGACTGTGAAATAAAAACATGGCGAAAAACATGTTTTATAACACTCCTGGGTGTGGGTGTCCATTTTACAGGTTCACCAAAAGACTTAGTAATTAATGGGCTGGGGCCTTTTTTAGTTACCTCCCTTTGTCTAGGGAATTTTCTTAAAACCTGTGTTATCAACCACATGTACTGCTCATACTCTCTCCCCATTCCCACATTCTGTTTGCTCTGGGGAAATTTAGTAACAGCCTTCCCACCTACTGTTTCTTTTCTATTAAATTAAATTAAAGGCGTGCTTAATAGACTTACAATAAACAAATGAAATCAAGCAGCAAAGACAGATAAAAGCAACAATCAACAGACAAGTGCCCATAACACATAGATAAGACTTAATAAATGAGAGTTTTTCTCATGGGTTTTTCAGATGTTCTACGTTGCCTGGGACTTACAGTCAGAATTCAGCGTACCAGAATGCAGCCTAGATGTTAGCCAGTTGTTCACAAATTTTATCAAACTCTGCTCTCCATAGCATTGACTGGCGTCCAAACTTATTTTTGCTAAAATCTGCCTGTCCCAAAGGGTCATATGATAGCTTTCAGGCAAAGCATTAAGGAGTCCTTTTGTTAAAGGATTGTTAGCCCCATTTTCTCTAGCTGTTGAGCCTTTCCACACTGGAGGTGGAGGACCTGGGGCTTTAGGTATTACAGACTTTTGATCCCCAATATGAATTGGGCATAATGCACTTCGAACAAGAGCCTGCCTAGCTAAAGATGACAAGGGCACTCCTTTTCCTTGAGCTTGATTTAAGATAGTACCTTTTGAAAATTTTTTTATGTTTTCAATATATTAAAAAGTAACAGTACAAAAATGCTAGTTATTAAAAAGGATCCAAATATATCAAGAAGTGAATTTGTGTAAACAAGTTCTACAATTAAAGGGAAACATCTTGATACGTAAAAAGTTTTAACAGGATTTAAAATTTTAAAAATCAGAATGTGTAAGACTTAACTGTTTCAAATGTTCAAACATAAAGACAACATGTACAATTCCTATAATAAAATGTGTCCTTGCACACATACCCTGGGCACTTAAAAAAAATTGTAAATTTTTAAAGTTTGAGTAATAGAGGCAGCACTTCAAGGCTTTGTGAACCTTTCCCCAAACAAGCATACTTTCAGTAAATCCTTTTATCTGACTCTGCATTTGCATTTTTGTTCTTCCTGAAAAGGAGAATTTACACTAATACTGAATTTTTAATTAAAAAAACACATTTAGAGATATTTAACTTCCAGAGTGACTTCAGTTATTCAGTCAAACATGATTTAATGAGAAAATTCTAATATTTAGAATGAAATAGGAAGCGTAGATTTACACTTGATATTCAATTAGGGAAAAACTCAAAGAGCATGTCACAGAACTTACACTTACATTCTCCATGAAGTTAAACAATATGATTATTTCCAAACTTTACCAATAATCTTTTTCACATGTTAGTAAAATGAATCATTGAAATTACATTTTCTCATTTGTTAACAAAATACTACTGTATTTTAGACTACCAACTTAAATATTTTCTATCATATACACAAATTGTGATTCACGAATAAGCAGGTTCTTGCAATACAATAGATAATAGATCATTAAAATATTTGCTTCATGATACAACCAATGCATATAACATGTGCCTTCCTCAAGTTCTAAAACGATTAGGAACTGTGAAACTTTCTTTTCATAAAACCCTTTCCTCTTCATGAAACCCTGAGGTGAAAGGTTACCAATGTAAAAACTTATCACAAGTATTCTCATTTCTGTATCAGACTATAGCTATGTTTAAAAATTTTTATAAAGAAATGTGGCATCTTATAAAACTGCTTTGTACAGTTTTATCAAAACATTCCCAGACCAACTTAGTCCAAAGGGCCTGGGATGACCCTATAAAACCAATGTCCTTTGAACACTTGTTAGTTTTGAGGTTAATGCCACCTTCCAGCTCTACTGCTGTCTCTTCTGTTACCGGGGTCATGGCTCCAGCCATCGCGGTTCCTGTCTTCATAGAAGTAATCGTCTCTGTGTCCTCTGTAATGCTGTTCACGGCTGTAGTGTCTGTCTACTGCGGAGGGATGAGAACTGTGCCTGGTTTTACGCAGTGAAGATGGTGTATCTTGACGCCACTGGGAGCTTGAAGACTGGTTATGACTATGATTATGTGACTGAACTGATGGGGAAAATCCTGACTGATCAAGATGTGGAGAACCAAATTTCCCGCCCTATGGCATCTGCCTCAAAACGTTGTTCATCGCTGCTTGTTTCTGAAAATTTTCTGGAGAAGAGAAAGAGCTCTGGATTATCTGTGGTGATGGAGTCATGTTATCCACAGTCCTTTCATGACTGTTAGGAGATACAGAGGCAGGGCTTGAATTTTCAACATGATGCTGGGAATATGACAAACTAACATCCTGTGAGGCATGGCTACTTCCTGATCTAAACTGAATTTTGATGGGCCTTCCAAAAAGTTTTATTCCTTTAAGTAGATTCATTGCATAAGGAACAGATACTTCATGTTTGAAATTCACAAATGCAAACTGCTTTGGTTTACCATCCTTATCTTTTGGAATTTTCACTTTTATTACTTGCCCAGCCTGGTGGAAAAGCTCGAAAAGAAGCTCCTCGGTCACTTTAGTTTCTAGGTTGCCCACAAAGAGGGTATGATCCGCTGCCGCCCCCATCTCGGCACCCCCTCCCGTGAGAGGCCGAGGGGTCCTCACTCCCTTTTGAAATTTTAATTCCTTTATCTTTGAGTATTTAAGCTAAGAATTTACAATGATGTTTTTACCTTTTAATCAAATTATTCCCCATTTTAGCCTGGCTAAAATAAAAGATGTTTCTGCCCACTTACGGTTTGTAACTTCTGAAGTTGGCATGGGCTTTGTACACTGTGAATTTCCCCACCTTTTTGGTGATTTTTCCACCTTTCTGGTGAACTTCGTTTTTCGCTTCTGCAAATCTTCTCTAGGTCCCCTTCGAGGCACCAGATGTAAATGCCACATCTATTTGTGGCTAGGGTTCAGAATCTGGAAAAGGGGCTGTGCACAAACGAATACACTAGACATGAAATATGAGTATAGAAGGCATTGGTGGGTGGGCAGGCAGAAAACCCTTCTTTAGTGGAAAGGCTTCACTGTGGCTCAGGCCCTGTTAGCTTTTATTCAGTTTTAGAATACACATTTTGGCCTTAGCCAGGCAGGCTATATGTAGCAGACAGACTATCTTAAAGTCAGTAAATATTAGTAAAGATTTATTTTGAGACTATTATGTCAGGAAATTGCTTGAGCCACCATTGTCTCAACAGAACAATCAGTGCATAGCTTTTAGCCTTTGCTAAAGCTCAAAGTCCATCAGCCTTCCAAGTCCCCTGTTGGCAATGGATAGCTTCCAGCAAAAGACTTTATAAAAAAAAGAAAAACAAAAAAACCAAGAGGACAGGTTTGGAAAGCGTTGGGTTGGTGAATGAGTAGAGGTGCTGGTAGACTTGTGTGCTTGGATAGGGCCTGCAGGTTCTGTGCCCCTTAACATATACCTTGCCATGTATATCTCTTCTGTCTATTCCTTAGTTACAGTCTTTCATAATAAACTGGTAATTTAGAAAGAAAAATATTTCTGAGTTTTGTGATCTGCTATAGCAAATTAACTGGACCCAAGGAGAAAGGTTGGTGGAACTTCCAGTCTATAGCTAATCAGTTAGAAGCACAGGTGATAATGTGGATTTGCAATTGGCTTCTGAAAGGTGGGTATCTTGTCTTGTGAGATTAAACCTGTGGAATTCGATGCTGTCTCAGACTATATAAC
Organism: Antrozous pallidus; assembly: GCA_027563665.1. Classification (NCBI taxonomy): domain Eukaryota; kingdom Metazoa; phylum Chordata; class Mammalia; order Chiroptera; family Vespertilionidae; genus Antrozous; species Antrozous pallidus. The sequence continues at coordinate 116,789,728 of CM050514.1, forward strand.
ATCAGACTTGAGTTCAGTTGAATTGTTTGATGGTGTGGCGGAGACACACACACACAGCTATAGACTAACATACTTTATTTAATGTATTTAGGACTTTAAACAACTAAATCTTCAATAGGAAATATTTTTAATTCCTTGACCAAAATTATTTTTATAACATAAGAGAGTATTTTTGTTGTTTGAGTAGAACTCTTTTCCTTCTTACTCCGAATATAATCTGAGGCAAACTTACAATATAAAAAAGAAACATTCTAAGAATAAGTTCCTTAGTTAATTTCTTTGTATTTTAAATTATTGTTTTTAAAGGGTATGTTTTTATTGCTTTTAGAGAAAGGGAGAGGGATAGAGAGAGAGAAACAGCAATTAGGGTGAAACATTCATTGGCCACCTTCTCCACGTGCCCTACTAGGGATGTAGCCTGCAACCTGGGGGTGTGCCCTGACCAGGAATCGTGTGGTGACCTCTCCTTTCATGGGTTGCTGCTAAACTACTGAGCCACACTGGCTGGGCAAATATTTTATATTTTATTTTTTTATTTTTATTTTTAATTTTATTTATTTATTTTTTATCTTTATTGTTCAGTTTATTAATTACATTGTTCCCCCTTTTTCCCCCCATAGCTCCCCTCCACCCGGTACCCATCCGTCCCTCTGCCCTCCCCCCCTCCCCCCACTGTCCTCTCCCATAGGTGCATGATTTTTGTACAGTCTCTCTTTTTTTTTTTTTTAATATATTTTATTGATTTTTTACAGAGCAGAAGGGAGAGGGATAGAAAGTCAGAAACATCGATGAGAGAGAGACATCGATCAGCTGCCTCTTGCACGCCCCCTACTGGGGATGTGCCCACAGCCAAGGTACATGCCCTTGCCGGAATTGAACCCGGGACCCTTCAGTCTGCAGTCCGACGCTCTATCCACTGAACCAAACCGGTCTCGGCTGTACAGTCTCTTGATGCACCTCCCACACCGCTTTTCTCCCCAAGAATTGTCAGTCCATGCCCTCTCTATGTCCATGATTCTGTTATATTCACTAGTTTATCCTGTTCATCAGATTATTAATTCACTTGATTTTTAGATTCACTTGTTGATAGATGTGTATTTGTTGTTCATAATTTACACTTTTATCTTTTTCTTCTTCCTCTTCTTAAAGAATATCTTTCAGCATTTCATATAATATTGGTTTGGTGCTGATAAACTCCTTTAGCTTTTTCTTATCTGCGAAGCACTTCATCTGACCTTCAATTCTGAATGATAGCTTTGCTGGATAGGGTAATCTTGGTTGTAGATTCTTGCTATTCATCACTTTGAATATTTCTTGCCACTCCCGTCTGGCCTGCATCGTTTCTGTTGAGAAATCCAATGACAGTCGTATGGGTGCTCCCTTATAGGTAACCAACTGTTTCTCTCTTGCTGCTTTTAATATTCTCTCTTTGTCTTTTGCTCTTGGCATTTTAATTATGATGTGCCTTGGTGTGGTCCTCTTAGGGTTCCTATATATTGGGGTTCAGTGCGCTTCTTGGACTCCTAAGTCAATTTCTTTCACCAGGTGTAGGAAGATTTTGGTCACTATTTCTTCAAATAGGTTTTCATTGTCTTGCTCTCTCTCTTTTTCTGACACCCCTATAATTTGGATGTTGGTATGCTTGAGGTTGTCCCAGAGGCCCCTTACACTATCTTCAGTTTTTTGGAATCTTTTGGTTTCTTGCTTTTTCATCTGAGTGGGTTTTACCTCTTTGTATTTCAAATCTTTAACTTGGTTCTTGGGGTGCTCTAGAGTACTTATAGGTCTTTCTATAATATTTTTTATTTCAGTCAGTCTATGCTTAATTTCTGGTTGGTCCTTTTTCATATCCTTGAGAGTCTTGCTCATATCCTTGTAGGACTCATTCATTTCCATGTTGATCTTGTTCATTTCTTTGTAGGTCTCATTCATATCCTTGAGGGTCTCGTTCATTTTCTTGTAGGTCTTGCTTATTTCCTTATAGGTCTGGACCTTTTCCAGGAGCCTCTTGAAAAACCCTATAACCATGGTTTTGAATTTCATGTCCAGTTGTTTTTTTTCCCTCCATTTCTTTCACATCTAATTTCTTTTCATGTCTCTGCATGGTACCTGCTTCCCTGAGTTGGTCAATTAGATTTGTGTGGTAGCTGTCCTACAAGGGACAGTGGCTCAGCCTCCCCAGTTACCTGAGGTGGATATGGGTTGCACAGTCTTGCTAAAGTTAAGCTCAGATTAATCATTGTTAGCACTGGAGGGGTTGACCTCCGGGCCAATTATCTGTGATGTTCAGCTGTGCTCAGGTTGGATGGGCGGAGTCTCTGGGCCAAGCAGGTAGCATCAGCTCTGCCCTATGCGGCCCCAGGGACTCTGTGCCGGGGGCAATGGCCGCCAGCACCTCTGAGAGAAAGCCGCTGCCAAGCTCCACCGGCTGCCGGGGAATTTAGACTCTCCCCAAATGAGTCTGCACACCCAACGTCTCACCCAGGGTCGCAAAACAATGCAGTCTGACGGTTTCCCGAATGAAAGAGCAAGTCTCGAGCGCTCTCTGCGCAGACAGGCAGCTGCGCTGTTCCCAAGTTCACACGCACTCTGCACAAGCTCGCCTTCTCCACAAGCCAGCAGACCCGGCAGCACCCGAGCTTCGGTGTGCCCTCCCACTGTCCAGTTTTCACCCCGTGTGATAGTGGGTTCCCTGGACTTCACCCAGAGCAGGAGAATCAGTCCAGTGGGACGTCTTTGTCTCCCCGTTCTAGAAAACTGGCCAGTTTTCAGCCTCCTGCCCTATCTGCTGGCGAGCGCTCCAAACCTCTCTCCGCGCGCGTATCTTCAACGCTGTCCGTCGCTGCTCCTCCGAGTCACAGTGTCTTATCTTCACTTTTATTTGTGAAATTTTCACTCGACGAGCTTTCTGGTGATTCTGGATGGTGTTTGTTCTTTCGTTAAGTTGTAGTTTTAAACTTGCTGTGTATGGCGCCACGATAGGTGTTTTACCTATGCCACCTTCTTGGTTCTCCTGCCTGGGCAAATATTTTAAAATATTTTTTCAATCTTCTAGCTAATTAAATTATCTAATAGTGGTAGAATGCATGAAGTACCCTTAAGAGGCTCTTAGCATTTTATAATAATTTGACAACCACTGGTTGGGAATTAGAGGACTTTATGAAGAGATTTTATTTACCTATACCCTTGGGAAAGTTAATTAACCTTATTAAGTCCTTTATTTTCAGCTATAAAAGTAGGAATAGTTTTAATTTTTATTTGACCTGACCAGATTGGGAAGCTTTATGAGAGCAGGAACACGAGAAAACCCATGCCATGGAAAAGTGGGAAGAACCTAGATTAGGAATCTAGAGCCTCAGGTTTGAGTCCAGGTTGTGCGAATGCCTAACTGTACAACTAGAACAAGTTATCAATATGGCTAGTTTTTTTCCTTCTGTTTTCATTGCTTTCTTCTTTCAGCAAATATTTTTTTGGCAGCAGACACTGATTCAAGCACTATTTTAGGTACCGTAACTACACCAGGGATTGACACAGAATAAGTCTCTGCTCTCATACCTTTCTTTGAAGTAGCAGAATGTAGTAGTTAAGGGTGTGGTTTCTGGGGACTGCCTGCCATGGTGTTAATGCCAGCTTTATCACTTACTAGCTGTGTGACTTGGACTACTGGTATGTTATCTAATATCTCTGTGCCTCACTTTTCTGATCTGTAAATGGTAATAATAATATTTAACTCATTGGGTTTTTGTGAGGATTGAGTGAATTATGACATAAAATATTTAGAAGACTGCCTGGTTCTTCGTAATCATTTAATAGTTATTTAGCTATTACTATTATTACTAGAGGCCCGGTGCACAAAATTTGTGCATGGGAGTGGGGTGGGAGTGTCCCTCAGCTCAGCCTGCACCCTCTCCAATCTGGGACCCGTTGGAGGAACAGGCCTAAATGGGCAGTCAGACATCCCTCTCACAATCCAGGACTGCTGCCTCCCAACTGCTCGCCTGCCTGCCTTCCTGATTGCCCCTAATTGCTTCTTCCTGCCAGCCTGATCACCCCCTAACCACTCTCCTGCCAGCCTGAATGATGCCTAACTGCTCCCCTGCCAGCCTGTTTGCCCCTAAATTCCTTCCCCTGCAGGCTTAATCGCCCCCACTGTCCTCCCTTGCAGGCCTGAGCCCTCCCAACTGCCCTCCCCTGCTGGCCGTCTTGTGGTGGCCATCTTGTGTCCACAAGGGGGGCAGGATCTTTGACCACATGGAATCAGCCATCTTGTGTGTTGGAGTGATGGTCAATTTGCATATTACTATTATCATATAGGATAGAGGCCTGGTGCACAGGTTGGGGCTGGCTGGTTTGCCCTGAAGGGTGTCCCAGATCAGGGTGGGGGTTCCCTTGGGGCGTGGGGTGGCCTGGACCAGGGGCCTATGATGGTTTGCAGGTCGGCCATGTCCCTGGCAATCCAAGCAGAGGCCCTGGTATCTGGGATTTATTTATCTTCTACAATTGAATCTTTGTAGCCTGGAGCGGAGTCAAGCCTTCTGCTCGCTCCGTGGCTACAGCCATTTCTGTTGGGATTTATTTATTTTCTATAATTGAAACTTTGTAGCCTTACGTGGAGGCCTGGGCCGTCCAGGGCAGGTGGAAAGCTTGGCGTCCTCCATCTCCCGGAGCAATTCAAGCCTCCTGCTCTCTTTAGTTCTGTGGCTGTCATCATTTTTATTTATCTTCTATCATTGAACCTTTGTAGCATGGAGTGGAGGCCTGAGCTGGCAAGGGCAGCCGGAAAGCTTGGCTTTTGCCAGGGAAACCCAAGCCTCCCTCCTGCTCTCTGTGGCCGCAGCCATCGTGATTGGGTTTATTTGCATATCCACTCCTGATTGGCTGGTGGGCATGGCTTGTGGGAGGTATGGTCAATTTGCATATTACTCTTATTAAATAGAATTGCTACTATTATTATTACATTCTAGGGTGGGAGGAAGGAAATGAACACAAAGAGATATGCTGTATGTCAAGTAGAAACAGGTACTATGGAAAAACATGTTTGGCTAAAGGAATAAAAATTGATAAGGCTGAGGAGAGGGCTCTTTTAAATAGGGTGGTCAAAGAAGACTTCTATTCTATGTATGAGGCTTTGACATTTAAGCATAAGTCTAAAGTGAGAGTTTGAGGAGGAGTTTTTCAAGGAAAGGGAACAGCAAACAGAAAGCTGGAAGATAGAGCAGATTTGGCATTTCAAGATGTGGCAGTTGCTGGAATTAATTGAGCAAGGGTCAGAGAGAGTGGTAAGGGATGAAGTTAGAGCGGGAGCCAGGGGCCAGATCCTGTAGGACTCTTGGAATTTTTTCTATATGGGTTTTATGTAGAAATGTAAGGTGATCTGACATATTTTTAAATGATCACTTCGGCTGCGATTCTTTTTGAGAATAGGCTGCAAGGAAAAGATGGGCAAGAGTGCCAGCAGAATGTGGCTGCAGCAGAAAGGAAGAGGTGATGGTGACCTGGAGTGTTGGCAGTGATTGTGTTGAGAAGTGATAGAATTATGGACTTGTTTTGAAGTTGATAGGATTTGTTATGAGGAATAAAGGAAAGGGGAGAGTCAAGGATGACTCCAAGATATCTACCCTGAGAAACTAGGTGAATAGTTTTACTATTTACAGAAATGAGAAAGACTCGGAGTAGAATACCAATTGAAAATATTAAATTTGAAACATCTGTTATGCAATCAAGTAGATATATCAGACAGGCAATTGGATATGTGACTCTGGAGAGTTTTGGCTGCCTATGTAAAGTATGATGTCTGTGATATCATGATAATACTATTTGGCAGTGTGTACCTCATGGAGTTATTTTGTATTTCTAAAAATATTTTGTGAACTATATTTGGTGTTGCAGAGTCATATTTGCATACATCATTGTCCCTCTTCTTAATCTTCTGACTAAAATGAGTTTTTAACACCTCTTTAGGTTTAAGTCAAAGATGTTATGTTACTTGCAATAATTGTAAGCCAGTAGTTATAACCCAAAAGTTTCTCTTTGAGTGTATCAGAGTATCTTCATGAAAGAGTAAAACATTCCTTTTACAAAGGATATATAATTTCAAGTTTTAATTATCAAATAAATTAAATTGTCAATTGTGTGATAGAGGAAGATCTCTTTGTAAGCTAGAAAATACTTTCATAAAACGTATAAGATTACATGAGTACCTCTCCAGCTATTAAAACGATGGGGTGGATCTTTATTGACATAACAGGATCTCTTAAGTTTATTACTGAGTGGAAGAAAAGCTTACCAGTGCCCCATTATTACATGATCCTGTTGGTGTAACCATAAAATTTTATTCCCATTGATATAAAAATAGTGATTAAATATTTCTTTACTTACCATTTTGGTTCCTGCCTTCTGGGGCTTATATGGTGTGTGTGTGTGTGTGTGTGTGTGTGTGTGTGTGTGTGTGTGTGTGTGTGTGAGTGAGAAGGAAAGAGAGAGGGAAACCGAGAGAGAGAGGAGAGAAAATGAATGGGAATGAATGATTATATTTTTTTAAACCAATCTGGAAGTGAAAAAATGTATCCTACCAAGGAATACCAAGATATGTCTTTATTAGGATTAAAGAAAAACACATTAGTGGTTGCTGAGCTTGGGTGCATGGGTTGCTGAGATTGAAGGCATTGGAGGCACAAAGGAATTTTTTGGAGGGGTGATAGAACATTCTATATTTTGATTGTGGTGGTGGCTACATAATTACATGTCTTTGTCAAAAGAAAAGTGCCCTGGTAGGGTGGCTCAGTTGGTTGGAATGTCATCCTATGCATCAAAGGGTTTGACTCCTGGTCAGGACACATACCTAAGTTTTGGGTTCGATCCGCAGTGGGCACATGCAAGAGACAGCCAATCGATGTTTCTCACATTGATGATTCCTCATCTCTCCCTCTAAAATCTGTAAACAAAACAAAACAAACAAAACCCCCAAAGATTTACCAAATAAAGCCTTTGTCTTTGGCTGGAAAGGATTATGGCTGTGTTCTGTTTTCTTCTTGTGTTCTCCCCGCCTTTAAACATAATGAATACGAATTTTTTAAAGAAATATAGGACAGAGTTATTGGGAAAAATATTACAAAAGAAAACAACCACTTTGTCTAAAGCCAGATCTGTTAAATTAACTCACAGCTACCATTAAGGCTGCTTTTTCGAAGGTAACATTAAGGAGATTGTTTTATTTCTCTTCCTGAGTAATAGGTATTTTTTTTTTCTTTTGGCATTTGATTTTGGTTTTGTAATGTATGTATAAGGATCAAATTTCTTACGAAACCAAATCACAACCCAAACACAAAGATTTACCATGAAATCCAAGATTTGGAGGAAGTAGATATTTACCCAGTTTTCCTGTCCTATGCCTTTCTCAATCCGTGCCACCCTTTCACTTTGAAAGTGTATGTGTGCTGTGCTGTCATTTTTCAGACCGGTGTGAAGTGGTCTTTTCTTACATTCTTAGGCTTGCACCTCTCCTGGGAATGGGTATGTAAAAAAGCTTTTTCACTTTTTCATTCAGGAATTAAGTGTGGAAAGAAAACTTAAGTTCTCTCTTCTTCTTTTTCTAATAGTTAACTATATCTATAAAAGATAAGTCAAATGGAAATATTAAAAATAATTATATTTCATTCTCAGGACTATTGAGATAGTATATAATGTATATAAGCAAAACGTTAACTTTCATTACGTAAATGTAGTATTTCTCAGCCACTTTCATGATGCTATAAATCTATTATTGGGAGAATCAACCAATATATGTTTTGAGTTGCATATGCTGGAAGAAAATTAAATTGATTGTACATTAAGTATAGGCTTTTAAGAATAATTTTATTATTTTTTTGTATAGTTGATGTGCTAAAGAAAATTGATATACCGTCTGTCTTTATTGGTGAATCATCAGCTAATTCCCTGAAAGATGAATTCACATATGAAAGAGGGTAAGTAATGGATATAAAAAAATAATAATGTAGATATTAGGTAATGTTAGCTATAATCAAGATTTATTTTAGAATGTTCTCTTGTGCTAAATTATCTCTAAGTCATTTTGATTTTAATACTATTTATACTATTTACTCTATATGGTTACATATTGAAAATATCTTCATGCTAGAGAAATTAAGGCACCAGTTTGCTAAAAAGAACTACTTTTATGGTTTAATGCAACTATTGGTATTTAGAAACAATGTGAACAACATTTATATGACAGTTTTCATTAAGACATATTTATATTTTATTATAGTTTGTTATTTTTATAAACACAGAATCCAAAACACAGTGTATTAAGTAACTTTTACAGAGATAAAAAGTTTGTCTGAGAGTTTGAAAAATTTATTTTGGAATAAAAACATCTATGTGGAAGTTCCCCAAATCACTTAAGGCACAGCTTTCTCAACTAATACAGCTAACACTTCAGAGCTTCCTTCCTGACACAGATCCTGAGATGCATAGGCAGGAACAGGCTTCTGACCAAGAGAAACAATAATAACTATATTAATAATGTTTACTGAGTATCAAGTGCCAGGCGCTCATGAAACTTTTACATTTGTTATCCATTTAATTCTCATAAAAACACTCTAGAGGTTATTGTAACTCTTATTAACTCCATTAGCAAAAGACTGGCACAATGAAATTCAATTATAATCATTTAGGGGGAATAAATCCATGAATATTTGAATTTGAAAATGCATAAGAGGGCTTTCTGTTTACTACTTTTATCATTTACCCTGTTTAGTTTTGATATTTAAAATACAGTTCACTTATTATATTCTCTGAATGTCTTTATTAAGTTAGGGAATGTAATTTTGGATGTTGTATTAAAAATAGTTAATCAAGATGCTATTGCCTGACTGGTGTGGCTCAGTGTTTGAGTGTTGACCTGTAGACCAAGAGGTCATGGTTCAATTCCCAGACAGGACACATGCCTGGGTTGTGGGCTAAATCCCTAGTAGGGGGCATGCAGGAGGCATGAATATCATTATTGATGTTTCTATGTCTCTCTCCCTGCCCCTTCCTCTCTGAAATCAATAAAAATAATTTTAAAAAAGATGCTGTTGTGTCAGCCTGGTTTGTGTAGTTAATGGAGGAGAAGAACTAATATTTGCTTTTACCGTAATATTGTTGTGCCATTTAGAAAAATTCTGTGTATTTTAATATGTATTTTAGAGTCTTGTTTTTAGTTATAAAATCATACTTTTTTTTGGTTGTTAATTCTTACCTGAGGGTATTTTTTTCTACTGATTTTTATTTTTCAAAACTAATTTTAATATATTTTTATTTATTCCAGAGAGGAAGGGAGAGGGAGAGAGAAATAGGAACAAACATCAGTGATAGGAATTATTGATCCGCTACCTCCTCACGTTCCCTACTGGGGTTTGAGCCCGCAACCTGGGCATATGCCCTTGGCCGGGATTGAACCTTTGGCCCACAGGCCTATGCTCTATCCACTGAGGCTAAACCAGCTAGTGCTGTACTGATTTCTAGAGTGGAAGGGAGGGAGGGCGGGAGACAGAGAGAAACATCGATCTGGTGGAGACACATACCTTGGTTGCCTCTCACAGGCCCCAGCCGGAGCCGAAGATTGATCTGACTCTTGATCGGGAATCAAACCCATGACCCTTCAGAGCACAGGCCGATGCTCTGGCCACCGAACAAAACCCTTCAGGGCTAAAATCATCCATCTTTTAACTAAAAACAATACATAGTGTTAAAAATAATACACACCTGCTGGTAAATTATGGGACAATTCAGAAATATAAAGTATATTTAAATGAAATTTCCTATGTTGCTATTCTCTAACAATAGCTACTGTTTTAACCAGTTAACTGTCACCATATTTTGAATTTAATTAAAAAAGATCCACTGCTTGTGTCTATAGATGTTCATAGTGTACAAATGGTTAAGAAACTTTTTAATTGTACCTGTATTTGAATACTCACATTAATGATTGATAATGTCCTCATATACAATACATGGTATTTTATTACTGCTTTATTTACTTAATATTTGAGTTTTTCCATGTTAATTCAAGTTGACAAATTTTCTTATCCCAACTCTTGAGGGATATATTTTGAAATTAAAAATTTTTTAGATTTTTAAAAGATAAGTAACATTTGAAATAACATTTGAGGGAACATCCCATAATCACATTAGATACAGGGTTAATAAAAATAGGTTTACAGTTGTTCATATGGAAAAATATGGATAAATAATAACACTAGGATAAACTGTGTTTTGCATATTCACAATTGTAAAGCTACTTTTGCCCACCCCTGTATATTTGCAGAGAATGTGTATCTTATGTCATTTCAGTTTAGATTGCCTATTAAATTAATTGCAGACATTATTTTAAAAGTTTTTTTAGATTTCAGAATTGTGTTTAAAGGACTAAAGATCTGAACATATAGGTCTGTCCCATACATTTGCCAGCCTGACTTCCTACCTACCTACTTACCCATTCATTAATTTATTCTGCTTTTTGTTACAGTAGCTTTTAAACATGTGTAAAAATAGAGAGATGACTATAATTTTATCATTCATTTTAAAAATTATCAATTCATGGCCAATTTCATTTGGACTGCTCATCTCTGTTTTCTCCCCATATCGTGATTATTATTTTTTGGTGTACATTTTTTTGAATAAATCTTTATTGTTCAGAATATTACAGTAGTTCCTCTCCCCCCCCCCCAAAAAAAAAAAAACTCCCCTCAAACCAGTTCCCACCCTACCCCATGCCCTTACCTCCCCCCATTGTCCTCATCAATAAGTGTAAGATTTTTGTCCAGTTTCTTCCCGCACCACCCCACACCATCTTCCCTCCGAGAATTGTCACTCCACTTTCTTTCTATGCTCCTGATTCTATTATATTAACCAGTTTATTCTGTTCTTCAGATTTTTTTTTTATTCACTTGATTTTTAAATTCACTTGTTGATAGGTATTTGTTGTTAGTTTGTTATTCATAATTTTTATCTTTACCTTTTTCTTCCTCTTCTTAGAGAGTACCATTCAGCTTTTCATATAATTCTGGTTTGTTGGTGATGAACTCCTTTAGTATTTTTCTTGTCTGTGAAGCTCTTTATCTGACCTTCAATTCTGAATGATAGCTTTCCTGTAGACTAATCTTGGTTGTAGGTTCTTGCTGTTCATCACTTTGTATATGTCTTGCCGCTCCTGTCTGGCCTGCATCGTTTCTTTTGAGAAATCAGCTGACAGTCATATGGGTACTCCCTTGTAGGTAACTAACTGTTTTTCTCTTGGTGCTTTTAAGATTCTCTCTCTGTCTTTTATTTTTGCCATTTTAATTGTGATGTGTCTTGATGTGGTCCTCTTTAGGTTCCTCTTGTTTGGGGTTCTCTGTGCTTCCTGGACTTGTATTTCCTTCACCAGGTAGAGGAAGTTATCTGTCATTATTTCTTCAAATATGTTTTCAATAATTTGTTCTTTCTCTTCTTCTGGCACCCCTATAATTTGGATGCTGGTACGCTTGAAGTTGTCCCAGAGGCTCCTTACACTATTTTCATATTTTAGGGTTCTTTTTTCTTTGCTGGTTGGGTGTTTTTTGCTTCTTCATATTTCAAATCTTTGACTTGACTCTTGGGATCCTCTAGTCTGCTGTTGCATCTTTATTCTTTATTTCAGTCAGTGCATGCTTAAATTCTGAGTGGTCCTTTTTCATATCCTTGAAGGTCTCACTAAATTTCTTGGACATTTATAGAAGACTAGAGGCTGGGTGCACGAAATTCGTGCTTGGGGCTTGGGGAGTGTCCCTTACCCCAGCCTACACCCTCTCCATTCTGGGACCCCCTCAAAGGATGTCCCACTGCCCATTTAGGCCCGGTCCAGAATCAGTCCTAAATGGGCAGTCGGACATCCTTCTCACAATCCAGGACTGCTGGCTCCAAACTGCTCACCTGCCTGCCTTCCTGATTGCCCCTAACCGCTTCTGCCTGCCAGCCTGATCACCCGCTAACCACTACCCTGCCAGCCTAATTGATGTCTAACTGCCCCTGCTAGCCTGTTTTCCCCCAACTTCCCTCCTCTGCCAGCCTGGTCACCCCTAACTGCCCTCCCTTGCAGGCTTGATCGCCACCAACTGCCCTCTCTTGCAGACCTGATCCCTCCCAACTGCCCTCCCTTGCTGGCTTGATCGCCCACAACTGCCCTCACTTGCAGGGCCTAGAACCTCCTGATGGCCATCTTGTGTCCACATGGGGGCAGACCTCTTGTGTGTTGGAGTGATGGCCAGTCTGCATATTATTCTTTTATTAGATGGGATAGAGGCCTGGTACATGGGTGGGGCCAGCTGGTTTGCCCTGAAGAGTGACCCGGATCAGGGTGGGGGTTCCCTTGGGGTGAGGGGCGGCCTGGGCGAGGGGCCTGTGGAGATTTGCAGGCCAGCCACGCTCCCCAGCGACCCAAGGGGAGGATCTGGGATCTGGCATTAATTTATGTCTACAATTGAAACTTTGTAGCCTGGAGTGGAGCCAAGCCTTCTGCTCGCTTTGTGGCGGGCAGCCATTTCTGTTTGAAACTTTGTAGCCTAGAGTGGAGGCCTAGGCCAGCAACCGCAGACTAAAAGCTTGGCTTCCTCTGTTGCTGGGAAAACCCAAGCCTTCCTCCTGTTCTCAGTGGTGGCATCCATCTTGGTTGGGGTTTATTTGCATAATCTGCTGCTGATTGGCTGATGGGCGTGGCTTTTAGGTGTGGCAAAGGTATGGTCAAGTTTGCATATTACTCTTTTATTGGATAGGATTCTTGAGTAACCTTATAACTGTGGTTTTGAACTCTATGCCCAGTATTTTGCTTTCATTTATTTCTTTCATTTCTGACTTGTTTCTTTGTCTCCACATTTTGGCTGCTTCCCTGTGTTTGTTTCTATGTACTGGGTAGCGGCTAAGTCTCCTTGAGTTGACAGAGTGGCCTTGTGTGGTTGGTGTCCTGTAGGGCCCAGTGTCGCAGCCTCCCCAGTCCCCTGAGGCGGACGCTCTTGGTGCGCCCCTGTGTGGGCTGTGTGCACAGTCTTGTAGTTAACCCTTGATTGCAGTTGGCATCACGGGGAGGAACTGACCTCTGAGGCAATTGGCTCTGGTAACCAGCTGTGTCTACACTGGGAAGATTTGTTTGTTCCAAAGGAGACACCTTTATGGGGCAGAACTTGCTTCAGTAGGGCTTTGGTGCTCACTGAGTCTGCCCCTTAATGTGTGTCTTATGGATGTGAAGATTTGTAATGTGGGATGGTCTCACTCTGGACCACTGGGTACACTGGCTCTTGGGTCTCCAAAGAGCTGCCAGGTCAGCCACTATCTGGGACCGCCCAGCATGTGCTACAGAGAGATCTGCAGATTTCTCCTCTTGCTATGGCGTTTGGAAGTGCCCATTAGAGGCTCAGCTGTGAAGCAAGGCTGCTGCTGCTGCTGCCAGGCAGTGGACCTTCTTTTTGGCATCTCTGGGGCTCTCTGACCCAGCTGCAATTTATTTTAGGTGAAAGAACAGGCCATTCATATGCAAAAGCCAATGCACACAGCTTGGGTGGGTTTGTAAATTTGGTCAGGTGGGGTCTCTGGGAATCAGCAGGGCAGAACAAACAGCCATGGCTATCCTAAACCAGAGAAGTCCCTAGTTCTCTGTGTCCCGCACCCTCTTGCAGGAACAATGATTGCTGCAAGCACCTCTAAGAGTAAGCTGCCATTGCATTCCTGTCCTGACGCCAGACAGTCCAGTTTCTCCCCGAATGTGCCTGGGTCCCCCAGAGTCTCTCCTGGAACTGGAGTTCACAGCAAGTGGTAGCTTGTATCATTCTTCCGGTTTAAAGAAGAGCACATCCAGGTGTCAGCACTTTCTGCTCCTCCACACCTCTTGCCGGTCTCAGTGAGCTATCTTCACCTCTCCAGTTGTGGGACTTTCTCTCAGCCAGCTTTTCCGCAGTTCTGGGTGGTAGTTGTCTTACTGTTTAGTTTGTGTTTTGGATGTGGTTGTGAGAGGCAGCAAGTAGGTGATTATCTATGCCACCATATTGGTTTCTCCTTAGGTATACATTTTTAAAAATTTTTCTTTATTGACTACGGTATTACATGAGTCCTTATCCCCCAATGCGCTCCCCCACCACTCATGCCCTCACCCCCCTAAGTGGCTGTGTCCATTGCTTATGCTTATGTGCATGCATATAATTCCTTTGGTTGATCTTTTCCCCTTACCTCCACCCTCCACTGCCTTCCCTCTCAGGTTTGATGGTCTGATCAATGCTTCTCTGTCTCTGGATCTGTTTTTATTCAGTTTATATTGCTCATTGTATTCCATAAATGAGTGGGATCATGTGACATTTATCTTTCTTCAACTGACTTATTTCACTTAGCATAATGTTCTCCAGGTCCATCCATGCTGTTGCAAATGGTAGGAGTTCCTTCCTTTTTATAGCAGCGTAGTATTCCATTGGGTGGATGTACCATAGTTTTCTAATCCATTCATTTGCTGATGGGCATTTAGGCTGTTTCTAAATCTTAGCTATTGTAAATTGTGCTGCTATGAACATAGGGGTGCATATATCCTTTCTGATTGGTGTTTCTAGTTTCTTGGGATTTATTCCTAGAAGTGGGATCACTGGGTAAAATGGGAGCTCCATTTTTAGTTTTTTGAAGAAACTCCACACTGTTCTCCACAGTGGCTGCACCAGTCTGCAATCCCACCAGCAGTGCAAGAGGATTCCTTTTTCTCCGCATCCTCGACAGCACTTGTCCTTTGTTGAATTGTTGATGATTGCCATTCTGACAGGTGTGACATGGTACCTCATTGTCATTTTGATTTGCATCTCTCAGATGACTAGTGACTTTGAGCATCTTCCCACACCATGATTATTTTGAAGCAAGTTCCAGATACCATTTCAACTGTAAATATCTTAGAATATATTACCAGATGATAAAGTTATATAAAAATATAACCACATTATCATTATTATTCCTTTTATAAAAAAGTAAATGTTAATTTAATATCAAAACATATTTTAGTCTTATATTTTCTCAGCTGTTTGAAGTCTTATTTTTAAAAATATTGTTAATACCCCAAATAATGTCCGTCCACTGCATTGGTTCTTATGTCTTAAGTTGTTTTTTTTTGTTTTGTTTGTTTGTTTGTTTCAATTTGCCCTGAGAATTTTACTATTGTCTGGCTTTTCTGATTTAATCTTTGGGTATCCTATTGAGTATTTCTTTCTTTCTTATTTTTCCTGTAAACTGCTAATTAGAACTTTAGTTTTATTCCAATTCAAGAGTTTTGGGGGGCCTTGGAGAATTGGTAAGGCAAGACTACTTTTATGGTATCATTTCCACCATGAGACACAAATTTGGTTCTATCTTTGTGGTGCAAGTAATTTAATTTTATAATTCTCTCCTTGTTTATTAGTTAAAATCCTTCCCTAAGAGGACTTACATCACCCCCTCCAGGGAACTCAGTTGGTTAGAGCATTGTCCTAATATGCTAGGCTTATGAGTTTGATCCCCAGTCAGGGCACATATAAGAATCAACCAGTGAATACATACCTAAGTGGAACAACAAATTGATGTTTCTTTGTCTCTCATACATCAGTAAATAGTAATTTAAAAAGAGGACTGTTGTCAAATATTTGATTACCTTGATGTACAATCTGTTTAGGAAAGATAGGATAACCACTTGATTCTGTTCCTTTACTGTTTTTCAGAGTGACTTAGTTTGTTAGCATCTTCCAAAGATCATTTAATATGTGTTTAAACTATCATTGTGAAATTATGAGTTAAAATCTATTTCATATGCTTCAGTCTATTGTAGTTATTATCTTTATTGATTTCACAGTGACCCATTTCAGCCTTCTTCAAGCTTAATCCTGATTGTTTTGATAGGAATTTAGGAGCTTTTGATTGCTCCTTGTTTTTGGTGTATAACAAAATGTTTCAGGTCTGTCTTGTTCTTTTCATTCCCGTAACCTGGGACCAATCATTTCTTCAAGGTCTGGTTCCTTTTAATTGGTCATGGTATTTAGAGAAATACCATAAAACAAATATCACATTATCTCATTTATATGTGGAATTTAATGGTCATTGGTTTTTGATTTGTGATTATTTCTAGGGACTTTCAGTGGACAGAGCTAGGAAATACATCTTTTTTTATTTTTTTTGTTTTAATTCTCACCCAAGGATGTATCTTTTATTGATTTAAGAGAAGGAGGGAGGGAGGAAGGGAGAGGGGAGAGAGAGAGAGAGAGAGAGAGAGAGAACACATAGATGTAAGAGAGAAATATCAATTGGTTGCCCCCATATACCCAGACCAGGCATCAAAACCCCCAGGACAGTGCTCGGCAAACTGCAGTCGTGAGCCACATGCGGCTCGAAAGCCGCCATTTGTCGCTCTGTTGACTAATGAGTTTGCCGACCACTGGGGTAGGGGCCTAATCACAAGGAACAGCAGCCTGTAATGATTGGAATCGAGAGTCTAGGCCAGTGGTCGGCAAACTCATTAGTCAGCAGAGCGGCAGACTGCGGCTCGCGAGGTGCAGTTTGCCGACCACTGCCCTAGGATCACCGCTTGACTGGGAATCGAACTCACAGCCTTTTGGTGTACTGGATGACGGAAGCTCTAATCCACTGAGCCACCAGAAAGGGCAAGCGATATTTTTAAAGATAAATCAGTAGTGCATACTGTTACTTCCAATCTAATTTCAGGGCTATAGGATTTTTACTTTACTTTCTGGATTTTACAACTACATTTTATTTTTCTGTGCTTGAAGACACCAATACAGTTATTTTTATTCTCTTTAAATTATATAATACACACTAACAGACTCAGAAGAACAATACCAACACTACTTTGAACATTTATAAAAAGCAGTTCTTTCTCTGCTTAAGGTGTATCATCATAAGGATATAAAGTCAAATTATGTTGTGTGTTTTTTTAAATTTATTTTTATTGTTGACAGTATTACAGATGTGCCCCATTTGCCCCATTTTCTCCCCTCCAGTTGGTCCCCTCCCCAATCTTAGGCCTTCACCACACTGTTGTCCATGTCCATGAGCTATTCATGTAAGTTCTTTTGTTAATCTCTTACTGCCTTCCATCCTCCACTTCCTATGAAATCTGGCAGTCTGTTCTATGCATTCATGTCTCTGGACCTATTTTGTCAGTTTATTTTGCTCATTAGATTTCACCTGTAAGTGAGATCGTGTGATATTTGTCCTTGACTAGCTTATTTTGCTTAGCATAACAGTCTCCATGTTCATCCATGCTGTCTCAAAGGGTAAGAGACCCTTCTTGTTTTACTGCTGTCTAGTATTCAGTGTGTAAATGCACCACAGCGTTTTTATCCACTCGTCTACTGATGGGCACTTGGCTGTTTCCACATCTTGGCTATTGTGAACAGCTCTGCTATGAAGATATGGGCGCATATATTCTTTCTGATTGGTGTTTCTGGATTCTTAGGATATATTCCCTGAAGTGCGATTTCTGGGTTAAACAGCAGTTCCACTTTTAATTATTTAAGGAAACTCCATAATGTTTTCCAAAGTGGCTGCATCAGTTTGCATTCCCACCAGCAGTGTACTAGGGTTCTCTTTTCCCCACATCCTATCCATCACTTGCTATTTGTTGATTTATTGATGATAGCCATTGTGGCTGGTGTGAGGTGATACCTCATTCTAGTTTAATTTGCATGTCCCTGATAATTAGTGATGTTGAGCATTTTTTTCATATATCTCTCGGTCATCTGTATGTCCTCTTTGGAGAAGTGTCTATTCAGATCTGTTGCTATTTTTTAATTGGGTTGTTTGTCTTCCTTTTGTTAAGTTGTATGAGTTCTTTATGTATTTTTTAAATTAACCCCTTATCAGATGTATCGTTGCCATACAGTGGGATTCTTTTCATTTTGAGAATGGTTTCTTTTGCTGTGCAGAAGCATTTTAATTTGATGTAATCACATTATTTTTGTTTGTTTGTTTCTCTTGCCTTAGAAGATGTATTGGTGAAAATTCTGCTACCTGAGTTATATCCGAGATTTTACTGTTTTTTCTTCAAGGATTTTTATGGTTTCAAATCTTTTATCCATTTTGAGTACATGCTTGTGTATGGTGTAAATTGGTGGTTTAGTTGCATTTTCTTCCATACACCTGTTCAATTTCCCCAACACCATTTATTGAAGAGACTGTCTTTACTCCACTGTATGCTCTTGCCTCCTCTGTCAAATATAAATTGACCATAAAGGTGTGGGTCAAATTCTGGGATCTTGGTTCTGTTCCATTGTTCTATATGCCTGTTCTTGTACCGGTACCAGGCTGTTTTGATTACAGTAGCTTTGTAGTATACTTTGATATCTGATATTGTGATCCATCCAACTTTGTTTTTCTTTCTTCAAGATTGCTGAGGCTATTCTGGGTCTTTTTTGGTTCCATATAAATTATTCAAATGTTTGTACTAGATCTGATAAATATGCAGACAGTATTTTAACAGAGATTGCATTGAATCTATAGATTTCTCTGGGAAGTATGGACATTTTAATGATGTTAATTATTCCAATTAATGAACATGATTTATGGTTCTACTTATTTGTATCTTCCTCTGTTTCTTTTTTCAATGTCTTATAATTTTCTGAGTACAGGTTTTTTTAACCTTCATGGGTGATTTTACTCCTAGGTACCTTTTTTATTGTAGCAATGTAAATTTGATTATTTTCTTAGTTTGTCTTTCTGGTAGTTCATTATTGGTGTATAAAAATGCCATAGATTTCTGAATGTTAATTTTATATCCTGCCACTTTGCCAAATTCATTTTTAATATAGCAGTCTTTTTGTGGAATCTTTCTATTTACAGTATTATGCAATCTGTAAATAATGAGAGTTTGACTTCCTCCTTTCCAATTTGGATCCTTTTATTCTTTCTTCTTGTCTGATTACTATGGCTAGGACTTCCAGTTCTATGTTGAAAAAGAGTGTTGAAAGTGGACATTTCTGTCTTCCTGTTCTTATGGGGAAATGGTTTTGGTTCTTGCCCATTGAGTATGATGTTCACTGTAGGTTTGTTATATATAGCCTTTATTCTATAGAGAGATATTTCCTCTATTCCCACTTTGCTAAGAGTTTTTATCAAAAATGTGAGCTGTTATTTTTCTAATGCTTTTTCTCCGTCATGTGATTTTTATCCTTCATTTTGTTCATATGATGTACCATATTTTCCGGCATATAAGATGACTGGAACTGATGATGATAGGAGGAAGATAGCAAACAATAGAGAGAGAGCAAGTGCTGGGCAAGTCCTTGGCGAGTTAGCAACGCCTATCATAACTGCAAGCTACGGTATTTTTACAACCAGCGTTTAAGACGACCCCCACTTTTGAGAAGATTTTCCTGGGTCAAAAAGTCATCTTATATGCCAGAAAATACAGTATCACATTTATTGATTTATGGATATTGTACCAGCCTAGCTTCCCTGGAATAAATCCCACTTGGTCATTGGGTATGATTTTTTAATGTATTGCTGGATTCAATTTGTAATATTT
Source organism: Antrozous pallidus (assembly GCA_027563665.1). NCBI lineage: Eukaryota > Metazoa > Chordata > Mammalia > Chiroptera > Vespertilionidae > Antrozous > Antrozous pallidus. Next base: position 116,809,259 of record CM050514.1, read on the forward strand.
TGTTGAGGATTTTAGCATCTGTGTTCATGAGGGATATTGGCCTGTAATTCTCGTTGTAGAGTCTATATCTAGTTTTGGAATTAGGATAATCTTGGCCTGGTAAAAAGATCTTGGAAGTCTTCCTTTCTTTTGAATGTTATGGAATAGTTTGAGGAGGGAAGGTGTTAATTCTTCTTTGAATGTTTGGTAAAACTCCACTGTGAAAGCTGTCTGGACCAGAGCTTTTGTTTGCTAGTTTTTTAAAAAGTTGTTATTGTTTCAATTTAATTATTTTTATTGGTCTTTCCAGGTTTGTTTGTTTGTTTTTTCCTCCTGATTAATTTTTGGAACACTGTATCTTTCCAGGAATTTGTCCTTTCCCCCCCAGCTTGTCCAGTTTGTTGGCAAATAGATGTTAATAGTATCTTTTGTATTTCTGTGGTGTTAGTTGTAACTTTGCCTCTTTCATTTCTGATTTTATTTATTTGGTTCCTCTTCCTTTATTTCTTTTTTCTTTTTCTTTTTTTTAATATTTATTTATTTATTTATTTATTTTTGTTAAAACTGATGACCCAAGAGCTATATTCTTTGGAGACCAAACAGTCACACTTTCCACAGCTCTAGGATTGTGGGATATTTTTGAGATATCCTAAAATATAGTTTCAAATCTTTTTTTTTTAAATTTTTTTTAGTCAGTTTATTAATTACATTGTTTCCCCTTTTTTATCCCCCTATATCTTCCCTCCACCCTGTACCTATCCCACCCTCCGCCCTCACCTCCTCCTCCCCAATGTCCTCTCCCATTGTTGCAAGATTTTTGTCCAGTCTCTTGCTGTACTTCCCACTACCCTTTTCTCCCCAAGAATTGTCAGTCCATTCCCTCTCTATGTCCATGTCCCTGTTATATTCACCAGTTTATCCTGTTCATCAGCTTATTAATTCACTTGATTTTTATGTTCATTTGTTGATAGATGTGTATTTGTTGTTCATAATTTATATTTTTATCTTTTTCTTCTTCCTCTTCTTAAAGAATATCTTTTAGCATTTCATATAATACTGGTTTGGTGGTGATGAACTCCTTTAGCTTTTTCTTATCTGCGAAGCACTTTATCTGATCCTCAATTCTGAATGATAGCTTTGATGGATAGGGTAATCTTGGTTGTAGATTCTTGCTCTTCATCATTTTGAATATTTCTTGCCACTCCTGTCTGGCCTGCATCGTTTCTGTTGAGAAATCCGCTGACAATCGTATGGGTGCTCCCCTGTAGGTAACCAACTGTTTTTCTCTTGCTGCTTTTAATATTCTCTCTTTATCTTTTGCTCTTGGCATTTTAATTATGATATGTCTTGGTATGGTCCTCTTTAGATTCCTATATTTTGGGGTTCTGTGTACTTCTTGGGCTTTTAAGTCAGTTTCTTTCACCAGGTGGGGGAAGTTTTCAGTCACTATTTCTTCAAGTAGGTTTTCATTAACTTGCTCTCTCTCTTTTTCTGGCACCCCAAGAATTCGGATGTTGGCATGCTTGAGGTTGTCCCAGAGGCCCCTTATGCTATCTTCAATTATCTGAATTCTTTTTGTTTCTTGCTTTTCCAGCTGAGTGGATTTTGGTTCTTTGTATTTCAAATCTTTGACTTGGTTCTTGTGGCCCTCTGGACTGCTTTTAGGACTTTGTGTAATATTTTTTATTTCAGTCTGTGTATGCATGATTTCTAGTTGGTCCTTTTTTTTTTATCTGTGAGGGTCTGTTTCGTATCCTCAGAGGTCTTGTACATTTCCCTGAGGGTCTCATTCATTTCCTTGTAAGTATCATTCATCTCCTTGTAATTCTCATTCATTTGCTGGTTGGTCTTGTTTATTTCCTGGTAATTCTCATTAAGTTGATCGGCCTTTTGTAGGAGCCTCTTGAAAAGCCTTATAACCGTGGTTTTGAACTCTATGTCTTGTCGTCTTTTCTCCTCCATTTCTTTCACACCTGATTTCTTTCCATGTCTCTGCATGGTGGCTGCTTTATGTGGTGGATATCCTCAAAGGGACAGTGGCTCAGTCTCCCCAGTTACCTGAGGTGGGTACTCTTACTGCAATCCTTTATGGGTTGTATTCAGTGTTTTTGAATTTAAATCCAGCTTTTTGTTGTTAGCCCTAGGAGGGTTTGACCTCCAGGCCAATCGGCTGTGAAGGGAGACTGTGTTCAGGTTGGATGGGCAGAGTCTCTGAGCTGCGCGGCAGTGGCAGCGGCAGTGGCAGCGGCAGCTGGGTCCTATGCGGCGCTGGCGTGCACGGGTCTCTGTTGAATGGGGATGGCTTCAGACACCTCCAAGAGAAAGCCGCTAGTCTCTTCCCCTTGCCAGATAACTCTGCCTTTCCCCAAATGTGCCTGCACACCAAAAGTCTAGCCCAGGGCTGTAAAATAGATGGTTTCCGGGACCAGGAGACAAGTTTCCAGGGGGCAAGTCGTGGGTTTGCGCGACCCTTGGGACTAGGAGCCTCTGCCGCGCCCCGCTTCCAGGGTGCGTCCCCCGGACCTCGTACCTCGCCCAGTTCTGGGGAATCTGTGCAGGGAGACCTCGCCCGGTTCGGGAAATCTGGGCAATCGGACGCCTCCGCCCTTCCCCGTTGGAGAAATCCGGCCGGTCGCTGCTCCAGCCCCAGCCCCAGCCTGCGCACGCGCGACCAGGACAGCTCCTAACCTCTTTCCGTCTGAAAGGCTGCGCTCCCGCCGGTCCTGAGTCTGTGTCCCACCTTTGCTCCTATTAGTGGAGTTTTCATGCAGCCAGCTTTCTGGCGATTCTGGGTGATTGTCTGTTCTGCTGTTATGTTGTAGTTCTTAAATCGTTGCGCAGGGCAGAACAATAGGTGTTTGCTTATGCCGCCATCTTGGTGTTCCCCTCTTCCTTTATTTCTTGATGATTCTGGCTAAAGGTTCATTAATCTTCTTTAGCTTTTCAAAGTGCAAGCTCTTGATTTCATTGACATTTTTGTTTTGTTTTGTTTTGTTTTGTTTTTTTAGTCTCTATGACACTTTTTATGTTCGGCTCTTTATTATTTCCTACCTTCTACTTATATATTTTTTTCTTGTTATTTTCTTTCTAATTTTTTTTAGTTGTAGGTTTAGAGCTTTTTATTGTTTCTTGAGGTAGGACTGCATGCTACGAATTTTCCTCTCTGGACTGCTTTTGCTGTATCCCATAGATTTTGAGTTCATTTTTGTTTGTTTTTGGGAAGTTCTTGATTTCTTGTTTTTGATGTCATTAGTAACCCACCCATTCATTGTTTAATATCCTATTTAGCTTCCATGTGTTTGAATGGGTTTTTTTGGTGTTTTTATTGTAGTTGATTTCTAGTTTCATGTCATTGTGATCCAAGAAGTTGGTTAATATGATTCAGTCTTCTTGAACTTGTAGAGACTTAGTTTGTGTCCTAACATGTGGTGTATCTTGGTAAATATCCCATGTGTACTTTGAGAAGAATGTATTTTCTGCATCTTTTTGGCAAAAAGAAAGGAGTCAAGAGCATACAGTTGAGTAAATATGAGTTCACTCCATTTGATCTAATGCATTATTTAAGGTCACTGTTTCCTTGTTGAATTTTTGACTGTAAGACTGACTATCCAGTGATGTTTGTAGGATGTTAAAAGTCCCCTACTATGACTGTATTGCTGTTGATTTCTTCCTTAAAGCTTTCTAGAAGTTTTCTTTTTTTATTTATGTGCTCCTATGTTATTTTTTCCCTTTATTTTCATCCCGTGTGAATATTTTGTTCTGAGGGGGTATCTATGTCTTTTGATTGGAGCATATAATTCATTTACATTAAAGATTATTATTGATATGTACTTATTTATTGCCAATTGTATTCATTATGGCTATGTTCCTTTTACTGCAGTCCCTTTAATATTTCTTGCATTGCAGGTTTGATGGTGATAAACTCCTTTTGCCTTGGAAGCTCTTTATTTCACTTCCAATTTTGAATGATAGCCTTGCTGGATAGAGTAATCTTGGTTTTAGACTGTTTTCATTGCTTTAAATATTTCTTGACATTCCCTTCTATTGAGAATTTAGCTAACAGCCTTATGGAAGCTCCTTTATAGATCACTGCCTGCCTCTCTCTTGCTGCCCTTGATATTTTCTCTTTGTCTTTAATGTTTTCCATTTTAATTATGATGTGCCTGAGAGTGGGTCTCTTTGTGTTCATCTTTACTGGCACTCTCTATGCTTCCTGAAATTGTGTGGCTTTCTTCCTTCACCAGGTCAGTTAAGTTTTCTATCATTATTTCTTCAAAGTGGGTCTCTTTGTGTTCATCTTTACTGGTACTCTCTACGCTTCCTGAAATTGTGTGGCTTTCTTCCTTCACCAGGTTAGTTAAGTTTTCTATCATTATTTCTTCAAACAGGTTTTCTATCCTTTGCTTATTTTCTTTCCTCACTGTTACCCCTGTGATGCAGATCTTATTCCAATTTATGTCTTTCTTAAAGTATGTCCTTACTGATTTCAGAAAGAGGACATGAGAGGGAGAGACAGAATCATTGATTGGCTGCCTGCTGCACACCCCCAACTGGGGATTGAGCCTGCAACCCCAGGCATGTGCCCTGACCTGGAAGTGAACTGTGACTTCCTAATTCCGTGGTCGGCAAACTGTGGCTCGTGAGCCACATGCGGCTCTTTGGCCTCTTGAGTGTGGCTCTTCCATTACTACGGGCTGAAATATTTTGAGGAAGTTGTGTTAGAAGAAGTTTAAGTTTAAAAAATGTGCTCTCAAATTTATATTTGTCTCTGTTGATTAATGAGTTTGCTGACCCCTGTTCTAGTCCATTGGTCGATGCTCAACCACTGAGCCACACCAGCCAGGCAGCCAATTTTGTCTGTTTACAGAGCGCTACGACAGCTTCCTTGATCATACATCATATACAATTGTTCAAATGTTTATTCATCAAAAGCACCTGCAAGTGCAATTTCTGGAGTGTAACAACTTAATAATTATCTTATTGCTCTCCAAAAAATGTGAACCAATTATGTTTCCACCAAAATTTTAGTAAAGCCTGTGTTTTCTTCAGCCTTTGCCAATAATATATATTATCTATCTTTTTGATTAGTTGTTATAAGAAAATTCATTGGTTAAATTAGCATTTCTTAATTCATTGTGCACATTTTTATAGACTGATGTCTTATGTTTATTTTGGTCTTTTTAAAAATTAAACTCATCTAGTAACTTTTAGTAGGATAGATAATACATTGGGTGACACACAACTTTTAATAATTGTGGACACTGGAAAGAATTATTTTCAATCCTGGTGAGTAGCAAGATGTGTTGGAGATATTGTTGGGGTGTGGCTTTTAGAGCATCTTTTAATCTTCATGGCCCTATTTTCTCTTTTGAAAATCGGGGTGAGAATAGAGAACCCTGCTCCTTTTGACTCTAAACTCTCCATCTTCTCCCTCATATTTATAGACTCTGTAAGTTTCCTTGTTTTTCTCTGGCGTCAGGAACAGTGACAGCACATTCAGTAAATGCTGGTGGCATTTAATTGCTGTTGTGCCATCTCAGGATTCTTCAGCAAGACAGCACTCCTGGCACCAGAACAGGGTGTGCCACAGTGTGGACACAGCTGAGCAGTGGGCCTGTCTGGTACGGATTGCGGGATGTTGATGAGGAGATTGTGACCTTTGAAAGGGGCAAGTTCAAGCAAATAGTCATCTGCAATATCAGGGGTGCCCAGCAGTTGGGCTGATCACAGGTCCTTGCCTGGAAATCAGTTTCTAGGAAGGACGGCTTTGGTGTGAGGTTGTACATCCATTGGGGCTTAGTAGTTAGGCTATAGCTCTTTGAAACCAGATGGTGGGAGTGGATATGAAAACAGACAATAAGGCAATATCTCATGTGTCAGCAGAGGGGTTGGGAAATTAGAGTGATTATTATTATAAGTTGAGGCCAAGACACCTGGTATGAAATTAGTTTGAGAAATCATTGAAATGAGAACAAGCTACTATTTGAGCAAATCTCAGCTGCAGAGTTCATGGACTGTGTTCTGTTAGGGGTAGACATGGAGGTCATGTGGTAAGATAACTAAAACTGAATATTTTTTCAAATACAAATTGATCTGAGAGATGAATGAGACAGAGATGAATATGCAGGCTCAGCTGTGGGAGATTAGACAGACAGAGGAAATAGCAATAAAGCTGGAGGACTGATGATATTCTGTTGTAGTTCTCCATCCTATATCACCATCAGTGTCACCCTCCCACCATTAGCAATTTCGTTAAGAAAAAGTATTTCTTGAATGTGCATTTGGCTTTTGATTTAAGATGCTTAAAACCCTCTATCAATTATAGATCCTTGAAAAACTTTCACAGTATATCTTTTTAATTTAAATTTAAAAAATGTTTATTGTTGAAAGTATTACATATGGCTCCCTTTTCCCTCCATTGACCCCCTCCAATCAGCTCCCAACCCTTGCCTCAGGCTTTCACCACCCTATTGTCTGTGCCCATGTGGTTATGCATATATATAAATTTTTTGGTTCATTACCTTCTGCCCATTTACCCTCCCCCACCTTCCCTTTGAGATTCTTTAATGCTTCCATGTCTCTGGTTTCGCTCCATTCATTAGTTTATTTTGTTAATTAGATTTCATATATAAGTGAAATGATGTGATACTTGTCTTTCTCTGACTGACTTATTTCACTTGGCATGATACTCTACAGGTTCCTCCGAGCTATAGCAAAGGGTGAGACACTCATCTTTTTTACTGCTGCATAGTATTCCATGGCATCAGTGTACCACAACTTTTTTATCCACTCATCTGCTGAAGTGCACTTGGGCTATTTCCTGATCTCAGCTATTGTGAATTGTGCTACTATGAACACAGGGATGCACACATTCTTTCTGATTAGTGTTTCAGATTTCCCAGGATATATTCCTAGAAGTGGGAACACTTGAGTCAAATGGCAGTTCCATATTCAATTTTTTGAGAAAACTTTGTACTGTTTTCCATAATGGCTATACCAGTTTGAATTCCTATCAGCAGTGTACTAAGCTTCCCTTTTCTCCACATGCTCTCCAGCACTTGTCATTTGTTGATTTGTTGTGGTAGCCATTTTGACAGGTGTGAGCTGATACCTCATTATCATTTTAATTTGCATCTCTCTGATGATCAGTGACAGAGCATTTTTTCAAATGTCTCTTGGCCATCTGTATATCCACTTTTGGACAAGTGTCTATTTAGATCCATTGCCCATTTTTTTAAAAGAACTGTTTATCTTCCTTTTGTTAAGTTGTGTGAAGTCTCTATATATTTTGGATATTAATCCTTTATCAGATGTATCATTGCCAAATATATTCTCCCATACAGTGGACTGCCTTTTCATTTTGTTGATGGTTTCTTTTGCTGTGCAGAAACTTTTTGTTTTGATGTAGCCCAATTTGTGTATTTTCTCCTTAGTTTCCTTTGCCCTAAGATAGTGGTGGGCAAACTCATTAGTCAACAGAGCCAAATATCAACATTACAACAATTGAAATTCCTTTTGAGAGCCAAATTTTTTAAACTTAAACTTCTTCTAATGCCACCTCTTCAAAATAGACTTACCCAGGCCATTGTATTTTGTGGAAGAGCCACACTCAAGGGGCCAAAAGAGCCACATGTGGCTCACGAGCCGCAGTTTGCTGACCACTACCCTAGAAGATGTAGCTGTCAACATATTGATAACGATAGATGTCTGAGATTTTCCTGCCTATGGTTTCTTCCAGGATTTTTATGGTTTCCCAACTTACATTTAAGTCTCATCATTTTGAGTTTATTTTTGTGTATGGTATAAGTTGGTAGTCTAGTTTCATTTTTTGCATGTGTCTGTCCAGTTTTCCCAACAACATTTATTGAAGAAATTCTCTTGACTCCATTGTATGCTTTTGCCTCCTTTGTCAGATATTGAGTGTAATGGCTTGGATTGATTTCTGGGATCTTCTGTTCCATTGAGCTCTATACCTGTTCTTGTGCCAGTTACAGGCTGTTTTGATTACAGGGGCTTTGTAATGTAGCTTGATATCTGGTATTCTGATTCTTCCAACTAAGATTACTGCAGCTATTAGGTGTCTTTTTTGGTTCCATTGTTAGAGCACTTTCCTTCTTGAACCCTAGTCACTGTATTATTTCCTCCTATTCTCTGCTCGCTGTGTCATGCTGGAAGCACAGCTCCTGATACTGTTCTAATATGCCAATTTTTGCGTCCAAGGCCTTCTGCCAGGGGCTGGACCTCCTTGGACACTGGGTGGTAGATGGAGAAGCCTTGAGAAGTTGTGGGTAGATAAGAGAGTCTATTGTAGAAACTAGTGACCATGTAGCCATTGCTAACAAGGTGCCATTAGACAAAGCAGTTCTTCAAAGTAAAGTCCCAAACAGTAGGCAGCCATACACTGGCTAGTTAACAATACATCTTTTCTACATAGCAGTAGCCTCTGTACCTACAGCCATTGTCTGAGCAACTGCGTGCTGCCTATGGACCCACAGCCTCTCATAGTAGGCACATCTAAGCTCACTCACTATAGCAGTCTCTGTAACATACTTTAGTGCTACTTAGTCAAAAGAGGCTTTCTGCCAAATGGTGACGTCAGTCATTTGGGTTATAGAAGGGCATGCTTGTGCAGTATAACTTGAGATTACTGTGTCCTTGCACCTGTATATACTATCTTAGCCTTGAATACTTTAAGCTTCCCATTCTTAGAGTGGCCTTGGACATTGGCATATTCTAGACAGGGCCCTACAGTTCCATATAAATTTTTGAAGTATTTGCTCTAGATCTGTGAAATATGCTGTTGGTATTTTAATAGACATTGCATTGAGTTTGTAGATTACCTTGGGTAGTATAGACATTTTAATGATGTTGATTTCTATCAATTCATGATTATAGTATATTCATCTACTTGATTATGTCTTCCTCTATCTCTTTTTTCAATATTCTGTGGTTTTCAGATTACAGATCTTTTACCTTCTTGGTTAAGTTTATTCCTAAGTATCTTAATTTTTTTTTTTTTATAATGTGAGCTTTGTTTTGTTATACTTTAATATATTTTATTGATTTTTTTTACATAGAGGAAGGGAGAGGAATAGAAAGTCAGAAACATCAATCAGCTGGCACATCCCACTGGGGATGTGCCCACAGCCAAGGTACATGCCCTTGACCAGAATCAAACCCGGGACCTCTCAGTCCACAGGCTGATGCTCTATCCACTGAGCCAAACCGGTCTCAGCAGTATATTAATTTTTTTTGTTGCAATCATAAATGGGATTATTTGGTTTTTCTTTCTGAGAATTCATTATCTGTACTAATAAGAGGGTAATATGTAAATTGGTCAGGATGCTGTCTCAGTTAGGACCGGCACAGTGGGCGGGAACTTGCAGCATCAGGGATGGGGGTGGGGTCTTTCAACTTGGAGATGTAATGGTGGCAGTCCTTGCTCAGGGCCAGCCCCAGGCAAGTGGCAGCGGGGACAGGGGTGGGAGAGGTGTGCCTCGTAGAGGGTGGCCAGTACTCCCCACATGGCGGTAGAGGCAGGTGAGCGAGGGAAAGCCCAGCAGCGAAGGCAGGTGAGCGAGGGAAAGCCCAGCAGCGAAGGCAGGTGAGCGAGGGAAAGCCCAGCAGCGAAGGCAGGTGAGCGAGGGAAAGCCCAGCAGCGAAGGCAGGTGAGCGAGGGAAAGCCCAGCAGTGAAGGCAGGTGAGGGAATCTCTGAGCTCCACAGCTAAGAGCTCCCGGCCTGGCCGCACCTCACCTTGGCCTCCAGCTTCGCATGTTAGTGGTTCTCAGAAAGGCAGCTCCTTCCTGTGATTCCTCATACTCCCAGGCTGCCTCCATCATCCCTGAATGCCACGTGGGTCAGGGTGGATGTCTCCAGGTGTCCAGGCAACCATTGTAAGGATTTCCTCTAGCAGCCAGACCCAGTGACCCAGGGCCAGAGGGAGACCTGCACTCTCCTCTGCAGCTAGGAGAACCCTACAAGACACGGTCTGCCCATCACCAGATGAGCACGCCCGATTGGTTAAGCACAGAAAACTCACGGCAGATGGCGGATGATGCTTGCCCAGGGCTGGCCACTGTGAGGGCCGAGGTTCAGGCAATGAGAGCTGGTCAAGGTTCAGGCAAGCTGCAAAGGCTGTGATGGCCGAGGACCAGCAGCCTTACGGGCCGGCAGTGGCAGCAGCAGAAGTGTGTTGGGAGCATCTCCTTCCCCTGATCACAGGGTCGCCTCCAGCAAAAGGAGGCCAGAGGCGACAGCAGGGAGGGAGTAATGGAGGCAGTGCCTTCGCCTGGTTACCCAGTCGCCTCCCGCAGAGGGAGGTCAGCCTGTGGCCTAAGCCGTCAGTAGGACATCCCCTGAGGGCTCCTGGACTGTGAGAAGAATTAGGCCAGGCTGAGAACCCCCCCTCCAGTGCACGAATTGCATGTACCAGGCCTCTATACTATATAATAAAAGAGTAATATGCAAATTGCCCATACCTCTGCTACACCCACAAGTGAGGAACAAGTATGCAGATTAACCCAACCAAGATGGCTGCAGCCATGGAGCGAACAGGAGGCTTGGGTTTCCCTGTCAATGGAGGAAGCCAAGCTTCCGGCACACCCGGGCCGGCCCAGGCCTATGTTCAAGGCTACAAAGTTTCAATTATCGAAGATAAATAAATCCCAACAGAAATAGCTAACAACTCGGAACAAGCAGAAAGCTTTGCTCAGCTCCACGGTACAAAGTTTCAATTGTAGAAGATAAATAAATCCCAGATACCAGGGCCTCCACTTGGGTCACTGAGGAGTGTGGCCGGCCTGCAAACCATAACAGGCCCCTCACCCATATTGCCCCATGCCCCAAGGGAACCCCTACTCTGATCCGGGACGCTATTCAGGGCAAACCAGCTGACCCCCACCCATTTACCAGACCTCTATCTAATAAAAGAGTGATATGCAAATTGACTGTCACTCCAACACACAAGAGGGCTGCTACCATGTTTTCAAAGATGGCTGCCCCCATGTCAATACAACATGGCCGCCACAAGATGGCCAGTGAGGGAGGGCAGTTGGGAGGGACCAGGCCTGCAAGGGAGGGCAGTTAGGGGCAATTAGGCTGGCAAGGGAGTGGTTAGGGGGTAATCAGGCTGGCAGGCAGAAGCAGATAGGTGCAGTCAGGGAGGCAGGCAGGTGAGCAGTTGGGAGACAGCAATCCTGGATTATGAGAGGGATGTCCAACTGCGCGTTTAGGCCGGATCCCGATAGGGTTCCAGATTGGAGAGAGTGTAGGCAGGCCTGCACCGGGTCTCTAGTCCTATATAATAAAAGAGTAATTTGCAGATTGACCATCACTCCAACACACAAGAGGGCTGCCCCATGTGGTCAAAGATCCTGCCCCCATGTGGACACAAGATGGCCACCACAAGATGGCCAGCAGGAGAGGACAGTGGAAGGTTCCAGGCTTGCAAGGGAGGGCAGTTGTGGGCGATCAGGCCAGTAGGGAAAGGCAGTTGGGAGGGACCAGGCCTGCAAGGGAGGGCAGTTGGGAGCAATCAATCCTGCAGGGGAGGGCAGTTAGGGGTGACCAGGCCGGCAGAGGAGGGAAGTTGGGGGCAAACAGACTAGCAGGAGAGCAGTTAGACAACAATCAGGCTGGCACGGTAGTGATTAGGGGGTGATTAGGCTGGCAGGCAGAAGCGGTTAGGGGCAATTAGGGAGGCAGGCAGGTGAGCAGTTTGGAGCTAGCAGCCCTGGATTGTAAGAATGTGCAACTGCCTGTTTAGGACCGATCCTGCCGGGATGGGTCCTAAACAGGCAGTTGAACATCCCTCAAGGGGTCCCAGATTGGAGAGGGTACAGCTGGGCTGAGGGACACCCTCCTGGCCCCCTGTGAAGGAATTTTGTGCACCGGGCCTCTAGTTCTATCTAATAAAAGAGTAATATGCACATTTGACCGTACCTACTCCACATCCACAAGCCACACCCACAGCCACACCCACAAGCCAATCAGGAGCAGATCATGCAAATAAACTCCAACCAAGATGGCTGCCACCACTGAGAGCAGGAAGAAAGGCTTGGGTTTCCCCGGCAACAGAGGAAGCCAAGCTTTCCGCCTGCCTAGACCTCCACTCAGTGTTACAAAGTTTCAATTATAAAAGATAAAGAAATGTCAGCAGCCACTGAGCTGGAGAGAACAGAGGCTTGGGTTTCTCTGGCAATGGAGGAAGCCAAGCTTTTAGTCTGCCATTGCTAGCCTAGGCCTCCACTCTAGGCTACAAAGTTTCAAACAGAAATGGCTGCCGCCACGGAGTGAGCAGAAGGCTTGGCTCTGCTCTAGGCCACAAAGTTTCAATTGTAGAACATAAATTAATCCCAGATACCAGGGCCTCCACTTGGGTTGCTAGGGGGTGTGGCCAGCCTGCAAACCTCCATAGGCCCCTCACCCAGGCCGCCCCTCACCCCAAGGGAACCCCCACCCTGATCTGGGACACTCTTCAGGGCAAACCAGCTGGCCCCCACCCATGCACCAGTCCTTTATCCTATCTAATAAAAGAGTGATATGCAAATTGACTGTCACTCCAACACACAAGAGTGCTGCCCCCAGGTGGTCAAAGATCCTGTCCTCATGTAGACACTAGATGGCCACCACCAGATGGCCAGCAGGGGCGGGCCATTGGAGTTTCCAGTCCCTGCAAAGGAGGGCAGTTGTGGGCGATCAGGCCAGCAGAGGAGGGAAGTTGAGGGCAAATAGGCTGGCAGTGGAGCAGTTAGATATCAATTAGGCTGGCAGGGTAGTAGTTAGGGGGTGATCAGGCTGGCAGGCAGAAGCAGTTAGGTGCAATCAGGGAGGGAGGCAGGTGAGCAGTTTGGAGCCTGCAGTCCTGGATTGTGAGGAGGATGTCCGGTAGGATCGGGCCTAAACAGGCAGTTGGACATCCCTTGAGGAGTCCCAGATTGGAGAGGGTACAGGCTGGGCTGAGGGACATCCCTTGCCCCTGTGCACAAATTTCGTGCACCGGTCCTCTAGTATATATATAAAGCCAGTGATCATAACAGTGTGACAAGTGGTCACTATGACGCCCATTGTGGCCAGCAAACTGGCCTAATCAGGTACATATGTCTCCTTTTTTCCCCGTTGACCCAAGAGCTCTTTATGTGGTTAGTTGGCTGATCCCTGGCAAGCATTGCAGCTTTACTTGTTCCTCTGCTCTTTTGCCATTCTTCCTAGTTACTGTTCTCAAAAGTATCCTGTAATACTTCTTAATTTAGTTTTTGTTCTTTAATAAAAGTACTGCCCACTACTGGACTCTCCCACCCCAATCAAGGGCAGGGCTAGCTGGCCAAACACCCCACTCCCTTACCCTCCACCAGCCGCACCTCCAATCGGCCTACCCCATCACCGTAGGCCCACAGCCACTATCCCTGTCTGGCCCAACCCCTATTGCTCCCACCCCAACCTCAATAAGGGGTGGAGCTGGCCAGCCAACCTATCACAGTCCCCCCCACTGGCCCTGGCCCTGCTGGGCCCCACCATCCTGGTTGGCCTACAGCCTCTCCTTCTTCCCAGCCCCGTCCACAAACACCCCTTCAACCCTAATAGGGGATTGGGCTGGTGGTCACCCTCCTTAAGCCCCTCCCTCCAGCAGGCTCTCCCGAATTAGCCCTCACCGCCCTGATCATCCTGAAGCCCCTGCCCTGCCTGGCCCCACCCCAGATCAGTCCCCCAAACTTGGTCAGGGTCAGGGCTGGCTGGCCAACCACCCATGGCCCCTCGCCCAGGCCGCTGGCCCTTGATCAGCACCCCTTACCCCATTCGGGGTTGGGGCTGGCCAGCACACTACCCATAGCCCCTCCTCATTGCTGACCTCTCCCCCAGTTGGCCCCTCAATCCCAATCAGGGTGTGGGGCCTATTGGCCAATTGCCTGTGGCCCCTACCCCTAGCTGTCCTGGCCCTGATCAGCCCTGATCAGGGTGGGCTAGCCAGCCAACCTCCTGCCATCTCTGACAGGCCCATCCCTGATCCACCCTGATTGGGGCTGGGCCAGTGGACCACGCCCATGCACGAATTCATGAACAGGCCTCTAGTTGTATAAAAAAGCCATTAATTTTGGGGTGTTGATTTTGTACGATGCTACAAATGAAATCCACTAATTTTCTTGGTGGCTTTTTTAGGGTTTTCTATTTACAGTATCATGTCATCTGTGAATAATGAGACTTGTATCCCCTCCTTTCCAGTTTTGATGTCCTTTATTTCTTCTTGTCTGGTCATTGTGGCTAGGACTTCCAGTACTGTGTTGAACAAGAGCGGGGAAGTGGACATCTCTGTCTTATTCCTGGTCTTCAGGGAAATGGTATTAGTTTTTGTTCTTTTAGTATGATGTTGGCTGTCTGTTTGTCATATGTGGCCTTTATCATGTTGAGATATGCTCCCTCTGTTACACTTTGCTGAAAATTTTTATCAAAAATGGTGCTGGATTTTGTCGAATGCTTTTTTTGCATCTATTAATATGATCATGTGATTTTTGTCCTGCAGTTTGTTTATGTGATGTATCATGTCTATTGATTTGCAAATATTGTATCAGCCTTGACTCCCTAGAATAAATCCAACAGGGTCATGGGTATGATCTTTTTACTATATTGCTTGATCTCATTTGTTAATATTTTGGAAAGGATTTTAGCATATATGTTCATTAGGGATATTGCTCTGCAAGTCTCTTTCTTTGTAGTGTTTTTATTTGTTTGTGGAGTTAGGATAATATTAGCCTCATAATACCAGCTTGGAAGTGTTCTTTCCTCCTAGAATTTTTGATACAGTTTAAGGAGTGTAGGCATTAGTTCTTCTTTGAATGTTTGGTAAAACTCTCCTGTGAAGCCACCTTGAGCTGGGCTTTTGTTTGCTGGGAGTTCTTTTATTACTGTTTCAATTTCATCAGTTGTTATTGACATATTCAAGTTTTGTAATTCTTGAGTCAGTTTTATAAATTTTGTTTTCCTAGGAATTTGTCCATTTCATCCATATTGTCCAGTTTGTTGGTATATAGTTGTTCATAGTATTTTATTAAATCCTCTGTATCTCTGGTGTCAGTGGTTACTTTATTGCATTTGTTTCTGATTTTATTTATTTGGGTACTCTCTTTGTTTCTTGATTAGTCTGGGTAATAGTTCATCAATCTGTGGTTTATCTTTTCAAAGAATCAGCTCTTGGTTTCATTGATTTTTTATTTTTTTTTTATTTTTTTTTTTAGTCTCTGTGTCATTTACTTATGCTCTTTATTTTATCCTTCCTTGTACTTACTCTGGGCTTTTCTTGTTCCCTTTATAATTCTTTAAGTTGTAGGGTTAAATAGTTTACCATTAATTTTTCTTGTTTGTTGAGGTAGGACTATATTGCTATAAACTTCCCTCTCATGACTGCTTTTCCTGTGTGTCAGAGATTTTAGGTTGTTGTGTTCATTTTCATTGGTTTCCAGGGAGTTTTTGATTTCTTTCTTGATCTCATTGTTAATCCATTCATCTACTAATAAAAGAATAATATGCTAATTGACTGCACCTTTGCGATACCTACCAGCCAATCAAGAGTGAGTAAGCAAATTAACCCAACAAAGATGGCGGGTTAATTTGCATACGCAGGTGCCAAACAGCTGAGGGGTGGGGTAGGACGACATCGCCATGGCGACGACGCAGATGTTCTGTGCCACCCCAGCTACTCCTGGCCTCTGGGCAGCATGGGAAGGTGGAAAGCAGCTCTGGGCTGGAGCAGAAGGATGACTCCAGGCCAGAGAGGAAAGGTGGCTCTGGGCCCGAGTGAAGGTGGTGCCAGCATCCAGGGGAAGGAAGGCCCATTTTTTGCATGAATCTTTGTGCACCGGGCCTCTAGTTGTATAATGACATTATATTTGCCTCCATGTGCTTGAATGTTTTGGGGGGTATTTGTACTGTAGTTGATTTCTAATTTCATTCCACTGTGATCTGAGAAGATGCTTAACATGATTTCAGTTTTCTTGAACTTGTTTTGGTTCCTAACATGTGGTCTGTCTTTGTGAATGATCTTTGTGAATTGAGAAAAATGTATATTCTGCAGCTTCGGGGTGAAATGTTCTATAAATGTCAGTTAAATCCATTTGTCCTTCAGAGTCACTGTTTCCTTATTAGTATTTTGTCTGTAAGATCTTTCCATTGAAGTTAGTAGGGTGTTAAGGTCCTCTACGATGACTGTATTGTTGTGGATCTCTCACTTAAAGTCCTCTAGAATTTTTAAAAATATATTTAGGTGCTTCTTTATTGGGTGCATGTATTTTACCAGGGTTATAACCTCTTGGATCTATCCCTTTAGTATTATAGAGTGACCTTTGTTGTCCCTTTTGATGTCCTTCATTTTGAAGTCTGTTTTGTCAGATATGAGTATTGCTACTCGAGCTTCTCTTTATTTTCTATTTGCATGGAAACTTTTTTTCCGTGTCTTTCACTCTCATCCTGTATGAGTCTTTAGTTGCGAGGTGGGTTTCTTATAGAGAGCATATAGTTGGGTCATGTCTTTGTATACATTCAGCTACCCTATGTCTTTTGATTGGAGCATTTAATCCTCCATTTACATTTACAGTTATTATTGATACTTATATATTGCAATTTTAATTCTGTATGCCTAGGTTTTTTTTCTTTGTTTCTTCTTTTTATTATAGCCGTCCATCCCTTTAGCATTTACATTTTTTGTACTGCTGGCTTGCTGGTGATATACTTCTTTAGCCCGCCCTCCCTCCCTACCTCCCTCCCTCCCTTCCTTCCTCCCTCCCTCTTTTTTTGAGGACCTCTATTTCACCGTAATTCTGAAGGAAAGCCTTGCTGGGTACAGTAATCTTGGTCTCAGATCCTTGCTTTCCGTTACCTTAAGTACTTCATGCCACTCCCTTCAGCCTGTAGAGTTTCTGATGAGAAGTCAGTTGTCAGCCTTATGGGAGAGTCTGTGTAGATAACAGTTTGTTTTTCTCTTGCTGCTTTTAAGATTGGTCTTTAACTTTTGGCATTTTAATTATGATGTGTCTGGGCATGGGCCTTTTGGGGTTCTTCTTGTTTGGGGTTCTCTGTGCCTTCTGAACTGTGTGACTTTTTATTTTTTTCATGGGGTTAGGGAAGTTTTCTGTCATTATTTCTTCAAAGAAGTTCTCTTTTTTCTTTTTCTTCCTCTTTTGGCACATCTAATATGTGAATATTGTTACATTTCCCTTAAGCTGTCCTTCTGTTTATTAATTGTTTTTTCTTTTTGGTTCTCTGATTGAGTGATTTTTTCTACTCTGTCCTCTGACTCACTGACCTGATCCTCAAATTTTTCTAATATGCTTTGTATTCCCTACAATGTGGTTATTAGTGCTATTTCATCCTTCATTTCTGACTGCTTTTTTCACAGTTACTGTATCTTTTCTCATGCTATTGAGCATCTTTACCATCATTATTCTGAATTCTATTATCAGATAAATTTCTTATCTCCATTTCATTTATCTCTTTTTCTGGAGAATTCTTTTTTTTTTTCATTAGGGGTTTTTTGTTTGTTTCCTAATTTTGGCTGCTTGTTTGGGTTTGTGACTATGTATCAGGTCGACTTTCTGTGCCTCTGAATCTTTAGTGCAATGCTGTGTCAAATGCTGTTTCTGATTAATTAGATCAGGCAAGGAATCAAAGCCTCCAGCGATCGCCTCTGTCTATAGACTGATTGGATTCCATCTTGAGTATCCCTGAAGCATTCATACACAGGTGTGGCTAGAGTTTTTTTCAACAGGGTGGGGCAGTTGCTTCTGCCTAGAGGCTAATTGTTATCTTTTGTCTCTTAATGGGCCTTGTAAAGCACACTGTGGGGCAATTTTTTTTCTAATGGGGTGGGTCAGTGTTCTTCCTCCTAGGCAAAACCACCTGTATATCAAATGTCTGCCTAAGAAAGATGATCTACAGAGTATGAGGGAATGTCTCAGCACAGGAAGCTGGGGTTTCTGTCTTCTGAGCTCTAACCCCAGAGCCCCAACCCTGGTTTCTGCTCACACCGCTCCTATCCATTCTACCCTCCCTTTGCTAGAGCACAAGGTGAAAGGCTCCACATGGAATTTTTTGCGTTGCCCTTTAAGAGGGTGCCTGCATTCCAGCCATCTCTCCCTGGCAGGCAACAACCCTGCTGCTTTTCACAGCCAGAGTTATGTGGGCACTTTCTCAGTTCTAGCACTCTCTGCTGGAGGCCTGCGCTTGGGGCAACCGCCACAGCTGAGATCTCTCACCTGAACTTTAATTGCTGTTTGTGGGAGCCTGGCCACCCTTTTGCACCTCTGTCCTTCCTACCATTCTCTATGTGATCTGTGCTTTCCATTCTTGGTTATCAGCATTCTCTCCAGCTAGTCTTCAGTTGATTATTCAGGATTTTTTTTTTTTTTTTGTATTTTAGTTGTAATTCTAATTTGGTTATGGAAGTGTGTCTGTCAGTGTAGCATCCACTTACTTCACTGTCCTTTTTTATCTCTTCCTTACAGTTTATCTGGATAGTAAACTAAAATGTTTTGAGACACAACAGACAAGCATTAATAGGACATGTTATAGAATATAAGATTTAGAGTACAGACCTATGAATGTTAACATCTGAAAATTCTGGAATCTTTCTATTTCTGTGATTACACACATGGGAACTTTCCAGTATAGTTTCTGAATTTCTTGTTCATTGGGACTTCCTGCTTTTGTTCATTTAGCTTACTTCTTTTTATCTAGCAGTTCCATTCATTTCTGAGCAACTCTGGGACTTATATGACTGTGTTTACCTAATTCAGGCTGTAATTATTCATATTAAAGAAGAAATAACGGAATATAAGAAATGTAAGCTTTGCTATTGCTGATATAGTTAGATGCTGTGATGGGTTAAAGTTAGGATATGCAGTAGTCTGGTTTCGAAACCTGAGTGATGTTAATTTGTAGCAGGTCGGTAGGGGTGCAGGTAGGGAGGTGTGCCCAGGACCGTCACCGCATGGACAGGCTCTTATACCTAAAAGTGGCACTGTTGCCGCCACATCTCGGCTTTGGCTTGGGTGGTTCCAGAGGGCTTTTGCCAAGAACAAGGACAGTACTTACAGAGCTGATATCATGTGAAAGAGATAATATCAAATAGAGCAGCTCAGTCCCTGCTTTTCTCTTTCTTACATTGATGATCCATCAGTCACGTCAGTATTTTATGTAAAGACATAAAAAATGCATGTCATTATTTCGTCATCCTCATTCTGTTGGAATTGATTGAAATAAAAAGTTATTTTTATTCTGTCAGTTTTAGTAGTTTTGGGAGAATATTTGAATTATTGGAGAAAAATCCTGATATCTCTTCTGTTTGTTTTTGTTTCTGCTGAAGCTTGATAAAATATCTTGGATGTGAATATAAAAAATTATCCTATATAATAAAAGAGAAACATGCAAATTTGACCATAACTTAGCTCCTGATTGGCTATGCTACCAGCCAATCAGGAGTGAGGGCGGGGCAAGTGGCGGGAGCGCCGGGCCCAGGGGTGGAGATGAAACGGGGGTGGCGGCAAGTGCCCAGCCCCCGGGTGCTATGAGGGGAAGTGGCGATGAGTGCCCAGCCCCCGGGGCCGGGTTGTCAAAGGCAGCCGGGGCTGAGCTGAGCAGGGCGATGGCTGGGTGGTTTGCTTTAGGCCTTGGGCAGGCTGAGGGTTGGACATCCCCTGAGGGCTCCCAGTATGTGAGAGGGGCAGGTTGGGTTGAGGGATCACCCACTCCCAGTGCATGAATTTTCATGCACCCGGCCTCTAGTACCTAATAATAAACAAACATGTAAATTGACTGTACCTCTGCTATGCCCATAGCCAATCAGAGTGAGTATGCAAATTAACCCAACAATGGGGGTTAATTTGCATATGTAGGTGCCCAGCAGCCTGGGTCCTGGGAAGTTTCTCAGGTTAGGTCACTCCAAGATAGGCCCCATGTGGGTCCTGAGCAATCTGGGAAGGGCCTGAGCCAGGGGCCTCCTGGGCAGAGGTGGAGCCCGCGATTGGAGGGAGCTGGGGGGAGTGCTGAGCAGGGGTGGAGCCCGTGATTGGAGGGCCTGGGCAGGGGCGATGCTCGGGATTGGAGGGAGCTGGAGGGCCCCCGCCCAGTCCCCCAAGGCTTTAGGCCTTGTCAGTGGTGGAGCTGGAGATGGGCGGCGATAGGTGTGTACTGCAGAGGAAACATCTTTTCTGACTGCTCATTGGCTAAGCTCCCTGTATGCCACTGGTAATATTCTTAGTAACTTGGGCATAAGAATCTAAAAAGGTGATCTAGGGCTTTTCCACCACACTCCTGGGAAAAAAAAAAAAATGAAGGTCTGCTGCTGGAGGGCTAAGAAATGTCATATCCTATCCTAGCCGGTTTGGATCAGTGGATAATGTCAAGGCTTGCTGACCACAGGGTCCAGGTTATATTCTGAGCAAGGGCATGTACTTAGGTTGAAGACTTCTCCCTGGCTGGGGCTCAGGTCAGGGCTCATGCAGGAGGCAACCAATCAAAGTGTTCCTCTCACTGTCTTTCCCTTTCTCTTCCACATTCTCTAAAAAATCAATGGAAACATATCCTCAGGGGAGGGAGGGAGGAGGAAAGAAAGGTCATATCCTATGAAAGACAGATCTTGAAAATGCCTAAAGAAAGTTGTCATTTTTTCATGGTGAAGGGACTGGAGTTCGTGTTGATTGAAAACACCTTGGCGGTTGTAGGAACTGGCAGTGGCTGCAGCAGAGGAGTGATGGGGTTGGTGCCTTTCCCTGATCAGCTAGGTCACCTCCCACAAATGGAGGCCTGCTCCCCATGGGAGTAGGACATCCCCTGAAGGCTTCCAGTATGTGAGAGGGGGAAGGCTGGGCTGAGGGAGACCCCCCCCCCCCCAATGTGCAAATTTCATGCACTGGGGCCCCTAGTAATAGTATAAAGAGTTTAAAATTGCTTTAGAATATTTTCCTTTCATGTTATTTTTCTTAAGTGCTATGGTGTCCTAAGCATCTCTATATGGGGGGGAAAAGTCAATCTATTTTTTTTAATCAAATTGACAATTTTTGTTTTTCATTTAATTCTTGAGTTATGAAATACCTGGCTTCACTATCTATAAAAATCACCCAGCAGTAGGTAACAAAGTAGTGTTTGTTGGTACCATCTTAGCCGAGTAGCATAGGAGTACAATGAAGAAATCAGTCATATCACTGCCCAGTGCATAGTCTGAGGATATTTTCTAATGCAGGATTTTGGTGTTGTGTAAAATTTGCTCACACAACACAAATAGTATGCCAACTCTGATCAGTTTTATTTCATGAGTACTTACTAATTTTTATAATAGTAATTATTACAGTAACTAACAACATGGTCATAACAGGAGGGAATAGGGCATATAAGCTACTAGAGGCCTGGTGAACAAAATTCGTACCCGGGGGGGGGGTGGGGTGGGGGGTGGAGTGCCTCTCAGCCCAGCCTGCACTTTCTTCAATCTGGGGCCCCTTGAGGGATGTCTGATTGCCCGTTTAGGACATCTCTCTCACAGTCCAGAATTGCTGACTTCCAACTGCCCTCCCATGCAGGCCTGGTTCCCCTGCCAACTGCCCTCCCCTGCTGGCCTGGTCTGCCCCAACTGTCCTCCTCTGCTGGCCCAGTCACCCCTAACTGCCCTTCCTGCTGGCTTGATGAACCACAGCTGCCCTCCTCTGCAGGCCTGGGTCCCCCCCGAGTGTCCTCCCCTGCAGGCCTGGTCCCTCCCACCTGCCCTCCTCTGCTGGCCCGGTCACCCCTAACTGCCCTCCCTG
The DNA here is from genome assembly GCA_027563665.1 of Antrozous pallidus. Classification (NCBI taxonomy): domain Eukaryota; kingdom Metazoa; phylum Chordata; class Mammalia; order Chiroptera; family Vespertilionidae; genus Antrozous; species Antrozous pallidus. Next base: position 116,831,019 of record CM050514.1, read on the forward strand.
CTGGCCTGATCACCCACAACTGCCCTCCACTGCAGGCCTGGTCCCCCCCAGCTGCCCTCTCCTGCAGGCCTGGGTCCCCCCCAACTGCCTTCCACTGCAGGCCTGGTTCTCAACTGCTCTTCCCTGCAATCCTGGTTCCCCCCAACTGCTCTCCTCTACAGGCCCAGTCACCCCCAACTGCTCTCCTCTGCAGGCCTGCCCTCCTCCCAGCTGCCCTTCCCTACAGTCCTGGTCCCTCCCAACTGCCCTTTCCTGCTGACCTGGTCTTCCCCAAATATCTTCCTCTGCTGGCCGGGTCATCCCTAACTGCCCTCCTGGCTTGCCTGATCACTCCCAACTGCTCTTCCCTGCAGGCCTGGCTTCACCCCAACTGCCCTCCCCAGCAGGCCTGCCCCCCCCCCCACTGCCCTCCTCTGCTGGCCTGGTCACCCCCAACTTACCATTACTGCCCACCCCTGCAGGCCATCTTTGTAGTGGCTGTCTTTGACCACATGGGGGCAGCCATCTTGTGTCTTGGTGTGATAGTTTGCACATTGCTCTTTTATTAGATAGGACTAGAGGCCCAGTGCACGAAATTCGTTCATGGGGGTGTTGGAGCGGGGTGTCCCTCAGCCCAGCCTGCATCCTCTCCAATCTGGAACCCTTCGAGGGATATCTGACTGCCCATTTAGGCCCGATCCTACCAGGCCAGGATTGGGCCTAAATGGGCAGTCAGACATCCTTCTCACAATCCAGGACTGCTAACTCCAAACTGGTCACCTGCCTGCCTCCTAGATTGCCCCTGACCACTTCTGCCTGCCATCCTGATCACCCCCTAACCACTACCCTGCCAGCCTGTTGGTCCCCAACTTCCCTTCTCTGCTGGCCTGGTCACCCCTAACTGCCCTCCCCTGTAGGCTTGATCGCCCCCAACTGCCCTCCCTTGCAGACCTGGTCCCTCCCATCTGCCCTCCCCTACTGGCCTGAGGGCCCACAACTGCCCTCCCTTGCAGGCATAGAACCTCCCACTGTCCTGCCCTGCTGGCCATCTTGTGGTGGCCATCTTGTGTCCACATGGGGGCAGGATCTTTGACCACATGGGGGCAGCCCTCTTGTGTGTTGGGGTGATGGTCAATCTACAAATTACTACTTTATTAGATAGGATAGAGGCCTGGTGCATGAGTGGGGACCAACCTCTTTGCCCTGAAGGGTGTCCTGGATTAGGGTGGGGGTTCCTTTGGGGTGTGGGGTGACTTGGGCGAGGGGCCTGTGGTGGCTTGCAGGCTGGCCACGCCCTCCCCCCAGTGACTCAAGCAGAGGCCCTGGGATCTGGGATTAATCTATGTCTACAGTTGAAACTTTGTAGCCTGGAATGGAGCCAAGCCTTCTGCTCACTCCTTGGCAATAGCCATCTCTGTTTGAAACTTTGTAGCCTGGAGTGGAGGCCTAGGCTAGGGCTGCAGAACTTTGGCTTCCACCATCGCCCTGGCAACCCTAGCATCTTCTCTTTCCAGCTCCCTGGCTGCGGCCATTTCTGTTGGGATTATGTATCTTCTATAATTGAAATTTTATAGCATTGAGCGGAGGCCTAGGTCAGCAAGGGCAGGCGGAAAGCTTGGCTTCTTTCGTTGCCAGGGAAACCCAAGCCTCCCTCCTGCCCTCAGTGGCGGCAGCCATCTGCGTTGGGTTTATTTGCATAATTTGTTCCTGATTGGCTGGTGGGCATGGCTGTGGGTGTGGCTTGATAGAAGGTATGGCCAATTTGCATATTACTCTGATTAGATAGGATTAGATAGGATGTGCATTCTCCACCCTTCCCCTGACAACATACATATTCATGAAGTGTTGTTTTTCCCCTCAGTTATATATGCAGTGGAGAAGATGAAGAACAAAGAGGAAGCTAAAACTTCTTTGAATTTCTTTACCGGTTTTCCATTTCTTATCTCACAGATATTGTAGATTACAGGGCTGTATCGTTTGCCTCTGGTGTAACAAGTTCAAGAAAGCATAGAGGGAGGAAGGAGTGTATTTTCACCCTTGATGGCTTCAGTTTCTCCATAGGACAGTAATTTGTTTGGAATGGGGGTTTGTGCTTGACATACTACCTGAGATATTGCCATTATTTTAATGCTGATTTTGCATGTAAAATATTCATACTTTTGCCAGGTTAGTAAATTCAGTAAATAACATGTTTTCAGGATGGAGAACATTACGTTTTGATTGGCTGATTTTCTCTACCCACTCTTAAAGCTTCTTTTAATTATATTAACATTATTTTGACCAAATGTGTGAAATAGATTTAAAAATGAAAAAATCATTTTTTAAATTATTGGAAATTATATATTAGAAAATGAGATGTGTTCAGTGGATTTAATTATAATATCCAAATGCTTTTAAAAATATCTTTCTTGGTTTTAATATCATAATTTGGCAACTTCTAATGTATTAATTCTCTTTTTTTTTCCAGCGGCCACATTATCTTAGTTCCAGAATTTAGTCTCCCTCTGGAATACTATCTAATTCCCTTCCTTATCATAGTGGGCATCTGTCTCATCTTGATAGTCATTTTCATGGTAGGTAAATTTATTTTAAATGCTTTTTAAAAAATAGTATAGATGGTCTAAAAAACATTATATTGACTAATAGAAGCCTTGCTTTTAAAAGTATATATTGTTTGAGTCTATTTTTATAACTGGTTCTGGAAAAGGAAAGATAATTTGGGTAGAAAAAATCAGAACAGTGATTGCTTCTGGAGAGTTAGGGAGGGGTGAGGGATTTACTGGGACACCTATGAAGGAACTTTTTTGGCGGGTGGGTCTATGTTTGAAATTTTTTATATTAAAATGTAAATAACAAATAGTATGAGGGCTTGAGGTAAACACCAAAACATTGGTCACCAAAGGTTGGGTTCAGGACTCTTGGTGGGTCTTCAGGGTCAAGCTCATTTTCATAATAATACTAAGGCATTTTCGCTTTTATCACGGTCAGTCTCACAGGGTTATCGTAGAGATCTCTAGAGGCTATATGGCGTGTCTTATGAAAATAAATTGCAGACAAAAGCAGATATGAGAATCCCTCTGTATGCTACCAAAATAGATATTAAAAGGGACTTGCAAAAATATAAAACAATCCCACTGTTCTAACATTTTTTATAAAGAATGTTTATATCAACATCCAGTGAGTTTAGTGTTGTATTTAGTTTATACATTAATTTAAAAATTGCATGGCATCTTTGAAATGTTTAGTCTTTCTATGCTGCTATGGTATTTCTTTTTATTTAGGTCTTTCATATCCATCAGTTTAATATTTTTCTGTAAATATTTTGCATGTCTTTTGTTGACTTTTTTGAAATTCATTTTCTAATTAGTTATTACTATACTATAAGAACGTTATTGATTTTTTACAAAAAACTTCTGGAATAACAATAAAATTTATAGAAAAATCACAAAGAAGAGAGCTCCTGTATCTTTCTCATATAGTTTCTCCTATTGTTAACATTTTACATTATAATGGTACATTTGTCAAAATTAATAGACTGACATTGCTACATTACCAATAACTAAACCCCAGACTTAGTATGGATTTTTACCAGTTTTTCTATAAATATACCCAATCCAGGGTACCCTATTGTATTTAGTTATCATATCTTCCCATTTTCCTCTGATCTATGACAGTCTTTCCTTATTTTTCATGACTTTGACATTCTTAAGGAGCCCTGGCAAGGTAACCTGTAGAATATCTCTCAAGCTGCTATTTTCTATCAGAGATGAAATGTCCTTTCATCCTATCATGTCAGGGATATGTGATCACTGCATAACATCACTGACGATGCTAACCTTTCTCGCTTGGTTAAGATAATGTTTGCTAGGTTTCTCCAGTGTAAAGTTATGTTTCTCTTTATTCTCTTCTTCCTTTGGAAATGAGGCACAAAGTATAGCCCTACCCTAAACGGTGGGAAGGGGCAGGAGTTAGGCTTCATTTCATGGGGGTAGTAGGGAGTATCTACTATATTAGTATTACTTAGATTTCTTTTGTAAGGAAGATGTCTGTTTTGGGTTATTTATCTACTCATTTATTTATTCACTCATTTACATTATTAAGTACTCATGTATGTTCATTTTACACTTTGGGTAAAATACTATGTCATTTATTTTTGTTGTCTAAATTATTTGAGCTTTGACCATTGGGAACTGTGTTAGGCTTACTTTTGTGTGCTTTTGATTTGACTCATTCTTTTTTTCTTTTTTAAAAAGTACTTCTTTACTGTCTGATACTATAAGAAGCTTAAGGCTCATCTTACCTTTTTCTTATCCCAGCCCTAGAAGCAGACATTTACCCAAGGAGCCTTGGTTTCTTTTATTAAAGAGTTTTATTTAGAAACTGTGATTTGGACAATGGCTATTATTGATTTTAATACAGAATTTTATATCTGTAAACTTGCTGAATTCTGTTCTGATAATTTCAATTTATTGATTCTGTTGGGTTTTCAGTGTAGAAACAAGGAAATATAGAATGTTAGAACAACAAACAAATAAAAATTACTCTTGGTAAACTGGGAACAGAAGTACACATCTTTAAGTTAATAAAGATTATTGACTAAAAACTGTAAATAAAAATCATTAAATGGTGAATTATTAGAAACTTTCTCTTGAAAGTCAGAACAAAAAAGGATGCCTGTTGTACCTTCTGTTAGCATTGCGTTATATTTTCTGGCAAAACATGAAAAAAAAAAACACAGTGTAAGGATTAGAAATAAACCAAAATTTTATTTGCTTTTTAAGAAAATAATGGGTGCTGGTCTCCTGTCTATTGTAATGACCACTGGTTTTCTTTCTTTATTAACACCTTATTGACTGGTCACAAGTTAACTCATGTTTCCACTTACATTAATGTAAGTAATTTTAAGGTGTGAAAGAGTAGACTATTTTCAAATAAAGATTCACCCTTCAGATTATCAGGAAAATTAAAAGATCATGTATTGGGGAGAACCAAGATGGCAGCATAGGTAAACACCTATTGTTCTGCCCCGCGCAACGATTCAAAAACTACAACATAACAACAAAACAAACATCACCCAGAATCACCAGACAGCTGGCTGAGTGAAAACTCCACAAATAAAAGTAAAGGTGGGACACTGAGACTCAGAGGAGCAGCGGGAGCGCAGCCTTGAAGACGGAAACAGGTTAGGAGCTGTCCTGGTCGTGCGCGCGGGCTGTAGGGCTGGAGCAGCAACCCCGGCTGGATTTCGCCAACGGGGAGGGTGGAGACGTCCCACTACACGGATTCCTCAGCACCAGGCGCGGTCCGAGATCCGGGGTACGTGGAGACATCCCACTACACGGATTCCCCAGCGCCAGGCGAGGTCCGGGGGACGCACCCTGGAAGCCGGGCGCGGCAGAGGTCTCCTAGTCTGCGGAGAAACCGGGTAGCTGGGAAAAGTTTGTGCGCAAGTGTCGCACAAACGTGCGACTTGCTCCCTAGAAACTTGTCTCCTGGTCCCGGGAACCACCTATTTTACAACCCTGGGCTAGACTTTGGGTGTGCAGACTCATTTGGGGACAGGCAGGTCTGGCAAGGGGAAGAGACTAGCGGCTTTCTCTTGGAGGTGTCTGCAGCCATCCCCATCCAACAGAGACGCGCACGCGCGAGCACCGCATAGGACACAGCTGACACTGAGGCTGCCTGCTCAGCTCAGAGACTCCACCCATCCAACCTGAACACAGTCTCCCTTGACAGCTAATTGGCCTGGAGGTCAAACCCTCCTAGGGCTAACAACAACAAGCTGGGTTTAAATTCAAAAATACTGTACAACCCATAAAGGATTGCAGTAAGAGTACCCATCTCAAATAATTGGGGAGGCTGTGCCACTGACCCTTAGAGGATATCTACCACATAAAGCAGCCACCATGCAGAGATATGGAAAGAAATCAGGTGTGAAAGAAATGGAGGAGAAAAGACGACAAGACATAGAGTTCAAAACCACAGTTATAAGGCTTTTCAAGAGGCTCCTAGAAAAGGCCGATGAACTTAATGAGAACTACAAGGAAATAAACAAGACCAATCAGGAAACGAATGAGACTTACAAGGAAATGAATGAGACCCTCAAGGAAATGAACAAGACCTCTGAGGATATGAACGAGACCCTCACGGATATGAAAAAGGACCAACTAGAAATCAAGCATACACAGACTGAAATAAAAAATATTACACAAAGTCCTAAAAGCAGTCCAGAGGGCCACAAGAACCAAGTCAAAGATTTGAAATACAAAGAAGAAAAATCCACTCGGCTGGAAAAGCAAGAAACAAAAAGAATCCAGATAATTGAAGATAGTGTAAGGGGCCTCTGGGACAACCTCAAGCATGCCAACATCCGAATTATTGGGGTGCCAGAAAAAGAGAGAGAGCAAGTTAATGAAAACCTACTTGAAGAAATAGTGACTGAAAACTTCCCACACCTGGTGAAAGAAACTGACTTAAAAGCCCAAGAAGTACACAGAACCCCAAAATATAGGAATCTAAAGAGGACCACACCAAGACATATCATAATTAAAATGCCAAGAGCAAAAGATAAAGAGAGAATATTAAAAGCAGCAAGAGAAAAACAGTTGGTTACCTACAGGGGAGCACCCATACGATTGTCAGCGGATTTCTCAACAGAAACGATGCAGGCCAGATGGGAGTGGCAAGAAATATTCAAAATAATGAATAGCAAGAATCTACAACCAAGATTACTCTATCCAGCAAAGCTATCATTCAGAATTGAAGATCAGATAAAGTGCTTCGCAGATTAGAAAAAGCTAAAGGAGTTCATCACCACCAAACCAATATTATATGAAATGCTGAAAGATATTCTTTAAGAAGAGGAAGAAGAAAAAGGTAAAAATATAAATTATGAGCAACAAGTACACATCTATCAACAAATGAACATAAAAATCAAGTGAATTGATAGTCTGATGAACAGGATAAACTGGTGACTATAACAGAAACATGGACATAGAGAGGGAATGGACTGACAATTCTTGGGGAGAAAAGGGTTTTGGGAAGTACAGCAAGAGACTAGACAAAAATCTTGCAACAATGGGAGAAGACAGTGGGGAGGGGGAGGGGAGGGTGGAGGGTGGGATAGGTACAGGGTGGAGGGGAGCTACAGGGGAATAAAAAAGGGGGAACAATGTATTTAATAAACTGAACAATAAAGATTAAAAAAAATAAAAATAAAAAAAATAAAAGATCATGTTTTACAAAAAACAGTAATCAGTAGTAAAAATATTCCTCTAGGGGCTGTAAAGTATGTTCTTGGAAAGAATAGTAAAATATGATATGTATGTAAAACTTGTTTAGTATCATTGCATATAGAGACATGTTATACAATATATCACACTAAAAATGTTAAAAAGAATAAAATGCAAAACATTAAAATATATGCAATATGTTTAATTTTGACATATGATAATATAAGTGTACGATGTAATAAGTACATTTAAATTTATTTAGATACTTTTATTTAATATTCAAGTACAGAAAAGTAGCTGGGCACATGGGTGAATTTAAGCCGGTCAGCAAGGTGTTAAGTTGGATTACATGAATGTGTTTTTTAAATTTTAAAAGTTCTATGTTTTTGGGATAAACTATTTGATCATGATGTGTAAATTTTGTCTTTGCATTTCAATTATTCACATTTCTAATATGGGTTTATCAGTTTTACATTTGTATATAGATGTAAAAATCCTAAATAAAACATTAGCCATCTGAATGTCTGAGTAAGATAAAGTTTTAGTTTTATCAAACTAGAAGAATCTTGGCATCAAAACTAGACAATTCATTGAGTACTGTTGATAGGAATGTTTAATTGAACAGCAATTCTTCACAAATTATTCATCAATGGGTGAATAAACAAAATGTGGTATGTACATACAGTGGAATATTATTCAATCTTAAGGAAGGAAGTGCTGACACATGCTACAACATGGACGAACCTAAAGGCATTATGTCAAGTGAATAAGCCAGTAACAATGGGACAAATATTGTATGATTCTGTATGTGGTACCTAGGATAGTCAGATTCGTAGACCGAAAGTAGAATGATAGTTCCTGGGAGTTCTAGGAGAGGGAGAATGGGGAGTTGTTTAATGGGTACAGAGTTTTAGTTTTGCAAGATGAAAATAGTTTTATGGATGGATACTTGTGATTGTAGCACAATTTGAGTATACTTAATGCCATAGAACTGTACACTTAAAAATGGATGGAATGGTAAACTTTATGTATATTTTACTGTATTTTAAATAACAAAAATAACTGGACATAAAATTAACCCTTTAAAATTGAAGCTTTTTCTTATTTTCCATTTTCTAAAGTAAATTTTTTTGAAATTGGAATGATCTGTTACTTGATTTTTGGTAAATGTTGCCAATAAAATTATCTAGAGTCTACTGACTCTTTTCATAGCTGGACATTTAGGTGGTTGTCTATTTCTTCATATTAAATTATATTTCTAAAAAATTACATATTTTGTCTGCTATCAAATATAGTGGCAAAATTTATTTATAATATTGATATCCTATATAACCTATAATAATAAAAGCTTAATATGATATTTAGACCAGAAAGCCAAATGACTTCCCTGGAATCTTTCTGGGTGAAGTCGCCACAGTGGGGGCTGAGGCAGAGGTGGTTAGGGGTGATCAGGCAGGAAAGTGAGCAGTTAGGAGCCAGTGGTCCCGAATTGTGAGAGGGATGCCTGACTGCTGGGATCAGGCCTAAATTGGCAGTTGGACATCCCCCAAGGGATGCTGGATTGTGAGAGGTACAGGACAGGCTGAGGCACCCCCCCCCCCCCCCCGTGCACAAATTTCATGCATTGGACCTGTAGTAAAAGCATAATATGCAAATCAACCAAATGGCAGAATGACCAGTCACTATGATGCACATTGACCAACAGTGGCCAGACACTCAATGCAGCAGCTGCCCCCTGGTGGTCAGTGCACTCCCACAGGGGGAGTGCTGCTCAGCCAGAAGCCAGGCACACCGCTGGCGAGCTTATCAGTGGTGTTAGGAGCCAATCCCACCTTCTCTGTAAGCGGGTGGTAAGGAGTGAGGGGTTCGGACTGCCAGGGGGATGTCTGACTGTTGGGGGATGTCTCCAGGGGAATCGGGCCTAAGTCGGCAGGCAGACAACCACTGAGAGTTCCTGGACTGTGACAGGGCACAGGGTGGGCTGAGGGACCTGCCTCAGTGCACAAATCTCATGCACTGGGCTTCTAGTGTCCACATAACAATTTAAATAAAATTTCTACTATATGTGGAATGAGTTCTCTTCATAACCATCTGTGCCTTGAACAGTATTGTCAGTTTATGTGTTTTTGCCTTTCAAAGAAGTAGACTTTGGGGCTGTCTTTTGTTTTCTTTTTTCCTTTCATTCACCACATATTTATTTTGCACCTCGAATGAACTAGGCCAGTGGTTGGCAAACTGTGGCTTGCAAGCCACATGTGGCTCTTTGGCCCCTTGGGTGTGGCTCTTCCACAAAATACCACGGCCTGGGTAAGTCTATTTTGAAGAAGTGGCATTAGAAGAAGTTTAAGTTTAAAAAATTTGGCTCTCAAAAGGAATTACAATTGTTGTAATGTTGATATTTGGCTCTGTTGACTAATGAGTTTGTCGACCACTGAAATAGGCACTTAGGATCTGAGGATTTATCATTGAACAAAATAGTTAAAAATCCCTGATGTGAAACAGCTTACATTTCAGTTTTACTTATTTCTTATTTCTGCTCTTAGCATCATTATTTGTTTTTTTGTATTCTTTTGGGTAACAGTCACTTTAGCAATAACTCATAAATTTTGGTAAGGAATATTTTTATTTTATGTTATTTGCTAAATTTTATTTTCATTGTTTTATATATGTTTCTCTAATTCTTGAGGGTTCTATCTATGTTAAGGAGACTTCAGTTACTATAACTCCTACTCTTTCATTTGGTCACTCATTTGGTCTTAGGGAAGATAAAGTATCTTATCTGGGTTGTACATTTAGGAAGAGTAAGTTAGGGCATTCTTGACTCAATTCCACCTTTCTTTTGGAGACCAACCTGTGTTCAGCTCCTCCAGAACTGGTTCTGCAGTTCTGTGGGAGGGTGAAGGGCAGGCCAGCTCCATTCCAGAGTTGTCTTTGTCCGTATCTGGGTGGGTTAGGCAATCTAATTCTGTGGTTTAGAAAAAGATTATATCTCTTCCTCCACTTGGTACTCCACGTGTCTCCATCTGCCAGTTCATCATATTATTTCTCAAGTTATTTATAATATAGTGGTGAAGAGGCATGCTGATTTCTGTGATTTCTTCTGTGACTTATGAACTATTTTAAATGTTCAAAATACATATTTATTTCTGTAACTCCATCCCTTCCCTATTGATTTATAATTCGGGGTTGCATTGTGGGCAGAAAACATTGTATGTTATGGATTATTTGGTATGCCCAGGTTGTAGGCTTGATCCCCAGTAGGGCGTGCAGCAGACACCTGATAGATGTTTTGCTCTGGGATTAATATTTCTGTTTCTCTCTCCCTTCTCCTCTCTCTAAAAATAATTAAAGAAAAAGACTTGCTTTTGGTTATATCTTGTAAACATTCTCCGTATGTGTAAAAATAATTGTAGACTGCAAAGTTCATATATGTTACTTTGTTTGAGCTTGTGTGTTTGTTTTGTTATTTTTTTCACTGTGTTTAAAGCAGCTTTATTGAAATACTAGAAAGGCCCAGTCCATGAAATTTGTGCACTGCCGGCATCCTTTCCAATGTAGGATGCCTCAGGGATGTACAACTGCTGTTTTAGGCCAGCAGGGGGGAGCAGTTGGGGGTGGGGGTGGGCAGTTGGGGGCGATCATGCTGGCAGGCAGGTAGGTGAGCAATTAGGAGCCATCAGTCCCAGATTGTGAGAAGGATGTCTGATTGCTGGCAATGGGACATCCCTTGAGGGGTCCCAGATTGGAGAGGGTGCAGGCCAGACTGAGGGATTCTCTCCCCTGCCCCCATGCACGAATTTCATGCACCGAGCCATTAGTATAACACAAAATGGACCCACTTAAAGTCCACAGTTCAGTGATTTTTAGTGCATTCACAGAACTGTGCAGTCATCACAGTTGTCTATAGGTTTTTGCACTCGTCTGTTTTCTAAAGCAGTGGTGGGCAATAGAACAGTGTTGTGAGTCACATTTGTTATAATTTTATTTATTCACTCCCTAGTGCATAAAATTCATGCACTGGTGTGTGTTGGGGGGGTGGGGCGTGGGGGGGTCCCTCAGCCCAGCCTTCCCCCTCTTACATACTGGGAGCCCTCAGGGGATGTCCTACTGATGGATTAGGCCTGCTCCCCATGGGCCTAATCCGTCTGGCCTCCCTTTGTGGGAGGCGACCGGGCTGATCAGGGAAAGGCACCAGGCTCATCACCCCACTGCTGCAGCTACTGCCGGTCACCACAGCCGCCAAGGTGTTTTCATCAGCATGGACTCCAGTCCCTTCACCATGAAAAACTGACAACTTTCTTTAGGCATTTTCAAGGTCTGTCTTTCATGGGATATGACATTTCTTTCTTTCCTTTTTTTTATTTTTTTTACTCTCACCTGAGGATATGTTTCCATTGATTTTTATATAATGTGGAAGAGAAAGGGAAAGACAGAGAGAAACATCAAAGTGAGAAGAACACTTAGATTGGTTGCCTCCTACATGAGCCCTGACCTGGGCCCCAGCCAGGGAGGAGCCTGCAACCTAGGTACATGCCCTTGCTCAGAATTGAACCGGGATCCTGCAGTGGGTAAGCCTCGGCATTATCCACTGAGCCAAACCGGCTAGGGTAGGATATGACATTTCCTAGCCCTCCAGCAGCAGACCTTCATTTTTTCCAGGAGTGTGGTGGAAAAGCCCTAGATCACTTTTTTGGATTCTTATACCCAAGTTACTAAGAATATCACCAGTGGCATACAGGGAGCTTAGCCAATGAGCGGTCAGAAAAGGTCTTTCCTTTGTAGTTCACACCTGTTCCATCGAATTGCAGGCTCCACCCCCGGCCAAGGCTGCAAGCCTCTGGCAAAGGCTTGGGCCCTGGGCGGGGGACCCCCAGCTCACTTCGATTGCCCAGCTTTACCCCCGGCCAAGGCCGCAAGCCTCTGGCCGAGGCTCAGGCCCTGGGCGGGTGAGACCCCCAGCTCACTCTGATCTCCTTGCTCTACCCCCAGCCAAGGCCCAAAAGGGCAGGCAGAAAGCTTGGCTTCCTCCATTGCTGGGGAAACCCAAACCCCCCTCCTTATCTCTGTGGCTGCAGCCATCTTGGCTGAGTTTATTTGCATATTTGCTCCTGATTGGCTGGTGGGTGTGGCTTGTGAGTGTAGTGGAGGTACGGTCAATTTCCATATTACTCTTTTATTAGATAGGATTTATTTGTCAGAAAACTAATACTTATTGTATATTTTATGTTACCAATAACATGCGTATGTTATGTCATTATTTTATTTTTTAATACTCACCCAGGTACATGTTTTTATCAATGAGAGAGAGAGAGAGAGAGAGAGAGAGAGAGAGAGAGAGAGAGAGAGAGAGACATTGATCAGTTCCTCTCGTACTCACCCCTACTGGAATGGAACCTACAACATATGTATGTCCCTTAACCCAGAATCAAACCTGCAACCTTATGGTGTATGGGGTGACACTCCATCCACTGACCCACCCAGTCAGGGCCATATACTATCTCATTTTGTCGTTATTTTGATCCCAATAAGTATGAATTATTATCCTCAATTTTCAGGGGAGAAATTGAGCTTCAAAGGAATTAAGCACCTTACCTGTGGTTACACAATGATGGAGTTGGAACTTATTATTTACTTATTTATCTTTACTTTTTTATTGAATTTATTGGGGTGATGTTGGTTAAAATAATTATTGTTTTCAGCTGTACAATTCTGTAATATATTATCTGTATATTGTATTGTATGTTAACCATCCCAAGTCATGAATGTAATTTACATGTTTCTTTTAAAAAAGAAACCGGTGAGTCTAATAAAGCTAAAATGTATTTCACCATTCAATGAATAGAAATAAGTATAAAATTTGTTTTAAAATGTTTTATTAATACAGTCTTTGCAATCTGGTGTGTATTTTATACTTTTATAGCAAATCTCAATTCAGACAGTTACATTTCAAATGCTCAGAGCCATATATGGCATTGGCTACCATATTGGGCAGCATGTGCTCCTTTAGCCTTTTTTTATTTTTTGATCTGGAAAGCTCTTTATTTGACCATCTATTTTGAATGATAGCCTTGCTTGATATAGTAATCTTGGTTTCAAATCCTTGCTTTCCATAAGTCTGCTTAAACTATAAATTGCTGAGCTTGTGAATTTGTGTATATCTTTTAATTTTGTATTTTCAAGATGAAATGTCCTTTTTATCCTTGTCATGACTGTCTCCTAATGATTTTTGTCTTAAATTATATATACCATCTTTTTTTGTTGTTGTTGTTTGGATTTATCATGGTCTATTCCTTTGTTTTTTACCATTATTTTTATTTATTTGGGTCCTATCTCTGTTTCTTGATGAGTCTGGCTAATGGTTTATCAGTTTTGTTTATCTTTTCAAAGAACCAGTTCTTGGTTTCATTGATTTTGGTTTTTTTTTAGTCTTTATCTTACTTATTTCTGCTTTAATCATTATTATTTCCTTACTTTTACTTACTTTGGGTTTTTCTTGTTCTCTTCCTAGTCCTTTACGTTGTAGGGTTAAATAGTTTATTGTTTTTTTTTTTTTTTTTTTTTTTTTGTTTTTTTTTTAAGTAGGCCTGTAGTGCTATGAACTTTCTTCCCAGGATTGCTTTTGCTGTGTCCCAGAGATTTTGGGTTGTTGTGTGTTCATCTTCATTGGTTTCCAGGAAGTTTTTTTATTTCTTTTTTGATCTTGTTGGTAGCCTATTGATTGTTTAATAACATGCTACATGATTTGATTTCAATCTTCTTGAACTTGCAGAGACTTGTTTGTGTCCTAACATGTGGTCTATCTTTGTGAATGATCCAATGTGCACTTGAGAAGAATGCATATTCTGTTGCTTTGGGGTAAAATGTTTTATAAATGTCAATTAAATCCATCTGATCTAGTGTGGCCTTTTTAATTTTTTAAAATAAACTTTTATTGTTCACATTATTACAGGTGTTCTTGTTTCCTCCCCGCCCCCCCCCCCCCACCCCCCCGATAGCTCCCCTCCACCTGATTCCCCACCCCACACCCCATGCATGCCCTTACTGCACGCCACTATCTTCACCTATGGATGATGAAGACAGTGGTGGGGCGCAAGGGCATGGGGTGTGGGGTGTGGAATCAGGTGTAAGATGTTTGTCCATCCTCTTACCCACACCTCTACACCCTCTTCTCCCTGAGAATTGTCAGTCCCTCCCTTTCTATGTCCCTGATTCTATTATATTCATTAGTCTATTCTGTTCATCAGATTTTTTATTCACTTGATTTTTAGATTCACTTATTGGTAGGTATGTATTTGTTGTCATTTTGTTGTTCATACTTTTTATCTTTACCTTTTTCTTCTTCTTCCTCTTTCTACAGAATACCCTTCAGCATTTCATATAATCCTGGTTTGGTGGTGATGAACTCCTTTAGCTTTTTCTTATCTGCGAAGCACTTTATCTGATCTTCAATTCTCAATGATAGCTTTGCTGGATAGAGTAATCTTGGTTGTAGGTTCCTGCTATTCATCAATTTGAATATTTCTTGCCACTCCCGTCTGGCCTGCATAATTTCTGTTGAGAAATCAGGTGACAGTCATATGGGTACTTCCTTGTAGGTAACTGTTTTTCTCTTGCTGTTTTCAAGATTCTCTCTTGGCATTTTAATTATGATGTATCTTGGTGTGGTCCTCTTTGGATTCCTCTTGTTTGGGGTTCTGCGCACTTCCTGGACTCGTAAGTCTACTTCTTTCACCAGTAGGGAAAGTTTTCTGTCATTATTTCTTCTAATAGGGTTTCAATATTTTGTTCTCTCTCTTCTTCTGGCACCCCAATAATTCGGATGTTGGTACACTTAAAGTTGTCCCATAGGCTCCTTACACTATCTTTATATTTTTGGATTCTTTTTTTTTCTTTTTGTTTTTCTGATTGGATGTTTTTTGTTTCCTCATATTTCAGATCTTTGGTTTGATTCTTGGGGTCCTTTGATCTACTGTTGAATTTCTGTATATTCTTTATTTCAGACAGTGTATGCTTAATTTCTGACTTGTCCTTTCCATTTTTTTGGCATTCTCATTAAGGTCCTTGAAGGTCTCACTAAGCTCGTCAGAGGTCTCATCAAGTTTTTGGGTGGTTTTTAGAAGATTATTGGGTAACCTTATAAATGTGGTTTTGAACTCTATGTCCACTAGTTTGCTTTCCTCCATTTCTTTCATTTGAGACATGTTTCTTTGTCTCCGCATTGTTCTGCTTCCCTGTGTTGATGGAGTGGGAGAACTGCTGTGCTGGAGACAAGCTTATGGGGCAGGACTTGCTTTAGTGGGGCTTTGGTGCTCACCTAAGTCTGCCTCCTGAATATGTCACTTATGGATGTGAGTAGTTAAAATCTGGTGTCATCTCACACTGACCTCTAGATACACTAGCTTCTGGATCGCCAATGGGGTGCAAGTCAGCTACTGTCTTGCAGGGTGTGGGGTGTGGAATCAGGTGTAAGATGGAGCTACAGCGAGAACTACAGTTTTCTCCTCTTTCCTTGGCATTTGGAGGTTTTGGAGCTGTCTGACCAGAGCTCCAGTTGGTTAGGTAAAGCTGCGATAGGACAGGCCATTTATATTCAAAAGCTGTTGCATGGAGCTTGGGTGGGTTTGTAGATTGTGCTGGCGGGGTCTCAGGGAATCACTAGGCTAGGGCATGGCAAACAGCGATGGCTGCCAGTCAGCCTTTTCTGCGTCTCCACATTTCCAAGTCCCCGCGCCCCGCAATAAACAATGATTGCTGCGTGCTCCTCTGCAAGCAAGCCACCCTCACTTTCCGACCCAATGGCGGACAGTCCAGCTTCTTCCCGTAGGAGTTTGGGTCCTGTGCATCTCCCCAGAAACTGAAGTTCAGAGTAGTCAGGAGCTTGTGTCCCTTCGGGTGGAAAATATCCTGCCCAGTCCCTTGCTGCCAGCCCGGTTCTCACACCTCCGTACCTCAACTTTTCAGCGCTTTTGCACATCTCAGTGCTCTTTTCTCTTTCCTTCTAGTTGTAGAACTTCCACTCAGCCAACTTTCCCGTGGTTCTGGATGATAGACGTTTTGTCTTTTAGTTGTAGCTTTGAAATTGTTGTTCGAGGCAGCAGTTTTAGGTGTTTACCTATGCTGCCATCTTGGTTTCTCTCTGATCTAGTGTGTCCTTTAGAGCCACTGTTTCCTTGTTAATTTTTTTGTCTGGAAGATCTGTCCAATGAAGTCAGCAGGATGTTAGAGTCCCCTACTATGACTATATTGCGTCTGTCTCTTCCTTAAAGTCTTCTAAAAGTTTATTTATTTAGGTGCACCTATATTTGGTGCATATATGTTTACCACAGTTACATCCTCTTGTTGAACTGATTTCTTTATTATTGTGTAGTGACTTGTCTTTTTTGATGGTCTTCATTTTGAAGTCTGTTTTGTCAGATATGAGTATTGCTACTCCAGCTTTTTTTTTTTCTTTTTCGTTTGCATGAAAATTTTTTTTCCAGTTCCTTCACTTTCATCCTGTGTGAATCTTTAGTTGTGAGGTGGGTCTCTTGTAGACAGCATATAGTTGAGTCATGTTTTGTATCCATTCAGCTACTCTGCCTTTTGATTGGAGCATTAATCCATTTAGGGTTATTTATTGACACTTACTTATGTATTACAATAATCCCTTTAGCATTTCTTGTAGTGCTCACTTGCTGGTGATGTGCTCCTTTAGCCTCATTTTTCCCCCCCAGTATGGAAAGCTCCTGATTTGACCATCTGTTTTGAATGATAGTCTTGCTTCATATAGTAATCTTGATTTCAGATCCTGCTTTCCATTACCTGACTACTTTATGCCATTCCCTTCTGGCCTGTAGAGTGTCTGATGAGAAATCAGATGTCAGTCTTATGGGAGCTCCTTTGTAGGTAACAAGTTTGCTTTTTCTTGCTACCTTTAAGATTCTCTTTCTGTCTTTAACTTTTGGCATTTTATTTATGATGTGTTTGGGTGTGGGTCTGCTCGTGTTCTTCTTGCTTGGGGTTCTCTGTGCCTCCTGAACTGAGTGACTTTTTTCTTCCCTGGGTAGGGAAGTTTTCTGCCATTATTTCTTCAAACACATTCTCCACCCTTTTCTCCCTTTTCTCCCTCCTCTGGCACACTTGCTATTCTAATATTGTTATCTTTCACAGTGTCCCACAGGTCCCTTAAACTGTCCTTCTGTTTTTCAATTGTTTTTTCTTTTTGGTTCTCTGTTTGAATGATTTTTTTCAAACTTGTCTTCTTCTTTTTTTTTTTAAACACACATATATTTTTATTGGTTTTTTTACAGAGAGGAAGGGAGAGGGAGAGAGAGTTAGAAACATCTATGACAGAGAAACATCCATCAGCCATCTCCTGCTCACCCCCCACTGGGGATGTGCCCGCAGCCAAAGTACATACCCTTGACCGGAATCGAACCCGGGACCCTTGAGTCTGCAGGCCGACGCTCTATCCACTGAGCCACACCGGTCAGGGCCAAACTTGTCTTCTAATTCACTGATTCAATCCTTAGCTTCCCCTAATCTGTTGTGTATTACCTCCAATGTGTTCTTTCTTTACCATTGTTATTCTGAACTCTGTTTCAGATAAATTTATCTCTGCTTCATTTATCTCTTCTAGCGAATTTTCTTTTCATTTGGAGGGCTGTTTCTTTGTCTTCTCATTTTGGTTGCCTTTTTGTGTTTGTGGCTATGTATTAGGTAGCTCCTTCTGCCTCTCAATCTCTAGTGCAGGACATTGTCAAAATGCTGTTTCTGACTAATTAGATCAGGCAAGGAATAAATTTCTCCAGAGACCCTTCTGCCTACAAACTGATAAGATTCCATATTGAATTGTCCAGGCAATCATCCTCAGATGTGGTGAGAGTTTTTTCCAAGAGGGTGGGGCAGTTACTTCTGCGTGGAGGCTAATTGTTCGTTTTAGTCTTTTAATTGGCCCCAGGGCAAGGTGTTTTTACAATAAGGTGGGTCAACTGTCTATCTCGATAGGCAAGGCAAATGTCTTTATGTGAAAGATGTCTCTGCTGCACGAGGTAATGACTTAGCACAGGAAACTGGGGTGTCTGGCTTCTGCTCACATTGCTCCATCCACTCCGTTCTCCCTCTGCCAGAGCACAAGGTGGGTGGCTGCACAGGGAGCTTTGTGCATTGGCCCTGTAAGAGGGTGTCTGTATTTTCATCTGTCACTCCTTGGTAGACAGCAACCCACTGCTTTTCATAGCCAGATGTTATATGTCTACCCTTCTCAGCTGTGGTACTCTCTGCTTGGGAGCCCAGCTTGGGGATTAGACCCCAGAGTTCTCGGTGGCAAGCCTCCACAACCAAGATCTCCCTCTGGGCACTTCAGGTGCTGTTTGTAGGTGCCTGGCCAGACTTTTTGGCCATCTGCTCTTTCAACCAGTCTCTATGTGGTCTCCACTTTTGGTCCTCAGGTAACAGTTTTTTCTCCTGTGAGTCTTCCATTGATTATTCAGGAAGTTTTTCTGTATTTTAGTTGCAATTTCAGTGTGTTCTGGGGAGCATGTCTGTGCTGTATTCACTTACTCTGCCGCCATCTTTAATCTCTACCTTTATTTTTGCCTTAATGAGTTGTTAATAGCATATGATTGTCACTTTTTCTTTAAATACTATGATGCACTCTTTTAAAACACTGGTGAACTTAACCATTTACATTTTTATGAGTAATATATAATCAGATTATATATTATTGGACTAATTTCTATTGTTTTAAGTTTTTTTTCCTCTCTGTAAATTTGGGTTACCCAACTTTTAATTTTTCTCATTCTCTCTCTCATCTCTTTGTTTCTGTTACTGGTTTGAAATCTTACATTATAGTCTTTGTGGTCACTGTTAATTTTTTTAAAAAATAATTACTGATGTATGGTTGACATATTAATAAACCTGACATATTTCAATTTATGATTTGGCAAGTTTTGACATAAGTATATCTGTGAAGCCACCACCACTAGCAAGATTTATTGATCAGTTCAACAAGTTTTCTGATGCTGCTTTGTAATCCCTCCCTGTAACATCTTCCAATTTCATGTCCTACTCACCTCCAACCTTAGTCAACTACAGATCTGCTTTTGGTCACTATAGATTTTCTACACTTTTATATACATGGAATAATAAATTATGTGATCTTTTGTGTCTGCATTCTTTCAGAATTATTGTGAGGTTTATATATGTTATTGAGTATATTGATTATTCATTTCTTTTTATAGCTGAGTTATCTTCCATTGTATGGATATACTACAGTTTTGTTTATCCATTTACCCATTGATGGATATTTGAGTTGTTCATAATTTTTGGCGCTTATAAATAAAGCTGACATGAACATTTGGACGTGGACTATTGTATTAAAATTGTCATGTGGGTATATGCTATTTGGGTGTATATAATAAGTAGGAGTGGAATTATTGGGTCAAATGGTAAATGTTGGTTTAAATTTATGAAAAATCACCAAACTTTTCAACGTGATGGTGCCATTTTACAGTTCTACCATTAGTGTACCAGAGTGGGAGTTTCTCTGCTTCCTTGCCAATACCTGGTATAGTCGGTCTAATTTTAGTCATTCTAATAGGTGCTTAGAGGTATTTTTGATTTGAATTTTAGTTTCCTGTTGAGTAATTTGCTGAGCATCTCTTCAAGTGATTATATAGTAAAGTGTTTATTCAAATATTGTGCTCATTTTTTTTTATTGAGTTGCTTGTTTTCTTACTGAGTTTTGAGTTCTTTTTATATTCTGGATACAAATTCCCTATCGGATATACAGTTTGCAAATATTTTCCCCCAGTCTGTCTTGTCTTTTATCGTTTAACAATGTTGAGGACAGAAGTCCTTCACATTGATGTAATTAAACTTGTCAAAAATTTTTTTATGGATATTGCTTGTGGCATTTGATTCTAGCCCTGTGAACTGTTTTAAAAATTCTTGCAAGCATATTAATTTATAGTTAAAATATTTGTATGTCATCTAGCATTTCTGAATATTTGTAATAGGGGTATTCTGTATTTTTCTCCTAGGACTGAAAGTGTAATGACTAACAAATGTATTTTTGAAAATTTTTTTAGTTTATAATTATAGGAATTTCAACTCGCCCATTCTTTTCATTCTTTTGATCTTCTTTGTAACCTATAGTTTACCATTTGTATTATTTCAAAAAAACATATGTTGTTTATAATGTTTTTGTCAGAGTAAATTAAAGATAATTTAGGTCAATGAATAAAAATTCAAAGGACAATATAATGGGGTAATTATATCACTAATATAGTTTAATGCTTTTATTAATATTGCCATTAGGATTTAAGTAAATTGAATTTACATTCAGCAGCTACCCAGAAACTTAAAAGATACTTGTTATTTTAATGGCCATTTTCTATTTGCATGTTTAATATCTGATGCCTTGTCTTCCCTTTTATTTTTAGATCACAAAATTTTTCCAGGATAGACATAGAGCTAGAAGAAACAGACTTCATAAAGATCAACTTAAGAAACTTCCTATACATAAATTCAAAAAAGGTGAATACTTTTATTTTCTAAAACATTACCCTTAGTTTACTAAGAGTATATGGTGACCATATTCTTAATACTACCTTTTGAGTCCTTGCCATACACTGCGCCTAACCCTCAATTAATAGTGAATCAGTGGATGTGGGAGATGTACTTTTTGTTACGGTATATTCTCATGAAGGCAAGCAGGGTACATTGTCTGCAGAGAACTTAAAAGCAATACTGAAACTTAGCAGATGCTGTTTATTATCATCATGTGCAAGTAGTTCTAAACATCAGTTGATAAAATCCTTCTCTGTGCTAGGGTAGCCTGCTCCCACTGACCTCCTTCCCACTCTCTCCTCCCATCATACACCATTGCATTAACACTGCATTAACTAAACACATAGGTAGCTATTGGGTGTCAGTATGTTTTAAATGTATCATCTCATTTAATTTTCACATTTCTGGAAATGGATACTATAATGGATATTATAGATGAAGAACTAGAGGTCAGAGAGGCAAAAAAATAATGTTACACAGCCAGTGCTGACAGAGCTGGAGAGAGGTGTGGGTCTAATATTCTAACCAATATAGCTTCTCCTACCTATGCTTTAGTGGGCTTTCAGTGCAGGTATGTGCTTGTTAAATCCTTTTGGCTAGTAGTTCCCAGACTTTTCAATTTAATATACCAGAACAAATGTTCTGTTTTTTAATTCAGCAAAGAAAATGTATAGAGTGTAGATAGGAGAAATAGAGAAAAAGTCATTAAAACTTAGTTCTGCCAGATTTTTATTTTTTAAGTAATAAAGTATTTAAAAAACCTCCCATTTATAGTAACTATTATTTTATGAAAAACACAAAATTTAACAACAAAACATAAGAAAAAGCATATGTTAAAAGAAAGAGACATTTGTGAAAATGCACTGCACTGTTATCACAGTGAAGATTAAATAAAAGTTGTTCATGGACCAGAAGTAGTTGGCTTTTCCTCTGAGGAGAATGAGTAACCACTAAAGAATTTGAAATAGGAAAGATGAGATCCAAATTAAACCTTAAAAGGATCTTTCTGCTTCTTTGTTATGAATAGCGTGTAGAGGGTTCAAGAGTGTAAGCAGAGACCAGATAGGAGGCTCCTGTAGTAATCCAAGTGAGATTTGAATGTGGCTTGAACTGTGAGGTAGCAGTTGAGGAGGTGAAAAAATGTTAAATTCTGGTTGTGTTTAGCAGATGGAAACATGGGATTTGCTGATGTTGGGAGAGGAAACAAGGGTGACTAGATGTTTCTGTCTCAGCAGCAGGAAGGATGAGGTTACCCTAAAGAGGAGAAGTAAAGGTGGTTAATAATTTGGGGGAAAATGTACAAAATACGTGGAATTTCAGATGTCTACTAGACATTATAAAGGAGTCTAGAGTTTAAAAGAGGTGTCTGGACTGAAAATATTGGTATAAAGATATATTTAAATCATGAGAGTAGATGAGATTGCCAAGAGAATGGGTATTAGATTGACAGAACACCAAACATATATTTGGCTATGCCAACGTTAATTAAAAAGCAAGATGAGCCAAGACTGGTTTGGCTCAGTGGTAGAGCATCGGACTGCGGACTGAAGGGTCCTGGGTTCGATTCCGGTCGAGGGCATGTGCCTTGGCTGTGGGCACATCCCCAGTAGGGGGCATGCAAGAGGCGGCTGATCGATGTTTCTCTCTCATCGATGTTTCTGACTTTCTATCCCTCTCCCTTCTGCTCTGTAAAAAATCAATAAAATATATTTAAAAAAAAAAAAAAAGCAAGATGAGGTGCTCGCTTCAGCAGCATGTATACTAAAATTGGAACGATACAGAGAAGATTAGCATGGCCCCTGCTCAAGGATGACAGGAAAATTTATAAAGCGTTCCATATTTAAAAAAAAAAAATTGAGATTAGCAGTGGAAATGAAAAGAAGTGACCAGTTGTGCTAGGGGAAAAGCTGAAGAGAATGGTTTAACAGAAACCAAGTGATGCAAATCTATCAAAGAGCAAGAAGTGGTAGCCTGTGTCACATGTCAAATGCTCCTGACAGATAAGGAACATGAGAGTGACAATTGACCATTAGAGGTTGTGATTATCTTTTTTTCTTCTTTTTAAAAAATCTTTATTGTTCAGTTTATTAATTACATTGTTCCCTTTTTTTCCCCCCTATAGCTCCCCTCCACCTGGTACCCATCCCACCCTCCACCCTCACCCCCCCTCCACTGTTGTCCACTGTCCTCTCCCATAGTTGCATGATTTTTGTCCAGTCTCTTGCTGCACTTCCCACACCCCTTTTCTCCCCAAGAATTGTCAGTCCATTCCCTCTCTATGTCCGTGATTCTGTTACATTCACCAGTTTATCCTGTTCAGCAGATTTTTAATTCACTTGATTTTTAGATTCATTTGTTGATAGATGTGTATTTGTTGTTCATAATATACACTTTTATCTTTTTCTTCTTCCTCTTCTTAAAGAATATCTTTCAGCATTTCATATAATATTGGTTTGGTGGTGATGAATTCCTTTAGCTTTTTCTTATCTGCGAAGCACTGTATCTGACCTTCAATTCTGAATGATAGCTTTGCTGGATAGAGTAATCTTGGTTGTAGATTCTTGCTGTTCATCACTATGAATATTTCTTGCCACTCCCATCTGGCCTGCATCGTTTCTGTTGAGAAATCCGCTGACAATCGTATGGGTGCTCCCTTATAGGTAACTAACTGTTTTTCTCTTGCTGCATTAATATTCTCTCTTTGTCTTTTGCTCTTGGCATTTTAATTATGATGTGCCTTGGTGTGGTCCTCTTAGGGTTCCTATATATTGGGGTTCAGTGCACTTCTTGGACTCCTAAATCAATTTCTTACACCAGGTGTGGGAAGTTTTCGGTCACTATTTCTTTAAATAGGTTTTCATTGTCTTGGCCTCTCTCTCTTTTTCTGGCACCCCTATAATTCGGATGTTGGTATGCTTGAGGTTGTCCCAGAGGCCCCTTACACTCTCTTCAATTTTTTGGATTCTTTTGGTTTCTTGCTTTTTCAGCCGAGTGGATTTTACCTCTTTGTATTTCAAATCTTTAACTTGGTTCTTGGGGTGCTCTAGAGTACTTACAGGTCTTTGTATAATATTTTTTATTTCAGTCAGTGTATGCTTAATTTCTGTTTGGTCCTTTTTCATATCCTCGAGAGTCTCCTTCATATCCTTGTAGGTCTTGTTCATTTCCTTGTAGGACTCATTCATTTCCTTTGTGGTCTTGCTTATTTCCTTATAGGTCTTGACCTTTTCTAGGAGCCTCTTGAGAAGCCCTATAACCGTGGTTTTGAATTCCATGTCCAGTCGTTTTTTTTCCTCCATTTCTTTCACATCTGATTTCTTTCCATGTCTCTGAATGGTGGCTGCTTCCCTGAGTTGGTCAATTAGCTTTGTGTGGTAGACTTCCTACAAGGGACAGTGGCTCAGCCTCCCTGGTTACCTGAGGTGGATATGGGTTACACAGTCTTGCTGAAGTTAAGCTCAGGTTAATCGTTGTTAGCACTTGGAGGGGTTGACCTCCAGGCCAATTGTCTGTGAAGTTCAGCTGTGCTCAGGTTGGATGGGCGGAGTCTCCGGGCCAAGCAGACAGCGTCAGCTGTGCCCTATGCGGCCCCAGGGTCTCTGAGAGAGAGCCGCTGCTGAGCTCCACCAGCTGCCAAAGAATTTAGCCTCTCCCCAAATGAGTCTGCACACCCAATGTCTCACCCAAGGTTGCAAAACAAAGCAGTCTGACAGTTTCCCAAATGAAAGAGCAAGTCACGAGTGCTCTCTGCGTGGTCACGCAGCTGCGCTGTTCCCAAGCTCACGCGCACTCCGCACAAGCTCGCCTTCTTCACAAGCCTGCAGACCCCTGCATCACCTGAGCTTCGGCGTGCCCTCCCACTGTCCAGTTTTTACCCCGTGTGATAGTGGGTTCCCTGGACTTCGCCCAGAGCTGGAGAATCAGTCCAGTGGGACGTCTTTGTCTTCCCCATTCAAGAAAACTGGCCGATTTTCAGCCACCCGCCCTATCCGCTGGCGCGCGCACTCCTCCAAACCTCTGACTCTGCGCGCGTATCTTCAACCCTGTCCGCCGCTGCTCCTCCGAGTCACAGTGTCTTATCTTCACTTTTATTTGTAGAATTTTCACAACCCCCAACCCAGAGTTGTGGTATGTGGTGAATAATTATACTAATTTTAACTGTCCTCTTGTTTGTGACTCATCTTCATGGTGGTGTTTTTGCATGTTTTAAAAGAACTTTCTTCCTAACCCAAGATCATAGGAATGTTATATTATCTTCTGTAAGCTTTATAGTTTTGCCTTTCATGTTTGGGTATTTAATCCACCTGAATTGATGCTGTCAGATGGTGTCCGGTTAAGGTGTTTAAGCTTTATATTTTACCTCTAGCCAGTTAGGCGCAGTGGATAGAACATCAGCCTGCGAACTGAAGGGTCTGGAATGTTCCAGTCAAGGGCACGTACCTCTGTTGTAGGCTCCTTCCCGGCCCAAGCTCTGGTTGAGGCTTCTGCAGGAGGCAACCAATCGATGTGTTTCTCTCACATCGATATTTCTTTCTGTCTTTCCCTCTCTTCCACTCTTTGAAAAATCAATGGAAAAATATTCTCGGGTGAAGATTAAAAAGCAAAAAAATATAGTTTGATATTTTACATAAGAATATTCAGTTGCTCAGAGCTAATTATTAAAAACTCTATAATGTTCTGCACTATCACCGCTGACATAAATCACGTATCCATTTATGTGTGGGTTTATTTCTAGACTTCTGTTAGTCTTATTATTTGTCCTTATCACACTATTTCAGTTACTATAGGTTTAGGTCAGTAGTCCTCCCACCGTGTTCTTTAAGAGTTTTTAGCTATTTTTGACATTAGGCGTTTCCATGTAAAATTTAAAATCAACTTGTCAAGGCACCCCACTTCCAAACATATGCCCACAATCATTATATATTTTGTAGTTAAAATATACATAACATAAAATTGACCATTTTAACCATTTTTAAGTGCAGTTCAGTGACCTTAAGTACATTCACATGTTCTTCAATCATTACCACCATCCAGCTCCAGAAGGTTTTCATCTTCCCAAATTAAAATTCTGTACCCAATAAACAATAATTCAGAAAAGTATATAATTTTCTTACTCCCGCCTGTCCATGTCAACTACCCTTCTTCGTGCCCTCCACCTTTGTTCCTATTTTTGTCTTTTTTCTGCATTTTGTGGTTTCAATTGAGCACTTTATTTTTATTTCATTTTCTCTTCTGTCTTACATTTCTATACTTTTGAATATTTTACTTAACACATTGCAGACCAGTAGTTTTATTGCTAGCTTTACCCAGTGGCCAGATAAGTTTCTATTGAACAAGTACAAAAATGTTTTATATAAATATTAAAGGCATGCTTTAAAATTAAATACCCATTGCATTTTGAAGTTATTTATTACATGTTCTTACAAGCTAATATCTTTTTAAAGTATGATACTTTGTAAAACAGTGTGTAATATGAAGTGAGAATTCTTGTGATCCGTCCACAGTATGAGTAGAATCATACAATATTTGTCTTTTTGTGACTGGCTTATTTTGCTTAGTATAATCTCCTTCAGGTTCATTCATGTTATAGTATGTAACAGAATTTTCTTTTTAAAAGTTGTATAATTTTCCATTATGTGTATATACTGTTTTCATTAAGTATGCATCTTTTGATGGATATTTGAGTTACTTCCACCTTTTGTCTATTATGAATAATGCCTTTATGAATATGGGTCTCTAAATTTCTTGTCAAAACCCTACTTTGAATTCATTTGGATATATACTCAGAGTGAGATTGGTAGTTGATCTAATAATTCTATTCTTAAATATTTTAGGAACTTCTTTACTATTTTCCATAATGACTGCACCATTTTACATTTCCATCGGTTGTGTGCAAGGGCTCCAACTTCTCCAAGTCCTGCTAACACTTATTTTCTGTTCTTTTATAAAAGTAACCATCCTGATTGGTATGTGGGGATATCTCATTATGGTTTGATTTACATTTTCCTAATGATTAGTGATGTTGAGTATCTTCTCTTTTTTTGTTTGTTTGTTTGTTATTTTTTTGTTAATCCTCACCCAAGGATACTTTTCTATTGAGTTTTTAAAATATTTTCTGTACTGATTTCAGAGGAAGTGAGAGGGAGAGATAAAAACCTCCCGCACTGGCATGCACCTTGACTGGGAATCAAATTGTGACCTCTTGGTTCATAGATTGACACTGAGCCACTGTGCCATGCCAGCTAAGCTCCATTGTTTTTTTATTTTTTAGAGAGAGTGGAAGGGAGGGGGAGATGCAGAGACAGAGAAACATAAATGTGAGAACAGGACTGGGATCAAGTCTGCAACTGAGGTACATGCCTTTGACTGAAATCAAACCCCGGACCTTCAGCCTTCAGGCCGATGCTCTAGCCATTGAGCCAACCAGCTAGGGCCTGAGTATCTTTTCATGTGCGTTTGTATATTTTCTTTGGAGAAATGTCTATTCAAGTTCTTTAACCAGGTTTTAATTGTTAAGTTGTAGAAATTCCATATATATTTATTTTTTTAGATTTGCAGTTATTTTCTTTCATTCATAGTTTGCCTTTTCATTCTAATTGTTTCCCTTGACATGCAGAAGTTTGAAGTTTGGCATAATTTTGTCTACTCTTTATTTTGCTGCCTGTGCTTTTGGTCTCATATCCAAGATATCACTGCCAATCCAGTGCCCTGAAACTGTTCCCTTACATTTTCTTCCTTAATAGTTTTAGGAATTATATATAGATATTTAATCTATTTTGAGTTAATATTTACATATGGTCATATCTCATTTTATAAAATATTTTAGTGATTTTTTACAGAGAGGGAGAGGGATTGAAAGTTAGAAACATCGATGAGAAAGAAACATCAATCAGCTGCCTCCTGCACCACCACCACCACCACCACCACCACCACCACCACCACCCCCCCCCCCCCCCCCCCCCCCCGGAGTTGTGCCTGCAACCAAGGTGCATGCCCTTGACCAGAATTGAACCTGGGACCTTTCAGTCCGCAGTCCGATGACACTCTATCCACTGAGCCAAACTGATTAGGGCTATTTCTTCTTTTCTTATCCATTCAGCTTCCCTATGTCTTTTGATTGGAACACTTTAGCCATTTACTTTTAGAGTGATTATTGGTAAGTATGTATTTATTTCCATTTTATTCTTTTAACTATGTTTCTCTATTTATTTTTTATTCTTCTTAAAGACCTTTTAACATTTCTTATAAAACGAATTTAGCTTTTTCTTGTCTGAGCTCTTTCTCCTTCAATTTTAAGTTATATCCTTGCTGAGGAAAGTAGTCTTGGTTGCTTTTCATGATTTTGAGTATTTCATGTTCATTCCTTCTAGACTGAAATGTTTGTTGACAGATCAGTAGTCTAATGGGAGCTCCTTTTTAAGCAGCTACCTATCTTTTGCTTGCTGTTTTTAAGATGCTCTCTTTGTCTTTAACCTTTGCCATATTATTATGATGTGTCTTGGTATGTACTTTGGGTTCATTTTATTTGGAACTCTGTGCTTCCTGGACTTGTCTTTTTCTTTTACCAGGTTAGGGAAGTTTTTAGTCATTATTTCTTAAATAGGTCCTTGATCCTTTGCTTTCTCTCTTTTCCTTCTGGTACACCTATGATGCATATATTGTTATGCTTCATGTTGTTTCAAAGGTCCCTTAAACTACCCTCATTTTTGTATAATTCCTTTTTCATTTTATTGCTCTGATATTGTTTTCTGTTGCCTTGTCTTCCACATTGATGATTCTGTCTCCTGCCTCATCCAACCTATTATTTATTCCTTCTTGTGTGTTCTTCATTTCAGATTTTGTATTCTTCATTTCTGACTGGTTCTTTTTATGGCTTGTGTTCTTTTTCATGCTGTTGTACTTCTAAATTCCTTGAGCATCCTTATAACCATTGCTTTGAAGTTTAGAGTGTCTGGTAAATTGCCTGCCTCCATTTCATGTAGATATTTTTTTAAAGATTTCTCCTGTTCATTTGGGCATGCTTCTTTGTCTCCCCATTTTGGCTGTCCTCTTGTGTTTGTTTATATATATTAGGTGGATATGCTGACTCCCAGTTTTGGTATGGTGGCCTTCTGTAGTAGGTGTCCCATGGGACCCAGTGGCACAGTCTCCTTGATTGCCTGAGCTGGGTGCTCCATGAATGTCCCTGATGTGGATTATGTGGGCCCTCCTGTTGTAATCAAGCCTTGATTACCTTTGGCCCATTCATCCATGGGGTGGACCCTCAGGCAGGCTGCCTGTGAGGAACAGTCCTGAACACAGTGTACCAAACTGTTGTGCAGGTGCTAACCACATGAAGCAGAATTTGTCTCAGGAGGGTCTGTACCTGCCCAGATCTCCATGTGTATATGCCAACAGTGAAGCTAATTGGATCCTGCTCTTACATTGTCTGAAGGGGGCCACTCTTATGCCTTTGGTCTTGGGCCTCTTGGTAGGGATTTTGGGGCTGGCCAATATCAGACATGTTCTGTGACTGGCCCTAGCAACTGTTTGGAGCTACAAAGCAATCTACATTTTGTGGTCATCTCTGCTAGACCGGGGTCTTCATGGGAAAAATCAAGCTGCGCACTAAGGCTGGCTTTTA
Organism: Antrozous pallidus; assembly: GCA_027563665.1. Lineage (NCBI taxonomy): Eukaryota > Metazoa > Chordata > Mammalia > Chiroptera > Vespertilionidae > Antrozous > Antrozous pallidus. The sequence continues at coordinate 116,860,404 of CM050514.1, forward strand.
CCAGCATTGGGCCCAGGGAAAGGCTGACAGAAGCCCCACGGCACCCTGAGATCCACCTCCAGCTGCCTGAGTTTATCAGGTATAAACAGACCAAGATTTGGTCATGTGAAGGGAGGGCTCTTCCACCACTTGGGCTTGTAAGAGAAAAATGGCTCCTGTCTTAGTGCCACACAGCTCTGTCTCAGATTCTGCCAGGTATTGATTTCCCCAGGATGTAGCCACCAGGAGTCGAGATGATGGGGCTAGTGGATCTCAAAGATTTCTCCTGTTCCTGCATTTGGGCCATGTTTGTCTTCCCATTTTGGCTGCCCTTTTGTTTGTTTCTATAATCAGCCTGGGGAAAGTTGTAGGATGTGGCCCTGGTCTCAGAACCACACAATTCAGTTTGTCCCAGATTCTGCCTAGACCTCAGAGAGCAGAGCCACCAGGAGTTGGATAGGGCTGCCAGGAGCCTGGAGTTTGGGGACAGTAAGTCTCCCACTTGCTGAAAACTCCAGTCAGGTCCCTGGGAACAAGGGAGGAATAACCCTGCCCCAAAGCCACACAGTACAACATGCCTACTGTAATGTAGTGTCACTGATAATTCCTGAGTCTGCCCAGATCTCCACATCCCGACCCAGGCAGCTATAACTTTTCAACAGGGCTCCACAGAGTGGGACTACAAGGAGTTAGGAGGTAGGGACTATTGCATTCCCCAGGTTGATTCTATATGGACCAAGAAAAATGGCATCTGCAGTGTGGCACAGTGACTCAGCACAGGGGTCCTGGAAGCTGTCCCTACAGTACTCTCCCCAGAGCCACAAACCCCAGTGTCTCCTCACTTGACTATATTCTGCTTCACCCTCCCTCTATCAGAGCCCAGGGTGAGTGGCTGTGAATGACATTTTGTGCATTGTCCCTTCTCCATGGTAGACAGAATCCGCAGATTTCCATAGCCAGATGTTATGTGGGTGCCTCTTCCCAGCTCTGGTTCTCTGGGTTGGGGAGCCCAGTTTGGGATTGAGAACTCGTACTCCTCAGTGTTTTGCAACTGATATAACCCTCATGAATCTCAGGTGTTGCCCATGGGGACAGGGCCAACCATCCTTCCTACTATTCTTGATGTGGCTTTTTCTGTAAATCCTTGGTTGGTCCTGGGAGGAGGTGAGTGTAACATCCTCCTACTCTGCCACCATATTTTATCACCCTTATTCACTTTTGAAGGACAGTTTTGCAGGGTACAGAATTCTAGGTTGGTGGTTTTCACCCCTAACACCTTATCCACTGAGTGGCCAGATTATTATGCTCTCTGAATGCATAATAATCTGGCCACTCAGTGTATATCCTATAAAATAAAAGGCTAATATGCAAATTGTCCCCTCGACCAGGAGTTCACCAGCAGGCAGGTCAGCCAACTGCCCATGTCCCCAGGCTGGCCCACCCATGCATGAATTCATGCACTGAGATACACACACACACACACACACACACACACACACACACACACACACAGAGTGGCCATATTACGCATTCAGAGATCATAATAATCTGGCCACTCAGTGTATATTTCCCTTCACTCTCTTGCTTCAATGATTTCTGAGGAAATTGAAGGTAATTATTTGTCCTGTGTAGGCAAGATTTTTAAAAACTCTGGCTCTTCAAGATCATTTGTCTGATTTTTTTGCAGTTTGAATATAATATGCCTAGTATAGGGTTTTTTTGGCATTTATCTTTTGTGTTGTATGATCTTCCTGGATTTGTTGCTTGCTGTCTTGCATTCACATGAAGAAATTCTCAATCATCCTTGCTTTAAATGTTGCTTCTGCTCCTTTCTTTTCATTCTGGTATTCCATTATGCATATGCTGCACCATTTTTTTTTTAACTTGTCCTACAGTTCTGATTTGTCTTCTAGTCTTTTTCTTTTTAGTTTTGTAGGTTTCTAATGATATATTCTGATGCTCAGACTCTTTCTTCAGCAGTATACAGTCTACTGAACCCATTAAAGGCATTCTTCATTTCTGTTAAGTGTTTTATTTTTTTACTTCCAAGGGTTTCTTTTTACTTCTTAGGATTTCCAACTGTCTGCTTACATTATCCATTTGTTCTTGAATGCTGTCTGCTTTATCTATCAGGTGCCTTAGCATGTTAATCACAGTTGTTTTAAATGCATCATCTGATAATTCCTATAGCCCTGCCATATCTTGAGTCTAGTTGTGATGTTTGCTGTCTCTTCAAATTGGTTCTTTTGCCTTTTGAGTGAAAGGAACTCTAGTAAATAAGTTGTTAGTGGTGTGATGTAAAGGTGTTGAGGAGTGGAAGAGTCCATAGTCCTATGATTGTCTCAGTGTTTTTGTCAGCCTGTGGCTTTGAGCTGTGAACTTCACCAGTACCTCTGTTTTCCCCAGCCTTTGGTGGCACCTGATGGCTGCAGATTTCCCTTCTCCCACACAAAAGGCTGGAGTTGAGTTTTCCCATCTCCTGTGTCAGACTCTGATTAAAGACAAAAACCTGGTAGGCTATTATCTGGGTAGGGCAGAATTAAGAACAGAATTTTCTGGTATATTTAAAAATGGCCACTTCTCTTTGTCCCCTCCCAGAAGCTCAAAGGATTTTTTAAAAAATATATATTTTTTTATTTCAGAGAGGAAGGGAGAGGGCAACAGAGACAGAAACATCGTAAGATGAGTTAGAATCACTGAACAGCTGCCTCCTTCATGTCCGTTACTGGAATTGAGGCTGCAACCCAGGCATGTGTCCTGACCTGGAATCAAACTGTGACTTCCTACTTCCTAGGTCGGGGCTCAACCACTGAGCCCCACTGGCTGGGCTCAAGAGAATGTGTTTTTCTCTCCAGTATTCACTATAAGAACCTGATAGAGTCTACAGGTAAACTCACAAACATGTTCAGGCTCTCCTGGAATTTTAAACTCTGACTTGTAAAAACTGAACCACTGGCAATTCATCACTACTATTCAGGTTCTCCTACTCTGGTACTAAGTTCCATGCCAGTTTCTACTCAGGGGGTTTCTGCTCTGGTAAGTTGTGATCTTCTCTTTCTATCTGTATGTCCAATTTCCAGGGCAGTAGTTTGCCTAGTAAGTTCACTTCTCTGATGGATCTAAGAAGAATTGTTGATTTTTCAGTTTGTAATCTTTTTACTCGTTAAAATAGAATGGCCACTTTCTAAGCTCTTTACATGCTGTCCCAGGAAACCTCATGTACAGTGTTTTTATTGTTTATCCTCACCTGAGGACATTTTTTTCCCCATTGATTTTTCCTTTAGAGAGTGAAAGGGAGGGAGGGAGGGAGGGAGGGAGGGAGGGAGGGAGGGAGGGAGGAGAGAGAGAGAGAGAGAGAGAGAGAGAGAGAGAGAGAGAGAGAGAGAGAGAGAGCGCGCGCTAGAGAGAAACATCCCTGTGAGACACACAATTGTTGGTTGCCTCCTGCACACATCTCTACTGGGGCAGTGACAGAACCTGCAACCCAGGTATGTGCCCTTGACCGGGAATTGAACCTGAGATTCTTGGATGTGCAGGCTAACACTGTAATCACTAGCTCACACCAGCCAGGGTTCCTGTGGAGATTTAAACTCTCCAACGTGTCCACCTGAACCTCCAGCAATTTATGGTTTGTGGTTTTCTACCCTGGGGCTGGGTCCCGGAGAGGTTTTTGCTCCTGGGCTTTTGCTCCAGTAAATTGTGATTATATCAGCCAATTAGTCCAATTTGGGGGTCAGCTGTTTTCTCTGAGAACTCAGTCTTTCAGTAGATCTATTTTCAATGTTTTTCCTTGTGAGTATAGGACTGAAGTCTCTGCCTTTTCTCCCACCCTTCTACTGTTACTTCATACACCTTGGTTATATGTGTGTGTTTCTCTAGATCATTTGTTTACCTAGGAGCAAAACTACTAAGCCATACAGTATGTGTATCATCAAATTTACTGCATGGTGCTAAGTTGATCTCCAAAGTATTTATACCAGTTTACCATCCCATAAGAGGTATATGAGAATTCCTGTTAACTTTACAAATTGCCATGTCAATCTGGAATCCTTAGAAAGTTTTATGTCTGATCACATCCACCTGCCTTGTCTAAGATCTTCATTTAGTATTTTAGCACCAACGAAATTATTAATATTACTGATTTATATAGACTGCTTTAAATATATTTTAAAAATATCATCCGTAAGTAACTTATATGTTATCTTAAACAGTAAATTTCAGATTTAAACATCTGTTCATGCATTCATTAAATAGATATTGGGAACTTGCTGTGTTCTAGACATACTGTTCTACCTAAACATTGGAGATGCAATAGTGGAAACTATCTTTATGTGACTTACTATTACATAAAATGATAGGCCTCACATATTAAAAGTTACCAGTCTACATCTTAAAGATATTTTTCTTTGAATAAATACATTATTTTTAGTTTCCAATAAACATTCATACTTAGCATGGCACTTAGTAGGAACTCAGGTATTTGCTCATTGCTCCAAATTGTGGTTAAGTCACAAACCATTTACGTTCAGTTACATTGACCCTAAAAATATTAAACTTGTCATCAGCTGTCAGAGTTCAAACCTTTGCTAATATTAATATATCTTCCTTTGGATCCATTGAGTTTTTAATTTTCACAAATGATTCGACAGTATAAAACTATTCTCAGCATACCTATGATTATTCCATTGTACACCAATATATGAGAAATTTAGAACCAATCATTAATAGACTTCCTGGTAAAAGTGGCAGATAAACACATTTTGATAATTGTATTGTCTGAAAAAGTCATACTTTTTAATCATAACTATAGAAAGCATAAAATCAAAATGGTTTGCACATGAACATAGAATTGGAGACCATTTTAACTTTTTAAAGTTATTCCTTTGCCTAAATGTTACACTTGTTTTGTTTGTTTTTTTCCTTAGTCAAGATGGTTGGGGCTCCAGTCTTAGAAAAGCCTGTTAGGCTCATCGCTCTCTGAGGATAATGACAGTGTTGAATTGAAAACTGATGTTCTTTATGCCTTTTCAGTTAAAGGATTGAAGTAATCCAGTTTATCAAAAAGGAATCCCACCTACTTCTTCTTATTTGTGGGAAGTTGCCTTACCAAGAATTCTGAGTTCAGGTGGCAACATACAATCACACATTGTACATTGCATAGTTCTGGGAAGTTAGCATTCATTCTTCTTCATCAGAGATTTTTGTACTTGTGATAATTATTTTTTAGCAGATAAACAATAAAGTGCCTTGAAAAAGTATTGCTTTTTTCCTAATTTGCATAAAGGTACTATTGAGTCAGTATAAGTTTTTATCTGAATATAAAATATAGCCACCTTAAAAAACAATCATGTGTGCAAACACCACATCCAAAATGTAAATACCGTTATAGGACAAGTCATCCACTTTCTTTCACAAGTATACAAAGGGGGCAAGACTTGTTAGATTAAGAGAGACTTATAAATTATCAACCAACCATTACAAGCATCAGATGCAGTGTTGGGATACTAGTTTGAATAAATCATCTGTAAAACGATAGGTTTGAGACAGTAGAGGAAATTTATCTTTAAAAATACAGGTTTGAGACAACTGAGGAATTTGAATATGTCTTGGGTATTGGATGATAATATGAAATTAGTGTTTTGTTACATGTGATAATAGTATAATTGTTTTCTAAAAGACATATATATATGTATAATTTTTAAAAATATATATTTTATTGACTTTTTTACAGAGCGGGATAGGGAAAGTCAGAAACATCGATGAGAGAGAAACATCGAGCAGCTGCCTCTTGCACGCCCCCTACTGGGGATGTGCCCGCAGCCAAGGTACATGCCTTTAACCAGAATCGAACCCAGGACCCTTCAGTCCACAGTCCAACGCTCTATCCACTGAGCCAAACCGGTCTCGGCTATATGTATAATTTTCTTATTGAGAGTTGTAATGACAGCCCAGTGTAGTCATCTAGAAGAAATTCTGCTTAATGCCGAAGTAATATAGGCCTAACGCCTCCACTTTAAACCTCAAGTGTACCTGAGGCTGCTCAAGATTTTTGTTTAAACATATTTACATGAAGGAAAAAAAAATAATCACTACATTAGAACACACAAGTATTAAGGATACATATAAATCTGAGGTTGTTGAAGTGGGCTGTGGATGAATGTACACCAATATTCTAGTGGCCTGAAAAGGAATAATGAAAAAGAACATGAAACCTTTAGGACTTAGTACAAGAAAACACTTTTTTACCAGTAAGTACTTGATGCCTGATAGTATTTACCACTTAAAAAAATTTCTTTAACTTTGATTTTTCAGGATAATGACAAATAGTTGAATCTGTTTAGTTCTCTATTCAGTTAAGTTCTTGGATAGTTTATCTGCATAATTCATTCAAGGTAAAACCAATAAAAAGTAATATAGAATACCTGTTTAAAATACAGGGAAAAGTTAGGTTTTTTTAAAAAAAATTACCCAAAATGGAATTCGGTCAATGCTGATCTCAATGTTTAGGGCTTGGATTATTTATGGTCTCTGAGACAATCATTTTTATTCTTACTCTCAATTAATGAATTACCACCACCACCCCAAAAGTTGCCAACATATGCTCTTTCCTTCAGTGGAGTCATTTACTTTGTTTACATGCACTATCATTTCATCATCAGAATATATAAGAAATGTTTGACAGTTAAAGTTGTAGAACACAGCTGCTAATTTGTAGTACCGTGATAGGTTTATAAACATATGAAACCATGGGAGATAGGAATCAAAAACAGTCTTCATTCCTTTTCCATGTGTGGACAATCTGAAGACCAAACGAGTGTTCTGGCTTATGAATTGGAAACATTTTAATTTATAATAAGTGACATATCTGTATGTACATCCCTTGATGTGTAGATAGGACTAAAAATACCTTCTTCATAAGGTAGGTGGGAGATGTAAATTCACATGTGAAAAATGCTTGTAACAGTGCCTGACACAGAGCAAAGGCTCAACAAATGGTAGCAATTATTATTACAAAAACAAAATAACCCCTAAATAAAAATTATAAATAAGATATTAGTGTCATCAAAACTCAGTCATTAAACATTTCATGATGAAGAAGCAGTTTAAAAATATGTAACTTTATTAACAGTAAGTCAAAGGTAGTTATATTTTTGTTTTAGAATGTTTTGGTTATGATAATATTAAAGTAAAAGGAAGGTATATTTGTTATGCATGTTCTAGTATACTGTAATGGTTTTGACAGAGTATGCATAGGTTAATAGAAAGAAAAAAATCCCAGTGTAATTGTTGCAATTTTCTTATAGTTATATATTCAACTATTAGATGCTTGAAAACATGAAGGAATATAGAACACTTCTGTGGGTGCTCATCACTCCAGTGAGTTATAGCACTAAACCTTGGTAGTCTTAATAAAAAGCTTTTTTTTGTAATTTTCATCCAAGGATGTGTTTTTATTGATTGTAGAGAGATGAAGGGGGAGGAGAAAAATGGAAGGAGGGAAGGAGGTAAGAGAGACAGACATCTGTTGGTTGCCTCCCATATGCACCCCGATTGGATATCTGCCCTGACCTGCAACCTTTTGGTGTACAGGACTATGTTAGGAGAATCTTTAACATCTTGGAAATACAGGTGTCCCCCCAAAATGTATATGCACTGGAATAACTGATAGGTCAATTTTGAAAATGAAATATATTTTAATAAACACTACCCTTATAATTATTTAGCGTTTGTATACATTTTGGTGAGACATCCTGTATTTGCCAATGAACCAAAAAAGAATTTGGCTTTGGAACTCTTCATAGGCATATCCTGTAATCAAACCAAAGAAACCACCATCTTGAGGTCCTACCATAAGAAGTATATCTACAAAGGTTAGTCAGCAATCTCACATATTTACCATACTTTGGGAACATGATTATCCTAATAAATATTCCTAATTATCTTACTGATCTTCATCTTTGCAGCTCTTCCGGAAATGTCTGTGCTGATTAATACTTCAATGACTTAAGTATTGACTGAGCTGTATCTAGCACAGACAAAATATTAATAGTCTTTTTGTTGTTTTGGTGCTTCTGAAGCTTCCTTATAAATTTATTATAAGTCATTGTTCTCCTCAAAATTGCTCTTCAATTGAAAGTGTGGTTTCCTGAGTTTCCTGTGTTATGCAGTTAATGCATTTCTCCAAGTCGATAACCGTGAGGAACTGGTTCCCCCACACCATGTTTCCTAACAGATGAAAAATCCTTATGGGAGATATCTCCCTACCACATCAGCATGAGGAGACAGATCTCTAAGATAAAAATGATTTTTAAAAAAATGTGTTTCATATTTGTAATTTTAAGATAGCAGAGATTTTTCTTTTATAGTGTAAACATTAAGGTTTTTCAAGATAGTATGCATAGGAGGAAGTTTTTATTTCAGAGACTGAAAAAAGCAATATAGCATTTTATAGCAGATGACATAAAAATGAAGCAGTATTTAACTTTTATAATTTTTTATTTCTTTACCTATTAAAGCATGCTTTACATATTAGTTTTTATAACTACATTAACTGCTCTTAATCTAGCCTTAAAAATAAATATCAGTTCCTTTGCTCAATCCTAAAGCAAATTTGGATTTAAAAATATTTCATCATGTTGCTTTTGCTCAGATTTCTTAGGAACTGGTATGGAGGAGAGATCAGCAGATAAAATTTGCTTATTTTGCTAGTAAAGAGCTGTCATCATGGGACTTTTGTTTTACTGGCAAAGCTGGGAATAAGTGGCAAGGCACTTTAAAAGGAGAGTAGTTTTTGCTTTGAAAGCTCATGTATCCAATGTTACATCTTCCCTGGGCAGATTATCCTATCTAATAAAAGAGTAATATGCAAATTGACCGTACCTCTGATAAAGCCACTCCCACAGCCACGCCTATCAGCCAATCAGGAGCAAATTATGCAAATAAACCCCAACCAAGATGGCTGCCACCACTGAGAGCAGGAGGGAGGCAGCCGAGCTTTCTGGCTGTCCTTGCCGGCCTAGGCCTCCACTCAATGCTACAAAGTTTCAATTACAGAAGATACATAATCCCAACAGAAATGGTGGCAGCCATGGAGCTAGAGCCCTTGCGATGGAGGAAGCCAAGCTTCTGAGCCCTAGCCTAGGCCTCCACTCTAGGCTACAAAGTTTCAATTGTAGGAGATAAATGCCAGGTCCCAGGGCCTCAGCTTGGGTCACTGGGGGGTGTGGCCAACCTGCAAACCACCACAGGGCCCAGCCCGCCCCACACCCCAAAGGAACCCCACCCCGATCCAGGACACCCTTCAGGGCAAACCAGCCGGTCCCCACCCATGCACCAGGTCTCTCTCCTAATAAAAGAGTAATATACAGATTGAGCATCACTCCAACACACAAGAGGGCTGCCCCCATGTGGACACAAGATGGCCAGCAGGGGAGGACAGTGGGACGTTCCAGGCCTGCAAGGGAGGGCAGTTGTGGGCCATCAGGCCAGCAGGGAAGGGCAGTTAGGGGTGACCAAGCCAGCAGAGGAGGGAAGCTGGGGGCAAACAGGTTGGCAGGGAAGCAGTTAGACATCAATTAGGCTGGCAGGGTAGTGGTTAGGGGCGATCAGGCTGGCAGGCAGAAGCGGTTAGGGGCAATCCAGGGAGGCAGGCAGGCGAGCAGTTTGGAGCTAGCAGTCCTGGATTGTGAGAAGGATGTCCGCCTGCCCATTTAGGCTTGATCCTACTGGATCGGGCCTAAACGGGCAGTCGGACATCCCTCAAGGGGTCCCAGATTGGAGAGGGTGCAGGCTGGGCTGAGGGACAACTCCCTCCCCTTGCGCCTTAGAAAACACTGATTTGAAAGCAGTCACAATGGTCACTGCGACTACACAAAAGCCACTATTGACTCAAGACTGTATGTGCCATATGATGTAAGACTACCAGTTCCTTGAGAATTTACAACTACACCTAAATTCCAGAAAGAGCTATGAATTAATAAATGTTCATGATTTAAAGGTGGTAAGTTCAAATAATAAGAGATTTAAAAGGGCTGTGATTGATCATGATAAACTCCATTTAGTGAATGCCTATGTATGTGCTGGCCTTTGATTGCATTATCTCGTTTCATCCTCACAAGCCCACACGGTAGGTGGAATCTCTGCCCAGATAAAAGTACTGGGTGTCAAAGGCTAAGTAACGTGTTAGGCAACACAGAACTGGCAAATGTTGGAACAGATTTAAAGCTCAATGTGAGTCTCATCCAAATGTGTTTTTATTTACTAGTATGTATATTTTTTAAGTATGTTCTAATGTTTCCATTTTTACTTAAAGGACAAAATTTTATCTGTGGCATAAAATATTTCAGAACTAGCAACTACATATTTATATAAAACACTAATGAAGTTATTTTTATAAGACTTTTACAAAGGTAATCAAGGTAAACAAATGTAACGTCTTTTAATTTCTTATTTTAGGTAAAAGGTTAATTATTTACATTAAAACTTCAGTTTCCTGAAGTTGAAGCAGGTCCTTGCCTTGACAGAAAACCAAAGGTATCACCGATTGAGGAAGACCTAACTCGAAAAGTGAAGAATAATTCTCTGTATCTTTTAATGAGTGTTATTACTATTTTCTGTCATAGGAGATGAGTATGATGTGTGTGCCATTTGTTTGGATGAATATGAAGATGGAGATAAGCTCAGAATCCTTCCCTGTTCCCATGGTATGAATAATCACATACTGCTTTGAATTGACATAGTAAATTTATATTTAGGTTCTATATTTAGAAGACAGAAAAATAAGCCAGGCACTGTACTACCCAGTAATATCTCATTATAAAAATTTACAAGCTTTACTTCTTTTGTCCCTACATTATGCATATAGATCAGAATAACATTAATAAACATGGTAAAAAGTTAAAAATGTTCACAATACAGTGTATTTGCTAACGATGTGTGTTTTGCTTCAACAGCTTATCATTGCAAGTGTGTAGACCCTTGGCTAACTAAAACCAAAAAAACATGTCCAGTCTGCAAGCAAAAAGTTGTTTCTTCTGACGGTGATTCAGACTCTGACACAGACAGCAGTCAAGAAGAGAACGAGGTGTCAGAACACACCCCTTTACTCAGACCTTTGGCTTCTGTCAGCACCCAGTCATTTGGGGCTCTGTCGGAGTCCCGCTCACACCGAAACATGACAGAGTCTTCAGACTACGAGGAAGACGACAATGAAGATACTGACAGTAGTGATGCAGAAAATGAAATTAACGAACATAGTGTTGTGGTCCAGCTGCAGTCTAATGAACGGGATTACAACATAGCAAATACTGTTTGATCCAATCAGAGGATGATTGGATGATTCCCCTTTGAAATGTTTATTTAGGTATATAATTTGAGTTTTTTGCTCCCTTCACAGATTTCTGTAGAAATAACTAATTTTTTAATATTCTACAGTTTAATCTTACTGAAAGTTTTTTTTTTAATCTAGTATTTATCTGCAGGAGTATACTTCATTTTACTAACAAGTAACAACAGACTGGTACTGTAACTCAAACATCAAATCAACTCTTATTTTGGAATGAAATATAGCCAAAAGATGGAAAAAAAAATCTCAGTATAGCTTCCAATTAAGACCTAGATCACAGTATGCAAACTTTGTGCTTTGCACACAAAGTTAGTGCTGTGGCCACTAGTATTAGCTAAGCCAGCTCCCATCTCCTAGAGCTACCTCGAGCTGTTGAGTTGGAATGTTTGTTCTGGTATTATCCCAAATTGCCATCACTGGGGAGAGGCAACAAGGCAATTTAGCATTTTCCCTCCCATTGATATAAAAACTCAGTTATCTTTTTCCTTTCTCTTCTCATGTAATCTTATCCTGAAAGAAACAGTCTATACTGATGCAGATTTCAAGTTTTAAGGTTTTTAATGCTATAGTGTTACATATGAATTTGATTCATCCGCTAAAGTAATGTTACTACTGAATTTCATATCCTTAGGGATTTTATGTTGTGATTGAAGCAAAAAGGAAATGCTGTAAAAAAATACCAAACTTCAACTGTTACCATGCAGATCATATACCTCTCAATAAAGAGCATTTATGCTGTTTAGTCCTGCTAAACTATGTATAGAAGAAATTGATCAAGTATTGGATTTGAAAATAATTTGCTTATATTTAACAGAATAATGAATGTAAACAATTTATTATGAAAAGCTAAATTATACATCATTGTAACTATGTAGAAAATAGACATATAATCAAAATACTAAGAACTTTTGTATAGCCTTGTATGAAGGAGGTTTGAATGTTAATAAACACATTTTCCACTTTAAGAACTTTGTTGTACTGTAATATTACTTACATTAGCCTCATTTTTATATACAGTGCTATTCTATCTAATAAAAGAGTAATATGCAAATTTGACCATACCTTCACTATACCAACAAGCCACCCCCACAGCCATGCCTACCAGCCAATCAGGAGCAGATTATGCAAGTAAATCCCAATCAAAATGGCTGCTACCACTGAGAGTAGGAGGAAGGCTTGGGTTTCCCTGGCAACAGAGGAAGCCAAGCTTTCAGCCTGCCATTGCTGGCCTAGGCCTCCACTCAATGCTAAAAAGTTCCAATTATAAAAGATACAGAAATGGCAGCAGCCACTGAGCTGGGGAGAACAGAAGCTTGGGTTTCCCTGGCAATGGAGGAAGCCAAGCTTTCTGTCTGCCGTTGCCGGCCTAGACCTCCACTCTAGGCTACAAAGTTTTAAACAGAAATGGCTGCTGCCACAGAGTGAGCAGAAGGCTTAGCTCTGCTCCAGGCTACAAAGTTTCAATTGTAGACCTAAATTAATCCCAGATCCCAGGGTCTCTGCTTGGGTCACTGGGGGGCATGGCCGGCCTGTAAACCTCCACAGGCCCCTCACCCAGGCCGCCCCTTGCCCCAAGGGAACCTCCACCCTGATCCGGGACACTTCAGGGCAAACCAACTGGCCCCCACCCATGCACCAGGCCTCTATTCTATCTAATAGAGTAATTTGCAGATTGACCATCACTTCACACACAAGAGGACTGCCCCCATGTGGACACAAGATGGCCAGCAGGGGAGGGCCAATGGGAGGTTCCAGGCCCTGCAAGGGAGGGCTGTTGGGGGTGATCAAGCCTGCAGGGGAGGGCAATTAGGGGTGACCAGGCTGGCAGAGGAGGGAGGTTGGGGGCAAACAGGCTGGCAGGGAAGCAGTTAGACATCAATTAGGCTGGCAGGGTAGTGGTTAGTGGGTAATCAGACTGGCAGGCAGAAGCAATTAGGGGCAATCCGGGAGGCAGGCAGGTGAGCAGTTTGGAGCCAGCAGTCCTAGATTGTGAGAAGGATGTCCAACTGCCCATATAGGCCCAATCCTAGTAGGATCGGGCCTAAATGGGCAGTCCTCGAGGGGTCCCAGATTGGAGAGGGTGGGTGCAGGCTGGGCTAAGGGACATCCCCTTTTCCCTGTGCATGAATTTCGTGCACTGGGCCTCTAATAAAGGTATAAAGGTATAATGACTACAGTAATTTAGGTCAGATAAACACATCTTAGAATTTTATACAAGGTAACTAAAGCAGTTAGGTAATCCCCCAAAAAGTTATAACTGCTGTTAAAATCATTTCAACAACTGGACATGTTGGTACCCTGTTGAAATTACAGCATAACCTTACAGTAGAGACTGCTACACAGCCTCAAAAGGATAAATTATCTGTTTTTTTTTGTTTGTTTTTTTTTTAGGATAAATTTTCTTGATATATCTGCATGGATGTGGGAAATTGTTAGTGAACAAAAGCACATTAGAAAATAATAACTATACCAGGAACATGAGCCCTTGCTATAAGAAGAGCAAAATAATACATTTTAAAAGAAATATACCACTATTGGGGGAATTTCACTTTCTGAATTGCTTTTTGGAAAAATTCTTAGAATTAACATAAAAGTACCCCTGCTTATGACAAGAAAAGCTTGAATTACCAAGCTGATACCACCTCATTCTCCCCCCTCTCCTTTTAAATAATAAAACACAGGCATGAGAAATAGAATATTAGTTTACTAGGATAGCAGTGTTTTGGAATTTGGTCATTTGAATAATTTCATTTAACCGAAGGTAGGGGGTGAGGATAAAACATTGAACTCTGTATCTTTGGCACTTTAAACACACAATAAGCAATAGCTTTTACAGTTATTAAATAAGAACATTTTTTTAAAGGGGAAAAGTTAAGTCACTGTAATGTGTATTAGATACTGTATTCCCTCAGTTCTTTATCTACAAAGGACCTAGTTTCTTTAAATTTAAGTTAGGAGATTTTCTAAGGTAAAAGTTGCTTTTTTAAAATACTCCAATAATTTTAGTTGTAAAATCTATGAAGTGTCTTCATTAAATTACTAGTTTTAATATTCACTTTAAATCTTTTGTCTTCACAGTATACATAATTTTTTGAATAGGACACTAAATAAAATAAAAATCCAATTTCTGTTAAATACCTTAATTAAAAATTTTTCTGATTACAAAAGGATAGTCACCTGGAAACATGCCTGAAACAAATTTAATTTGATATTCAGAAATACATATAAAATAAACCTGTATTATATATTGGACGTACTTATACTATATGTAACATCTGTTTATATCCTCATTAAATTTACTTAACATTCATTGGTGAGCATTTTCTTGTGTCATTGTTCAATGCCTGGTTTATCCTCTGGACAGCCCATAACCCTGAAAGTTAAATTTTGTAGCTTTCCAAGTTTAGCACTATACTAGTAAGTAATGCTATGTGACGGATATTCTGGCATATGAATTTGTATAGCTCCATTTCCTTAGGTAAGTACAAAGATACATGCACATATTTTCTGAAGTGTTTTTCTAATGAAATTGTGCATAGGGGGCCAATGTCTATTTTCATTATTTACTTTTAATGATACAGATGCCCACTACTGTCTTCTCCTCACCTACACACACCCTCAACACACATCCCCTCACCTAACTTACAGGTTCATTCATTAAGGGTTGCACAACTGCTGCTTTCTAATTCTTTACATCTCAAGTGTGAATGTGTATTACCATAAAATATCAAATCATTCCAACCCAATCACAAAATTTTCACTTGACCCACCTTTTGTTCCTAAGAGAGATCTTAATGGGTCAGGAAGTTGAGGTTTTTGTTTTACAATTTCTAAGGTATGCCCACCCACCTACCAAAGTAGGCCCAAATCCCTCTCTTCTAAACTTGTAATCCCCGAGTGTACAAATTCAGAACTCTTGCTTGACAACACTTCAAAGAAGAAACTTAAGTTATGCACAGTATATTCAAGTAAGGCAAAGAGATTAAGCTACTGTTTCTCAAAAGGTAGCACACAGGCCGCTTAAGTGATTCAGACTGACCTGGCAATTGTTTCTAAAGGATCTTCTTGGGTTTATTAAGAATAATCTCCGTCTCCAGAGTAGAACTCTAGAGCCCAAAATCTGCATTAGAATCAGCTCCCAGTTCCACTTAGACTCGCCAACTTTTGAATATCCCTGCTCTGATCTTCTGCTTGATAGTTCATAGTGATTTATCTAAATAGCACTGAACTAACATATTTACTAAACTTCAATATATCTCAGGGACCTTCTGACCTCTGGGATTAAACATGACCTATATAGCTATAGTGAACATGTTAATCCAAAGCCAGAAATGTCAACATCCCAATCATTTTATATGTTGCCTAAGAAATGTCTTCTCTTATGTGAGAGATCCATTGGGCTCACTCCAGTCTGCTGACAGCCTCCAAACCTAAAGAAGTCATACGACAGCTCAACACAGAAGATCCACAATGCAGAAACCCTTATTGGTACTGGGGCCCTGATTGCTCACTAGAGTTCCCATCTAGAGACCATCAATAAAAGAAAAGTATTAATGTCTAGTGGATATGTTAATTTTTTCCTCGTAAGCCTGAAGATGAGCCTGAGATAACTAAAAATCATTTTAATAGGTCAAAGACCATTAAAAATAAATTCCTGTCACTCATTTTATTTATAATAAATACTACAAGAAGTAGAATAGGCCATCAACTGAATCTTTAAAAAAAGATTATATGCTTATAGCATCTTTTGGCCTATCCTGTATATTACCATTGTGTCAAAAATCAACTAGTAACAGTAAGCCAACAATTTATATAAACAACATGAGTCTAGAGTATTTGGTTGGAATAAATTTATTTCATCTGTCTGTAAACAAGGTGTTTAATAGTTATGGCATTTTTTAAAATGCATATTAAATCAGATGAGTTAGACTGTATCCCAGATGTAACAAAGTACAGGGAAAGAAATGGACAAATCAGCAACAAGATTTGTTTTTAAATCTGTACATTATCCACAAGGCCCAAACAATAGAAGCAAATATTAGAATGTCCCTAAAGTAGTGCCATTCAAAAGAAACCTTTTATAGGTCAGTTAAAATCCATCTCACAATAGCAACAGTTCATTTTAACAATAGTATGGCACAGAATACATTTGAAAAAAATTCATCACAAGACAGCCAAGTTCACAATAACGCAACTTCATATAAAAACTTAAGCTGCAAATAAAAATTGGTCCTATGAAGAACTAACTGGACACACTCCAGATGGTTATGCTGGGACACCTAATGTCCATAATGGCAGCCTTTTGCAATTTTACTAAAGAATAGAGCTGGTGTGCAGAGAGAAAGATAGGAACAAAAATCTGAGCTACTGCAATGATGGAATATCCCTGGGGAGTCAATCAGCATGTTTGTTGTGAGGTCACGGGAGGAAGTGCCTTCTGCTCTCGTTTTGCAGTTGCACTCTTTATGTCCTGTAGACACTATGAGAAAAGGTTTGTCTACTCCGGTGCAACAACAATACTGAAAGCAAACTACTGCAGCTCTCAATAGTTCGTCAACAAATGGGATTACTAATCGGTTAAATAAACCCGGCACTGCATAAAATAAGGTGGAAGCAAACCAAACAAACAACTTCCGTGCGAAGGGAGAGGGCGAGAAAAGACCAGTGAAAGACAGGTGCATGCACACTGTTCCCTCCCGACCATGCGCTACCAAAGGAAGACTAAGTGAGCTAAGTAAACGCTCAAAGTGCTGAAAAGACATTGATCAAATGGAGATTGTACACCGGCACCTTGCTTATAGTTACTCATTTTAGTAATCAATATCCCATTAACTGCTAAAACAAAGAGATGCCCAACTTGGCATGCCCCCTCCCCCCAAATTTCAAGGTATCATGCAAATCATTGTTGTGCTGCAATTATGTTGCCAGATAAGGGTTGATTACATACAGTGGTTAACATACAAATAATTCATTGGGCAAATAGGAATCATGACATTAGAAAATAGGTAAAGAAAAATTAGCTACCATTTAGTCTGGCAGCACTGTAACCATAATTGGGGTGGTGATGAAGACAGTCCTAGGTAGATGGGAGAGGCTGCTTACACATCAGACCGCCTCAGGTATAAAGCGAGTTCATATGCTTTCTTGTTAAGTGTGCCTCCGTGGACACCTTCCTTTCCCATGACTATAACCAATGCTGGAGCACACAGGAAACAAAACAAAGTGAACAGAATTATTTAAGGGGGGAGGGCAGAAAGAAAGATACCTTTCCCCACTAACAGAGGGATACAAAGGAGACAAAGGTTCATACCCCATCACCCTGCATTGCTAATAAAATTTCCAGAATTAAGACTCAAGCTTACAGCTAGGAAAGTTTAAGAGCAATTTTCCCCTAATACTTAACAGTCTGCCTAGCAGCTAGAACCCAGAGTCTCTCAAGTATTTTGCCATTGAGTAAGCCTTCTTATTCAATCCGCCTCCATGGACCCCTTCTTTTCCCATTACAAAGACCAAGACTGAAAGAGAAAGAAGAAAAGTGTTTTAAAAGAAGTGTTAATCAAGAAAGTCACATAAGTTTTAGCAGACAGAACCCTAATTAACAAGTCAACATTAAGTTAGTTTTCCATGAACTGTCAAGCACTGAAGTCAACTAGATCTCCAAAAAGAGAACTTTCAAACTACTTATATGCTAAAAACTATTAACTGCTTCTTGGAAGTCACAATGCAGCTGCAGCGCTCTATGAAAATATCTTCACACTAGCTAGGGAAAAAGGAGTGTGATCCTTTATCTTCTATTCTAGGGCAAAAAACTGCTGGTTAGTATGACAAATACATATTAGATTGGCCCTCCAAAATCATTTAGGTGATTATTTTACAAAATTTTCCCAATTTAACAAGCTTGATTTAAGTACACCAGTGAGGTTAAAATGTGTCTATTACCTCCAGAGGAAACACAGACCAAATTTTAAATAGTATTTCCAGTGCTACTCAGAAAAGGCGAAATTAAAAGTATTCAATTAAGGTGTATGCTTACTGATATCCTTACTGTTCTACTTTGTTTTTGAGTCTAAAATCTTGAAATAGATTACTATTTCTTCTATGATGAGGTTCAAAGATCTTAATTCCCAAAATATATGTCTGATTTTACAATCACAGCCACTAGATGTCAGCAGTACTATATAGTATGAAAATCTCATTCGTATTTTGTCACATGGTTGATGTTTTTTAAGTTATCTGAGATCAGCTAACACTGAAAAAAATGTTTATTATTATTTCAGTCACCTAATTTTCTTTCTTTTTATATAATTTTTATTGATTTATTTCAGAGAGGAAGAAAGGAGAGAAAGAAACATCAATGATGAGAGAGAATCACTGATTGGCTGCCTCTTGCACACCCTCTACCAGGGATTGAGCCTGCAACTTGGACATGTGCCCTTGACCAGAATCCAACCCGGGAACCTTTAGTCCTAGGCCAACGCTCTATCCACTGAGCAAAACTGGCTAGGACCATCTAATTTTTCTATAGAGCAATAGTCATAAACATCAACTCACATTAAATAAGAGTAACCTTTAGGATGATCACAGGGAGTAGGACCATTTCAGTAAATTACAGCTCAGAGGAGTTTCAAGTGTCTTCACATGGTAGATATGGTCTTACTTAGAAGTGCCAAGTCTGCTGTATGAGACTACACAAGCCCTCATTTACAAAATACTTACACAGGTTAATGCATTTAAATATACTTGTAAATCAGTCAGATGCCATAATCAACCCCAATTTTGAAAGTTTTGAAAAAGTAGTCAGACTTATTTTCTCCAGTGTTGACAACAGTCAGGAAACACCAGAATTTCTGGGTCAAATATATAACAAAATATAATTTTCTACTTCTCTTGTTTAAGTCACAATCACATTTAGTCTTTGAAAATATTTTAGTAAAGGGACAACTTATGCCAAAACGTTTAATTATTTCTTTCTTCCCTGCCATATTTTTAATAGAAAAATGAATCAATGTTAATTTTTCATTTTTATGCTGAGCAAAGAATGATTGAAATGTGAGCAAGAAAGAAAAGGAATCGATCCAAAGGTCAAAGACTCAAAGGGACAAAAGTAACCAATCAGTTTAACACTCTGGTTACAGATTATCATTGAACATGTCAAGCAGTTTGAGACAAATTTGGATTTTCAGTTTACTAAAGCTGAAACTAGAGAGTTGTTGGTATGAACATTCTATTTTAGAATAAAGTCAGCATCTCAGAGACTAGACTGTGTGTGCAGCTGCTGTAGAGTAAGTACATTTAAAGCAGTGTCTCCCTTCAGTGCTGGGCAGTTCACAAAAACCACCTTCATGGCCATTATGGACTAACACTTTTATTCAAAATGTTAAAGAAACTGCTTAGTAAACTCTAATGTGGCATGCAGCTTT
Organism: Antrozous pallidus; assembly: GCA_027563665.1. Classification (NCBI taxonomy): domain Eukaryota; kingdom Metazoa; phylum Chordata; class Mammalia; order Chiroptera; family Vespertilionidae; genus Antrozous; species Antrozous pallidus. Next base: position 116,880,147 of record CM050514.1, read on the forward strand.
TACCAGAAGAGCGCCTCGCTCACCTCTGCCGGCTCTGCCCACGGCCACGTTGTAGGTCGGCTCCCCGCCCTGGCTCTTTGTCCGGATGTCCATTGTGCAGTCGCCGTCCACGTACAGACTGTCTCTGATCACTGAGCACTTCTTTGCACCAAGAGTCAAACCGTTGGTAAAGAAGCCTTCCCGATCTTTTCCTACAATCATGTCTATTTCTGCTGGCTGTCCCCACCCCCCCCAAAAAAGAAAAGAAAAAACACACATGAAATTAGTTAATTCTTTTCAGGCCTCAATATAACAGGAAAGACTGCGTGCCAAGTTTTTACTACCAGTACAAGACATCCACATTTTTTAATATAAAATCAAGTTTCAGTCTTTTCTAAAGAGTAGCTTAATCCCACATGGTTACATATTTTACACTAGATTTTCGCAGTTCACAGTGTAGTCTGCCAACTAAATAAAGACCAGTTTATGAAAAGAATCTCGATTCACCCTATAAACTTTCAGCAACAGCTGGGCTATCACACTCAGTCACATTGCAGTCATGTTGCATCAAATTTAAGGTTGCTAGAAAGTTTTCTGAAATAAAGCCTAAAGTCCATGCTTATAGCACGTCTGTTCACTTCTACTCTGCTTCAAATAACTTGACATCTCCCCACAAGTACGAACTTCCAACCCTAGTGCTCAGTGCATTCCCACATTCATATTTCCCTCCTATTTTTCTAGCTGCTACTCTTTCTAACCTCCCTTCCCTTCCCACCTCAGGAATCAGTTTTTATTCCGGCAAGTGCAAAAAAGATTCTGTCGGTAGCAAAGCAGTGAGCAATGGTAAAAACAAAACAAAACAAAACAAAAAAGCCTAGAGAAAACGGAGAGGGATTTGGAAAAAAACTGAATAGCCACTAGAACCAGAAAGGAGGAAAGGAGAAAACGTGCATGCTAACATTCCATGAATAAGGAAGGCATCGCCCCCATCAGAACTGCAGAGTCATAGCAGGCCCCAGCCATTTCCAAGCACACTCCTGCAATCTTCCCAGCCAGACCGCGGGAACTCACACAAAAAATCAAAGACTGCAGAAAAAGTTGATCATGAGATGCCAATTCTCTGTAAGAATTGTAGTCCACTGCAATGGGAGAACTTAAAACATCAAGAACTGAGTTCCATTCAGTAAAGTCTGAAACCATGTTAACTAGTACGAGAATAATTACTAGCATCTTTAGCAGGAGGCAGGAATTTCAGCGTTTGATAGGAAGGGAGAGTGAGGCCAAGAAACTAAGGGTATGGTCTCACTGATGTGATCGTCACAATTTTAGAAAGCCTTGTGCAGAAAAAGACGAAATAAAGCAGCACTGGAGGCTTAGTGACAATTATTCCCGACACATGTGTCAACCCAGTCAAAACCATCAAATCACAAAATCAGGCACTGCGAAGCATAAATCTGCATTAGTCCCTCACTACCGTCACGAACGAGACTGGGAGAACTGACGTGTCCCCTTGGTGTTGGCAGGTCACTGAAAACCCCGTAAAAGCATCCCCCTTTTTAGGGCTGTGTTGCATAATTGGTAATAACGGCAAATCGATGACTCTCCATAGAAGGAGAGAAATCAATGGCAGTTCGCCATCTTGGAGAATTAAAAAAAAAAATCCTATAGAGCCAGGGCTGAAGTCGGGATTCACGAATCCACATCCGTCGTGGGTGTACATTTCTCCCAACCCCAGAGGCCTGGACACCGGCAAAGCTACGCAGAGTCGCCGGGAGGATCCCGGGGGCCCAGCAGCCGCCGCCTCCCACATCCCGCGGCGCGGGAGGCGCGCCGTCCGCTGAGCGAAGGGGCCGCCCGGCCGCCGGGAGGACCCCGCCGGGCCCGGCTTCCATCCCGGGACACACAGCAAATCTGCCGGCTTCCAGATCACCCGGGGGACGCACCTGGGGGAAAGGCGCCCCTGCCCGGCCCAGCTGGTGCGCGCCCCTCCCCCAGCTTCCCCGGACCAGCGCTGGGAAGCTGGGGAGCCGGCCGTCGCCCCCGCGAGTCGGCCAAGTCCGTTAGTCCCCGACCTCGGCCGCTCGCCCGCCTGGCAGCCGCTCCTCGGCGCCGGCCGCCTCCACACCAGCCGGCGCGGCCCTGTGCGCCCCCGCGGCCGACCGCCCCGCTCAGGTCCGGGGCGGACCCAAGCTGCCGCCGGTCCTCACCGTGATGCTCTGGAAGACGCCCCCGGCCGTGGCTGCCCACACGTATTTGGCGTCGCAGTAGCCGACAATGGCGGCCTCCTGGCAGCAGCCATCGCACATCAGGTTATCCACGTAGCTCTGCCAACCGGCCATCTTCGAGCCCTTCGCACTGCAGCGAGGACGGCAAGGAGCAGCAGGCGCGGCGGCGGCGGCGGCGGCGGCGGCGGGCGCGGGGGGAGGGAGGAGGCGGGGCGGGGGCGGGGAGGAGGCGGCTCTGCGCAGGCACCGACCGCCCCCCTCCCCGGGCTGCGGTGGGAGGTCGCGGGGACGGCGGCGAGGAGCCGGACGAGAAGCGCGCAGCCCGGTGCCCGCCCACACCGCAGGGCTCACTAACCAGTGCCGGGAGGGTGAGGAGCGGCTGTGCCGGAGGCGACGCCCGGTCCTCTCCGAGGCGCGCCCCTTCCCCGCGGCCGCAGAGGGACGTGTGCGCGTGCGTGCGATCCTTCCGCCGCGCCTCGACTCGGAGGGTCCCGGGAAGGGAGAGGGAGACTGAGGCGGGGCGCGGAGGGATACCGCTCGGGGACAATCACGGCCGCCACGTGCCGTGGCGAGGGGCGGCGCGGCGCTGAGAGAGGCCCAGCCTCGGACCCGGGCCGAGGGAGAGGGCGTCTTCCCCGTCGCGTTAGGCACCGGGACGCCACGGAGTCCCCGCGGCCGTGTGTGATGCACCTCTCCCCGCCCGGCGTGCGGGAAGCGGAATCGAGCCTCGGAGCGGGATTGCAGAGCCGCCCCGGTGACGGGATGCGGAGCGGTTGTCGTGTGTGTGGAGCGGGTGGCTGGTGACAGCGCCCCGGGCACCCCGCATCCTGGGGGCTCCCCCGAGACCTCGGCCTGCGGGCGGTCCAGCGGGCGCTCCCCCACGGAGCACGCCCGGGTTTTGTGGCTCTTCCGTTGTTCCTCGATCCTGTGGATTCTTTGACCAGAAGGACCCCCCCCCCCAAAAAACAAACAAACAAACAAAAAAAAAAACGCCTGTCTCCTGTGGCCACACTGCCTGTGGCTTCCGAACAGATCGCCAACTGCTTTCTTGTTAACCGGGGAAGTTATTGGTGGGTGGAAGAAATCGCTGAAAATAAAGATTAAAAAAACTTAAGGTTTCACTGAAGGAAGATAGTAATATTTTTTTGCTCTCGAAGGGTAAAACAATTTGGGGACCCAACCCTCCAAATGACTTTTTCTTTTCTTCTTCTTTTTAAATGCACACGGTAAATGGTGAGAGCCCCCGTGAATCTGGCATCGCCTTTGGTCGCGTCAGGAGGCTATGACCTCGGGGCATGGAAGCGGTGCCCTAGTTCCATTTAAGTGAACAGCAGCGATCTACCCATCAAGAGAAAGAAAGCATTTCAAACGTCGAAAAGCTGATTTTCAACTTTAAAGTTAAGGTGTAAAGTCACAGTGTGTGATCGGGTTACACTGAGGTAGCTCAGGAAAGAAGAAAAAACGTTGCTAAGCAATCTAATGATTCTGAAGTTTCATATTTTTTTCTGCTGTTTGCTTTGAATTGCCAGTGGGGGAGGGGCGGGGGGGGCGGAAACACCCCCCCAAATCAGGACCCTGTCAGATTGACACACTCTGGATGGTCAGGTGATTTGGTATAAAATGTGTGCCCCTGCTGGAACCGGTGTGGCTCAGTGGATAGAGCGTCGGCCTGCGGACTGAAGGGTCCCAGGTTCGATTCCGGTCAAGGGCATGAACCGTGGCTGCGGGCACGTCCCCAGCAGGGGGTGTACAAGAGGCAGCTGATGGGTGTTTCTGACTTTCTATCCTCCCTTCCTCTCTGTGAAAAATCAATAAAATATATTAATAAATAAATAAAATGTGTGCCCCAAACCGTTTCATCTTTGCAAGTGTGCCTCCTACCTGATTTAGTTACTCATTCTTTGCTTCTCTACCTTTTTGTAGTTATTGATGGCTTTAATTCTTCAATTTCAGCAATTTGTCACCTTAAAAGTTAATGTTACAGTGTGCTGATGACAAGGGTATGGTCATTTTGTGAGATCTGATCAAGCTGTACAGTTATGATTTGTGCTTTTGGTATGCATGTTATAATTCAATAAATTTAAATAGAAAACACTGATAATGAAAGGAAAAAAGATAATAAAATGATAGTTTTAAAAAACATATTGAGCCCTGGCCGGTTGCTCCATGGATACAGCATTGCCCTGGGGACAAGAATCCTGGGTTCCCTTCTTGTCAAGAGCATGTATTTGGATTGCAGGTTCATCCCTCCATCCCCCCTCCTCCTACCGGTTAGTGGGAGGCAACCAACGCATGTGTCTCTCAGGTGCAAGTTTCTCTCTCCCCTTCCTCCCTCCTTTCTACTCTCTCTAAAGGTCAATGGGAAAATATCCTCAGTTGAGGATTAAAATAATAAGAAGAGACCATTTTTTAAAACTATATATTGAGCTCTATCTAACTGGTTTGGCTCAGTGGACAGAGTGTCGGCCTGCAAACTGAAGGGTCCTGGGTTTAATTCCAATGAAGGGCATGTACCCTGGTTGTGGACACATCCCCAGTAGGAGGTATGCAGGAGGCAGCTGGTCGATGTTTCACTCTTATCAATGTTTTTGGCTCTCTGTCCCTCTCCCTTTCTATAAAAAATCAATTATATATATATATATATATATATATATATATATATATATATATTGAAATTGAGTTTTATTTATTAATCTCAAACTATTGTCTTGTTATGTCAAAGAGTTAGAAATAATTGAATTTCATTCTTATTCTTTTATTGTCTTTAAACAGAAAAGGATTAGATCAACTGAATATTCTAGATATTGAAATCTCAAAAGATTCTAAAACACATCTATTGTGCCCTAACCGGTTTGGCTCAGTGGGTAGAGTGTCAGCCTTCGGACTCAAGGGTCTCAGGTTTGATTCCGGTCAAGGGCATGTACCTTGGCTGCAGGCACATCCCCAGTAAGGGGTGTGCAGGAGGCAGCTGTTGATGTTTTTCTTTCATTGATGTTTCTATCTCTCTCTCTCCCTCTTCCTTCCTCTCTAAAAAATCAATAACATATTTTTAAAAATAAAATAAAACACATCTATTGGGGGAAAACATTTGTAAGAATTTAGAATTTCTATCATTTTTCTACATTTTTCACCAAAATGTAACATCACATTCTAAAATTACTGTTTTACTTTTCCAACAGTGTTTTTTCCCAGAATTGCATATAGTAAAAGTTAAACAACTATGAAAAATATATTCTGTATAGTAGACTACTGAGGTTTTACAGTTTATATTTTTAGAAGATATATTCAAAGAGAGTCTGATAAAATAATCCTGTGCCTATATTTGTTAGAACCTACTTAACATGTTGCCTTATTTTTTATTTGTATACAAATATCTGTTTTATTTCAAACAATTACTGCTTATCACATGTTTCAAAGGGTTTAAATAGAAAACACCAAATTTTAGGAATAGCAATAAAAATTAAGACTAAGAGAGTATTAATATGAGAAGCAGCATTACCAATTTGTATCTTTCTCACTTATTTTTTAAATTTTTTAAAAATATATTTTACTGATTTTTTACAGAGAGGGAGGGAAAGGAATAGAGTTAGAAACATCAACGAGAGAGAAACATTGATCAGCTGCCTCCTGCACACCCGCTATTTGGGATGTGCCCGCAACCAAGGTATATATATGCCTTTGCCTGGAATTGAACCTGGGACCCTTCAGTTTGCAGGCCCACTCTCTATCCACTGAACCAAACCAGTTAGGGCAGTGGTCGGCAAACTCATTAGTCAACAGAGTGGCAAATTTTGGCTTGTGAGCTATATGTGGCTCTCGAGCCGCAGTTTGCCGATCACTGGTCTAGGAGATCCCGCAACACATCTGCCACCAGAACTACAATTCCCAGCATTCTTGGAGTTCCCTGTGCTCTGGATTTCCACTTCCAGTCCAGGCTGACAGGACTGGATACTCCAGTGGCGTCCCCGGGACCCTGGAACTTGGCGCTGGTGTGCGCATGCTGCCCATAGGCATGCCATCTATGTTGGGTAAATTTGCATACTCACTCTTGATGGGCTGTGGGCATCGTGGAGGGACAGTCAATTTTTACATATTTGCCTATTAGTACAGATACTATTATATTTTTATTTATTCCAAAGAGAAATGAAGAGAGAAACATCAATGATGAGGGAGAATCATTGATCAGCTGCCTCCTGCCTGTCCCCCACTGGGGATCAAGCCCGCATCCCGGGCATATGCTCTGACAGGGAATCAAACCATGACCTCCTGGCTCATAGGTCAATGTTCAATCACTGAGCCATGCTGGCCAGGCTATTTTATAATTTTAAAGTTAGATTTATTGTGATTACATTGGTTAACATGAACCTATAGGTTTCAGATGTGGGTTTCTATGTTATAAGATCTCTATATTGCACCATGTCCCCAGCACCCAAAGTAAAATCTTCTCTTGTCACGTTATACTCTCTTTCTCCCCAGGCCCTGCTTCCCTCTGGCAACCACCACACTGCTGTTTGCATTCACGAGTTTTAGTTGTATAGCCCACATCTGAGTGAAATAATGTGATCTTGGCTTTTTCTGACTGACTCATTTCACTTAGTATAATGCTCACAAGGTCCATCCATGTTGTTGCAAATGGCTGAGGAGTATTCCATTGTGTACATGTATCTAGTCCTCTATTGAAGGACACCATGAATAATGATGCTGTAAACATAGGAGTTAATATATCTTTGCAAATATATGATTTCAAGGTTTTTGGGTAGATACCCAGGAGAGGAATTGCTGGGTCGTATGGTAGCTATATTCTTAATTTTTTGAGACTGCTTCCTGGAGGGATTTTAAATCAGCCAAGGCAGAAGAGATGCCACCCTGTCTCTTTTTAGTGATCTGCTTATCACAAAAAAGCCCATGCCTGTATGGCCAAGACTGTCCTCCCCACCTCATGGTTGGAGTGAGGATGGGGTTGGTCAGAGCCTTAGGACAAGGCACTTCCAATGTTCACTAGTAGATGCTTTTTATGTGATTCTAGCTCACGTAGTGATGTGATGAGTTCAGTATAAAAATATGATATTAAGGTTAATTGAAACAAGTGGAGTCTATGAAGGGGAAAGAACTTCTAATTAATGAGTGAATAAAATGTGTAGAACACTTCGATGGACAGGGGCTCAACAATTAATCAGCACCAGGCTATTTCACAATAGCTGGATAAAAAGAGGGCTGGTGGTGTATTCCAAGATGATAAATGTTCAAGCACATAGTCTCAACTTCTAAGGAATGAAATTCCATTGGTTCCACTAATGGTAATAAAAATGCCAATAAATACACATATATTCCTTATAACCCTAATAGACTAGATCAGTGTGTTACATTATTGGGGAATGTATTATATAATACTGGCCAAGTGAGACTTAAAATCCCTTGTTTTGTTTTTTTGGTTTTTTTTTTTTTTTTTTACAGAGGCAATTGTCAAGTTCTGGTGACAATATTAAATCTAGAAAAAGTAGTAACCTAATAGCTAAGCAACCTAACAACTAAGTTTTACAAGACTAGTGGGAAAAAAAGAGGCTTATCCTTGTAACTGTTGGCTTGGACTTAAATCACTTTGGGAGAAAAAAAAAGGAATTTTGTGCCCCAACCAAGACATGTTTAAAACCCCAGAACTTCACTGTGTTTTGAGGTCTGGTGAAAATTGTGACCTAGAAGGTATCAAACTAATATTTACTGAAACATTAGAAGGTGCCAACATAAGTTCATCCATAGTTTTAATATGGATGTCCATAATACAACTTTAATGAAGAAATAAATTTAACATATGACATTTGATAATTAGAATAAAGTTCAATATTGTAATAAGTTTTGCTATCAGGTTTGTGTATTTTATCTGCTACTTAGGGTGTTGAAGTATTCAAGATAATAAAACTTTGGGTTTGCAATTTCAGTTTACATTAAGGGAGTTTAATCAAATTTTATATTTATACCGAAGGCTCAATCCATTGAGCATTAAGCAGAGTTCATAACTCAGTGGATGTTCTGCTTTGTGCAAAACTCTCTCAGATATTAATGACTAATCACGTTCTGAGGAGAGGAGGGTCGTGTCTCCTAAGGCACCCAGAATACGGGGAAGATTTCTTTCTCTGTCACTCAGGTGCCACAGACTGAGGGCTTACACAGCAAAAATGGGCTTCTTCACAGTGTTCAAGGCTGAAAGTCTGAGGTCAAGGTGTGAGCAGGGTTGATTTCTTCTGAGAACTCTCCTTGGCTTGTAGATGATGCTATTCTCCCACTGACTCTCATAGTTTTTCCTCTATGTCTATCTGTGTCCCAAATGGCTCTTCTAATCATAGGGTGAATTTCTATCAATTCATGGAAATACTGTACTTAGAACAACATCATATCTCCATGCACCTCCCTGCCCTATGCAATTATTAGTCTTTAACTGAAACAACCCAAACCAGATGTTTCATATCTAGAATATTTTCTCACAGGGGGTTCCAATAGACATAGTTTAGCTCTTCAGATACATCCAAATAGAACAGTTAGCCGTGAGACATTCTATTTTAAAAGTCACTGAGTTGTGACTTCATTAAAACAGAAGAAACAGGAATCAGGGACCTGTTTTCATTTCTCATTTCTCATCTTCAGGCTGATCAAGGGTGAACTGTGAAAACTGTGGGAACCCCTTTCATGTCCCACATGGTTAAGGGTTCCAGTTCAGGGTTCGGGTTCTGGAGAAGGCTGCACACAAATGAAAGAGATAGAAAAGTATGAATTTGGAAATATTGGGGGCCAGGCGACAGCCCACCTCTAGTGGGAGGACTACTCACCTCTCTCACCTTGCTATACCTTTTATTAAGACTATTAGAGGCCTGATGCATGAAATTCATGCATGAGGAGAGTGTTCTTCGGCCTGACCTACACCCTTTCCAATTTGGAAGCCCTCAGGGGATGTCCTACTGATGGCTTAGGCTGCCCCTATGGTTCTCTGCTCTCTGCGGGGCCTGAATGCTCCATACCATAGCGACTGCCAAGCAGGCCATGCAGGGAGCTGCCTGGGGGCTGCGTTTCACTGCTCCCAGGTCTTTGAGGCTATGCTGGGTGCTGCCTGTGGCCATACTTGCCTGCTTCCAGGTCACCGTGGCAACAGCCAAGCAGGCCTTTTTGCACCCTGCTGTCAGTATCCACCAAGGCGATGAGGTTAATTTGCGTACTCACTTCTGATTGGCTGGCAGCATCACAAAGATACAGTCAATTTGCATCTTTCTCTTTCATTAGTGTAGATCGGATATACCCATATCCTTTAGGCAGGAAATTCCAATAACAGAAATTTATATAGGACAAACAGCGGTGGAGGCTGCTTCAGCTAAAAATGTTTCAACTAAACAGTGAGTGAACTAGTCTGACCTTTCAGAGCAATGAAGGTTGTTGACCAGCCTGCCCGGTTCCTGTCCATATCTTTCTAATTAGTGAGACAATGATCAGTTTCCAGCATCTCCCCCTTTTCTTTCCTTTAAAAAATCTTGCATCTGCAGATTAGAAATAAATATATAAGAACAATAAATGTTTGAATGTCCAACAGTTCTGAGTCCCAGTTTCAATGGCAAACAGTGCCTTATGAATACATGTCAGCAATGATATCTGGATGGTGGGCAAATGATGCTAATGCAAGTCCAACCCTCTCTGGTTTGGTCCTGGGCAACCTGCAGCGACGCACAGCTGCTGATTGCTAGTATGGCAAGGTGTTGTCAGCGTCTTCCATCTCTGAACTGTTTCTCCTCTTGTCTTCATGGTTGGAGCAGTCCTGTCAATTCCCCTCTGTTGCAGGAATCCACATGTTTCTGAAGTTGTTTTCTGAAAATATACAAACATATTCTCAACCAAAAGTTAATAAAGGAATCTTTTCTATAAATTTGACTTGGGATCCTTTTTATTTTTGCCCAAACAATTTTCCTTTGGATTATTTTGACACCATGTGTGTTTTTCATGGTTGTCTTGCTCTTAGCATTACAAATGAAAATTTTCAAAGTAAAAAAAATTTTAAATGTAATTTACTTACAGAATATTTTCCTTACATAATATTACTCCACTATTCCCCCCCTTTTTTGATTTAATTATTAGGAGGCTTTTGGAAAATATATAATGCAGTCTTCATAACTTTAAATTTTATTTTTTTGTACAAAAATATGACTGCTTTAGGTTCATTGCATGTTAAGCAATGAGATGAACTACCAGTAGAAATTTTAGTTAATACTTTAGGAACAGCTTTTTGTCCAGTACAATTAAATTTTCTTGAATATTCACTTATTTTAATCAGCCAATTTAAATTAATCTGAAAACTTGACTACTATTTTACTGTCTAATACTCTAACAACAATCTTAGTTTACCCTGTAAATATTAGTGGAAATGATTATTTGCATTCTTGAGTAGGCTCTGAGCATTCCTGGTGCTAGGCTGGATTTAGATATAGGGCAGCTGCTGTCAGCCAAGTCTCTATCTGTTACCTGGGTCCCGGTCTGATCTGACCTGGGCATGGGAAGTGAAGCAGCCTTGGGGGCAGGAGACCTCCCTCAGAAGGGGTGAGGGTTCAAGCTCCTGAAATTTTGGGGTCTGTGCCCCACCTCTGTTGACCCCTAAGTTCTCTCCTGATAGCCCCTCTGCAACTGTACCTGTCTTAGGTTTTTCCTTCCCTGAGGAATATTACCCATCTTTGGCTAACCATCCAAAGCAGGGTGGTGTGAAGTTCAGTTCTGTCTCCTTGGTAGCCTATGTCCCCATTGCCTCCATGCCTAACACCTGCTTTGGGATCCCCTTGCCTGCTGGCAGGGCCCCGGCATTGATCACATATCTTAGGGAACCCATGTTTCTTTTCCAGGGAGGACCCAGTTCACACCATTGGGTGAGAGTCAGATCTTTGATACCGGCCACTTATGAGTCTTCAACCTCAGCATGAACAGAAAGTTCAGGCAACAGCTGTGGCCAATTGGATTGTGAGAAGAGGGTCCCTCTTGGCAAAAAGGGCAAGAGAGGCCAATATAGAATGCTCAAGTGCCTTCCCAGTGGCTTAATTTCTTTCATGTCCTTTTTTAAATTGCTGCCAAACATTCAAAGAATTAGTTTGTAAGTTTGTTTGGGATAATTGTACAATATGCTATTGTAAAATATCAAAAATTATAATGACCTTATAGAATAATATCGTGTAAGGGTATTCTTTGCTCTAGGCCAGGGCAATTCAATTTCAAACTGGCTGTCAATTTCTTTTTGTATAGACAAGGTTGGCTTTTCATTTTGCTGAAAACCTTGATTATAATTTAAAAAGCTAATTGTCGCAAATGTTGCCCCACCTCTAGCTTAATTAAGAAAACACGTGGCTATGGGCTTTTTGTCATTTTAAATTCTGCTGTTGGTTTATAAGAAATATTTAGTTACTTCATTTTGCCCTTCTTAGAGGCCAAAATCTTCATAACATTTAAAATATAGTTATGATCAGTTTCTGGCAGAAAACTGTTGAAATTCTGAGCTCTAGTGATTGAGATTATTTTTTTAAAACATGCAGCTCTCATGTAATGAAACTGAGAATGCCAGTGACATATACTATAGAACATGCTTGGTAACTTTATAAAACTGCAATTGTCTTTTAGTTAGAAAAATTTGTCCTCAAGATATAATAAAATCATGTGTACAGCCAAATTTTAAAGTTGTATTTCCAGAGAAAAGTGTACCACTCTAAAAAGGCATATTACCCAAATCTCAATATTATTAATTGGTATAGTACATTAAAAATAAACTCCATAGAAAGTGAAGGTATTCTACAACTATATTTCTCAAGTTTTAATTTGCGTGAGGATCATTTGGGAATCCAGTCAAGTCTGATTCTGGTAGGGCATGATGCTGCAGTTCTGGCAAGCTCTCAGGAATGCTGTTGCTGCCAGTTTGTTGACCAAGGTCTTTGAAAGTTTGCTTTTCTCCTCCTTTGGTTTCACCCTGTCCAGAGGCAGCAGTGCCTAAAGCTTTACTTCTTCACTAACCTTTTCATCAGCTTTGAGCAATCTTCACAGTTCCAACTTTATAACTCTTAGAATTACTTCTTCCCCAACCCCTTAAGTTATTTTTTTAACTTCTTAGGGGATCTTTATGTAAACAAATTTTCTCTTACCACCACTTTTATACTTGATTATATAGTCTATAAAGAGAAAAAAATCATAAGGTTGTCAATGCTCATTATTAATGAGCAAACAAAGGGTTCTCCCCAGTATATGACAGTAAGTATGCTGGTAAGACAATTGCTAATGTTTAGCACTATCACCCATAGCACCTCCTGTAACAGTAATAGCAACTATTATTGAGTAATTAAAATTTGTCAGTTGGTAATTTATTTTTTTATTTTATTGTGGGTTTTTTTGGTATTGTTTTTATTGACTTTTAGAGAGAAAGGAGGGAGGAAGGGAAGGAAGGAAAGAGGGAGGGAGGGAGGAGAGAAAGAGGGAGGGAAAGAGAGAGAAAGAGACAGAGAATTCTAGATATCTAAAACATACTTAGTAAAGCCAGGAATGTTTCCAATTTCATTATGTATAATTTAGAAAATATCTATTCAGACATAAGTTGTATGTTAACCTATCTTTTGTAAAGAGCATATCGTTAAGTCTTACTTTAATACTTATATATATATGTGTGTGTGTGTGTGTGTGTTGTGTGTGTGTGTGTGTATATATATATATAATCTTTATCTGAGAATATTTTTTCATTGATTTTCAGATAGTGAAAGGGGGTGGAGGAGTGGGAGGACAGAGAAAGAGAGAAACATTGATGTGAGAGAGACACATATTGGTTGCCTTCCCCATGTCCTCTAATGGGGCGAGGAATCAAACCCGCAACCAAGGGTAGGCGCTCTTGGCCAGAATCTAACCTGAGACATTTCAGCGTGCAGACCAACACTAACCACCACACCATGCCATCCAGGCTAGGTCTCGCTTTATTTATTAAATTAAAAAAAACCCAGCTAAATACTTCTATGACTTTTAATTGAATTGTATAATCCTTCTACATATAATGTATTTTTGATACAGTTATATTTAATCTACATTTTACTGTTTGTTTTTTTGTTATTATATTTTTTAAATTTATCTTTACAGATGTCCCTTTTTCCTCCTATTGGCCCCGTACACCCTGTGCTCCCTTAACTGCGCTATTGTGTGTGTCCATGGATTATGCATATATGCATATAAATTCTTTGGTTAATATCTTCCCATCCCCTCTCCACCCGCCTCTGAAATAGGTCAAACTGTTGCATGCTTCAATGTCCCTGGTTCTATTTTATTTGTTAGTTCATTCTGTTCATTAGATTCCAAATATATGTGAGATCATGTGATACTTGTCTCTCTGTCTGGCTCATTTCACTCAGCATAATGCTCTCCACGTCCATCCATGCTGTCTTCTTTTTTCACAGCTACACAGTATTCCATTGTGTGTGTACCACAGTTTTTTAATCCATTCTACTGACTGGTACTTGGGCTGTCTCCAGATCTTAGCTATTGTAAATGATGTTGCTATGAACATAGGGGTGCATATATTCTTTCTGAATTGGTATTTCTGGATTCTTAGGATATATTCCCCAAAGTGGGATAACTGAGTCAAATGGCAGTTTCATATTTAACTTTTTGAGGAAAATCCATACTGTGTTCTATGATTATACCATTCCCATCGACAATGTACAAGGGTTCCTTTTTCTCCACACCCTCGCCAGCACTATTGTTTATTGCTTTATTGCTGATAGCTATTCTGATAGGTGGGAGATAGTACCTCATTGTCATTTTAATTTGCATCTCTCTAATGATTAGTGACATGGAGCATTTTTTCATATGTCTCTTGGCAATTTGTATGTCCTCCTTGGAGAAATGTATATTTAGGCCTTCTGCCCATTTTAAAAATTGGGTTGTTTATCTTCCTTTTGTTGAGTTGTATGAGTACTTTATACTTTGGAATTTAATCCCTTATTGGGTATATCATTGGGAAATATGTTCTCCCATACAGTGTGCTCCCTTTTCATTTTGATGTGCTTTCCTTTGCTGTACAGAAACTTTTTCCTTTGATGTAGTCCCATTTACTAGTATTTATTTTTCCTCTGTTTCTTTTGCCTTAGGCAATGTATCTGTGAAAATTCTGCTATATGAGATGAATGATATTTTGCTGTCTACATTTTCTTCTAGGATTTTTATGGTTTTACAATTTATATTTGTCTTTTATACATTTTTTTTTCTCATTAAACTTTGTTATTTTAATGGGTCTCAAAATCTTGTGACAGATTTTTGGTCATGTTGTTTCCATTTAAAAAGTACTGATTTTAAAAACTAATAACTTAAAAACTGCCACTCACACAAAAGAACCAAATGGTCCACAAAACATTCTCCTTTCCCTCTGAAGGTTTTACGATGCGTTGTAATTATTAACCAGTCTTTTACTATTAAACTTAAATGGCCAATTGAGACAAACAGTTCTGAGTCCGTTGTTCCACCACCCATGAAGACTGGGGTGGCAGGTGTTGGGAATGGTATTCATTTAGGCTTCTGAGCTTTCTGGGCAGACTTGGTGACTTTGCCAGCTCCAGCTGTCTTCTTGTCCACTGCTTTGATGACACCCATAGCAACTGTCTGTCTCATGTCACGAACAGCAAAACAGCCCAGAGGAAGATAGTCAGAGAAGCTCTCAACACACATGGGCTTGCCAGGAATCATATCAACGATGGCAGCATCACCAGATTTCAAAAACTTGGGGCCATCTTTCAGCTTTTTCCCAGAACGATGATCAATCTTCTCCTTGAGCTCAGCAAATCTGCAAGCAATGGGAGCTGTGTGCCAGTCCAGCACAGGCGCATATCCAGCATTGATCTGGCTGGATGGTTCAGGATAATCACCTGAGCTGTGAAGCCAGCTGCTTCCATTGGTGGATCATGTTTGCTGTCACCAGCCACATTGCCATGGCGAACAACTTTGATAGACACGTTCTTGACATTGAAGCCCACAGTGTCCCCAGGAAGAGCTTCACTCAAAGCTTCATGGTGCATTTCAACAGACTTCACTTCAGTTGTAACATTGACCGGAGCAGAGGTGACCACCATGCCGGGCTTCAGAACACCAGTCTCCACTCTGCCCACAGGGACAGTACCAATACCACCAATTTTCTAGACATCCTGGAGGGGCAGGCGCAGGGGCTTGTCAGTGGGACGAGGTGGTGGCAGGATGCAATCCAGAGCTGTAAGCAGTGTGGTTCCACTGGCATTGCCATCTTTACGGGTGACCTTCCATCCCTTGAACCAAGGCATATTGGCTCCAGTATGTTCTCATCATTCCAACCAGAAATTGGCACAAATGCTACTGTATCAGGGTTGTAGCCAATTTTCTTAATGTAGGTGCTGACTTCTTTAACAATTTCCTCCTATCTTTTCTGGCTGTAAGGTGGCTCAGTGGAATCCATTTTGTTAACACCAACAATCAGCTGTTTCACACCCAGTGTGTAGGCCAGAAGGGCATGCTCACGGGTCTGTCCATTAAAAAAAATTTTTTTTTATTCTTTAAAGTATTACAAACAGTAGTACAGATATTTTCCTTTTTCTCCCCTATTGTCTTCCCCCAGCCTCTCCTTCCCCCCAGCACATGTCCTCACCTGCCCCCCCCGCCAGTATCTTGTATCCATTGGTTATGCTTATATGCATGCATACAAGTCCTTCGGTTGATCTCTTATAGCCCCTGCCCCCCACCCTCCCCAGCCTTCCACTTGTAGTTTGACAGTCTGTTCAATGTTTCTTTGCCTCTGTATCAATCTTTTCCCCGTTTCTTTTCTTTAAAAAGATCTTGCATCTGCATACTGGAAATAAATGTATAAGAACAAAAAATGTTTGAGTCTCAGTTTCAATGTCAAATAGTTCCTTATGTGTACATGTCAGCAATGGTATCTGGATGGTGGAGATATGGTGGCAATGCAAGTTCCATCCTCTCTGGTTTGGTTCTGGGCTGCCTGCAGCAATGCACAGCTGACTACTGCTGGCATGGCACAGGGTCATCAGTGTCTCCCATCTCCGGACTGTCTTCGAGGTTGGAGTAGACCTCTCAGTTCCTCGTTGTTGCAGGAATCCATATGGTCTTGGAGTTGTTTTCTGAAAATATACAAACATATTCTCAACCGAAAGTTAACACAGGAATCTTTTCTGTAAAGTAGACTTGGGATTCTTTTTATTTTTGCCCAAATGATTTTCCTTTGGCTTATATTGACACCATGTCTGTTTTTCATGGGTGTCCTGCTGTTGACATTACAAATGGAAGTTACTTTTCTGGAGTAAGAATTTTTTAGATGTAATTTAATTACAGGATATTTTTCCTTACATGGTATTACTCCACTATTTTTATTAATGGGGGTTTTTGGAGATTTTATATTGCAGTCTCGATAACTTTCAATTTTAATTTTTGCACAAATATGACTGCTTTAGGTTCTTTGAATGTCAGGCAATATTACAATGAGATGAACTACTAATAGAAATTTTAGTTAATATTTTAGGAACAGTTTTTTTGTCCAGTACACTTAAATTTTCTTGAGTATTCACTTATTTCACTTGGCCAATTTAAATTAATCTGAAAACTTGATTACTATTTTACTGTCAAATTTAATACTCAAGCAATAATCTTAGTTTACCCTGTAAACATTAGTGGAAAGGATTATTTGCATCCTTGAGTTGGCCCTGGGATCTGTCCATTCTTGGAAATGCCTTCTTCAAATTCACCAACACCAGCAGCAACAATCAGAACAGCCCAGTCAGCCTGAGATGTGCCTGTAATCATGTTTTTGATAAAGTCTCTGTGCCCTGGGGCATCAATGATGGTCACATAATACTTGCTGGTCTCGAATTTCCACAGAGAGATATCAATGGTGATACCTCGTTCCCGTTCGGCTTTCAGTTTATCCAAGACCCAGGCATACTTGAGGAGCCCTTCCTCATCTCAGCAGCCTCCTTCTCAAATTTCTCAATGGTTCTTTTGTCAATCCCACCACATTTGTAGATCAGATGGCCAGTAGTGGTAGACTTGCCAGAATCTATGTGTCCAATGACAACAATATTGATGTGAGTCTTTTCCTTTCCCATCTTGGGTTTGAGTTAATGGTGGTTTTCACGACACCTGTGTTCTGGCGGCAAACCCATTGTGAAAAAACTGTCTTTTATACATTTTGAGTGTATTCTTGTGTATGGTATAAATTAATGGTCTAGTTTCATTTTTTTTTGCATGTACCTGTTCAAGTTTACCAAAATCACTTATTGAAGGGACTGTCTTGAATTCATTAATTGTTCTTGCCTCCATTGCCCAATGTTAATTAAGCATAATGGCTTAAGTCAATTTCTGGGTTCTCTGTTCTGTTTCATTGATCTATATGTGTATGCTTGTGCAGTGCCAGCCTGTTTTGATTACAGTGGCCTTACAGTATAACTTGATATCTAATATTATGATCCCTCCAGCTTTGTTCTTCTTTTTCAAGATTACTGTGGCTATCTGGGGTCTTTTTTGGTTCCACATAAATTTTTGGAGTGTTTTTTCTAGATTTGTGACATATGCCATTGGTATTTTAGTAGGGATTACATTGAATTTATAGATTGCTTTGGCCATTTAAATGATGTTAATTCTACCAATCCATGAACACAGTATATTATTCTACTTGTTTATAGCTTCTTTATAACCTTAAAAAAACATTCTGTAGTTTTCTAGGTACAGGTCTTTTACCTCCTTGGTTAAGTTTATTCCTCAGTATTTTAATTTATTTTTGTTGCAATTGTAAATGGGATTATTTTTTTCAGTTTATTTTTCCAAGAGATCATTATTGGTATATAAAAATGCCATTGATTTCTGGGTGTTTTGTATCCTGCTACATTGTCAAATGCATTTATTAAATCTAGTAGTTTTTTGATAGCATTATTAGGATTTTTATGTACAATCATTTGCAAATAAATGGCAATTTTACTTCCTCCTTTCTTTTTTTTTAATCTTTATTGTTCAGTTTATTAATTACATTGTTTCCCCTTTTTATCCCCCTATAGCTTCCCTTCACCCTGTATCCATCCCACCCTCCACCCTGACCTCCCCCTCCCCACTGTCCTCTCCCATTGTTGCTAGATTTTTGTCCAGTCTCTTGCTGTACTTCCCACAACCCTTTTCTCCCCAAGAATTGTCAGTCCATTCCCTCTCTATGTCCATGTCTCTGTTATATTCACCAGTCTATCCTGTTCAACAGCCTATCAATTCACTTGATTTTTATGTTCATTTGTTGATAGATGTGTATCTGTTGTTCATAATTTTCATCTTTACCTTTTTCTTCTTCCTCTTCTTAAAGAATATCTTTCAGCACTTCATATAATGTTGGTTTGGTGGTGATGAACTCCTTTAGCTTTTTCTTATCTGCGAAGCACTTCATCTGACCTTCAATTCTGAATGATAGCTTTGCTGGATAGAGTAATCTTGGTTGTAGATTCTTGCTGTTCATCACTTTGAATATTTCTTGCCACTCCCATCTGGCCTGCATCGTTTCTGTTGAGAAATCCGCTGACAGTCGTATGGGTGTTCCCTTATAGGTAACCAACTGTTTCTCTCTTGCTGCTTTTAATATTCTCTCTTTGTCTTTTGCTCTTGGCATTTTAATTATGATGTGCCTCGGTGTGGTCCTCTTAGGGTTCCTATATATTGGGGTTCGGTGCACTTCTTGGAATCCTAAGTCAATTTCTTTCACCAGGTGGGGGAAGTTTTCAGTCACTATTTCTTCAAATAGGTTTTCATTGTCTTGGCCTCTCGCTTTTTCTGGCACCCCTATAATTCGGATGTTGGTATGCTTGAGGTTGTCCCAGAGGCCCCTTACACTATCTTCAATTTTTTGGATTCTTTTGGTTTCTTGCTTTTTCAGCTGAGTGGATTTTCCCTCTTTGTATTTCAAATCTTTAACTTGGTTCTTGGGGTGCTCCAGGGCACTTTCAGGTCTTTGTATAATATTTTTTGTTTCAGTCAGTGTATGCTTAATTTCTGGTTGGTCCTTTTTCATATCCTTGAGAGTCTGCTTTATATCCTTGAGGGTTTCTTTCATTTCCTTGTAGGACTCATTCATTTCCACGTTGGTCTTAATAATTTCTTTGCAGCTCTCGTTTATATCCTGGAGGGTGTTGTTCATTTTCTTGTAGGACTCACTCATTTCCTTTGTAGTCTTGCTTATTTCCTTATAGGCCTCGATCTTTTGTTGGAGCCTCTTAAAAAACCCTATAACCGTGGTTCTGAATTCCATGTCCAGTCGTTTTTTTTCCTCCATTTCTTTCACATCTGATTTCTTTCCATGTTGCTACATGGTGGCTGCTTCCCTGAGTTGGTCAATTAGCTTTGTGTGGTAGACTTCCTACTAGGGACAGTGGCTCAGCCGCCCCGGTTACCTGAGGTGGATATGGGCTGCACAGTCTTGCTGAAGTTAAGCTCAGGTTAATCGTTGTTAGCACTTGGAGGGTTGACCTCCAGGCCAATTGTCTGTGAAGCTCAGCTGTGCTCAGGTTGGGTGGGCGGAGTCTCCGGGCCAAGCAGACAGCGTTAGCTCCGCCCTATGCGGCCCCAGGGACTCTGTGCCGGGGGCAATGGCCGCCAGCACCTCTGAGAGAGAGCCGCTACGGAGCTCCACCGGCTGCCGGTTGCCGGGGAATTCAGACTTTCCCAAAAATGAGTCTGCATGCACAATGTCTCACCCAGGATCGTAAAACAAAGCAGTCTGACGGTTTTCCGAATGAGAGACAAGTCGCAGAGCGCTCTCTGCGCCGTCACGCAGCCGAGCTGTTCGCGCGAGCTGCCTTCTCCACAAGCCGGGAGACCCGGCAGCACCCGAGCTTCGGCGTGCCCTCCCACTGTCCAGTTTTCACCCCGTGTGATAGTGGGTTCTCTGGACTTCGCCCAGAGCTGGAGAATCAGTCAGTGGGACGCCTTTGTCTCCCCGTTGGAGAAAACTGGCCGGTTTTCAGCCGCCCGCCCTCTCCGCGGCTCACACTCCAAACCTCTCTCCGGGCGAATCTTTCAACGCCGTCTGCTGCCGCTCCTCCGGGTCACAGTGTCTTATCTTCACTTTTATTTGTGGAATTTTCACTCGGCGAGCTTTCTGGTGATTCTGGAAGGTGTTTGTTCTTTCGTTAAGTTGTAGTATTAAAATTGCTGATTATGACGGCAAGATAGGTGTTTTGCCTTTGCCGCCATCTTTGTTGTCCCTACTTCCTCCTTTCTAATTCGGATGTCTTTTATTTTTTCTTCTTGCCTGATTGCTTCCAGTACTATGTTGAATAACTGGTGAAATCAGACATGCCTGTCTTATTCCTGTTCTTAGGGGGAATGCTTTTATTTTTTTTGTCCATTGAGTGTGACGTTGGCTGTTGGTTTGTCATATAAGGTTTTTATTATGTTGAGATCTGATCCCTCTATTCCCATTTTGTTGAGTGTTTTTATAAAAAAAATGGGTGTTGGATTTTGTCAAATGCTTTTCCTGCATCTGTTGATATGATCATGTGATTTTTGTCTTCTAATTTGTGTTACATTTATTGATTTGTGAATATTGTACCAACATTGCATTCCTGGATTAAATCCCACTTGTCCTGGTGTATGGTCTTTTTAATACATTGCTGGATCTGATTTGTTAATATTGGACACTTTATAGTGTCTCTATCTGCATTTGGGATTAGGATAATGCTGGACTTGTAAAAAGAGCTTGGAAGTGTTCCTTCTTCTTGAATTTTTTGGCATAGTTTGAGGATATGTATTCTCCTTTGAATGTTTGGTAAAACCCCCCTCTGAAGCCATGCAGACCAGGCTTTTGTTTGTTCTGAGTTTCTTGATTATTGTTTCAATTTCATCAGTTATTATTTGCTTATTCCGGTCTTCTGATTCTTTCTGGTACAGTTTTATAAATTGTATTTTTCTAACAATTTGTCCATTTTTTCTATGTTGTCCAGCTTGCTGGCATATAGTTGTTTATTGTATTTTCTTACAATCCTTTCTGTTTCTGTGGTATCAGTTGTTACTTCATCACTTTCATTTCTGATTTTATTTATTTGGGTCCTCTCTTCTTTGTTTCTTGATGAGTCTGGCTAATGGTTTCTCAATCTTGTTTATATTTTCAAAGAACCAGCTGTTGGGTTCACTTATGTTGTTTCTTTAGTCTCAATGTCATTTATTTCCACTCTGACCTGTATTATTGCCTTCCTTTTACTTACTCTGAGCTTTTCTTGTTGTCCTCTTTCTAATTATTTTAGTTGTATATAAATAGTTTATTAGGTCTTTTCCTTGTTTCTGAGGTAGGCCTGTAATGCTATGAACTTCCTTGTTAAGACTACTTTTTGTGACCCATAGATTTGGGGTTGTTGTGTGTTCATTTTCAACCTCCCACCCTCCCCAGGAAGTTTTTGCTTTTTACCTTTGGTTTTATTGGTAACCCATTCATTATTTAATAACATGCTAGTTAGCCACTATATGTTTAAAGATTTTTGAGTGTTTTTATTATCATTGATTTCTGCTTGATATGATTTCAATTACCTTTAACTTGTAGAAATTTATTTTGTGTCCTAACATGCGGTCTATTTTTGAGAAAGTACCATGTTTACTTTAGAAGAATGTATATTCTGCAGCTTTGGGGTGGAATGTTCTGTAAATGTCAATTAAATCCATCTGTACTATGTGTCCTTTATGGTCTCTGTTTTCTTGTTGATTTTTTGTCTGGAAGATCTATCCAGTGATGACAGTGAGTGTTAAAATTCTCTACTATCACTCTATTGCTGTCAATTTCTCCCTTAACGTTCTCCAAGAGTTTTGTTATATTTAGGTACTTCTATATTGGGTGCAGCTATGTTTACCAGATATTTTCTTATTAAATCCATCCATTTAGTATTAAGTAGTGGCCATCTCTGTCTCATTTTATAGCCCTTGCTAGAAGTCAGTTTTGTCAGATATACTAGTAAGTATTGCTATCCTTGCTTTTATTTAGTTTCCATTTGCATGAAATGTTTCTTTTTTATCCCTTCACTTTCAGTCTGTGTGAGGTAGATCTCTTGTAGACAGCATATATATGAATCGTGTTTTCTTATCCATTTAATCCATTTACATTATTGATAGGTAATTTACTGCCATTTTCCCCCTTTATACCTATGTTGTTCTCGCTTTCAATTTTTTTTTTCTTGAAGCACTTTCTTTAACAATTCATGCAATGCTGCTTCAATGATAATGTACTTCTTTGTTTGTTTGGGAAGTTCTTTATTTCACCTTCAATTTTTAAAAAAAATTTAATTATTTTTATTTTTTATTTTATTTTTTTCACTTTTCTTATATTTTTATTTTTTCAACAATTTTTTATTTTGAAAGTATTCCATGTGTTCCCTTTTTCCCCCCATTGACCCATTTTCTGTGGTCATGGGCCTTGCATATATGCATATAAGGTTGTTGATTGATTACTTCCCACCTACCCACCCTCCTCCGCCTTTCCTCTGAGATTCCACACTGTGTTCCATGCTTTCATGTTCAACTTTAAATGATAGACTTGCTGGATAAGGTAGTCTTGGGTTCAGGTCCTTGTTTTTCATTACTTTGAATATTTCATGCTAATCACTTATGGCCTGAACTGTTTCTATTGAGAAATCAGTTGACATTCTAATGGATACTCCCTTGTAGGTAACTTTCTGTCTCTCTCTTGCTACCTTTAAGATTCTTTATTTAGCTTCAGTTTTTCACATTTTATTTACGATGTGTCTTAGAGTGCATCTCTTCAAGTACATCTTTATTGGAACTCTCTGTGCTTTCTGAATATGTGTAATTTTTTCCTTCACCAGGTTAGGGAAGTTTTCTGTCTTTATTTCTTTAAACAGATTCTCCATTCCTTGTTCACTTTCTTCTTCTTCTTCTCCTTCTTCTTCTTCTTCTTCTTCTTCTTCTTCTTCTTCTTCTTCTTCTTCTTCTTCTTCTTCTTCTTCTTCTTCTTCTTCTTCTTCTTCTTGTACCCTAGGATATGAATGTCATTACATTTCATGTTGTTGCAAAGTTTACTTAAACTGCCCTCCTGTTCTTTAATTCATTTTTCTTTTTGCTGCTCTAATTGGGTGTTTTTTTCTACCTTGTCCTCCAAGTCACTGATTTGAACTTCTGCCTCATTTAATCTGCTTTTTGATTCCTTCAAGTGTATTCTTGATGTCAGATATGTTCTTTATTTCCAGCAGATTCTTATTTGTGGCTTCTATTTCTTGATTCATACAGTTGTACTTCCCACTGAACTTCTTGAAATTTTCATTAAGTTTTTTGAGCATAATTTAAAGCATTATTTTGAATACTATATTTGATAAATTGCTTGCCTCCATTTCCTTTAGCTTTTTGCCAGAAACAAACCCTTGTCTCACTATTAGAAAGATGTGGACAGGAAGCCTGGAAGGCTAGTAAACAACCTTAATGGCTCTGAAAGGTCAGAGCTTAAAAACATTGTTAGCTGAAGCAGCTTCCACCTGTTTGTTTTTTGTCTATTTCTGTTATCCAAATTTCCTGCCTAAAGGCTATGGGTGGATCCTACAGTCTTAACAAAAGGGATTGCCAGGCCAGAGTGCAGTGCAGTCCTTCCACTAGAGATGGGCTACCGCCTGGCCCCCATTTCCCAAATTCATACTTTTCTAAGTCTCTGTTCATTTGTGTGCAGCCTTCTTCAGAACCCAAATCCTGAACTGCAACTCTGACCCACGCGGGATGTGAAAGGGGTTCCTACATCTGGTGCCCGACTTGGTGAGGAGATGATATTTTTTGCCTCAGAGCAAAGGAGGAAAGGTGCACCAAGAGAAGGTGTGAAAATTTCACCTTACGCAAAGCCCACAGACTAACTGCAGAGCCGCGGTCTGTAAGTAGGGTGGAAACATCTTTTTCAGCCAGGCTAATGGGAAAAAATTAGGTTATAAAGTAAACTTTATTATAGACTTTTGGTTTGTACGCTTAAAGAATGTAGTGGTTTCTTGTTCAAATTAAAATCTTAGTTTGTATTTGGAATCTAAAAACTGTAAGGAGAAGTGAAATTCCACTGCTGAAACCACCTCTGGTGTGGAAAAATTCAAAGGTGGCAGGAGAGGGCAGGGCTATCTGCTCTCCCGCAATGAGATTGTTTAAAAATTATATAAGAACTCACAGGGAAATGCAAATCTTGGCCAAATAGTTATTACTTTGGGAAGCAAAAAAGAAAGGAAAAGTTTAAGATCTGTCTATCTTTTAAGCATGAAAAAATGTGTGGTCAGATCTGTTGCTTATGCTTCCCCCAAAGTAAGCAGGATGTAGGAAAAGGGAGACCCTTGGCGATCCAGTATAGAAGCCCACTCTCCCAGTATGCTAAATTAAAATTTTCTTTCTCACCATGAAAAAGCCTTAAAAATTTAGAAATGTGTCTGGAATTTCTGTGCTTGTGGGGAGAGAACATAGCTGTAAGACAGAATGCATGGATGGTTCGATTTCAGATATTTATTTATTTATTTATTTATTTATTTTAGTTATTTTTCTTTCTTTCTTTCTTTCTTTCTTTCTTTCTTTATTGTTCAGTTTATTAATTACATTGTTTTCCATTTTTTATCCCCCTATATCTACCCTCCACCCTGTACCTATCCCAACCTCCACCCTCACCTCCTCCTCCCCAAAGTCCTCTCCCATTGTTGCAAGATTTTTGTCCAATCTCTTGCTGTATTTCCCACAACCCTTTTCTCCCCAAGAATTGTCAGTCCATTCCCTCTCTATGACCATGTTTCTGTTATAGTCACCAGTTTATCTTGTTCATCAGCCTATCAATTCACTTGAGTTTTATGTTCATTTGTTGATAGATGTGTATTTGTTGTTCATAATTTATATTTTTACCTTTTTCTTCTTCCTCTTCTTAAAGAATATCTTTCAGCATTTCATATAATACTGGTTTGGTGGTGATGAACTCCTTTAGCTTTTTCTTATCTGCGAAGCACTTTATCTGATCTTCAATTCTGATTGATAGCTTTGCTGGATAGAGTAATCTTGGTTGTAGATTCTTGCTATTCATCACTTTGACTATTTCTTGCCACTCACGTCTGGCCTGCATCGTTTCTGTTGAGAAATCCGCTGACAATCGGATGGGTGCTCCCCTGTAGGTAACCAACTGTTTTTCTCTTGCTGCTTTTAATATTCTCTCTTTATCTTTTGCTGTTGGCATTTTAATTATGATATGTCTTGGTGTGGTCCTCTTTAGGTTCCTATATTTTGGGGTTCTGTGTACTTCTTGGGCTTTTAAGTCAGTTTCTTTCACCAGGTGGGGGAAGTTTTCAGTCACTATTTCTTCGAGTAGGTTTTCATTAACTTGCTCTCTCTCTTTTTCTGCACCCCAATAATTCGGATGTTGGCATGCTTGAGGTTGTGCCAGAGGCCCCTTACGCTATCTTCAATTATCTGAATTCTTTTTGTTTCTTGCTTTTCCAGCTGAGTGGATTTTGCTTCTTTGTATTTCAAATTTTTGACTTGGTTCTTGTGGCCCTCTGGACTGCTTTTAGGACTTTGTGTATTATTTTTTATTTCAGTCTGTGTATGCTTGATTTCTAGTTGGTCCTTTTTTTTATCCGTGAGGGTCTGGTTCGTTTCCTCAGAGGCCTTGTTCATTTCCTTGAGGGTCTCATTCATTTGCTTGAGGTTCTCATTCATTTCCTTGTAATTCTCATTCGTTTGCTGGTTGGTCTTGTTTATTTCCTGGTAATTCTCATTAAGTTCATTGGCCTTTTCTATGAGCCTCTTGAAAAGCCTTATAACCGTGGTTTTGAACTCTATGTCTTGTCATCTTTTCTCCTCCATTTCTTTCACACTTGATTTCTTTCCATGTCTCTGCATGGTGGCTGCTTTATGTGGTGGATATCTTCAAAGGGACAGTGGCTCAGCCTCCCCAGTTACCTGAGGTGGGTGCTCTTACTGTAATCCTTTATGGGTTGTATTCAGTATTTTTGAATTTAAATCCAGCTTTTTGTTGTTAGTCCTAGGAGGGTTTGACCTCCAGGCCAATCGGCTGTGAAGGGAGACTGTGTTCAGGTTGGATGGGCGGAGTCTCTGGGCTGCGCGGCAGCAGCAGCTGCAGCGGCAGCTGGGTCCTATGCGGCACTCACACGCGGGTCTCTGTTGGATGGGGATGGCTGCAGACTCCTCCATGAGAAAGCTGCTAGTCTCTTCCCCTTGCCAGACTACTCCGCCTTTCCCCAAATGTGCCTGCACACCAAAAGTCTAGCCCAGGATTGTAAAAATAAATGGTTTCCGGAACCAGGAGACAAGTTTCCAGGGGGCAAGTCGCGGGTTTGCGCGACCCTTTCGCGGAAACTCGCAGTTCAGGAGCCTCTGCCGCGCCCCGCTTCCAGGGTGCGTCCCCCCAACCTCGGCCGGATCTCGCCTGGCGCTGGGGGATCCGGACAGTGGGACGGATCTCGCCTGGTGCTGGGAAATCCGGGCATTGGGACGGGCGTTGCTGCTCCAGCCCCAGCCCGTGCGTGCGACCAGGACGGCTCCTAACCTGTTTCCGTCTGAAAGGCTGCGCTCCCGCCGCTTCTGAGTCTCAGTGTCCCACCTCCACTCCAGTTAGTGGAGTGTTCATTCAGCCAGCTTTCTGGCGATTCTGGATGCTGTCTGTTCTGCTCTTATGTTGTAGTTCCTAAATCATTGCGCGGGGCAGAGCAATAGGTGTTCACCTATGCCGCCATCTTTGCTTCTCCCGATTTCAGACATTTAGATTGTCTTCAGCTGGAATCTCTCTGCAAAAACTACAGAAAATGAAAAACCCAGAACTGGTTTTTTCTACGAAAAATGGTGAAAAAATCTTCTGGAAAGAAATTCCAGCTAATTCCAGCAACAGGATTCGCAGTTTCATAATAAACAGTAGTTTTCAAAATGCTAATGAACCTCGTTAAAAAGTTAACTTTTAAGGCCTTTAAGAAAAGCAGTAAATTTTCTGTTATAGAATTTATTCAAAGTAAACGTCTTAAAGTAATTGCATTTGAATCTCAAAGAAATTGTTGAAATATAGGTAAACAATGCATTAATTATAAAGATCTAAATAGCTCAGGTAACTGGCTATGTCCTTTGTTAATGGAAGAAGAAGGGTAGTTGTCCTTCCCCCAGCATAAAAGTAGACCAATTTCTGCCAGCTGCCATCTTTAAAGAATGTAGTAATTTACATTAGAAAAAACCAAACCTGGTTTTCCAGAGCTGTTAGCAAATAAAAATTAAAGTTTAAATTTGCCTCATGAGAAAAACCTAGAGGGCAGAATTGAAGCTATTAATTGATTATGTCTTGTATTTTTCTTAGAAATGTAAGTGTTATTAATCTAGGAATTGCTAAATATTTGACTTGTCAGCTTTAAAAGTTCAAAGTGTAAATTAAATTGGGAAAAATGTGGTTATGGTAATAACATGCTTAAAGTATAAAAACTTATTTTTGAAAAAATAAAACGTGTTTTCTCTGAAAATAATTAGCAATTCAAAATAAGTTGCTATTGGTCTAATTAAAAAAGAGGATTAATTCTATGAACCCAACCAAAATTTTTCTATGCAGAAACTAGTCTAAATTTGATTGATATCTTAAGATAATTATAAAAAGTATTGTAATCTTTAAATCATATA
Source organism: Antrozous pallidus (assembly GCA_027563665.1). Taxonomy (NCBI): domain Eukaryota; kingdom Metazoa; phylum Chordata; class Mammalia; order Chiroptera; family Vespertilionidae; genus Antrozous; species Antrozous pallidus. The sequence continues at coordinate 116,908,010 of CM050514.1, forward strand.
TGGAGGTATATATATTTGATGATATTTTTCCGTGTTAAAATTTCAAGGCCTTAACAGAGATGATTTTTGGAAAACTTCAAGGGCCCAGAGTAATATGAGAAATTTATTCTTTCTTCTTAAAGGAAATCTTTTAAAATTTAACAGATCTAATATACTTGAAATTGCATGGAAAGCCTTATCAAATAAAAATTAATAAATATATTTTAAATGATATGCAGATTTTGACCTCTAAGAAGGACAAATGAAGTAACTAAATATTTCTTAAAATCCAACAGTAGAACTTAAAATAATAAAAAGCCCATAGCCACCTGCATTCTTAATTAAGCTAAAGGCAGGGCAACATTTTTGGCTTGTGAATCAGATGTCAACATTTACTAAATTTTCTTTCCTTTTTAAATGAAGATGCCTACTTTAATTACTTAAATAAATAAGCTTTTTAAATTAAAATTAAGGTTTCCAGCTAAATGAAAAGCCAATGTGTAAGCAATTTGATTAAGTATTCTAAGTCATAAGACCTCTGTGGGTGCAAATTAAGCCTAAGGGAGTACTCTTTTTTCTAGCTTAATAAAAAGGAAAAATTTGAAAAATTTTAAATCTCTCTCACTGGCATTTATAGGATAAACTGAGAATTGTTATGAAAACATTAAATCTAATCTGTACTAGTGATCATCATAACCTTAAGAGAAGTTGTTTCATATGACAAAGATTTTTAAATGAAACTCTTTGTAGCCTGAAAATTATTTTGGAAGGAAATAAAGAGAGGTTTCCTTCAAATGTCTTAAGGATTATAATTGAAAACCAATGCATTAGGCCTCAGACGGTGGAGATAAGAAAAGATTCATGATATTATTCTACAATGTCATTATAATTTAAATGACTTTCAGAAATTATTAGGGGACATTAACTGGTTAACACCTTATCTGAAGATCTCTACAGGAGAAATGAAAAATTTATTTAATTTACATATGGTGCCAGCATATAACAAAAGAAAATGGTCTAGCTAAGTGGAAGGATCCCAAATACAGTTTATGAAAGGGACCCAATCCATTATTAACCTTTGCCAGGGGGTATGCTTCCATATTTCCAGAGAATTTTTCCAAACCTGTGTGGATTCCTGCTAGAAATATTAAATTGCAACAGGGATCCAAGAGAGAAACTAGCCAGAATAATGAGGACCTTGCACCTGGAGCCACACCATGTAGCTGCAGAAAATCAATTACCTCAAACACAGAGAGCAGCAACTCCAAGCAATCCATCCACTGATGGTACAGATGCCTGGCCATAATAGCAGTAATCAACTGTACGGTAATATTACCTGGGGTAAATGGGAAAGTATTTTGGACCTATATTCCTGACCCATCATGGTTAAGAACCCTTATGTGGGCTGATCACCAATATACCAAACACCTTGGTTCATCCAGGAGCAACAGGGGTGGGGCAAGAAAGTATAAGTACACAGGTGTCACCACCCAGCTTTCCTTTTTTGTATGACGTAAAATCAAACCACTGTTCCTTTGTGTGTAAAATTAAAGAGAGGTTTCTAGCTTGCATAGACACCAAAGGAGGGGAGGCAAAAGCAAAAATACATCTACTATCATTACTTTCTCCTGGGAAAGGTGCAAAAAATGTAATTAGACCTTGTCTATATAAAAAGAAATTAACAGCCAGTTTCCATGGCCTAGAACAAAGAATACCTTTTTGTTATTTTACAACAGCATATTGTACAATTATTTCAAACAAACTTATAAACTAATTATTTGAATGATTGGTAGCAATTTAAAAAGAACATGAAAGGATTTAATCCCTTCCACTGTGTGGGTAGGCACTTGAACATTCTATATTAGCCCTTTTGCTAAGAAGGGACCCTCTTCTCGCAGTCCAATTGCCCCTAGCTGTTGCCTGAGTTTTCTGTTCATGCTGAGGTTGGAGCCTCGTGGTGGCTGGTACCATGAGTCTGTCTCTCGCCCAATGGTGTGAGCTGAGTCTCCCTGGAGAAGAAACCTGGGTTTCCTCAGATATGTGATCAGTGCCAGGGTCCGCCAGCAGGTGAGGGGACCCCAAGGCAAGTGCTCAGTGTAGAGGCCATAGGAGCATAAGCTACCAAGGAGACATAAATGAACCTCACATCACCCTGCTTGGCCCTGGAGGATGGCTGATTAGCCAAAGATGGGTAAGATTCCTCAGGGGAAGAACAATCTAAGACAGGCACAGTCTCAGAGGGGCCATCAGGAGAGAACTTGGGGGCCAACAGAGGTGGGGCATAGAAACTCACTTCCCCAACATTGCAGGGGCTTGAACACTCGCCCCTTCTGAGCGAAGTCTCCTGCCCATGGCTGCTTTGCTTCCCACGCCCAGTTAAGATAGTGACCCATCAGGACACCCATAAAAAAAAAACACACATGGTGTCAAAATAAGCCAAAGGAAAATCATTTAGGCAAAAATAAAAAGAATCCCAAGTCTATTTTGCATAGAGGATCCCTTTGTTAACTTTTGGTCGAGAATGTGTTTGTGTGTTTGCAGAGAACAACTCCAAGACCATGTGGGTTCCTGCGACAGTGAGGAACTGGCGGGTCTGTTCCAGCCACAAGGACGATCCAGAGATGGGGGACACTGACGACACCTTGCCATGCTAGCAGTCGACAGCTGTGTGTGGCTGCAGGCGGCCCAGGACCATACCAGAGAGGATGGATCTTGCATTGCCTGATGTGTCCACCATCTGGATACCATTGCTGACATATACACATGAAGAACTATTTGACATTGAAACTGGGACTCAGAACAGTTGGACATTGAAACTGACACTCAAACTTTTTTTGCTCTTATACGTTTGTTTTCAGTATGCAGAGGCAAGATATTTTTGAAGAAAAGAAACAGGGGAGAGTGATTGATATAGAGGCAGGGTGGCCTTGAACAGGCTGTCAAGCTACAGGGGGAAGGCTGGAGTGGAGGGGAGGCAGATGCTGGGGGAGATCAACCGAAGGACTTGTATGCATACATATGAGCATAACCAACGAATGAAAGACTCTGGGGTGGGGAGGGGGGCAGGTGGGGACATGTGCTGGGGGGTAGGGGAGGCTGGGGGGAGGATTTTGGGGGGGGAAACATATGTACTACTATTAAATATAAGTTATATTGAAAATAAAATTAAAAAAAAAAGATAGTGACCCAGGTAACAGACAAAGACTTGGCCCAGTCCAGATCAGGACCAAGTCAACAAACAGAAACTTGGCTGACAGCAGCTGCCCTATATTAAAATTCATCCTAGCACCAGGAATGCTCAGAGCCTACTCAAGAATACAAATAATCATTTCCACTAATATTTACAGGGTAAACTAAGATTGTTGTTAGAGTATTACATTTGACGGTAAAATAGGTTTCAGATTAATTTAAATTGGCTAAATGAAATAAATGAATATTCAAGAAAATTTAATTGTACTGGATAAAATTTCTATTGGTAGTCCATCTCATGGTAAAATTGCTTAACATGCAATGAACCTATTTTTGTGCAAAAAATTAAAAATTTTAAAGTTATCAAGACTGCATTATAAAATTTCCAAAGCCTCCATTAATTCAAAAAAGGGGGGATAGTGGAGCAATATCATGTATGAAAAAAATTATCTTGTAAGTAAATTAAAATTTTTTACTTTAGAAAATTAATTTTCATTTGTAATCCTAACAGCAAGACACCCATGAAAAACACACATGGTGTCAAAATAAGCCAAAGGAAAAATAGTCTGGGCAAAAAGTAAATAGGATCCGAAGTCAAAAGATTTCTTTATTAATTTTTGGTTGAGAATATATGTTTGTATATTTTCAGAAAACAAGTCCCAGACCATGTGGATTCCTGCAACAGAGAGGAATTGACAGGTCTGCTCCAACCATGAAGACAGGAGGAGAAACAGTCCAGAGATGGAGGACACTGACAACACCTTGCCATGCTAGCAGTCAGCAGCTGTGTGTTGCTGCAGGTTGCCCAAGACCAAACCAGAGAGGGTCAGACCTGCATTGCCACCACGTGTCCACCATCCAGATACCATTGCTGACATGTACACATAAGGAACAGTTTGACATTGAAACTGGGACTCAGAACTGTTGGACATTGAAACTGACACTCAAAAGACTGTTGGAAATTGAAATTGAGACTCAAATGGCCCAGAAAGAAACTCACCGCAGACTGATTCATTTGCCTCTCAACATGGCCATTGTTGCTTGTCTCATTTTTTGTTCTTATATGTTTATTTCTAATCTGCAAATGCAAGATTTTTTAAAGAAAAGAAAGGGGGGAGATGCCAGAAACCAATCCTTGTCTCCCTAATAGAAAGATGTTAATTGCTCTGAAAGGTCAGAGCTTAAAAACATTGTTAACTGAAGCAGCTTCCACCTGTTTGTTTTTTGTCTATTTCTGTTATCCGAATTTCCTGCCTAAAGGTTATGGGTGTATCCTATCCTATAAAAGAGTAATATGCAAATTGACCATATCTCTGATCAAGCCACACCCACAGCCATGCTCACAAGCCAATCAGGAGTAAGTTATGCAAATAAACCCCAGCCACTAAGAGCAGGAGGGAGGCTTGGGTTTCCCCAGAAACAGAGGAAGCCAACCTTTCCACCTGCCGTTGCCAGCCTAGGCCTCCACTCAATGCTACAAAGTTCAATTATAGAAGATACATAATCCCAACAGAAATGGCTATCACCAGAGAGCGAGCAGAAGGCTTAGCTTCACTCCAGGCTACAAAGTTTCAATTGTAGAACATAAATAAATCCCAGATCCCAGGGCCTCCGCTTAGTCACTGGGGGGCATGGCTGGCCTGAAAACCACCATAGACCCCTTGCCCAGGCCACCCCATGCCCCAAGGGAACCTTCACTCTGATCCGGGACACCCTTCAGGGCAAACCAGCTGGCTCCCACCCATGGTCCAGGCCTCTATTCTATCTAATAAAAGAGTAATACGCAGATTGACCATCACTCCAACACACAAGAGGGCTGCCCCCATCTAGTCAAAGATCCTGTCCCCATGTGGGCACAAGATGGACACCACAAGATGGCCAGCAGGGGAGGGCAGTTGGGAGGTTCCAGGCCTGCAAGGGAGGGCAGTTGTGGGCCATCAGGCCAGCAGGGGAGGGCAGTTAGGGGTGACCAGGCCAGCAGAGGAGGGAAGCTGGGGGCAAACAGGCTGGCAGGGGAGCAGTTAGACATCAATTAGGCTGGCAGGTTAGTGGTTAGGAAGTGATCAGGCTGGCAGGCAGAAGCAGTTAGGGGCAATCAGGGAGGTAGGCAGGTGAGCAGTTTGGAGCCAGCTGTCCTGGATTATGAGAAGGATGTCCGACTGCCCTTTTCAACCCGGTCCTACCAGGATCAGGCCTAAATGGGCAGTCGGACATCCCTCAAGGGGTCCCAGATTGGAGAGGGTGCAGGCTGGGCTGAGGGACATCCCCTGTTCCCCGTGCATGAATTTTGTGCACCAGGCCTCTAGTAGTCTTAATAAAAGGGATAGCTAGGCCAGAGCACAGTGCAGTCCTTCCACTGTAGATGGGCTACTGCCTGGCCCCCATTCCCACGTTTATACTTTTCTAAGTCTCTCTTCATTTGTGTGTGGCCTTCTTCAGAACCCAAACCCTGAACTGGAACTCTGAACCATGCGGGATGTAAAAGGGATTCCTACAAGTTTTCTTTCTGGAGTTCTCTCCTTTTCTTTCATTTCAGGGTTGTTTCCTTGTCTCCCCATTTTTGTTGTCCTTTTGTATCTGTTTCTATGTATTACAGCAAATTGCGATGACCCCCCTCCCCAGTCTTTGTGGGGTGGCCTGATGTAAAAAGTGTTTTGTGGGACCCAGTGGTGCAGTCTCTTAGAACCTCCAAACTGGATGCTTCAGGAATGTTTCTTGTGTGAGTTACTTGGGCTCTCCTGCTGTAATCGGGTCCTGAATGTTGTCCTGCATGTGGGAGGAATCTCTTATCAGGCTGGCTGGCTCTAAGCCTCATCCCCAATAATGTGCAAGCTCTTGTGCAAATGCAGTCTCCAGGTATTTTCCGTTCTTCCTTGAGATAAGTCTCCTCCTCGAATGGAACTCAGTTGGTACTTCTGAGTGAATGTTCCCCAATTTAGTTGAATTTCCAGTATGACCCAGAGTAACAGTCACCTCTTCAGCTCACTGGGAAGTTTTCCTGTGTGCTCCTCTCCTGAGTTGATACCTCTATTTTAAAATATATCTCTTTATAATTTTTATTGGTTGGTCTAAAAATTATAATCTGCATCTTAATTTATGACAGTCTACTTAGACTTAATACTGTCCCATTTCATTCATAATAAAAGAATTTCAAGAGTATAATTTTATTTATTCCCCCTCTTCCTTTGAACTATTATTGTCATATATTTTACATTTTTATAAACCTCACAATACAATATCATAAATTTTTGCTTTAGACAATCAATTGTCCTTTAATAACTAAAGAGGGGAAAACATTTTTTAAAATAGTTACTCAAATGTTTACTATATCCAGTGCTCTTAATTTCTTCCCATCAATTCAAATTTCTATTTTGCACTGCTTTACCTCCGCCAGAAAATTTCTTTTAATATTTTTTCTAGTGCAAGTATATTCATGACAAATTATTTCAGCTTTTATTTATGTAAAATGTCTGGGTTGACAGTTTTTATTTTCTTTTAGCACTTTAAAATGTCATTTCATTCTTCTCGTCTCCATTTTTTATTCCCTTCTAAAGAGAAGTGATCTGTCAGTGTATTATTTTTCTCCTGTGTAGGATTTTTTAAAGGTGATTTTAAGATTTTCTACCTTTAGTTTTCAGCAGTTTGATTATAATTTTGCTAAATGTAGTTTTCCTTGCATCTATCTGCTTGGAATTTGCTGAGACTCTTGGGTCTTTAAATTGATCTTTTCCACCATTATGTCTTTAAATATATTTTTTTCTGCTCTATTATCTATCTTTTCCCCTTCTGAGACTCCAGTTACCATATGTTAGAACCCTTAATATTGTCCCATAGGCCACCAATGCTCTGTTTATTTTTTCAATTTTTTTTCTTTCTATTCTTTAGATTTGATAAGTCCTATTCATCTGTATTCAAGTATATAGCCCTTTCTTCTCCTTTTTAATAATCTGTTAAGTAATTCATTTGATTTCTGATTATTTTATTTCCAGAAATAGGATTTCCATTGGTTCTTTTTTTTTATTATGATGTCCATTTTTTTTGCTGGTATTTCTCATTTATTAAATCATTATGACATCTTTCCTTTAAGCCATTGAACATATTTATAATAGCAGTTGCAGAGTCCTTATCTGCTAATTCCAATATTTAATTCCAATATTTATTTTTACCACAGGCTTTTCCTTTTAGCTTCAGATAACATTTTATCGTTTCTTGCAAGTATGCCTGTTATCAATTTGTTGTCTCTTAAATCCAAATTTACCTTTTAGTATCTACTCTGTAAAAATGAATTGACTGTTTAAGCATTTCTTCTATATAGTGAGTATGATGTAAAGTTATTAGTGGAAAAGGCTGAAAAAAAATTGCAGGAGGAAGGTCATTTGTCTTCCTTATTCTGATGCCAGAGGCCTGGTGCATGAAATTTGTGCATGGGAGGGTGTTCCTCAGCCCGGCCTCCACCCTTTCCAATCTGGGACTCTGTGGGGGATGTCAGACTGCCAATTTAGGCCATCCCTCTCACAATCTGGGACTGCTGGCTCCTAATGGCTTGCCTGCCTGCCAGTGTGATTGCCTCCTAACTGCTCCCCTGCTGGCCTCATTGATATTCTAACTGCTCCCCTGCCAGCCTGATCACCCCCAACAGCCCTCCCCTGCCAGCCATCTTGAGGTGGCCAACTTGTGATGATTTATAGGCTTTATTAGTATAGATGCTTCATTGGTTTTAATTGCTCCTGCTTCAGTGTTTGTCTGTATGCATGTATGTGGGAACATCCATTATATTGTCCCAAGTGTGTGCCTAGATTACATAGTCCTTTAGTGACCTTCCAGTTCTATTTCAGGCAGGATGACCTTCATTCTGCAGCCTTTCTGACGTGGACAATGGCACATTTCAGCAACACTGATTATAGAAATTCTTTGTTTCAAGAGCTATCTGCAAACTGCTCTCCTAATGCAAGATTGTCTCTGGCTACTTGGGTTCCTAATACATTATAGAAGCATCCCATCCAGGGTGGCTTCTCTAAGTAGATGATAGCTAACATTCTGTGATTTGTTTTTTGATATTTATTGTTGAAAGTATTACATATGTCTCCTTTATTCCCCAATTGAACCACTCCAGATCACCCTCACCCCACTCCAGGACTTCACATCCTATTGTCTAGTCCAGGGGTTATGAATATATGCATAAAAGTTCTTTAGTTTATCACTTTCCACCCAGTCACCCTCCCTGACCTCCGTCAGAGATCCTGCACTCTTAAATGTTTTCATGTCTCTGGATCCACTCCATTTATCAGTTTATTTTAACTAGATTCCACTTACAAGTAAGATCGTGGGATACTTGTATTTCTCTGACTGGCTATTTCACTTAGCAAAATACTCTCCAGGTCCCTCCATGCTGTTTCAAAGGGTAAGAGATCCTTCTTTTTTACTACAGCATAGCATTCTATGGTATAAATGTACCACAGCTTTATTTATCCACTCATCTACTGATGGGTACTTGGGCTGTTCCCAGATCTCAGCTATTGTAAATTGTGCTGCTACAAACATAGGGATGCATACATTCTTTTTGATTGGTGGTTAGGGTTTTTTATGATATACTAGTATTCCTAGGAGTGGGATCAATGGGTCAAATGGCAATTCCATATTTAATTTTTTGAGGAGACTCCATAGTGTTTTCCACAGTGGCTGCACCAGCCTTCATTCCCATCAGCAGTGTACTAGGGTTTCCTTTACTCCACATCTTTGACAATGCTTGTCATTGATTGATTTTTGATGAAAGTCATTCTGACAGGTGTGAGGTGATACCTCATTGTCATTTTAATTTATGTGTCTCTTGTGATCAGGAGCAGCCAATCTATGACTCTCTCATCATTGATATTTCTATCTCTCTCTCCTTTAAAATATGTATTAAAAAAAAGAAAAATATTATATATATATATATATATAACTGTATATATGTATATATATATATATATATATATATATATATATATATATATATATATATATAACTGTGCTAACATAGTATAATATCACAAAAGTTGTAGGAACTATTAAAATCTACAAATAACAGGATTACTTCTTTTCTAAAATATTTTTTCTATGGCTCTATTTTTGTTAATCAGTTTAGGTTCATTATATTTCACAAATGAATGAGATCATGTGATATTTATCTTTCTCCAACTGGCTTATTTCACTTAGCATAATGCTCTCTAGGTCCATCCATGCTGTTGCAATGGTAAGAATTCCTTCTTTTTTACAGCAGTGTAGTATTCCATTGTGTAGATGTACCACAGTTTTTTAATCCATTCGTTTGCTGATGGGTATTTAGGCTCTTTCCAAATCTTAGCTGTTGGAAATTGTGCTGCTATGACTATAGGGGTGCAAATATCCTTTCTTGTTGGTGTTTTCTAGTTTCTTTGGATATATTCCTAGAAGTAAGATTACTGGGTCAAATGGGAGCTCCATTTTTAATTTTTTGAGGAAATGCCGTACTGTTTTCCACAGTGGTTGCACCAGTCTGCATTCCCACCAGTAGTGCACAAAGGTTTTCTTTTCTCTGAATCCTCACCAGCACTTGTTTGTTGATTTGTTGATGAGAGCCATACCTCATTGTTGTTTTGATTTGCATCTCTCGGATGATTAGTGACTTTGAGCATGTTTTCATATGTTTCTGGGCCTTCTGTATGTTTGCTTTCAAAAAGTGTCCTTTGCCCATTTATTGATTAGATTGTTTATCTTCTTTTTGTTAAGTTGTATGAATTCCCTGTAAATTTTAGAGATTAAATCCTTATCTGAAATATCATTGGCAAGTGTATTCTTCCATGCAGCGGGCTTTCTTGTTGTTTTGTTGATGATTTCTTTTGTTGTGCAGAAGCTCTTTATTTAGATGTAGTCCTATTTCTTTATTTTCAACTTAGTTTCCATTGTCCTAGAAGATGTACTGCTAAAAATATTGCCATGACATATGTCTGCTATTTTGCTGCCTATAGATTCTTCGAAGATTTTTATGGTTTTCTGTCTTATGTTTAAAGCCCTTATCCATTTTAACTTTATTTTTGTGCATGGTGTAAGTTGGTGGTTTAGTTTCATTTTTTTTGCATGTACCTGTCCAGTTTTTTCAACACCATTTATTAAAGAGACTGTCTTGACTCCATTGTATGCTCTTGCCTCCTTTGTCGAGTATTAATTGAGCATAATAGCTTGGGTCAATTTCTGGGTTCTCTGTTCTTATCCATTGGTCTATATGTCTGTTCTTGTGCCAGTACCAATCACTTCTGAGAATAGTAGCTTTGTAATATATCTTGATATGTGGTATTGTGATCCCTTGAACTTTGTTCTTTTTTATCAGGATTGCTGCACCTCCATCCTTCTTATCAGTTTATGTGTTCTCTACTTTCCATCCTTGGTTATCAGGGTTTTCTCCAGCTAGTCTTCAGTTGATTCGGGATTTATTTATTTATTCATTCATTCATTTATTTTAGTTGTATTTCCTGTTTGGTCCTGGCAGCATGTCTGTGTAGCATCCACTTACTCTGCCACCATTTTTTCCACTCTCTGATTCTTAAAAGGGACAGGAAAATTTTCCATAAAACATACAACCTGGGATTCATAACCTTTCATTCTTTCCTGCCTTTTGACATCTCACTGCACATTCTGTATGCATAGAATGCTCAAGAGCACATGTTATTATTTATTCAGTTCCAAAGAATTATACTTAGTATAGGTCTTTACAAGATTAGAGATCCACATTACTCAATTACTTTTTCAAGAAATGTTTTAATTGATTTTTAGAGAAGGTAGAGGGATAGGGAGATAGGAACATCATTGAGAGAGAAACACTGATTGGCTGCCTCCTGAAAGTCCCTACTGGGGATTGAGCCCACAACTAAAGCATGTGTCCTAACCAGGAATTGCGTTAGTGACCTCTTGGATCATGGATCTACGCTCAACCACTGAGCCAAACCGCTGGGTCTCAGTGACTTTTGACATTACTAACAGCATTAATTCATCTTTTGGCCAGGCATATGGCTTCTTTACTCTGTCTCAAGGTTCAGACATGGCTGGTTACTTCTATTTTCCCCAAGCTCATTTCAATATCCAGCTATCTCCTGTGAGACCCATCCGTCAATACTGTGTTTTAGGTTGAATCTGGCCTTTCTATCAACAATGAGGTACCATTTCACACCTGTCAGAATGGCTCTCATCAACAAAACAACTTTGATCCATTGTCCTTAGACTCTGATTGTAAATAAATGCTTTTGGAGACTCTTCTAAAGTTCTTGGATAATTCTGTGATGTAATACCTATACCAATACATGGCATTTTATTGATAATCCAATATCACTTCTAAACCAATATCAGTTCTAAAAAAAGCTGGATAAGGCATTGTCTTTTTGTGGAGTTCTGAGAGAAATGTGTGAGATGGCCCTCAGCAAGTTCAGGTTTTAACTATGTATACTAGCCACATACTTAGGGATGGTTATTACAAAAGACTTTCCTTGGCTTCCATTTTATCTATTCTGACTTCGGTTTTCTAAAAAGACAAAACAAAATGAAATGAAAAAACAAATATAGGATAAGAAATGTGCTGAAGAATGAAGGTAGATGAAGTTTTCGTTATGTTTAAAAAAACACAGAGAAGTTAGAACATAAAGAAGTAGCTAATTAAACAGAATGATCATGAATACAAAAAAGAAGTAATAAAAAATGTTCAAGCAAACTTCAAGAAAGTTGTATGAATACCCAGAAAGAATTTTTTGTTCTGGAGATAAATTGCTCCACAGGAATTATAGTGTCTCTCATCCAGCTTGATGAATGACATCATCTCATCACACAGCTTGTGAAACTGATTATCAGAGACTTAAAAATGCCCTGTCAAGAGTTGTGTCACGGTCATTCCTCTACTACCAACTGGCAATTATGCTGAGGTGTTTGAGAAAATTTACCTTGGAATGTCCTTATACCAAGACAGGATACAATATAGCTCAATTAAAGTATTCTTTCTCTGCTTTGGAATAAATGGGAGTCTTTTAAAAGGATCTGCTTTATCCACATTGTGCAGGTGAAGGAATACTCCCATCCCTGGGAAGGGCTGAGTATTAAAAGATGTGCCTGGAATCATGAGTCATGGGAACAGTCAGCTGAATTCCAGCTCAGAGATCAGATTGTGTCTGGTATTCTTGGGAAGATATCTGGAGGTTCCAGTTCCTGTAAAGAATGTAGTCCTTCCACTTCAGTGGGCACTCCTCAGGACACATACAGACACACACACACACAACCTGTGCTGCATCTTTCCTTTTAAAATGGGAACTAAAATGTTTGAACTATGCAGGAAAATGATATTTAAATTATTCTGAGAAAACGAATGTAAGCAATGTAATAGGATTCTTAGCTCTTGGCAAATAAAGTTATGATTCAGGAATGTGAATTGAAATGTCACCATAAGCTGAAAACATTGTCTTATTTTTCTTCTTTGGGCTCAAATAGATGAAACAAAATAACAATAAAATACAAAGAAGCATTAAGGAAGACATGAAAAACAAAAATAAACACCCTGACAGTTTAATTGAACTTCAAATATCATATGCTGTTCTGGTCATTGAATTTAAAGAAATAAAACAAAACAAAACCATAGCAGGATTTAAGAGTAGAGGAGACTGATATGCAAAGATCAGAGACAATCTCTTCTCCCCAAGAAAGACTTAGAAGCAGATGGAACTCTAATATGTTGTGGGGCGACTTCCACAACAAGTTGCAAATGATCACAGAGGCGGTTACGTTGGTGATGAGCAGGCAAGGATTCATTAAAAACTGGCCAGGACAGTCGCGGGGCACCACGCGGAGACCTAACACCCACTGCCGTGCCACGCCGCCCCGAGTGCAGGCAGTCCTTTTAAAGGGGTCTGAACCATAAATGTTATTGCCCTATGTTTGGCGAACAGCCCCAAAGGCCACATCTGGGGAAGGGGTGCCAATAGACTTTGAATGACCCTGTTGCTCGCTCTTTATCTTCCAATTATACATTCTGATAGACTCGGGAAAGTGGTCCTATCTTGTAAAAACAGGTGGTGTAGCTACACAACTGGCGCTGACTGGTTACTCCTCTGGTTCTAGCCTTCAAAGGTTCCCCCCCCCCGCCCCCCTTCTAGGTCTCAAGCTGGAGACTAAAGCAATAATTCTTTTGTTTTAAGCGAGCAGGGGTGAACAGTGGCCAAAGTTTCAGAACAGCAGTTTTACCCCAGATAAATGTTCTTATGACCTTATTTCACAATACATGTAATAGGAGGAGCTATGGTTGGGTAAACATTCAACACAACCAAGTTTGCCAGACCTAGAGCTCTCATGAGGTCAGAAAAGGTGCAAATTAAGACAAATAAAAGGAAGCTTTAATTTGCACAGTAGTTAGGAAGTTTTATGTAAATATTTACTACGTAGTAGTCCTCATGACAACCATAATACCAAGAAAATCTTGGGGAGTGAGTATTAATAACACAATTGTTGATGGGTATGAACTTTGGCTTAGGTGGTCTTGAGTTTGAATCCCAGTTAGAGCATTTGCTAAGAATGACTTTAGGTAAATTAATGAATCTCCTTGAGCTTCATATTTCTCATGTATAAAATGGAGGAAATGACTTCATTGTCCACCTCACTGGGTTGTTGTGACGATTAAGTCAGATAATGGATAAAAACACCTAATAGTGTCCAGCACATAGTAAGAAGTCAACTGGCAATATTACGCATGGATAAGAGTTTCTGTAATGTGATTACTAGAAGTACCTCTGTGGCTCTGATTTTGTGTAGAAATTGTTATGCTCTAGTGTTAGCATAGGCAGCTAGTTAGGTATTAACAAAAGAGAAGGGAGAAAGCTGGCTAAGCTTAATTAAGTCGGGAAATGTCAGCTTCCCAGGCACCCCAGGGGAGAGCAGCATCCTCTGTCAAAGGGATGTTAATCTTGGAGCCGCAAGAAAGACCTGCTTTCCAATTTCCCAGAGGAACAACGGGCCAGTTAAGGAAGGGGGTCGGTTGAGAGCCAGCAAGGGGCAATTCCTTTGCTGGGTGCAGGTGCAGTAGAAGCCAGGAGGGCCTTCTAGGTGTATGCACAGTCAAAGCCAGATGATGGAGCAGAACTTTGAGGCATGCGCAGAAGTCAAAATGGCGACCATAAAGGGGGACAGTCTGGGGAAAGAATCAGGTAGAATAAGGGCAACAAACCCCCAAAGATCCAGGAAAGGAATTGGACAGGAAAAGGCACCAGCACAAGCCCAAGAAGAATTAGGAAGAGGACTGATTAGTTTGAAAGGAAGTTTACCCTTTCCCAAACCCAAGGAGATACAATCAAAGCTTAACGAAGGGCCCAGTGTGCTTTCTCCCCTAGCAGCTGTGCGGCCTGGTGTGGCAGACACGGTGCGGTCCGCCTCGGTGGCAGAAGGGCTGATGGGGAAATGAGACACAGAGACGCATCGCAGCTCTGGGCCCTGGCCTCCTGGGCCCGTGGGCGTCGGTGTGGGCCTGCAGGCCCAGAGTGCGCCTTTCTTCTGTCGAGAGATGGAGATGAGCCACTTCTTCATGGATGAGGCCTCAGGCACCTGGGGCCAGTCCTTTGTTTTCGCTGCAGTAAATCTTGCCATTATACCGTATATCCTCCTGTGTGTGATTCCTCCATAGTCCCTTCCCTTGAGTTCATGAAAGAATCCTAGTTTTTTTCTGGTAACACGAAGGAAGGGATCAACACACATTTCCTTTAAAGAGACAAATAGTAAAAAAATTTGAGGCTTGTGGGACATACGATCTCTGTAAAAAATACTCGACTCTGCCCTTCAGCTTGAGAGCAGCCACAGACAATCTGTACATGAATTAGTACATTTATGATACAATTAAACTTTTTTCATGGACAGTGGTATTTGAATTTCACACAATTTCATGGCATTAAATATGTTCTCTTTTTGTCTTTTTTTTCAGTCACTTAAAAATGTTGAAAACCATTCTTATCTCCTGATAGATACAAAAACAAGTGGTGGACTAGATTTGGCCCATAGCTTGTAGTTGTCTCTGCTAAGACAAGGAGGGTTCTGAGTGAGCAACCCCACAATGTGTCACGTTGGCGTGTAGACTATGCTGAGCTAAAGGCAATCCAGCAGACTCAGGAAAAGCTGTTCACCTCTCTCTGGCATACCAGGAGAACAGTTATTACCAGTAATAACTTTTTCATCTGAGAGCCTTATCTGCTCGACAAGGCAAATATTTGTTTACCAAACCTTTGCTCTTCTTACCTTTCTGTGAATTGCTTTCCTCCTTCAATTACCTGGCTGCCTTTGAGTCTCATATGTTTGTGGGGTTTCTATACATACTTAATTAAATTTGTTTCTCTCCTGTTCATCTTTTTATTATAGGTAGTCTCAGCCAAGAACCTAAAAGGGTAGAGAAAATATTTTTTCCTCCCCAACAATAATTCAGTTCACTTCGTTTTAGCAATATCTCAAGCTCTCCAGTTTTGTAAGGAGAACACACAGACACCACTAGTCTGCTGCCTATAATGTCAGTGTGAGATTAAAGTGAACTAAAGTATATTTTGAAAGAATAGGAAATATCCAGATTGCTTCCTAAATTCTGACATCTGTAGACCTGTAAAATAAGGGAGGGACAAGTGAATTAGAACTACAGTGACAAAGAAAATTTTAATAAATTGTCTCTTGGTAATAAATTCTGAAAATGACAAGTATGAAATATTGTAGGAGCCATTGCCAACCTTATGTTTTTATGTTTGTGATTCAGTGGATCAGAAGACTGGACATTCAATCAATAGCTGAAAAATATTATGGTAATGAAGCCCAAGATTCTGAAGGTAGCCTTCAAAACTGAAAGAACAAAGCAGAACTGGCTGTCCTCCATCTTGCAGAGCTGGTCGGCCTGACCCCCTCCTCCCCTGATGGGAGTGACCACAGGAGCACGAGGAATGTCCTAACTCCCCCAACCACTGCCCGAGTGGACCAGTGAAGCCCCAGGGACGCGGCTTAGGTCCTGATAAGGTCATACCACAAGGTGCTCCCTATGCGTCACTACTGACCATTCAGGGGCAGTAGGGGACGGCTCTGATCTCAGAATATGAAACCCTAACCAAAGTGACCAGTCTCTGTAACTCACGCTACTCTCCTAGGCCCCCCCAAATGACCGGTCCTTATAACCTCTGTCTCCCCAGCTCTCTCTCTCTGGTCCCACTGCTGTGCCGGTAAAGGGGCTGTGAGAGCCGAGCCCGGGCTTGAAGAAAGACTCTCTGATTTTGCATCGGACAACGGCTCCCTGGTGGTCTCTGGGGATCTTGAAATCTGGGCATAATAAAAACATCTTTTAAAATGGTCTTTTTTTATGACTAATGCTAGGACATCTGTAGTTTTGTAGTAAAGGACAAAATTTATTTTTGATATGATATTTCTGTTAGTGTGCTTAAGTAGATTTCCCTTTAAAATTGGAAACTATAATCCTCTATTAAATATTGTGATAACTCATGCATGAGAAACGAGTCACCCTTCACACCTACTCTCCCTCTCTTCAAATGAATGGAGGCTCAGCAATCATGGCTAAGAGCAGGAACCTTGGGCAGTGTGGACAGATGGAAGGAGCACAGTGAAGGATTTTCTGCAAACCTGTTTCCTGAATATCATGTTCTTGCCCTTAATATACCTACTCATCTATAGGTACTTAGTGGGTAATTCCTAATGGGATTGACATATGTTAGGCCCAATAGGCACAGTATCTAGGGCCCACCATACTTGTGTCTATACAAATGTTTAATTTATTTTAAAACCAGGAAAATATAATAACTTTTAGGTTGAAGTTTTTAAAATATATAATGCTAACATATTTTTGTCCTTTATGCAAATACAACAGTAAATATAAATTTTAATATTTTTATGGAGAAAGAGGTCCATGAAGATAAAAGTTTCAAGGATCCTCAAAAGTCACAATATCTCCCTGCCTTGTAGGTCCTTAACTCTCTGAAATGAGTGCAAAGGAAAAGGAGAAAACATAAGTTACATTCCCTTAAACCTTTCCTAGCCTTACTCCTTTGGTTTTAGCCACTATATATGGCCAACCCAGCAAAATGGGAAGAAGTGGTCCTGGATTTTGGCTCGGAGGTTGTAGGAAGCTTCTGAGTTAAATATCCCCCAAAAGTAAGCTTCAAGGTGCCTTGGCCTAGTGTGTGCTGAGGGACTTATGGTGAAAGTATGGCATGTTTTCACTACAGTGGCTCCTCTCTCTATTAAGCAGCACTTTAGAGTCCTAGAAAACGGTGGGATAATCATTTGGGGTCTCCAAGCCCCCATCTATGCATTTTTCTCCCATGGACTCTCTTTATTTCTAAGACTCTTTAAACCTGCCTGTTTTGTCTCTAAAATCCCTCTCACCACTGTGCGGGGTCATGTGGCAGCACCACTTGGCAAATGTGCAGTGTGTGGTGGAAGATTCAGACAGCAGGGTTGCCTGAGCCCAGGGACTGTACTGTGACCTAGTCCTAAACCAGACCTCCTCCTCTGCCTCCACAGCCGGAGACTGCGGAGCCTAATACCTGAGCTAGCAAGCCTGGACTTGTGTCCATTCTAAGAGCAACCATGTTACAGCTTGTGGAAGCAGCTTGCTGCGGGTGTGTAATGTTTTTTTGGGCAGGGGTATGGGGAACTAGGGTGATCAGCACTTCTTCTCTTAGGCAGCTGGAGTGACTGAAGCTCCATGGGAGTTCTGCCAAGTTGTATCTCCATGGGAGCTGGTGGTGGCGGCTCAAAGGCTCTTAGGGAGCAGGTTCCTATAGAGGTTGCAGAAAATAAAATCAGAGGGTTCACTTTGGTTCCACCATGAGGGATTGTTGTATTTCCCAATGTGCTGAAGGTTACCACTGGAATCTCTAATTTTTTAATTTAAGTTATTATGAAGGATGACAGCAAGTTTTTCACAATCCACTCTGAGTGGGGAAGGTTTGTAATTTCTAGGAAGCAGTCTCTATATTTATAAGCCAAGAATAGCCTTCTGCAATCCTGTTTAAATAAACTCAGAGTACTTTAGTAGCATATTTATAGTATTTAGAGGATTGGGCTTGAACTTTTTGCCAATGGCTTCTAGGAATGATGACACTGGTGTCACATGCCAGTCCCCGCTCAGCAGATCTAACAGGTCAACAGGCTCTGCAGGAACATGGTTAGGAGCCACACAGCCAGGGATCTCCCCAGGCAGTTCTGCCACTGTCCAGTCAATGCCACCCAGGAGAGTGGGATGGGAGAGTCAGTCTCAGATCAAGCTATATAGCATCTGGTTTAGGGAGGACATGGCACTGTACTGCCCACCTTATAGGCAAGAGTCTCAACCCACCCTACTCAACCAAGAGCTTGTCTTATTTTATATGGGCAGTAATCCCCACAATGGAGGTCATATTCCAAGTGTCTGGCACTTTAACATAAAATATAAACCTTAAAAGCATTCCTGGAGGACCAATGGATGAGCACAACTCTTAATATTTTTGGTAAAGTTCTCTATCATGTCTAGATGGGGTATGACAATTACCTTTTTTTGTGTGCTTGAAACAGGCACCATGTAGAACTGTCTTGACTGGTTTTTAACATCTTTTTGGTGAATTTTTCCTGCTCCACCATATTACTTTTTTGTTTTTACAAGTATTATTAGTGTCTGGCACCACTAGGAGCTGGGATGCCATGGTGGTTTGAGTGATAAGGATTGTAAACCACCAGTGAGGCTTATTTGTTATCAGAAATGGGAGAAGTTGTGGGTCGGATAGGATAAGTGAACCCTGAGTTATAAAGATGACAGGCTTTGGATGCAAGAAGTGTGGGTCTACAAGATCAACATCATGCATTCAAAACCTAGAAGCCTCTGCTTTTTTTTTTTTTTTATGGCAGAACTGTTTCTGCTATCGAAATACTTTTCACCAAAGTGGTATTTCTATGTAGAGTTCATAGCTGCTAATGAAAGAGAGAAGACCACATGTGCTTTTGGCAAGGGGTGGTTGCAACCTCTACTAAGCAGAGTGTGACGAAGTTTCAGAGAAGCCGAGTTGAAGCTAGTTCAGAGTATCTGTGACTAAGAGATAATGAACAACCTTCACAAACCAAAAGGCTGACTGAAGTCTTAGTTTGATAAACTACCGCAATTGAAAATGAAGAAGAGGACAAAGTTACCACAGAGGTCCTCAGAGAGCAGCAGGATGACACCATGGAACCCCTGGCGAACTGGAAATGCTGGCCAGCTGGTTGTTGGTGGAAAATGAGTAAGCAGGTTTTTGTGCCCCAACCCAAGCCCTCTAAATTCTCTGCAGGGCTTTGCTCACAGTGCCTCCTGTTTGTTGCCAACATGACTGGTGGTTGTGGGCCTCAGACACAAATCCTTTAACGTCTAGGAGATCTCAGTTCATGAGAAACTGACTTGGATCTTGGTTGATGGAGGTAATCATTGTGTTGGTTCAGTCCTGACAAAGAGGGACATCTGATAAGCAGCTGTACTGAACCTGGAGGAGAAACAAGACTTAGCCAGCATTCCGTCTCCCAGCACGGGAAAAGAAATAAATATTATTTGGGGGTGGGTTGTGTATTAGATTAAGTGTAAATGTTGATGTGTTTCCCTGCCATCTAATTTAAAATTTCCCAACTCCAGATTTTCTGAAGGTGTTTTGCAAACTGTAGTTCTTGGCCTATGAGTGGGTTCTGAAATCAATTCAGTAGGGTATGACCAATATTTTTGTTTTGTTTTACATTTTTTGTTAGGGAAGATATCAAATATAAAATACAAAGTCCTAGAGAGAATACAGTATGATAAACCTCCATGTGCTCATCACCCAATTTCAACATTTATCGACTCAGAATTGTTTAATCTACATCCAAGACCTCTGTCTTCAATATTTTGATGCATGTTCCAGACCTCATAGCATTTCATCTATAAATACATTAGTATATACCCTTAAGATGATGATTATTATTAAAATTAAAAAAAATCCTTACCAGAGGATATGTTTATTGATTTATTATTAGAAAGAGAAGGAGGAGGGAGAGAGATTTCGATGTGAGAAAGAAACATTGACTGAGCAGTTGCCTCCTGTATTCACCCTGACTGGGGACAAACCCAAAACCTAGGTATGTGGCCTAATTGGGAATTGAAAACCACAACCTTTCAGTGTACAGAACGATGCTACAATCAACTGAGGCACACTAGTCAAGGCTGATTATTATCACTTTTAAATGACATACATGGAATAAAAGATAGAATGAAAGTTAAGTAATATTTTATTAAGTTTCCGTTTCCAGTGTGTGTTTGTGTGCACATGTGTATACTTGGCTACAATGAGAATGTATTGCTTACAATGAGTCTCAAGGAAGTTCAAAAGTCGTTGTGTTAGAAGAAGCTCTGAAGGACCCATTTCGCACAGGAAGCCTCAGTATCCTTCACCCCTACCTTACTCCTCAGAAGAGTATCCCACTCAACCCAATAGGAGAGAAGGTTGGAGGAAGTATGCTGCGTGGGTTATGAGTTTGGAAGGTGACTTGCAAAGTTTTCATTAAGGATAATTTTAGCTGGGGTTCAAGAAGAAGTATACAATAATAAATGTTTGCAGCCTCCTTCCTTCCTTTCTAAGGAGGCCTTGTATCCTGGTTTTGTTTTGTTGCTGAGACTAAAAAGATGAATTGAAAGAAGCCTAGAAAAGCTAAATTGTCTCCTTAATGAAGAGCCGGGCAGAAGGGGAGGTAAAGGAAAAGAGCCAACCCTGGAAGAGTTCGGGAGAGGTAGTGAAGAGAGAGGGAGAAAGGAGCCAGAAGAGATTTCTGTGTGGCTGCTGTGGAGATGGGCATGGATGGCTGAGGAGGGACCTTAGGATAATTTGCTGTGACTCATGCAGTGCATTTTGCTTTAGGCCTGTTTTAAAAACATCAAGAGAGTTTTAAAATCCTTTTTAGAGCTTTTTTGGAAATTGAGCTAGTGCTTCCATTGAATGCCACCCCAGGCTGCATGGGCTAAAGTGAATTGCTTAGAGTCTCTACTTTATAGACCTGATTCTTACTCTTCTTCCAAACTATAGCTCAGTCAGCCTTGCCTCCAGAAAACCCTTCCTAGGTGCTCCTGTAGCTCCCATGCCTGTCTTGTTACCATGCTTCCGCACCCCACAGCACTGAAAGATAATTATAGGCTGGTCTCCTTACACTAGTCAAGTGCTAGGACCCTGTCTGATTCACTACAATATTCTCTGGGCTACTAGCATATAAATCAATCTTTGGTATATCTCTGTCATTAAGAAAATGAGTATTTAACTGGGATTCAGGGGAGGAAGTCTTAGGAAATAATAGGGAAAATACAACTTGAAATAAAAGTAAGCATTGCCCTAGCTTAGTGGTCAGCAAACTACGGCTCACAAGCCACATGCGGCTCGAGAGCCATGGTTTGCCATTCTGTTGACTAATAAGTTTGTCTACCACTTCCCTACCTGGTTTGGCTCAGTGGATAGAGGTCTGCCTGTGGACTGAAGAGTCTCAAGTTCGATTCCAGTCAAGGGCACATGCCAGGGTTGTTGGCTTGACCCCAGTATGGGGTATGCAGGAGACGGCCAATCAGTGATTCTCTCTTGACATTGATGTTTCTATCCCTCAACCTTCCTCTCTGAAATCAGTAAAATATGTAAAATAAGATACAAATTGACCATACCTTTGCAATGCCCACCAGCCAATCAGGAGTGAGTATGCAAATACACCCAACAAAGATGGCAGGTTAATTTGCATTTGCAGGTGCAGAGCAGCAGGTGTTCTGCCCTGCCCCAGCTGCTCCAGGCCTCTGAGCAGTGTGGGAAGGTAGAAAGATGGCTCTGGACCAGAGCAAAAAGGCAACTCTGGCCAGAGCAAAGGCAGTGCTAGCTGCCAAGGAAAGGAATGCCCATTCTGGCACAAATCTTTGTGCATCAGGCCTCTAGTATATTAATATTTTTAAAGTAAGCATTAAATTTGTGACATGGATGATCCTGTTAGCTTTATAAGTTTAGGACAGAAAAGATGGAGTTGTAACAACAGGAGTAAATGCTTCTTAGTGCCTTCAATGCACCAGACATTGTGCTAAGTATTTTTCATATATTGACTCATATAATTCTCACAGTAACCTATGACATGAATACTGTGATTGCTTCCATTTTTCAAATGAGAAAAACAAAGCATAGAGGGGCTAAATACTCCCGTGATCCCATAGCAGGTGAAGGGTGGAACTGTGCACTCTGCTTCCATACTCTGAGATCTTTTTTTAAAAATATTTATTGTTCAGTTTATTAATTATATTGTTTTCCATTTTTTATCCCCCTATATCTCCCCTCCACCCTGTACCTAATCCACCCTCCACCGTCACCTCCCCCTCCCCACTGTCCTCTCCCATTGTTGCAAGATTTTTGTCCAGTCTCTTGCTGTACTTCCCACAACCCTTTTCTCCCCAAGAATTGTCAGTCCATTCCCTCTCTATGTCCATGTTTCTGTTATATTCACCAGTTTATCTTGTTCATCAGCCTATCAATTCACTTGATTTTTATGTTCATTTGTTGATAGATGTGTATTTGTTGTTCATAATTTATATTTTTACCTTTTTCTTCTTCCTCTTCTTAAAGAATATCTTTCAGCATTTCATATAATACTGGTTTGGTGGTGATGAACTCCTTTAGCTTTTTCTTATCTGCGAAGCACTTTATCTGATCTTCAATTCTGAATGATAGCTTTGCTGGATAGAGTAATCTTGGTTGTAGATTCTTGCTATTCATAATTTTGAATATTTCTTGCCACTCCCGTCTGGCCTGCATCATTTCTGTTGAGAAATCTGCTGACAATCGTATGGGTGCTCCCCTGTAGGTAGCCAACTGTTTTTCTCTTGTTGCTTTTAATAGTCTCTCTTTATCTTTTGCTCTTGGCATTTTAATTATGATGTGTCTTGGTGTGGTCCTCTTTAGATTCCTATATTTTGGGGTTCTGTGTACTTCTTGGGCTTTTAAGTCAGTTTCTTTCACCAGGTGGGGGAAGTTTTCAGTCACTATTTCTTCAAGTAGGTTTTCATTAACTTGCTCTCTCTCTTTTTCTGGCTCCCCAATAATTCGGATGTTGGCATGCTTGAGGTTGTCCCAGAGGCCCCTTACACTATCTTCAATTATCTGAATTCTTTTTGTTTCTTGCTTTTCCAGCTGAGTGGATTTTGCTTCTTTGTATTTCAAATCTTTGACTTGGTTCTTGTGGCCCTCTGGACTGCTTTTAGGACTTTGTATAATATTTTTTATTTCAGTCTGTGTATGCTTGATTTCTAGTTGGTCCTTTTTCATATCCGTGAGGGTCTCATTCATATCCTCAGAGGTCTTGTTCATTTCCTTGTAGGTCTCATTCATTTCCTTGTAAGTCTCATTCATTCCCTGGTTGGCCTTGTTTATTTCCTCGTAGTTCTCATTAAGTTCATCAGCCTTTTCTATGAGCCTCTTGAAAAGCCTTATAACCGTGGTTTTGAACTCTATGTCTTGTCATCTTTTTTCCTCCATTTCTTTCACACCTGATTTCTTTCCATATCTCTGCATGGTGGCTGCGTTATGTGGTAGATGTCCTCTAAGGGTCAGTGGCACAGCCTCCTCAGTTATTTGAGGTGGGTACTCTTACTGCAATCCTTTATGGGTTGTACAGTATTTTTGAATTTAAACCCAGCTTGTTGTTGTTAGCCCTAGGAGCGTTTGACCTCCAGGCCAATTGGCTGTCAAGGGAGACTGTGTTCAAGTTGGATGGGCGGAGTCTCTGAGCTGTGCAGGCAGCCTCAGTGTCAGCTATGTCCTATGCGGTGCTCGCGCATCTCTGTTGGATGGGGATGGCTGCAGGCACCTCCAAGAGAAAGCCGCTAGTCTCTTCCCCTTGCCAGACAACTCTGCCTCTCCCCAAATGAGTCTGCACACCCAAAGTCTCGCCCAGGGTTGTAAAACAGGTGCTTTTCGGGACAAGGAGACAAGTTTCCAGGGAGCAAGTCGCGCGTTTGTTTGACACTTGCGCGCAAACTTCTTTTCCTAGCTGCCCGGCTTCTCTGCAGACTAGGAGACCTCTGCAGTGCCTGGCTTCCAGGGTGCGTCCCCCGGACCTCGGACCTCGTCTGGCACTGGGGAATCTGTGCAGTGGGACATCTCCACGTACCCCAGATCTCGGACCTTGCTTGGCGCTGGGGAATCCGTGTAGTGGGATGTCTCCGCCCTCCCCGTTGGCGAAATCCAGCCGGGGTTGCTGCTCCAGTCCTACAGCCTGCACACGCAACCAGGACGGCTCCTAACCTGTTTCCGTCTTCAAGGCTGCGCTCCTGCTGCTCTTCTGAGTCTCAGTGTCCCACCTTTACTTTTATTTGTGGAGTTTTCACTCAGCCAGCTTTCTGGTGATTCTGGGTGATGTTTGTTTTGTTGTTATGTTGTAGTTTTTGAATCGTTGTGCAGGGCAGAACAATAGGTGTTTACCTATGCCGCCATCTTGGTTCTCTCCATACTCTGAGATCTTAAGTGGTGGAAATGGGGATCACCAAGCAGATGAGAGAGAGATTTGAGAGGTGGGATCAGCTAGATAATGATTCCCAGGGGGCACAAAGTTCCAGCCAAGAGGAAGCAGAGACAACCTATGCTTTCTGAGACCCTGTGAGACCCAGGGAAAGACATAAAGGTGAGCAAAGTCAAGGCAGGATGAAAATAAGTGACATGTCTTGAGAACTGTTTCCAGGGCCTGCTCATGTTCACAAAGTCTGGTCATGTCCTAACCTGTCATTCTCCCTCCCTGAGAGCTTCTCTCAGATCTCCAAGGGGCCAGGAATTTTATGACCTGGGTTTTTTTCTGCTTGCTCCTCTACTTTTTACTTTCCTCCCACTCTCCTGCTTTCCTGGCTTTCTTCTTTTTCGCCTTTGATATTTACTTAACTGCCATGCCACCTTCATAAGGAAATGGTTCCCAACACATACCTGTGAAACTAGATTCATCTACTCATTACTTGTTCCCATAGCATCTGACACTTTTCTTAATAATTCTCATCACATTGGTGATTATTAATTCAGTCAGCTGACAAATACTTATTGATCCCTACAATGGGCCAGGTACTGTTCTGAGTATTGAGAAGGCAACAGTGAACAAAGACAAAACACCTATATTAATGTAGGAGAATGATAGAAACAAATAAGCTACAAAATACATAGATATGAACTTTACCAGAGAGTGACCAGTGCTATGAAGAAACCCATCGCGCTAAGTAGGGTAGTCTGAGTGGGAGACATTTGAACTAAAGGCTGAATAGCAAGAGTCAGCCAAGACAAGATTAAGGTAAATAGATGGAGCAAAAGCCTGATGTGGGAATGAGCTTGGCCTGTGCTGGGAGTGAAGGAAGAAATCATGGCTAGAATGATATGGGTAAGGGTGAGAGTCATGTGAAATGAAGTCTGACAGGCCAGATCATGGAAACAAGGACATGGAGTGTAGAAACAAGGATGCAAAGATACAAGCTTTCTAGGTGTAATGAAAGCCATTGGTAAGCCATGAAACAGAGGTGTCTAATGATTCGATTTATGTGTCTAAAAGATACTATGGATGCTGTAAGGAAATGGACTGTGGGGGGACAGGAATAGAAAAGAGGAAAGTAGAAATTTTGGCAATCTGGTGAGTGAGGATGATGGATGGATCAGGATGGACATTCTAAAGCTGAAGAGAGATGGATATGTTTGGGTGGAGTCAATATGGCTATCTGCTGGATTAAATGTGGAACTTATCTACTTTATGATGAAGTGCTGGAGAAGTCATTTTAAGGGAGAGAGATCAAGAGCTCAATAGGATGGAGTGAGCTTGAGGATATTTACCCAGATAAACAAGAAATAAAGTGGTGGAGGATTCAACATAGATGGAATCCACATTATAGGTCAGTGAAGGAGCTCTTCCTTGATTATTTATATTCTTTTGATGAAAAATGAGAAAGGTCACTAGCTGAGCATGAGAGCAGGGGAGGAAGGATTAGAAGTTTGAAATGGTTGATCAATTTTTGTTCAATATTTTCTTTGTAAATGATTGTCAGCTCTTTGGGGACAAAAACTGGGCTGTCTTGTGAATAGCTTTTTTCTTGTGCCTTGTTAGTTGCTTCACAAAGAGTAAGTGTTTGCTGAACAATTATTAAATGAATGAGTCAGTGATTAAATGAAATTTAGATATCTCTTTCAGTTATGTTATTACTACATAATAAACCACCCTGAAACTTTGTGATGTAAAGCAACCATTTATTAGTACCTCTCACCATTCTACAGTCTTGACAAGCACAGCTGGGTATGTCTGACTTGGGATTTTTCATGGGGCTACAGTCAGATGGCAACTAAAGCAGGAATTATGTTATGACTTCTTTGCTTGTGTGTCCGATGCTTGGGATGTGATATCTAGGCCCTTTGGGGACTAGTTGGGCAGCTATTTATCTCTGGCTTCTTCCTGTTGCTAGTTTGGGCTTCCTTACATCATGGTAGTCTCAGGGTAGCTGGATTCTTTCATTGTAGCTTGCTTCCTCTAGGGCTGGCTTTTTCCCAAAACAAGTATTCCAAGAAATGCAAGTGGGAGCTGCAGTTTCTTAAAACTTAGCCTTGGAAATTTTGCTGCATAACATCCACTATATGCTATTGGTAAAAGCAGTCACAACCCCCTCCCCTGTTTCAAGGAGGTGAAGGAATAGGCTCCACTTCCCAATAGAAGAAATTGATGCAGCTTTCTTGCAGATAAGAGATAGCAACATCCATGTGAATGTGCACTATAAAATTGTAATTTAGATGAGAGGATAGAAATAGAGAAAGTGGAAATTATAAACTAAGACAAATAGTTGAATTTATGAGAATGTATTAGATCCCTAAAAGAGATATTATAAAAAGGCCGAGCCTTGCAGAATGTCCCCCTCCCTTCTCCCTCACCCATTTAAAAGTAAAAAAGACTGCTGAAACCAATTTGTCTCAGTGGATAGAGTGTTGACCTGTGGACTGAAAGGTCACACGTTCGATTCTGGTTAAGGGCAAGTGCCTTGGTTGCTGGCACATCCCCAGTAGGGGGTGTGCAAGAGGCAGCTGATCAATGTTTCTGACTTTCCCTCTTCCTTCCTCTCTGTAAAAAATCAATAAAATATATTTTAAAAAAAGTAAAGAAGACCTATAGCTAGTTTGGTTCAGTGGATAGAGCATCAGTCTGTGAACTGAAGGGTCCCAGATTCTATTCCAGTCAGGGGTGCATGTCTAGGTTGCAGGTTCGATACCCAGTGGGAGGGGTACAAGAGGCAGCTGATCAATGAAAAGAGAGAAGAGGGAAGTGGGAGAGGACTTGGGAGGAAGGACTGGAGGAAAGGTTGGAGGGGGCAAGAAAAAAAAAGATTTGGTATCTAACTAGACTGTAGCATTAATCCACATCTGAAGGGTAAAATCAAATTCTCAAATGTGTTTATTTTTAGAGACTAAGTCTACTTGATAAAACTGGCAGTCTAATATCCCCCAATGCATGTAGTAGTGTATGAAGTGGCAGGCGGTCTCTGGCTCATCCTGGCCCTCTGTGCCTGCCACCCAGTAACACTGCCACGGAGGCGGAAGAGGCTCTTGCCACCACATCTGCACTTGCCAGACATGAGGCCGGTGTTGACACCCATCAGCTGGAGTGGCTCTCCTACTCTGGGAGCACACTGACCACCAAAGGGCAACTGTTGTGTTGAGTGCCTTTCTCCTGGTGGTCAGTGCATGTCATAGTGACTGGTCAAACGGTTGACTGGCTGAACTGTTGAGCAGTTGCTTAGGGTTTTATATACTAACTAATAAAAAAGTAATATGCAAATTGACTGTACCTCCAATCAAGCTGTGCCCAAGCCACACCCACCAGCCAATCGGGAGCAGATTATGCAAATAAACCCCAACCAAGATGGCTGCTGCCACTGAGAGCAGGAGGGAGGCTTGGGTTTTCCTGGTACAGAGGAAGACAAGCTTTCTGTCTGCTGTTGCCAGTTTAGGTCTCCACTCAATGCTACAAAGTTTCAATTATAGAAGATACATAATCCCAACAGAAATGGCAGCAGCCACAGAGCTGGAGAGGGAAGAGGCTAGGGTTTCCAGGGCAATGGAGGAAGCCAAACTTCTGCAGCCCTAGTCTAGGCCTCCATCTAGGCTACAAAGTTTCAATTGTAGAATATATATTAATCCCAGATCCTATGGCTTCCACTTGGATCACTGGGGGGCGTGGTTGGCCTGCAAATCACCATAGGCCCCTCGCCCAGGCTGCCCCACACTCCAAGGGAACCTCCACTGTGATCCAGGACACCCTTCAGGGCAAACCAGCCCGTCCCCTCCCATGCACCAGGCCTCTATCCTATCTAATAAAAGAGTAATAAGCAGATTTTCACGCCTACTGCTCCAGGCCCAGAGTGAAGACTGAGGTCAGAGGCTCATATTCAATCTTGAGTATGTCAAGTGTTTATAAAATCAATTACTCTTAGTTTAAGTTAAATTTTCCATGTTGAGATGGCCTTCACATGGCAAATTGACTACTGACATTTAATGCTGATGCTGTAAGGTACTTCCAAACTC
Organism: Antrozous pallidus; assembly: GCA_027563665.1. Taxonomy (NCBI): domain Eukaryota; kingdom Metazoa; phylum Chordata; class Mammalia; order Chiroptera; family Vespertilionidae; genus Antrozous; species Antrozous pallidus. The sequence goes on from CM050514.1 coordinate 116,936,764, forward strand.
ATTAGTCCCTACCCTTCACTTAACCAATGAGAATACACAGGATCTGAGTGATAAACTTAATCATTTTATTTAAAAGACAGTGAATTTTACAAGAGATTATGTAGACAAAATTGCATAAATTCTTTCACAAAGATCACAGTAGTCAACGTATTATTTCCCTCTCTACCATTCAGATAAACTCACCCTTGTCATAAATGTTTTGAACTAAGCCACACCAAAAGTTAATATGTGTTTTGAAACTCACTTCTAATGTCTTTGAAGTCACTATTCTGGGCTTTGTAAACTTCTTGACAAAATTAGTCCTGCGAGTTCCATCCATGCTGTTGCAAATGACATCCATTGGAGAACCAAGATGGCGGCATAGGTAAACACCTATCTTGCTGCCATACACAGCAACTTCAAAACTACAACTTAACGAAAGAACGAACACCATTTAGAATCACCGGAAAGCTGGCTAAGTGAAAATTCCACAAATAAAAGTGAAGATAAGACACTGTGACTCGGAGGAGCGGCGGCGGACAGCGTTGAAGATACGCGTGGAGTCAGGGGTTTGGAGGAGTGCGCGCCCCAGCGGATAGGGTGGGTGGCTGATAACCGGCCAGTTTTCTTGAATGGGGGAGACAAAGACATCCCACTGGACTGATTCCCCAGCTCCAGGCTAAGTCCAGGGAACCCACTATCAGATGGGGTAAAAACTGGACAGTGGGAGGGCACACCGAAGCTCGGGTGCTGAAGGGGTCTGCCAGCTTGTGGAGAAGGCGAGCTTGTGCAGAGTGCACGTGAGCTTGGGAACAGCGCAGCTGCGTGACCGCACAGAGAGCACTCGTGACTTGCTCTTTCATTCAGGAAACCGTCAAACTGCATTGTTTTGCCACCCTGGGTGAGACGTTGGGTGTGCATACTCATTTGGGAAGAGTCTGAATTCTTTGGCAGCTGGTGGAGCTCAGCAGCGGCTCTCTCTCAGGGACCCTGGGGCATAGGGCAGAGCTGATGCTGTCTGTTTTGGCCTGGAGACTCCACCCACCCAACCTGAGCACAGCTGAATGTCACAGACAATTGGCCTGGAGGTCAACCCCTCCAAGTGCTAACAATGATTAACCTGAGCTTAACTTCAACAAGACTGTGCAACCCATATCCACCTCAGGTAACTGGGGAGGCTGAGCCACTGTCTCTTGTAGGACATCTGCCACACAAAGCTAATTGACCAACTCAGGGAAGCAGCCACCATGCAGAGACATGGAAAGAAATCAGATGTGAAAGAAATGGAGGAAAAAAAAAACAACGACTGGACATGGAATTCAAAACCACGGTTATAGGGCTTTTCAAGAGGCTCCTAGAAAAGGCCAAGACCTATAAGGAAATAAACAAGACCTATGAGGAAATGAACAAGACCTACAAGGAAATGAATGAAACTTACAAGGAAATGAATGAGACCCTCAAGGATATGAAAAAGGACCAACCAAAATTAAGCATACACTGACTGAAATAAAAAATATTATACAAAGACCTAAAAGTACTCTAGAGCACCCCAAGAACCAAGTTAAAGATTTGAAATACAAAGAGGTAAAATTCACTCAGCTGAAAAACCAAGAAACCAAAAGAATCCAAAAAATTGAAGAAAGTGTAAGGGGCCTCTGGGACAACCTCAAGCATACCAACATCCAAATTATAGGGGTGCCAGAAAAAGAGAGAGAGCAAGACAATGAAAACCTTTTGAAGAAATAGTGACCAAAAACTTCCCCCACCTGGTGAAAGAAATTGACTTAGAAGTCCAAGAAGCACACAGAACCCCAATATATAGGAACCCTAAGAGGCCCACACCAAGGCACATCATAATTAAAATGCCAAGAGCAAAAGACAAAGAGAGAATATTAAAAGCAGCAAGAGAAAAACAGTTAGTTACCTATAAGGGAGCACCCATATGATTGTCAGCAGATTTCTCAACAGAAACGATGCAGGCCAGTCGGGAGTGGCAAGAAATATTCAAAGTGATGAACAGCAAGAATCTACAACCAAGATTACTCTATCCAGCAAAGCTATCATTCAGAATTGAAGGTCAGATAAAGTGCTTCGCAGATAAGAAAAAGCTAAAGGAGTTCATCACCACCAAACCAATATTATATGAAATGCTGAAAGATATTCTTTAAGAAGAGGAAGAAAAAAAAGATATAAGTGCAAACTAGGAACAACAAATACACATCTATCAACAAGTGAATCTAAAAATCAAGTTAATTAATAAGCTGATGAACAGGATAAATTGGTGAATGTAACAGAATCATGGACATAGAGAGGAAATGGACTGACAATTCTTGGGTAAAAAAAGGGTGTGGGAAGTGCAGCAAGAGACTGGACAAAAATCATGCAACTATGGGAGAGGACAATGGAGGGGGGTGAGGGCGGAGGGTGAGATGGGTACTAGGTGGAGGGGAGCTATAGGGGGAAAAAAAGGAACAATGTAATTAATAAACTGAACAATAAAGATAAAAAATAGTCCTGTAAGTCTGAACAGAAAATATCAACATAGTGACACTGTATTAGTTAGGGCAATTTTATTGTTATAACAAAACTTCCAATCAGCGGCTTAAAACAATAGTTGTGCTGTTAAGAAGTTATTTAACTTCTTTGTATATCAATTTTCTCATCTATAAAATGGTATATTAGTGCCTTATATTTTTGCTTTGTGTTTTAAATTAGTTATATTTAAAAGGCCCACCACATAGCAAATCAATCTAAGTGGTTGTTGAATAAATGAATGAATGAATGGATAAAAATGTGTTTCTTGCTCACCCACAGTCTATTGGGTATTCCTGGTCTGTCGGTTTCCTTGAGCTTATTTAGGGGATCAGTCTCCTTCCTTCTTGGGGCTCCACTTTTCTCGAGGTATTTAGGGATCTCTCCAATCCCTCAGGCACGTGATGTGCCCCCCTTTCCCTGACATCAAAATTTGAAATGATCTAAAATTGGCTGGGGGGAGAAGGGGAAGGATCCTGATTGAGCTGTCACTGAAGAACACAGACCTTTATCTGATAGATGTAGTTGTGATCCCCACTTCACTGGGCTCTTTCGAGAAGTGTATAAAATAGCACATATAAAGTAACCAGCACAGGACCAACACATGGTAGCTACTGCTAATCTGTTGAGGCTGTTTACATTTGTTTTCTCTATTGTAGCTGCTCATCTGTTCCTTTCTTCCCCTCCCCAAGCCTTTCCTGACAGGTGCATGCATTTGACATTGTTTTTGTTGACATTTGATGACATTTTCCTATCGTGTTAGATATTATTTCTCAAATGTTAATCTGTACCTTCTAAACTGCATGGTCTCTGGAAGAAGCCTTGTGACCAAAGAAAGTGTTGGACAAAGGTGTCCTCTTCCTTTGCTGATGCAAATTGGCTTCCCAAATGTACTCTCCTTTCTCATTTTTTACACAGGGCTTTGCTGCAGACAAGAAGCAGTGGTGAGGAGGAAGTGGAGGGTGAAGGTTGGGAGACTTTGTGTTCTTATCTCATATAACCTTTTTCAAAGTAGTTTCTTTTATTTTTCGAAGTATTGTAATATTGTAATAATAAAAGTATTTTGTAAAACATTCCAAAGAAAACTTCATAATCACATATTTACAATTTCTTGCCTGCTTAATGATATTTGTGTGTGTGTGGATTTTTTCATTTCAGCCTGAGATGGAGCACTATTCCTCTTATTTTCAGGTTCTTGGGGGAAGTCATTCCTCATGGCCAGGCTTCTAATGTCACTACTTTGTTGTTTCTAAGACTTTCCCCTCAGAAGCAGTTTTACTACATTAACATTATTAAGTCCAGAGAATGAAAACTACTGAAACTACTGTCTTAAAGTTTACAATACTCTTAAAATGACTAGAAATTCTTATATTTAATGTGTTAAACATAAGAATTGGAATGACTGAAATAATTGAAAGCTAACACCTTCCCACTTGCCTCAATGACAGTGCAGCCAATGTAGGCTATTTCCCATGAGGATGGAGTATGGCATTGAAATACTGCTGTTCAGGCCTCACCCAGACTTATTGCAGTGGACCCTCGGGAGACAAGACCCAGGCCCAGGGGTTCTTCTATCATGTTCCCAGTTCTGATGTGCTGCCAGGGCTGAGACCACCATGGTAGGCATTCATGACTTTCCCTACATTCATAGAAGAAGTCCTGATCACTTTATTTTATTTTTGTTACTGGAGAGTGTACTGCCTGTTCATTATTTATACAAGAAGCACATGATGGTGTGATGCTCTGGACAGCAGGGGCTGGAAACTAAGTCCACTCCCTAGGTCAGAAGTCCCCACAGTGCTTGTGCATTCAGCTGTAATTCACTTCTCTTCAGCCTGAGTTGGCCTAAGGGAATGTTCACGTGCTGCTGCTGTTGCCCTATCTCTGAGTCCTGCAATAGGCATATCTGTGGGATTGGAGCACTATAACCATCACAAGTGGCTTAGTTTTGATGTCTCAACTGACTGTATTTTCCGGTTATTGGTGAACCCTCTCTCACTTCCCCTCGTCCTCTCATTAACCTCTATTTAACTGGTCATTGTGATTAATAAGGTTTACTAATTGTGTCCCTACCAAAATTAGGTCCTCTGTAATACTGAAAGTAAGTTGTGAAATAAAGGATAAGTAATGGAGGGAGATGGCATAAGGAGTAAGACACATCATTTGGATGTTTAGACAGCATTTTGTGAGCACCTGCCTTTTCCAAGTCCAAGCATTATTCTCAGGAAAAATTCAATGCTGGGAATTCCAAATTTCCAGTCTCCTCCCAGACTTACTGAATCCTGGATCCCAGCAAGGAATACTTTAAAAAATGATAAAAAACATTCCAAAATGGCAGCAGAGTAAGTGGAAGCTACACTGACACTCTCCTAAGACAAAACTGAAAATATAACTAAAATACAGAAGAACCACCTTAAAATCAACTGAGGACTAGCTGGAGAAAACCCTGATAACCAAGGACAGAAAATGGAGACCTCATAAAGACTGGTAGTAAGGGTGGAGGTGTGAAAGGGCTGGCTGGGCTCCCACAGACAGCAGCTGAAGTCCTAGAAAGATATCTCAGCTGTGGGGGGATTCCCACTGAGAACTCTGGGTCTAAACCACAAGTTGGTCACCCCACAAAAACTGAGAAAGGTGTCCATATAACATCTGGCTGTGAAAAGTAGAAGGATTGCTGTATTCCATTTAGAGAGGGCTGGAAATGCAGGTATTCTCTTAAAGGTCCAACACACACACAATTTCATGTGCGGCCACTCACCTTGGGCTCTGAAGAGGGAGGGCTTGTGTGAGAACACTCTAGGGTTGGAAGCTCTGGCGTTGGAGTTCAGAGGGCAGCCACCCAGGTTCCTAGTTTCAGTCATTCCCTCATGCTGCAGAGGATATCTTTCTCTCATGGACCTTTGCTATTCAGTGGGTATTGCCTGAGGTAAAGGCAGTTGCCCCACCCTGTTGGAAGACCTCTTGGCCCTCCTGTGGTTGACAATTTGATGCTAATAAAAGCTGATAACAATTAGGCTGAAGGCAGAGAAGGATCTCTGGAGGCTTTGAAAATTTGCCTGATTTGCTTCTGGGCCTGGAGCTAGGAAAAGCAGACCCTGGTACACATCTTGGTTCTTTTCAAAGGCACCCCACCTCAGCAGAGGAAGCAACAAATTGTGGATTGCTGATGTTACTCAGGGCCAGTCACATAAAGTGTCTGACATTGTCCTGAACTAGAGATTGAAAGTTGTAGTAGACTTACAAAATACACAGACACAAATCCAAACAGCCCATCAGAATGGGGAAACAAAACAAAGAAACAAACAAACAAACAAACAAAAACCAAGCCCAAAATGAAAAACAAAACACAAGAGAATTCTTCAGAAGAGATAAGAAATTTATTAGACATAGAGTTGAGAATAATGATGGTAAAGATGCTCAACAGCATGAGAAAAGATAGCAACTATGAAGAATGACATTATACTAATAAAGAACTCAGTGGAAGGAATACACAGCAGATTAGGAGAAGTTGAAGATTGGATCAATGAGTTAGAAGACAGGGTAGAAAAAAAATCACTCAATCAGAGAACCAAAGAGAAAAAAACAATTAAAAAAAACCCCAGAAGAACAGCTTAAGAGAGCAATGGGACAACATGAAACGTAACAATATTCACATAATAAGTATGTCAGGGGGTAAGAAAGAGAGCAAAAGATAGAGAATGTTTTTGAATAAATAATGGCAGAAAACTTCTCTAACCTGGTGAAGGGAAAAGTCATCCAAATCAGAAGTATCAGAGAATGCCAAACAAGAAAAACCCAAACAGGCCCAGGCCCAGACACATCATAGTCAAAATGCCAAAAATTAAAGACAAAGAGAGAATCTTAAAGGCAGCAAGAGAGAAGCATTTTGTTACCTACAAAGGGGCTCCCATAAGGCTGACCTCTTGGCCCTCCTGTGGTTGACAATTTCTCATCAGAAATTCTACATGCCTGAAGGAAATGGCATGAAATACTCAAGGTGATGAAAAGCAAGGATCTGAAACCAAGATTACTATATTCAGCAAGGCTATCATTCAGAATAGACAGTAAAATAAAGAGCTTCCCAGACAAAAAAAAAACTGACAACAACAACAACAACAACAAACCCATAAACAAACAAAAAGCTAGAGAGGGTCATCACCATCAATCCAGTACTGCAAGAAATGTGAAAGGAACTTCTATAATGAGAAGACAAAATAGAGAGAGAAATCTAGGCATACAGAATTCAAAGGGCAATAAATAAGTACCTATCAATAATAACCTAAAATGTGAATGGATTAAATGATCCAATCAAAAGACATGGGGTAGTTGAATGGATACAAAAACATACTCAATTATATACTGTTTATAAGAGACTCACCTCAGGATAAGAGAATCACACAGGATCAATCAAAAGACTTGTATGCATCCATATAAGCGTAACCAATAGACACAGACAACAAGGGTGTGATGGCATGAGTGGGGGCAGGTTGGAGGGTTAATTGGAGGATGAGGACACATATGTAATATCTTAATCAATAAAGAAATTTAAAAAAAGACTCACACAGGATAAGAATGAAGGGATGGAAAATGTTTTTACATGCAAATAGAAATTAAAAAAAGAAAAACAAAAACAAAAACAAAACTGGGGTAGCAATACTCATATCTGACAAAAGAGACTTCAAAACGAAGGCCATCACAAGAGACAACAAAGGTCATTACACAATACTAAAGGAATCAATCCAACAAGAGGATATAACTGTGGTAAATATATGTGCACTCAATATAGGAGCAACTAAAATATATAAAAACTTCCAGAGGACTTTAAGGAAGAGATTGACAACAAAACAGTCATATAGGCAGACTTTAACATCCCACTTCACTAGCAAGATCTTCCAGAGAAAAAATTCAGAAGGAAACAGTCACTCTAAAGGACACACTGGTTCAGTTGCATTTAATTGACAAACTATTTCACACTAAAACTTAAAAAATTGGAAAAAAAACAACAAGAAAAGCCCAGAGTAAGTAGAAGGAAGGAAATAATAAAGATTAGAGCAAAAAATAAGTAACATACATGCTAAAAATAATACAAAAGTTCAATGAAACCAAGACTGGTTCTTTGAAAAGTTAAACAAGATTGATAGCTGTTAGCCAGACTCACCAAGAAATAAAGAGAGAGGACCCAAATAAATAAAATAAGAAATGAAAGTGATCAAGTAACAATTGACACCAGAGAAATACAAAGGATTGTAAGAAAGTACTATGAAAAACTATTTTCCAACAAGCTTGACAATGTGGATGAAATTGAAAAATTCCTAAAAAAAATAAAATCTTCCAAAACTGTATCAGGAAGAGTCAGAAAACATGACTAGGCCAATAACAACAGATGAAATAGAAGCAGTAATAATAATAAGAAAAACTCCCAGCACACAAAAGCCCTGGTCTGCACAGCTTCAGAGGGGAGTTTTACCAAATTTTCGAAAAACAACTAGCACCTATCCTCCTCAAACTATTCCAAAAATTTTAAGAGAAAGAACACTTCCAAGCTCTTTTTATGAGGCCACCATCATCCTAATTCCAAAAACCAGATAAAGACGCTACAAAGAAAGATAAATATAGGCCAATATAGTTGTTAAAATCCTCAACAAAATATTATCAAATCAGATCCAGCAATACATTAAAAACATCATACACCATGACCAAGTGGGATTTATTTCAGGGATACAAGGCTGGTACAATATTCACAAATCAATAAATATTATACATTACATAAGCCAATAGCAAGAAAGAAATCACATGATCATATCAATTTATGCAGAAAAAGTATTTGACAAAATCCAACATCCATTTTTGATAAAAACTCTCAGCAAAGTGGGAATAGAGAGAACATATCTCAACATAATAAAGGTCATATGAGACAAACAGATGACGAACTCAATGGGCAAGAACTAAAACCATTTCCCTAATAGCAGGAATAAGACAGGGATGCCCTCTTACACCACTCTTTCTCAACCTAGTACTAGAAGTCTTACCCATAATTATCAGACAATAAGAAGAAATAAAAGGCACCAAATATTGCAAGGGATGTAGTAAAACTCATTATTCACAGATGACATGATATTGGACATAGAAACCCATAAAGATTCCACCAGAAAACTACTAGATTTAATAAATGAATTTGACAATGTAGTAGATTACAAACTTAACACCCAGAAATAGATGGCATTTTTATACACCAATAATAAATTCTCAGAAAGGGAAACTAAACAAGCAATTCCTTTTAGCATTGCAACAAAAAAGTTAAGATACTTAGGAATAAACACAACCAAGGAAGTAAAAGTCTTGCATTTGGAAAACTACAAGACATTGAAAAAGAGATAGAGAAAGATATATAAAAAAGTGGAAGAGCCGAACCGGTTTGGCTCAGTGGATAGAGCATCGGCCTGCAGACTGAAAGGTCCCAGGTTCGATTCCGGCCAAGGGCATGTACCTTGGCTGCGGGCACATCCCCAGTAGGGGGTGTGCAAGAGGCGCCTGATCGATGTTTCTCTCTCATTGATGTTTCTGACTTTCTATCCCTCTCCCTTCCTCTCTGTGAAAAATCAATAAAATATATTTAAAAAAGTGGAAGACTATACTGTGTTCATGGATTGGTAGAATTATCATCATTAAAATGCCTATGCTACCCAAAGCAACCTACAGATTTAATGCAATCCATACTAAAATACCAATGGCATATTGCACAGATCTAGAACAAAGACTTCATACTGTTTTCTTGAGAGCAATCTTGAGAGAGAAGAACAAAATGGGAATGGGTGGGCTCATTTATTAAGGTATAGTACAAATCTACTGTAATCAAAACAGCCTGGTATTGGCACAAGAATAGGCATTTAGATCAATAAAACAGAGAGACCAGAAGTCACCCAAGCCATTATGCTTAATTAATATTTGACAAAGGAGGCAAGAACATACAGTGGAATGAAGATAGTCTCTTCAATAGTGGTATTGAAAAATTGGATAGATACATGCAAAATAATGAAACTAAACCATCAACTTACACCATACATAAGAATAAACTCAAAATGGATAAATACTTAAATGTAAGTTGTGAAACCATAAAAATCCTAGAAGAAGCCATAGGCAGCAAAATTTCAGGCATTTCTCATAGAAATATGTTTATAAATATATCTCATGGGCAAAGGAAACTAAGAATAAAATGAAGAAATAGGACTACATACAAAAAAGCTTTGTACAGCAAAAGAAACCATCAACAAAATGAAAAGGGAACCCACTGTATGAGAGAATGTATTTGGCAATGACACATCTGATAAAGGGTTAATATCCAAAATATATAAGGAACTCATACAACTTAACAAAAGAAAGACAATTCAATTAAAAATTGGGCACAGGACACTTCTCCAAAGCAGGACATACAGATGGCCAAGAGACATATGAAAAAATGCTCAAATATACTGATCATCACAGAGATACAAATTTAAATGACAATGAGGTATCACCACACACCTGTCAGAATGGCTACCATCAACAAATAACAAGTGCTTATGAGGATATGGAGAAAAAGAAACCCTAATATTCTGCTGGTGGGAATGCAGACTGGTGTAGCCATTACGGAAACAGTATGGAGTTTGTAAAAATATTAAATATGAAACTACCATTTGACTTAGTGATCCCATTCCTAGGAATATTTCCTAAGAATGCGTACACTTCTATGTTTAAAACAGTGCAATTTACAATAGCTAAGAGCTGGAGACTGCCCAAGTGCTCATTAGTAGATGAGTGGATAAATAAGCTGTATGACATTTGTACCATGGAATATTATGCAGCAGTAAAAATGAAGAATCTTTTATCCTTTGAGACAGCATGAATGAAACTGGAGAGCATTATGGTGTTGTGGAGTGGATGCGAGTGAAAGACCACTGGAGCCCAGACCAAATTAAAATTTAGGGAGCCTTTATTAGCCGGCCCGGGGACTGCTCTGCCATCCTCCATACAGGGAGACCAGAGAGCAGCCCCAGCCCTTTGTGCAAGACCACTTTTAAGCACATTAACCACATCCTGTTTTTGTACCACAAGCAACCTAAGACAAAACAGTTTTTCCCAAACTACATCAGAGTCATGCCATTGACTACCATGCCACCCACAGGGTCATCCTGTTCTTCAGAAAGGTGACAGTGTTTTATCTTGCAAGGCCTACATGCTGGGAAGGGGCCATGAGACTATATCTCAAGGCCTGACCTGGTGTCAGCACTGACTACTCTGTCTGGGGTATAGTCCATGGCCTCAATAGTGCTCAAACATCCCCGCTCTATAACAACGGTAAGTGAAATAAGGCAAGAGAAAGACAAGTATCACATGATCTCACTCATACATGGAATCTAATTAACAAAATAAACTGATGAACAAAATAGATCCAGAGACATAGAATCTCTTCCCTCAGAGGGAAGGTGGGAAGAGATCAACCAAAGAACTTGTATACATATATGCATAACTCAGGGACACAGACACTCAGGTAAAAGCCTGGGGTGAGGGTGGGGGCAGGCTAGAAGGGGCAAAGGGAGGACATATGTAATACTTCCAACAATAAATAATTAATTTAGAAATAAATAAATGATAAAAAATGTTAAAAACACGATTACAGAAAAATATATAGTGAGTCTGTGTCAAGGACTTAATTCATTAATGAGATCAACTAAGTGGTAAAACTGGTTCAAAAGAGGACAGGAAAAACTGCTAAATTAAGTCAGTGGAAAAAAAGAAAACGTTGGAATGAGATTGCCAAGTTCAATATAAAACTGGCTAATGTCTAATAGGAAACTAAAATACCTTAACTTTTGTGTTTATTTTTTTCATTGCAGTTTTTTTCTTCTTTGCTGGCTAAAAAAATATTATTAACCTTTTATAAATTAGCATTTGACTTTCCAAAAGCTGGCCTCTAATAAATAGGAAGTAATAACTCAAAGAAAGTGTCTTTTCTCTCAGGACTGCATGTTAGATAATGCCTTGGTCTGACATAAAAGGCTGTAGTTGACTTGTTTTGGATAATTTTTCTTAATTCAGAAAGGAGACAGATCTAAAAATAAATCATTGCTGCAAAATATATTATGATAAAAATCATTAACATGTATGGAGTGCTGAACACTGCTCTGAGTGTTTTCATGCATTAGCTTTTAGTCACTTTCACAATGTGAGGAGGCAGGCCAAGTTACTGCCTTCATTTATAGAGGAGGAAGTTGAGGCAGTCTGGCTCCAAAGCCTGTTCTTAGCTGCTTCCCATGGACAAAATGGCTATGGGTCCAATAGGTACCTACCTGTGGGCTATGTGTGTGTGTGTATGTGTGTGTGTGTGTGAATTTGATTTAACTAAAAATATAGACCAATGGTGAAATTAGATGCAGTCCAATTTTTCATTTCTAATCTAAAATTTGAATTAGGGAACAAGATGCAATATGACAATAGTCTATTAGGTGGGCTGCCTGGGATCTCTGAGATGGTTTGTGTAGAATGCTAAGTATATTTTGCCAGCGGGGACTACTGCTCCTGGTAATCACACTATCACATCCAATCTTATAGCAGAAGCAGTTATGTTGGCCTGTTTAGTAGAGAGACAAAGGGAGCAAGTCCTGTGTGTAAGTTAGAATTCAAGGGAGTGGATGTGTCCAAGTTGTCATGAAAAACCAGAATTTGTTTATAATCTGGCATCATCTAGCCCTAGCTGGTTTGGCTCAATGGATAGAGTGTCAGCCTGTGGACCGAAGGGTCCTGGGTTCGATTTTGGTCAAGGGCATATGCCTGGGTTGTGGGTTTGGTCCCCAGCATGGGGTGTGCAGGAGGCAGCCGATCAATGATTCTCTCTAATCATTGATATTTCTATCTCTCTCCCTCTCCCTTCCTTTCTGAAATCAATAAAAATATATTTTAAAAAAGAATCTGGCATCATCTAAGAGTCTGAATGCTTAATTAGAGGGCTCTGTGACTTACTTTGGTATCTGGAACCCACTTTAGTGAAAGGCCCAGAAGAGTTGTTCTTTCCTAATTAAACACATCCATAATCTAATTCTGTAAAAACACACAAGTAAAGAGTGGAAGGAGTGCTGCAGCCGTAACACCCAGCACCCTGTACTGCTATTCTGTCTCTTGTAGCTGGCACATGTTTGAAGTTGGAGTTAGGACTTAATGAGCCTATTTTTCCTCTCCAGCCTCCTTTGTTTTGTCAAAATTAGCTGCACGTGCAGACATGTTTTCATTTGTAATTACTCCCACGAGGGCATAATTGCACCCAAAAGTGATTGCACCAATAGTGGGAGTAATTAGTAACAAAAACACAAATAATTGTAGGCATCTAAATTGTAGTCTTAAAAAAAGGAACACCCAGTGGAAACCTGGCTAAAGATTTGGCCTGCTCTCTTTCCCTACTGAAAGTGTTTATTTGAACCAATATTGTAACCTCTGGACCCACGTGACTTTCGACACCTCTAGGGCCTCTTGGAAATGAATGAAAAACCAGACTGACCCTAAACGTCTGCTCATTGAGGCACTAGAAAAAGAAGTCACTTAGAGTTAAACTTATATTTGGGTGGAAGCACAGACAATTGAAGACGTTTTTTATCATAAGTATTTTTATCATACGTATGAATTTTGTTTCTCCACACCAAGTCTGGGGAAACCAGAGTTGTAGAAATGGTAATAGCTTTTCTTGACTCAACTTCTAATCACAGAATTATAGGAACTCGAGCTTCACATCCTTCCCATACCTGCTTCCCACCAAATTATTCCCGAATAAAGCAGCATTATGGTAGCCGTGGAGAGGTGTGACCATGCTGTGTTTCCATGGCTTTGTCCATGTTCCCTCTGTTGTCCCCCTGGCTTTCTCCATCCAGGCAGCACTGGGCTGTGCCAGGTGGCTTTGGCTCAGCAGCTCTGTATAGCAATGTTGGGCTGCCGGGTTGTACCTAAAATTTATACCCATTTTTGTTACACTTTGTAATACAGGCCACAAGGCCTTTCTGTTCACAAAACCTTCCAGAGATTTTACTGAAAAACCTCTCCTTTGTATTGATTGATTGATTTTTGTTAATCTTCACCTGAGGATATTTTTTCATAGTTTATTTATTTATTTTTTAGAATAGAAGGGAAGAGGAGAGACAGAGAGAAATATCGATGTGAGACACATTGATTGGTTGTCTTCCCCACGTGTCCCAACAGCGGATTGAGGTTGTAACCCAGGTACATGCTCTTGACTGGAATCAAACCAGTAACCTTTCAGTCCTCTGGCCAATACTCTATTCACTGAGCCAAACTAGATAAGGCTTGTATATGTCTTTTTAAAAATTTATTTACAGTATTACAGATATTCCCGATTTTGCCCCCCCCCCTTTTCCCTCTTCCTTCAGCCCCCATCCCACCCAAGGCCTTCACCCAACTATTGGGCTATGCATGTACGCATATCAGTTCTTACATTAATCTCTGAAACACCTTTCCTTTGCTTTTGTATTTCAATCTTTCCAACCAATACTGGCCAGAGACCTGGGGTAAAGAGAGTAGGGAAAGCTAGGAAGACCAATCAAGAGAGCAATGAGTCCAGCACTCTCCATTGTACTCAGAATCACACCCTCTACTCACATTTGCACACACACACCACTTCTCCTTTCTTGAGGTGTCTTCCCCCATTAGTTATTGGCCCCCATGCAAATGGACTTTCAAACAGGCTCCTCTTATTGGTCCATAGTGTTCCAGAGGTACTTGGATATTCCTGGATTTCCCTGAAAACAGCCTGTCCTGTCCTTGGGAACCCAGCAACAGTGGTGCTGGTTGACAAAGAAACTTTGGTCTAAGGAAGACAGGAAGGAGAGGCAATATTTTATAGTAAAGTGTTCTACAGGAAGGAGATAGCAATATTGTATTGATTATGGGCCCATAAAGAGGGGTCAATGTCACCAACAGAATGAAGAAAATAAACTGGTGATGTGTGTATTGTTTAACATTCACACATATTAGCAAAGCCATTCCCTTGAGGAATACATTTCCTATTTGAATCAATGCCAACCAACTGGAAGAATGTGTAGAAATGAAGGCATGTATAATGCATTTCCCTCCATTGCAAATACACTTTTGTGTTGCTTATAGGGCAGAGGTAAATCTTACAACACTTAGGGGTGAAAAGTGGAAGACAAGGGGTGAGCTCATTTGTTGACAAGAAATAACTTGGGAAAAACATTGGGCAGCCTGTGGGCAGGATGTATTTAAAAACCAAAGGTTGGCCCAGCAGTGAGATCTTATAGCTGCCACTCTAGGTGTGAGTTCTTAGTCCATTTAATAATAGCTTCCTCTGGTCAGTGCTGGGGAAGAAATGTGTTCCGTTTAACTCCCACTGTTTGTAGCATCTGGAGGTGCTGCTCCATCATTCTGCCACTACAATTCACTCTCTTTTATTGCTATAAGCAGCCCTCATCCAAAAGGTTTACGTTGCAGATAAAAGAAAAGGCATACATGGTAAAAAAAAAAAAAAAGTGAAGTAAGGGATTATAAAGTGTTGGAGGTAAAGGATTATAAAGTATTTTTGCTACTGCAGAGAGAGGAAGTACTAAGTGTACTGGTTAATAATGTGAATTTTTTCAATAGATGGAGTTACACATATGTTGATATATAAGCGATTTGATGTGTATGCTATTTTGTTGTATTGACAATAAACTTCAAAACTGACTATGTCAAATTTGTTGAAGGTGTTAACATCATAGATATTTTTACACTTAAAATTGTCAAAATTTGTGTCAAAAAAGAGCATTTGTGGGAAGTTTTAATTCATTACTTTATTTTGAAGAAAAGTGCTGCTGAATACTCAGGAAGCTGATGGTGACCATGCTCCATCTCAAGACACTTGTGAACGCCGGTTTAAATGCTTTAAAAGTGATGATTTCCATGTGAAAGATAAAGAATATCCAAGTCAACCGAAAAACTTTGAAGACCAACAATTACAAGCATTATTGGATGAAGATCATGTCAAACTCAAAAACAACTTGCAGAAAGATTAAACATTGCTCAGCAAACAATTCTGATAGTTTACAAGCAATGGGAAATATTTTAAAGGAAGAAAAATGGGTGCCACATCGACTGAACAAAAGACAAATGGAAAACCAAGAAGTCATCTGTAAAATGTTACTTCAACGGCACCAAAGAAAGTCGAATTGTGACTGGCAATGAAAAGTGGATTTATTTTGAGTATCCTGAATGTGTAGCTAGCTAGCAATGGACATTACTTTGAATAAATGCACAAAATCATGGGTTGATCTAGGTCAACCATTAACATTGACTGCAAGGCCAATGGCTTCAGAAAGAAAAAATGCTCTGCATTTGGTGGGGTCAGGAAGGAGTGGTGTGTTAAAGCTTCTAAAACCAGGTGAAACCATTAATAGTGATCTCTATTAGCAACAAATAATCAGTTTGAACTATGCTTTGATCGTAAAATGACCAGAATGTACCAGAAGACATGGCAAAGTAATTTTGGTTCATGATGATGCACCATCACACACTTCAAAACCAGTTAAAGACAGGTTAAAAGATCTTGCCTGGAAAGTATTAACAAACCCGCTGCATTCACCAGACCTTGCTCCTTCAGACTACCACTTGTTCTGATCGATGGCACACACACTTTCTGAGCAGCACTTCAAAACGTACAAAGAAGTGGAAATTGGTTCTCTGAATGGTTTGCCTAAAAGCAAGAAAAGTTCTATTGAGACAGTATCCACAAATTACCTGAAAGATGGGGGGAAATGTCTAGCTAGCGATGGACATTACTTTGAATAAAGCACATGTGATGTTTCTCTTGAAATTATCATGTTTTCTTTAATTACAAAATCTGCCATTATTAACTGGTACACCTAGTATAAGGAAAAATATAATTGTTTAAGAATATGTAAGAGAGCTACTCAGACATGGGATAAAATATGGTTGGGCCAACTATTTGGTCTGTGTAACTAGAGAGAGTAAGATCATATGAGTCCTAATAAGTCAACTTGAGGAGAAGTGGCTGCCCATATGTCTCTGGCTAAAAGAGCCCTATGACTGTGGAAGGAATTTTATGTAGAAGGGTTCAGTTAGATTCTGATTTTCCACCTGGATGATCTGGTTGTGGTCAGTGGAATGGTTTGATATTAGTGGCTCAGTGTGACAATAGCTAGCATAGGGAAAAATAAACTTTGGTGGATGCTTGTGTGTTTGATTATGTTAAAATTAACTTATGCTGGGGATACAGTTTTTAATTGTTTGCTTAGACTTTAAATCCATTATTGGGAGGCAGTCCTTAGTGAAAAAAAATCACACTAAAATGTCAATGATTGATATATATTTCTAAGTTGGAAGGAGGCCATGGAATAGGGGAGAGGCTGAGCAGAAGTAGAATCTGTTGAGAGATCTGGGTAGGCTGGTGCAGTCCTGCTGGGTATAAACTAGTAACATATAAATTGTGTGAGTGAGAGAGAAAACTGGATCAGCAGAGGGGAAGAGCAGAGCCCGTCAGGATGTCATGGGCATCTATTGATTTCATCTGACTGGTCAGATAATGACATGCTCTGTTTTCTTTGTGGCCCTACACATCTCATACTCCATGTGGTCATGGAAGGATTAAGTTCCCTCATGACCTTCCCCACCTTTCTAAGGCCACATATATTTAATCAGAAGTCTCAGTTCTTTAGGACACTGGCCTTCCCTGTGACATGATGTGTGAACACTGTGAGCCTGGATCTGCAGGAGGCAATATTCCCCAGGAGTATGGGAGAAATTGTCTGGGAACAAGGTCCCCATACAGAGGAAAGGAGAGCCAGGAGTTGGGGAAACACACACTAGTTTTAATGGCATCACTAGAGGTGCTAGATCCAGCAGCACCTGAAGGGATAACACTCAACAGAACTCTGTGGCTCCAGAACATGTGAGTTGGATTTTTGTGATATGAAACCAAATGCACAGGGATTTAGAGATTAGGAAAGGCCAATGTATCTTATTAAGAGTAGATACAGCTCTGGCCAGTGTGACTTAATTGGTTAGGACAATGGTCGGCAAACCCATTAGTCAACAGAGCCAATTATCAACAGTACAACAATTAAAATTTCTTTTGAGAGCCAAATTTTTAAAACTTAAGCTATATAGGTAGGTACATCATTATTAATTTAATTAGGGTACTCCTTCAATCGCACTGCATGTGCATGCCCGCACGTGGTATTTTGTGGAAGAGCCACACTCAAGGGGCCAAAGAGCCGCATGTGGCTCATGAGCCGTGGTTTGCCGACCACTGAGTTAGGGTATCATCCTCTACACCGAAAGACCATGGGTTTGATTCCCTCTCGGGGAAGGAGTTATCCCCTCCTGGGTGGCATGCAGGAGGCAGCCAATCAATGTTTTACTCTCACACAGATATTTCTCTCTTTTTCTTCCTTCCCCTCTCTCTAAGTCAATAAAAGCAGGTGAAGATTTAAAAAAAAGAATATATATGAACTCTGTGTTTTTCAAGGACTCACAGTTTTCATAGGACCTTCAAAGGCAAAACACAAAATCTTTTGTGTTTTCTTTGACTGTGACTGCTCTGGGATGGAAACATGTAGGATTTGGCTTTACCTGGAAGGTTACTTAATCATGTATTTCCTCTTACCACCATCTAGTCACTCCATGTAGAGCCCTTAGCATGGAGTTTGGCAAGCAGGAGTGCTCGGTACGGTTGCATGTGTGTCTCACATGCTCCTTGATCTCCCTTCTGTCTTCCCTGCCCTCCTTACCTCACTCCAAGTCTCCCCCAGTGGGTGGGAGAATTTTTCTGGTACAGGCAGAACATGGGATTGGGAAGTAACTGAACTGGTGGTGGCAGAAGCCTTTTTAGTGAATGGGAATAAAAGAGAGTCTGGTGAGAACACACATTCATTAGAAAAGTTAAGTCTGTCACAAGTAAATCATTTTATTCATACTGGCCCCTAATGTCTCTTAGCCAGTGAAAATTCAACACCTGCAAATATTTCCTGGCATAGGTTGTCAGGACAGTTTTCAAGATGTGGAGAATTCATTCAACTGAATTACCCAGGTTAATAACTTGGATCAGTAGAACTTAGTGATCCTAACATGGTACACAGTATTAGGTAACTAAATAAAAAAATCGTAGATACTAGTATTTCAGCCGGTGATGCATTATTTAACCCAGAATTAAAGATGCTTGACTATAGAATTGAAATTTAAAGTAAAATAAAATTCTTTTCCACCATATACTTTATTATTTTTTTACTAAAATAATTTTATGATCAAAAGGCAAAACCAATTTACAATGAAGCTTAATGCAACTTAAATCTCAGGGATCTTGTCTTTTCAAGGCCCTAAAGGAATGTAAACCATATATCTTCATGTTTATATATTTTTGTAAGATTTATAAAAGTAAAATATTTTTGCATTTAAAAAGAAAAGACCCCAATATTACATAAGCTACAGGCCCATGCAACTTGGACCCACTCTTGTCAAAAGCCTTGACACTATTACAATAGGTTTCCTAGTATATTATTAAGAAAAAACAAACAAAAACTGGGAAAAGAGACCAAGAGAATCTTATTTGACTCATTTAAAGAAACAACCTTTTAATGTCATATTGGGGTATTGCTATGAAAACCCACTCCTTCTGCATACATTTGTATATAAAGATCCTATACCATCTGACTTTTTCCCCAAGTGTGTCTGAATCTAGCTTGAAGACAATTTCATACCAAAAAGAACATCCTGAATCATGGCATTTGGTATGAGAACTAGAAATTCTATACTGCCTGCTTAGTGTTCAAAAATGTTTTACTCATGAATAAACCACTATTTAACCTTCAAACACAACCAACTTCATTATTTGAAATCTGTGATCTTGTATTTGCCATTTAATTTTATTAAGATGAAATGAGACTGTTAATAAAGCTAAGTGACATGGCTGGGGTTATAGTGAGTCAATTATTACAGAGTTCTTGAGTCAGAAATTCTTGCTTCTACAATTAGTGATGAAAATCTATCTATCTATCTATCATCTATCTATCTATCTATCTATCTATCTATCTATCTATCTATAATTTATCTATCTATCTATCTATCTATCTATCTATTATCCATCTACCTACCTATTATACTTATCTTCTAATCCTCCATTTCTTGTAATATCCTACAAACCCTAAATTATATACATAAGTAAAAAATGCTTATGACAAATATTTAACAATTGATAGAAGTATTTATCCATGGATTTCCCCTCCTGCTAAAAAAAAAAAAAACCCGATAATTCAGAGAGAAAAACCATATGGGTGAGTTATGCCTATATGTTTAAATATAATTCTTGTGTATTAAATGCATATATGTATATAGCATGTTGGGATACATGCAATAGGCATATATTATACTAGAGGCTCGGAGCACAAAATTCCTGCATGAGGACTGGGGTGTCCCTCAGCCCAGCCTGCACCCTCTCCAATCTGGGACCCCTCGAGGGATGTCCAACTGCTCGTTTATTTATTTTTTATTTTAAATATATATATATATATAGTTTAAAGTATTACAAATAGTAGTACAGATGTTTCCTTTTTTCCTCCCATTGACTTCCCCTGGGCGCCCCCTAACCCCCAGCACATGCGCTAACCTGATCACCCCCCACCCAGTGTCTTGTATCCATTGTTTATGCTTATGTGCATGCATACAAGTCCTTCAGTTGATCTCTTACAGCCCCCGCCCCCCACCCTCCCCTGCCTTCCCACTGTAGTTTGAGAGTCTGTTCAATGTTTCTTTGCCTCTGCATCTATTTCTCCCCTGTTTCTTTTCTTTAAAAATTTTTGCATCTGCATACTAGAAATAAACATATAAGAACAAAAAATGTTTGAGTCTCAGTTTCAATGTCCAACTGTTCTGAGTCCCAGTTTCAATGTCAAATAGTTCGTTATGTGTACATGTCAGCAATGATATCTGGATGGTGGACAAATGGTGGTAATGCAGGTTCCACCCTCTCTGGTTTGGTTCTGGGCAACCTGCAGTGATGCTCAACTGCTGACTGCTAGCATGGCAAGGTGTCATCAGTGTGTTCCATCTCTGGGCTGTCTTCCTGGTTAGAACAAACCTGTCAGTTCCTCTTTGTTGCAGGAATCCATATGGTATTGGAGTTGTTTTCTGAAAATATACAAACATATTCTCTACCAAAAGTTAATAAAGGAATATTTCCTATAAATTTGACTTGGGATTCTTTTTATTTTTGCCCAAATGATTTTCCTTTGGCTTATTTTGACACCATGTGTGTTTTTCATGGGTGTCCTGCTGTTAACATTACAAATGGAAATTGATTTTCTGAAACAAGAATTTTCTGGGTATAATTTACTTACAGAACATTTTTCCTTACATGCTATTACCTCATGATCTGCACTCCCTCCCCCATTTTTTTGATTAATGGAGGCTTTTAGGAATTTTATGTTGCAGTCTTGGTTACTTTAAATTTCAATTTTTGCACAAAAATATGACTGCCTTATGATCTTTGCATGTTAGGCAACTTTACGATGAGATGAACTACTAATAGAAATTTTAGTTAATATTTTAGGAACAGCTTTTAGTCTAGTACACCTAAATTTTCTTGAGTATTCCCTTATTTCAATTGGCCAATTTAAATTAATCTGAAAACTTGATTACTATTTTACTGTCAAATTTAATACCCAAGCAAAAAACCTTAGTTTACCCTGTAAATATTAGTCGAAAGGATTATTGCATTCTTGAGTAGGCCCTGAGTATTTCTGGTGCTAGAATGAATTTAGATATAGGGCTGTTGTTCCTGGCCAAGTCTCAGTCTATAACCTGGGTCCCAATCTGAGCTGGGCATGGGAGAAAAGCAGCCAGAGGATAGGAGATCTCCTTCAGAAGGGGTTCGAGTTCAGGTCCCTGCAAGGTTAGGGTGGTGAGGGTCTGAGCCTCACCTCTGTTGACCTTCAAGTTATTTCCTGATGGACCCTCTGCGACTGTGCCTGTCTTAGTTTGTTTCTTCCCTGAGTAATCTTACCCGTCTCTGGCTAACCAGCCATCCTCCGGGGCCAAACAGGGTGATGTGAGGTTCAGTTCTGTCTCCTTGGTAGGCTATGCCCCCATGGCCTTCATGCCCAGCACCTGCCTTGGGATCCCCTCGCCTGCTGGCGGGGTCCCAGTACTGATCACATATTCTGGGGGACTCAGGTTTCTTCTCCAGGGAGGGCCCAGCTCCCACCATTGAGAGAGAGAGACCCATGGGGCCAGCCACCCAGAGACTTCAGCCTCAGCTTGAACTGAAAGCTGAGGCAACAGCTGTGTGCATTTGGATTGTGAGAAGAGGTTCCCTCTTTGTAAAAAGAGCAAGAGGGGCCAATATAGAATGCTCAAGTGCCTTCCCAGTGCCTTAATTCCTTCTGAAAAGGATTAATTTCTTTCTTGTCCTTTTTAAAAAATTGCTGGCAAACATTCAAAGAATTAGTTTATAAGTTTCTTTGGCATAATTGCACAATATGCTTTTGTAAAATATCAAAAATTATAATGATATTGTAGAATAATATCATGTAAAAGATATTCTTTGCTCTAGGCCATGTCAAATCAATTTCAAACTAGCTGCTAATTTTTTTTATAACTTTATATAACCTTTGTCAGGGAGGTAAAAGTACAAATTACTTACCTTAGTTCAAGAGGTCAAATATATTGACTTTCCTCCTTACTCCTGCCACCACCCACTTACCCTGAGGTTTGACATTCTGATGGACATTTCTCAGTCTTTGGATCTGTTCTTGTTCATCCGTCTGTGCTGATCATTATATTCCACAAATGAGTGAGATCATGTGATATTTATTTTTCTCTGCCTGGGTAATTTCACTTAGAATAATGCTCTCCAAATCCATCCATGTTGTTGCAAATGGTAAGAACTCCTTCTTTTTTACTGCAGCATAGTATTCCATTGTGTAAATGCATCACAGTTTTTTAATTCAGCCATCTACTGGTAAGCACTTAGGCTGTTTCCAAATCTTAGCTATGGTAAATTGTGCTGCTATGAACATAGGAGTGCATATATCCTTTCTAATTCGTCTTGCTAGTTTCTTGGGATATATTCCTAGAAGTGGGATCACTGGGTCAAATGAGAGTTCCATTTTTAGTTTTTTAAGGAAGCTCCATACTATTCTCCACAGTGGCTGCACCAGTCTGCATTCCTACCAGCAGTGCAAAAGAGTTCCTTGTTCTTTGCATCCTCACCAGCACTTGTTGTTCATTGATTTGTTGATGTTAGCCAATCTGACAGGTGTGAGATGGTACAGCATTATTGTTTTGATTTGCATCTCTCTGATGATTAGTGACTTTGAGCAGGTTTTCATATGTCTCTTGGCCTTCCTTCTGTTTTCTTTCAAAAAGTGTCTGTTTAGATCCGTTGTCCATTTTTTGATTGGGTTGTTTATCTTCTTTTTGTTAAGTTGTATGAGTTCCCTGTAAATGTTGGAGATTAAACCCTATTGTTGATGTCATCGGCAAATATGTTCTCCCATGCAGTGTTGTTTTATTAATGGTTTCCTTTGCTGTGCAAAAGATTTTTATTTTGATGTAGACCCATTTGTTTATTTTCTCTTTAGTTTCCATTGCCCTAGGAGCAGTATCAATGAAGAAGTTCCTTCCACATATGTCTGAGATTTTGATGCCTGGGGATTCCTCTACTATTTTTATGGTTTGCCGCCTTATGTTTAAGTCCTTTATCCATTTTGGGTTTATTTTTGTGATTGGTGTAAGTTGGTGATCTAGATTCATTTTTTTTGCATGTATCTATCCAATTTTTCCAACACCACTTGTTGAAGAGACTCTCTTGACTCCATTGAATGTTCATGCCTCCTCTGTCGAAGATTAATTGGACATAGCGGTTTGGGTCGATTTCTGGGTTCTGTATTCTATTCCATTGATCTATATGTCTGTTCTGGTGCCAGTACCAGGCTGTTGTAAGAACAGTGGCTTTGTAATGCATCTTGATATCTGGTATTGAAATGCCATCTACTTTGTTTTTCTTTTTCAGGATTGCTGCAGCTATTCGGGGTCTTTTTTTATTCCAGATGAACTTTTGGAAAGTTCATTCTAGGTCTGTGAAATATGCTATTGGTATTTTAATGGGGAGTGCATTGAATTTATAGATTGCTTTAGGTAGTATGGACATTTTAATGATGTTGATTCTCCCAATCCATGAATATGGTATGTTCTTACATCTGTTTATGTCTTCCTCTATTTTTTCAGTGTTGTGTAGTTTTCAATGTATAGATCTTTTACATTCTTAGTTAAGTTTATTCCTAGGTATCTTAATTTTTTAGGTGTGATGGTAAATGGGATTTCTCTTTTAATCTCTCTTTCTGTAAGTTCCCTGTTGGTGTATAGAAATGCCATAGATTTCTTGGCATTAATTTTGTATTCTGTTACATTGCCGAATTTATTTATTTATTTATTTATTTATTTATTTATTTATTTATTTATTTATTATTATTTATTATTATTTTTAATCTTTATTGTTCAGTTTAATTACATTGCTCCCCCCTTGTTATCCCCCTATAGCTCCGCTCCACCTGGTACCCATCCCACTCTCCACCCTCACCTCCAGCTCCCCACTGTTCTCTCCCATTGTTGCAAGATTTTTGTCCAGTCTCTTGCTGCACTTACCACATCCCTTTTCTCCCCAAGAATTGTCAGTCCATTCCTTCTTTATGTCCATGATTCTGCTATATTCACCACTTTATCCTGTTCATCAGACTATCAATTCACTTGATTTTTATATTCATTTGTTGATTGATGTGTATTTGTTGTTCATAATTTATATTTTTACCTTTTTCTTCTTCCTCTTCTTAAAGAATATCTTTCAGCATTTCATATAATATTGGTTTGGTGGTGATGAACTCCTTTAGCTTTTTCTTATCTGTGAAGCACTTTATCTGATCCTCAATTCTGAATGATAGCTTTGCTGGATAGAGTAATCTTGGTTGTAGATTCTTGCTATTCATTATTTTGAATATTTCTTGCCACTGCCGTCTGGCCTGCATCGTTTCTGTTGAGAAATCTGCTGACAATCATATGGGTGCTCCCCTATAGGTAACCCACTGCTTTTCTCTTGCTGCTTTTGATATTCTCTCTTTATCTTTTGCTCTTGGCATTTTAATTATGATGTGTCTTGGTGTGGTCCTCTTTAGATTCCTATATTTTGGGGTTCTGTGTACCTCTTGGGCTTTTAAGTCTGTTTCTTTCACCAGGTGGAGGAAGTTTTTAATCACTATTTCTTCAAGTAGGTTTTCATTAACTTGCTCTCTCTCTTTTTCTGGCTCCCCAATAATTCGGATGTTGGCATGCTTGAGGTTGTCCCAGAGGCCCCTTACACTATCTTCAATTATCTGAATTCTCTTTGTTTCTTGCTTTTCCAGCCAAGTGGATTTTGCTTCTTTGTATTTCAAATCTTTGACTTGGTTCTTGTGGCCCTCTGGACTGCTTTTAGGACTTTGTGTAATATTTTTTATTTCAGTCTGTGTATGCTTGATTTCTAGTTGGTCCTTTTTCATATCCGAGAGGGTCTCGTTCATATCCTCAGAGGTCTTGTTCATTTCCTTGTAGGTCTCATTCATTTCCTTGTAAGTCTCATTCATTTCCTTGTAGGTCTCATTCATTTCCTCGTTGGTCTTGTTTATTTCCTCGTAGTTCTCATTAAGTTCATCGGCCTTTTCTAGGAGCCTCTTGAAAAGCCTTATAACTGTGGTTTTGAACTCTATGTCTAGTCGTCTTTTCTCCTCCATTTCTTTCAAACCTGATTTCTTTCCATGTCTCTGCATGGTGGCTACTTTATGTGGTAGATGTCCTCTAAGGGACAGTGACACAGCCTCCTCAGTTATTTGAGGTGGGTACTCTTACTGCAATCCTTTATGGGTTGTACAGTATTTTTGAATTTAAGCCCAGCCTGTTGTTGTTAGCCCTAGGAGGGTTTGAACTCCAGGCCAATTGGCTGTAAAGGGAGACTGTGTTTAGTTTGGATGGGCCGAGTCTCTGAGCTGAGCAGGCGGCCTCAGCTTCAGCTATGTCCTATGCGGCGCTCGCGCGTGGGTCTCTGTTGGGTGGTAATGGTTGCAAACACCTCCACGAGAAAGTCGCCAGTCTCTACCCCTTGCCAGACAACTCTGCCTCTCCCCAAATGAGTCTGCACACCCAAAGTCTCACCCAGCATTGTAAAACAAAGCAGTCCGGTGGTCTCCCTAACCAGGGGGCAAGTCGCCAGGGAGCAAGTCGCTCATCTGTGCTGTTGCACAGTTTACGCGCGCAAACTGCTATTACAAGCAACCCGGTTTCTCCTTAGACTAGGAGACCTCTGCCGCTCCCGGCTTCCAGGGTGCGTCCCCCGGACCTCGGACCTCACCTGGCACTGGGCAATCCTTGCAGTGGGATGTCTCTGCCCTCCTTGTTGGCGAAATCCAGCCAGGGTTGCTGCTGCCAGCCCTATAGCCCGCACACGCTACCACGATGGCTCCTAACCTGTTTCTGCGCGTATCTTCAAGGCTGCGCTCCCGCTGCTCTTCTGAGTCTCAGTGTCCCATCTTTACTTTTATTTGTGGAGTTTTCACTCAGCCAGCTGTCCAGGTAATTCTGGGTGATGTTTGTTTTGTTGCTATGTTGTAGTTTTTGAATTATTGTGCGGGGCAGAACAATAGGTGTTGACCTATGCCGCCATCTTGGTTCCTCCTGCGAATTCATTTATTAAGTCTAGTAATTTTTTGATGGAGTCTTTAGGTTTTTCTATGTACAGTATCATGTCATCTGCGAATAAGGATAGCTTAACTTCTTCTTTTCCAATTTGGATGCCTTTTATTTATTCTTCTTGTCTGATCGCAATGGCTAATACTTCCAGCACTGTATTGAATAGGAATGGTGACAGTGGGCATCCCTGTTCTTAGGGGGAATGGTTGTAGTTTTTGCCCATTGAGTATGATGTTTGCTGTGGGTTTGTCATATATGGCTTTTATTATGTTGAGGTATGATCCCTCTATTCTCACCTTGCTGAGAATTTGCATCAAGAAAGGGTGTTGGGTTTTGTCAAATGCTTTTTCTGCATCAATTTATATGAGTATGTAATTTTTATCTCTCAATTTGTTTATGTGAAGTATCACGTTTATTGATTTGTGAATATTGTACCATCCTTGCATCCCTGGCATAAATCCTACTTGGTCATGGTGTATGATCTTTCTGATGTATTGCTGGATTCTATTTACTAGAATTTTGTTGAAGATTTTGGAATCTATATTCATGAGGGATATTGTTCTGTAATTCTCTTTCATTGTGTTATTTTTATCTGGTTTTGGTATTAGGGTGATGCTGGCTTCATAGAAGGAGCTTGGGAGCTTCCTTTATCTTGAATTTTCTGAAATAGTGTGAGGAGGATAGGTTTTAGTTCTTCCTTGAATGTTTGGTAAAACTCCCCTGTGAATCTGGCTGGCCCCTGGCTTTTGTTTGCTGGAAGTTTTTTGATGACTGCTTCAATTTTCAATTTCTTCCATAGTTATCAGCCTTTTGAGATTTTTAGAATCTTCCTGAGTTTTGGAAGGTTGTATTTTTCTAGGAATGTGTCCATTTCCTCCAGGTTGTGTAGTTTGTTAGAATAGAGTTGTTCATAGTATTTTTAACAATACTTTGTATTTCTTTGGGGTCTGTTGTTATTTCACCTCTTTCATTTCTGATTTTGTTTCTTTGAGTCCTCTCTCTTTGCTTCTTGGTGAGCCTGGCTAGAGGTTCATCAATCTTGTTTATCCTTTTGAAGTACCAGCTCTTGGTTTTGTTGATCTTTGGTATTGTTTTTTGGTCTCTATGTCATTCATTTCTGCTCTGATCTTTATTATTTACTTCCTTCTTCTCACTGTGGGCTTCTTTGTTGCTGTTTCTAATTCTTTGCGTTGTTCGGTTAGATGATTTATTACCATTTTTTCTTGTTTTTTGAGATAGGCCTGTAGAGCTTTAAACTTCCCTCTAAGGACTGCTTTCATTGTGTCCCATAGCAATTGCATTGTTGTGTTTTTATTGTCATTAGTCTCCAGGATGTTTTTAATTTCTTCTTTGATCTCATTGATAACCCAGTCATTGTTTAAAAGCATGCTATTCAGCTTAGAAGTGTTTGAATTTTTTGGAATGCTTTTATTGTAGTTTATTTCTAATATTATGCCATTGTGGTCTGAGAAAATGCTTGATATGATTTCAATCTTTTTGAATTTGGAGAGACTTTGCTTGTGACCCAATATGTGGTCTGTTTTTGAAAATGTCCCATGTTCACTTGACAAGAATATATATTCCATGGCTTTGGGGTGAAGTGCTCTGAAGATGTCAATTAGGTCCATTTGATCTAGTGTGTTATTTAGGATTGATGTTTCTTTGATGATTTTTTGTTTAGAGGATTTATCCAGTGATATAAATGGTGTATTAAAATTCCCTAGTATGATTGTATTGTTGTCGATCTCTCCCTTGATATCTTCCAGGAGGGTTTTTTAAATGTATTTGGGTGCTCCTGCATTGGGAGCATATATGTTTACCAGAGTTATATATTCTTGTTGAATTGCTCCCTTTAGTATTATGTAGTGGCCTTCCTTATCTCTTGTTTGGCCTTTACTTTGAGGTCTATTTTATCAGATATAAGTATGGCAATCCCATCTTTTTTCTCATTTCCATTTGCCTGAAAAATATTTTTCCTTCCCTTCACTTTCAGTCTGTGTGAATCCTTTGCTCTGAGGTGGGTCTCTTGTAGACAGTAAATATATGGGTCATTTTTTCTTATCCATTCAGCTACCCTATGTCTTTTGATTGGTGCATTTAATCCATTTACATTTAATGTTATTAAGGACAAGTACATGTTTGCTGCCATATGTTTCCATAGTGTTTGTGTTTCTTTTTGCCTTTCTCTTTCTTCTTTTTGCATTGCTGGCTTGGTAGTGATAAACTCTCTTAGTCCTTTTTGTCTGTGAAGCTCCTGATTCCATCTTCAGTTTTTAATGATAGCCTTGCTGGGTATAGTATTCTTGAATTTGCATCACTTTTATATTTCATTCCATTTCCTTCTGGCCTGGTATGTTTCTGTTGAGAAATCAGTTGGTATTCTAATAGGAGATCCCTTGTAGGTAACTTCTGTCTCTCTCTGGCAGCCTTTAAGATTCTTTCTTTGTGGTTGGTGTCTGCCAATTTAATTATGATGTGTCTTGGTGTCAGTCTTTTAGAGTTCATCTTGTTTGGAACTCTTTGTGCTTCTTGGACTTGCATGGTTTTTCTCTTGCCAGTATCAGGGAAGTTTTTGTCATTATTTCTTCAAACAGGTTTTCTATTCCTTGCTTCTCTTCCTCTCCTTCTGGTACTCCTATTATGTGAATATTGTTTCATTTTGTATTGTCCCAAAGCTCCCTTAGGCTCTCCTCTTGCTTTTTAAGTCTTTTTCCAGTTGCTGCTGTGTTTGTGTGTTTTTTCCTACCTTGTATTCTAATTCGCTGATGCAGTCCTCAGCCTCTTCTAGTCTACTGTTTAAGCCTTCCAATGTGTTCTTTATTGCAGCTATGTTGTTCTTCATGTCCTCTTGGTTTCTTTTCATGTTGGTGACATTCTCATTCAGCTCCTTATAGTTCTCATTGAGTTGTGTGTATTTGTCATCCGGTCGTTTAAACATCCTTATAACCATTGCTCTGAATTCTTTCTCTGATAAGCTGCTAGCCTCAATCTCATTTAACTCCCTTTCTGGTGATTCCTCTTTTTCTTTCCTTTGGGAATTGGTTTTTTGTCTCCTCATGTTTTCCTATAATATTTTAATTGTAGATCCAATTGCTTTGCTACCCAAGTTCTTTTGGTGATGGTGCTGCTGGTATAATCTCTTAGTCCTCCTGGGCTTGGTAATCTAGTGCAGCTCTCTACTTGAGCTATTTGGGTTCTCTTGATGTAGGCCTGGGAGCTTGAGAGGCACAACTGTGGTGTCTAGAAGTCAGCAGCTATGGAGGGGAGTGTCCTAATTTTTGCTGTATTCTTATGGGGAGAAACTAATTCTTTAAAAATGCCAAGATGCAAAAGAGAACTCTGCTGGTTCTTTCAAGTACAGCGCCCTCCACTTTGACAAATCCAAGGCACACTTTTCCTATGGCCTCACGGAGTATTCAGATTCCCTGGTGTTATTCAGGGTGGAATCTGGGTGTGGTTATATTGGTTACCTGGAGACTAGTGGGAGGGGCTATCTCTCAGGTGAAGTGGCTTAGATATGACTCAGCCACAGACTCGCTATACCACCTCTCTTTGACCGCCTACTACCTACTCTCCCCAGATTCCACAACTCCATCCCTTTTCCTACACCTCAGCCATGGGTAAGTGTATGTATCTGAAAGGTCCTATGAACTATGTTCAATGGAGAAAGGAGAAGAACTGGGTTCAGTGGAGAAAGGCGCAGGTCCCAGTGCAAGGAGGGACTGCGTCTCTGCAAGCTCCTCTCTTGCCAGCACTGAGCATTCCAGCAGTCCTCAGGGCTGTCTCTGATTCAGATTCCAAAATCCTCTACCTCCCACAGTCACGTGGACCTTTTTTTCACAGACAGATGCTTTGCCTGTCCTCAGGGATGTGGCTTGGAGCCCTATAGTTTCTCCCTGACCTTTTGAGTACAGAGGTCCAGCAGATTCTACTGCCTATATTTTTTTTTATTTTACCTTTATCCAGGGGATCTCTGCCTTTCCCAGCTGCAAACTGTCTCACCAGCTGTGTTTCCTTTGCCAATTCGGGATGGATTCCACTCATTTCAGCTGCTCCCTCTATTTGCTCCTGGACAAAACTAGGACACATCTGTCTATTCTGCCATCATTTTCTCCTCCTCCTCCTCGACTGCTTGTTTAGGCCCAATCCTGGTAGGATTGGGCCTAAACGAGCAGTCAGACATCCCTCTCACAATCCAGGACTGCTGGGTCCCAACTGCTCAACCACCTGCCTTTCTGATTGCCCCTAACCGATTCTGCCTACCAGCCTGATCACCCCCTAATCACTCTCCTGCCAGCCTGATTGCCCCTAACTGCCCTTCCTTGCAGGCCTAATCCCCCCAACTCCTCTCTCCTGCAGGCCTGGGTCCCCCCCCAACTGCCCTTCCCTGCAGGCCTGGTTGCCCCCAACTTCCCTCCTCTGCTAATCTGGTCTCCTCTAATTGTCCTCCCCTGTAGGCTTTATCACCCCCCAACTGCCCTCCCTTGCAGGCCTGGTCCATCTCAACTGCTCTTCCCTGCTGGCCTGATTGCCCACAAGTGACCTTCCTTGCAGACCTGGTCCCTCCCTTGCTGGCCATCTTGTGGTGGACATCTTGTGTCCACATGGGGGCAGCCATCTTTGTGTGTTGGAGTGATGGTCAATTTGCATATTACTCTTTCATTAGATAGGATAGAGGCCTGGTACACAGGGAGGGGAAGGGGGTTGCCTTGGGGCATGAGGTGGCCTGGGTGAGGGGCCTGTGGTAGTTTGTAGGCCAGCCACACTCCCTGGTGACCCAAGTGGAGGCCCTGGTATCTGAGATTCATTTATCTTCTATAATTGAAACTTTGTAGCCTTGAGTGGTGTCCATGGCTGGCCAGGGTGTAAGGGAAGCTTGGCTTCCTCCATTGCCAGGGAAACTCAAGCCTCCTGCTTGCTCCATGGCCACAAGCATCTTGGCTGGGTTAATTTGCATACTTGCTCCTGATTGGCTGGGCTGTGTGGCTTGGAGGTATAGCAGAAGTACGATCAATTTTCATATTACTGTTTTATTAGATAGGATTCTCCCCTATGAGTATACATGACAGGATGAAAAGACCAATGTCTCTTGCTTTGCCTTTCCCTTTGCCCCATTGTGTCAGTTGGGTACAAACCTCTTTATGCCAAGTTATTATAGCAGAGAAAAGACTTTTGGTTTTCAGAGGTGTGAGGATGCAGGGAACAGAAAAACCCTATTGAGAAAGAGCAAGTTTTCCCTTCAACTCATCATGCCCCCAAAGATGACCTGTTATGGGGAGAGGGAAAAGGAAATAATGGAAGGAGAGGCAAAGGGGGGCTAGCTAAACTCTTATGTGGTTTGAGGGGAATTTTCTAAGCACCTCTGTCTTCCACAGGCTGAGGCTCTGGGCAGGTGAGGAGAAAGGTAAAAACATAATACTAGATGAGATCATAGGTTCTGTGAGTGTGAGCATCAGTACTCTCCACCCCTCCAACCTACTCCAAGGTTGGGAAACAGGTGGAACTAGAGGCCCTGGTATCCTTCAATTATGCTGGGATGCTGGATTCATGGCCCCAAGCAACCTCACTGATTTCTGTGCCTTAGAAAGCATGGGATCCCTGGAGAGAGGAGAACTCCAGGAACCTTGGAGCTCTCTGCATAGATATTGGAAAACCAGACAGGAGTGAAGATACCTCATTCACTGGATGGATAATGACCTATACCAGTTACCTCCTCCAAGCCAATGTCTAGGCTCCCAGTTCTTCCCCAGCAACTTAGAGGAAGGGAGAAATCCTTCTTGACTGAGATTGTTTCCACATAACACACACTGTTTGGAGACTACATGAAGTTATTCATGTTAAGCCACTAAGTCTATAGTCTGGATTACATGCCCACTACAGATAAATAGAGGCTAGATAATGATAGATATCAAGTATAATATTTTATGTGTTTAAATTATGTGCATTCTTTATTTTATGTTTCTGGTTTGGAAATTTGCTAAGGAAATAGACAATTAGGAGAGTGAAATTTTCTATTTGTGATGGAGATGTGATAGGGTAAACAGAAAGTTAAACAGAAAATTATTATAGTGGTTTACAATAAGGAAAAAAAAGGAATTGTGTGTGTGCGTGCGTGCACGCGCGCGCGCACACACACACACACACACACACACACACAGGTGTGTGTAGTGTATAATGAGGATAGACAGATTTTGAGTTACCACTTCTGCCCAGAGCAGTTATTGAATGATGAACAGCCAGAATGCCTCTTCAGCTTCCATATAAACCTGAGTAACACATGTCCCACACCCTTTGTCCACTTGGGCAGTTTTAGCTTTGCAGTCCATTCTGTGGCCACTTGAGCTCTGACATGGGTGGCAGGACCCCTTTGTGACTGCTGCCCTGGTCATTGTTCTCTGAAGCAGGCAGATGATGAGGAAGACATATTGGCTTAGCTTGGCCACAGCAAGGCTGTTCTCCATTAATGATGAAGCATGAAATATCAAAGACTGTTTCTGAAAATTTTGAGATAAAGCACTGATCTTGGGCTTGCATTTATTTATTAAACTAGTGGCCTGGTACACAAAATTTGTGCACATTAAAAGGGGATTAATTAGAGGAAATATTTTAATATTGCTATTTGCCCTTTCTCTATAATGGAAGTGTCAGAGATGAAAGAAAATTAGTAAAATGTATATGAGGATCTTCTTGCTGTCAGAGTCTGGAGTGCGCTGTTGAACCCAGAATCAAGTTTCTGCCCACCTGCAGCAGCTCAAAATCTCATGAGATCCAGACCCAGCCAGCCCTACCCCTGTCAAGCCCAGCTGGTTGGGGGTGCAGCCTCAGGTCCCCTGTCAAACCCCACCAGGCTGGGGGCATGGCCTGAGGTCCCTTGTCAAGCCCTTCCAGGTGTGTGTGTGTGTGTGTGTGTGTGTGTGTGTGTGTGTGTGGCACAGCCTGAGGTTCCCCAGCCTGGTGTTGGGATGGGGAGAACTGGCCTGAGGTCCCCTGACAAGCCCCACCAGACGGAGGGCACAACCTCAGATCCCCTGCCCCTGCCCAGCACTGCACAGCCTCAGATCCCTGCTGATTGCTCCTTAAGGCTCATTATGGGAACTCAGCCTCCATATGGGTGCAGCCATCTTGTGTTATGGAAACCCCACCTTCGCCTTGGGCACATTCATCTTGTGTTACAGAAACCCCTCCTTCACTGGGGGTGCCACCATCTTTGTGATGGTGTGGTGGTCAATTTGCATGCCCCCTCTTCATTAGGTAGAATAAAAAGTGGGAAAAGAAAAAAATTTAGGTTATCTTCATGAATCTCTTAAACCAAAAAAGATATAGAAATTCTAATTATGAGAGAGGCAAAATGGTGCAGTAATAGAAAACGCAGCCCCTGGAGCCAGGTAGGACAGCTTGGAATTCCAGCTCTGCCTCTGCTTACGAAGTAGGTTTTACAACGGTATTTACCTCGTGGGATCATGGTGAGGATTATGCGACATTCTGTAAAGAAACTAGATTAGTATATACTACCTGTTCTGTTTGTTATTGTTATTGATTTCAAGAGGGTGATGTGCTGAGAGTGACCATTAGCTTACTCTTCACTACATAAGCAGAATTGGAGGGAATAGCCTGGGAAGCAACATGAGGGATTTAGGTTAGGAATGAGAGAGAAGTTGGACAGTTCTTGTTGTTTTTAAGTTCTGGAGTAGTATACAAGGAAGTTATATGAGCTTGCAAACTAGATGCCTAAAAACCAGGATTGTCAACTACTCACTTGAGAAGGACAATTTGGGTGAAAATCTGCTGTACTAGAGCCATCTCCCGGTGAGCACCCATCTTCTTGGCCACGGTGCCTTGGAATTTCACGCAGTCTCTTCTGACTTTAAATTAGCAATGTCACTGGTGATAATGGTGGGTGATTTGTCATTCCCCAAGTGTATATTGCTCTCAGGCTGAATTGATGGCATATTCAATGCCTAAAGAAGAGTCTGACACTAAAATAGAGTTCAAGTTGTTTTAATATTCTTTTTAAAAATATATATTTTATTGATTTTTTTTACAGAAAGGAAGGGAGAGGGATAGAAAGTCAGAAGCACCTATAAAGAGAAACATTGCTCAGCTGCCTCTTGCATACCCCCTACTGGGGATGTGCCCGCAACCAAGGTACATGCCCTTGACCAGAATCGAACCCAGGACCTTTCAGTCCACAGGCCAATACTCTATCCACTGAGCCAAACTGGTTTCAGCTGTTTTAATATTCTAGATAGTGATTTACGAAGAGCATTTTGACATTCATTTTTACTGTTTAGGATAATTTTCCATGAGAGTTAATGCTTTTGAACAAAATAGAAAGTGTCTTAATGTTTTCCTAAATCCAGCTGTGTGACTTGATACATGCTCCTCAGCTATTTGAAAAAATTTACAGAATACACTGTTCAGAACAATTCAAATAAAAAATTAAAATAGACGTTGTACTACCTGTGTGCTACTAGTGGTTTGCCACCAAGAACCAAAAACAATTTGTAGTCAGCTAATCTCTTGGCCAGAGGAATTCAAAGAATGCTTTGAGATAAGAGAAGTAAAGGGTCCCACATGTTGGAGCCTGGTTGGTTTTATGAGTAACTTTTTCCTAAAGATTTTACTTACAAACAAACAAGAACAGACAATCTGGAGAGTTCAGTTTGACTCCAGTATTGTCAGCATAGAAAGAGTAATACAGCATTTAATCTCTGTTTCACTCACATTATAGAGCTGAAAGGATCTTAATAATATCAAGGTCAATCCCTTCCCCCATTTTCCAGATAGCACAACTGGGGCTCCAAGAACTTAAGAGCTTTATCCAAAGAGAAACAGTTTTCTGGTGGCAGAGATGAGACAGGAACTCAGAACCTTTGCCCAGCCCCCTGACTTAATCCCACGTCACTCTCCCTGTACCTCATCACACCCTGGGAACAGTGGTCTTCATTCTGTTCTTCTGAGGAGCCAGGCTTGATCCCACTTCAGGCTTTGGTATTTGCCCCACCCATATACTCCTGTGGCTCCTTCTGTCCCTGTCATGTCAATTAGGACCTTTTTAGATTATAATAACAATCTTCTCTAATAACCCACCAGTCATTGTCCTCTGGATAACCGTACTCAATTTTTTTCTGAACACATACACACTTGAAATGATTTATTTAATTAACAATTTCCTCTTCTATCATTGGTTCCCTGCATTCAAAGGGTAACCTGAAGTACAGCTCGGGCCTCACCTCTCTTGCTCCCTGCTGTATTTCCTGCATTTAGAATGGTGTCTGATACAGCATAGATGTTCAATGAATGATGACTTTAATTTTAAAAAAAAAGCTTTTGTAAGAGTCACTACCTCGATTTGGATTTTCTGATTATGTTATACTGCAACTTTAATATAGCATGATAATAGAATGATAACTAATTTTTTTAAAAAACCTTTTTTAAGAGTCACTTGATTTGGATTTTCTGATTATGCTATATTGCAAATTTAATATAGCATGATAATAATCACTACTATTTATTGAGGATGTGCTGTATTTTCAAATGTTATATTAGCCCTTTTTGAAATCTTGTTTTATTTAATCTTTACAACAACCCTGGTGGTAGGTAGAATTATTCTTGTTTTAGTGATGTAAAGCTGAGACTCAGAATTTAAGTGACTCAAATGAGTAGCAAAGCTCTATTCAAACCCATACTTGTGTACCCTGAAAGTAATCATACCTGGAACTGCAACATCCTTTATTTACTGTATGTGTTCCCAAGTATTCCATATCAGGGCAATATCAGTAAATACAATCACAGGACACTTAATTTCACATTAATAATGAAGCAGTTGGTTGAAAGTACAAAGATGCTTATAATTGCATTGATCTTTGAATGTTCTGGTTGGTGCTGGCATCCTCACTTGTTTAGGCTTGATTTGTTTGTTGTGTCTGCTAGGGCAGCATCTGTGAGGAGAGAGCCACTAACTCTGGCCTCAGGCCTGCAATGGTGCAGGAGGCTCTGCCGGAAGGACTCGGGTTTGGGGCTCAGTCACTCAGGATATGAATCAGGATCTAAAGGAGAATTGGCAAGGCGCAGAGCTTAGTCTAGTTTTCTGTTCTGATTACCTGCTAGTTACTGACTACCTTCTGCTCCCCAATCTGTCAAAATGGAGAGCTGTAATAAATGTTGACTGACAAACAGGTTGGGAGACAGTTGAACATCATTTTGGGCTGGAGACATTTTACTCTTTTTGGTGAGCGGGGGGAAAGAGGGAAGAGTGGTTAATCCTCACTCTAGGATACTTTTATATTGATTTTTAGAGAGAGTGAAAGGAAGGGAGGAGTGGAGGGAAAGAGAGAAATATCAATATGAGAGAGACATACGATTGTTTGCCCCTGAACATGCAAGCCAGGGATTAAATCTGCAACCCAGGTACCTGCCCTTGACCAGGAATCGAACCCTTAACCCTTCCATACTTGACCAACACTCTTACCACTGAGCAAAAGTGGCCAGGGCCTTTTTTACTTTTTTCAAGGTTTCTGCCTTGATTCCTATGTCCTGGCCATTCTTGGAGAAGGGCAGAGGGAGGCAGAGGAAAGTTATACAGTTGTTCACTTCAAGTTCAAAGATGTTTCTGGCCCACCTAGAGAGCACCAGATGGGGGAGATTCAGGAGTGGCGTTACTGGCTGAGTCAGCTGCCATTGACACTGGCCATGGGCACAGCTTCAGGCACAAACTGTTAGGCACATTTGTGACTATCCTTGTAAGCAGGCAACGTCCCTCATAGGCTATCTCCCTCATGCCATTCTCTTTCTCCTCCCGCCCCGACTGCTCAGTCTTTCACAGCATATTACTGGCATCCCTTCCTGCTAGATTTTTCTGCTAGCTTATGTCCTGCAGCACATTTTGGGAAGAGCCCTTCCCTGCCTAGAATTCCAGCACAAGAGCCCATGCTGGAGTGTCCACTGCATTTCTTCTTATCCAAATACCCCCTTTGGAAAAACTCTGTGCTGTTGCCCACCATAGTAACATGGATGTGTGAAGAGGACACCCAAAAACTCAATAAAAAGAAAAGAAAATTAAATATTAGGTCCCTCTAAAGGAGTGGTTCTCAACCTTTCTAATGCTGCGACCCTTTAACACAGATATTTAACACAGATATTTACATTATGATTCAAACAGTAGCAAAATTATAGTTATGAAGTGGCAATGAAAATAATTTTATGGTTGGGGGTCACCACAACATGAGGAGCTGTATTAAAGGGCTGCAGCATTAGAAAGGTTGAGAACCACTGCTCTAAAGTGTACACATTTTTGTGCAAAATAGGACTTTGGGGAGTAGATTCTGAGCTGGGCCAACACTTCGTGGACTGGGTCACCCCAGAGAAAAACTGAAGTCAAAGAGACAAATTTGGATTTTTAAATATGTTCATAATGAGAGGAAAGGACACAACTTGTACATTAAACATAAAAGGGAGGGTGAACTGTTTTGCCTCTGTAGGCTACCTTGCAGCTTTAGGGAGAAGAAAGTGGAGTGTGAAGTTTTAGTGAAACAATGTGGCTTTTAGGAGGAAAAACAAATGAGGGCCTGGAAAGAAACAGACTGTGCTGACCTGAGGTCCATCTGAGAGGAGCGGCGAATCAGAACAGACAAGAATAAGTTTAGGGAATTTCTGCTGCCAGAATGCTGGGGCACCAATGAGCCTGGGAAGGCTGTGTGTGTTTCAAAGTCAAGGGGTATTCATGGGCCTTAGGCTGGAAAGGACTCATATATATTACCCTACGTTTTCAAGTGACAGGGCTGGGAGGATAGGCAGATTTTTAGGCAGGTACACGGAGCACCTGAACCACAGTCACAGGCTCACAGGAGTAGCACAAACACAAGGAGCTTCTCCCAGAGTTGGCTGAGCCATTACCAAGGGCCAGTGGGATTCTTTGCTTTGGGCATGTCTGGCTGAGCTCCAAAGTGGTCAGGGAGTCAAGTCTGGGTGCCAAGCTAGGGTGTACCACACAGAGTTAGGCACTTGCCCCAGAAGACAAGCAGATGTTTCAGGAAAGGAAGGGAGTCCAAGTGAGCCTCCATGGGAACTTGAACTAAAACACATCTTTGCCATACTTTCAGGGATATATTCCCATCCTACCCCGGCAAGAGCTCATCTCTGAATAGGCTGTCTAGTAAGAATGCAAGCAGCTGACTTGATGGAGGAGTCCTTAATATGAAGGCAGAAATAATTCTCCCTTTGTCAAAGGCTGGAGCTAGAGGCTCTAACTGGAAGGGACCAAGGTGAGTGGTCTGGAGCAGACTGGGATGGTGTCTGCTTATGTGAAATTGTCAGTGTCTGAGGCTGTGGACCCATTGCTCACCTTGCCACTGCCCTTGCTGCATACAGCTGGACGGCTCTGAAGCCGTGTCATAGGGGAAATGCTCTTGAGGAGAAGTAAGAGGAGGGAACTAGAACCGCTGGCAGGGTTGTCTAAGACTATCGGAAAACACAGATATTTACATTATGATTTTTCTACTGTTAAATTACAGTAGTTGCTACTATATTAGCAACTACTATATTATTTTTGTTGCTGCTAGTATGAAGTAGCAACAAAAATAATTTTAAGGTTGGGAATCATTGATTGATGAATGTTCACCTTGAAAAATGTTCCAGTCCAATGTGGCAGGCGACTGGGCTCCAACCTGAGGTCAGTGAACCACATCGGACCTGAAAGAGACAGATATTCAGAAGCCAGGAGGCACAATGGAGGACTCCAACTTGGAGGCCAATGCAAAGTCGAGTTCAAAAGGTAAGTCAGAATAACACTTGTGACCAAATTTCTCACATTGCAAGCAGGTGCTATCAAGGTGGGGAAGGAACTGAGTTTCCCTGTGGTTTAGGTGGGATTAATTCTGTCCCCATAACAGGGGTTAGTTCTAGTTGACTTAATCCAGTTCTTGTTCATGGGTATACTACCCAATCTGAGACAAGAAACAAAATGCTTGCCAGGTCTCCCAGGTCTTTTTTTTTCTGTTTGATAAGATGTTTCCCCCTAGCTACTAGAGTGTGAATGTGTGAGGCCTACCCTTGCAGTAGCCATAGGGTGGAGGTTTGGAGCCAGGTAGCCTGCAGGCCTGCATCAAATGGAGCTGAGAATGGAGCCTATGCTATGGTGAGGCAGAAATGAGGACTTCAGTAGCATTATCTGAGCTGTTGAATCAAACCTGACCTGACATGCCAATTACTACAGGTTTCATATACATGAGTAAATACC
This sequence comes from Antrozous pallidus, assembly GCA_027563665.1. Classification (NCBI taxonomy): domain Eukaryota; kingdom Metazoa; phylum Chordata; class Mammalia; order Chiroptera; family Vespertilionidae; genus Antrozous; species Antrozous pallidus. The sequence continues at coordinate 116,976,269 of CM050514.1, forward strand.
CTTATTATTGTTATTTGAGCCAATTGGAGTGGGATTTTCTGTTTTTCTTTCAACATAGCCTTAAGTATGAAAAGGATGGAGAAAGCAAAATCTATTGGAAGAGTTATGATGAGCTACAAAAGCCTCTCATTTCAGGAGTCAGGTCTTTTTGAAAATAAATCCTCTTGGCTTCTCTAGGTGTTGTGATTTGGAATATCATGTGAGAGCCACCTCCCTGGGTGGGGGCTTCTATTTGGAAGCAGCAGCCCCTACCACAAATTAAGCAGGGATTGAGCAAGGCCAGTAATGATGTGCTGAGAATGAAGGGTGAGAATATTGTCACTGTACTTGATTAGTTTAGGGGGCTTTCCTGATAGGGTATGAGCAAGGTCAGAATTTTTTATACTTGACTAAAAGTTTTGCTGATTCATCTGCGATGTTGGAGAAAACTCACAAAATGACCCATTTAGATTGTTCTCTACCTTCTGAGAAAGACAGCTCAAATACCATAAGCTAGCTGAGCATAGGTGGTGTCAGGAGAAGATGCAGAAATGCTCTTGGAAGAAGGTCCCCATTGTGATCTTTTCAGAGGGAACATACTCCTGGGATCCACCTGCAGCCTCAGCCTCCCAGTCCACAGCAGCCAGAAACATGCCCCAAGGCCTCCCTGCAAAGCACTTCTTGGTTGGGGCTCAAGAAGCACCCAGCGAAAAGTTGGTTCCAAAGGAGACCTGCACAAATAGGCAGTCCCTTTCAGTGGCCCAATGTCAGACAGCAAAGGGAGCAGCCCAATACGGCCATTTTTCTTCCACTAGTTTGTATTTTCTCCAACATTAAAATGCACATGCTGAGTGACCTATGAGCACACACCCTAAATTTTATGTTATCTCTTAGTATGAACAAATTCATCAACCTCTTTCCTGAGAGTCTGGACTTTTGAAGAATGAAGGGAGAGCATGCAAGCCCTGGTCAAACTGTTGGGGAAGGAGTGCAGGAAGAGAGAATTGTGAATCGTTGCTGCTTGCTTCTTGATGGACTCTTTTTATTCATTTTCCAACTTAGTGTTTCCTGAGGAGATTGCAGAAAAAAATAGGCCTTCAAGAGACAGGTCTCTCACCTTTAGTGTTCACTTACTTTTTAAGAGAATTTAAAGAAATCATGTACCCTTTTACACATTAAAAAAATATATATTTTTAATTGATTTCAGAGAGGAAGGGAGAGGGAGAGATAGAAACATTAATGATGAGAAAGAATCATTGATTTGCTGCCTCTTGCATGCCCCTCAACCCAGGCATGTGCCCTGACCAGGTAACCGAATCATGACCTCCTGGTTCATAGGTCAGTGTTCAACCACTGAGCCACCCCGGCTGGACTCTCTTATTGGCTTCTTAAAGGCTCATGGAGGGCCCACAGTAAAGAAACATTTAAGGTTAAGCCTTCTTTAACCTAGAGTTTTCCAAATGTACTTATTATTTTTGTTTAACATCCATTAGTATTACCATAAAACCTTTTGGAATAATGTTATTATCCACATTCTACAGATAAAGAAATTGAGGTTAAGTTACTTACTCTGGGCCAGAGGTCTATTCTTTCTGTAAGGGGTCAGATATTAAAAGTTTTAATCTTTGAGAGTTTATAGTCTTTGTGTGGCTACTCAACTCTACTGTTAAGAGTACAAAAGCAGCCATCAGTGAATGAGTGTGGCTATAGGTTCTAATAAAACTTTATTTACCAAACCAGGTGGTGGGCTGGATTTGGCAGGCAGGCTTCATGTAGTTTAACAACTACTGCACTAAGGCCATGTATCTAATGAGACTTGAAGTCAGGTCCAAGACTTCACAACATCAATATCATTGTCCCCTGGTGCAGTGTAATGAAAGAAGACTGTGGCATAGGACACAAAACACATATTATTGAGAATTTTGCCAAGGACTGATCTCTCCCAGCTTAGTTGGTTCTGAGGGCAATCTGTCCCTCAGAATAAGAGTTTGCATGCTGTACCCAACCTGTGTGGTTTAGTGATTGAACATTGACCTATAAACCAGGGGGTCACGGTTTGATTCCCAGTCAGGGGACATGCCCTGGTTGTGGACTTGATCCTCAGTCGGGGGACTGCAGAAGGCAGCCAGTTAGTGATTCTCTCTCATCATTGATGGTTCTATCTTTCTTTCCCCCTCCCTTCCTCTCTGAAATCAATAAAAAATATATTTTAAGAAGAGTTTGCCTGCTGTCAGCTCTAGTCTTTAATAAGCAATTGATATAAATCTCAGGGCCCAAAGAGTAAGTGTCCCCACTGGCCTTAGTTACCAAGAAATCTTTTAGGACAAAGTGATGCCCTGGAAGTTCTGGGCACTGTAGGGCCCATGTGTTTTTCTCTCTCTTGTTTAATAGGCTTATCCTTGAGTTAAGAGCTACTGAATAGTTTGGATAATTACTGCCTATTTTTATTTTAGTTCTTCAAAACTTTTATAATGCTAAAAAGTATTCTTCAATCTTTGTCTGCTGTCAAGGTGAAGGTATTTATTTACCTGAGAAAGGCATGTCATATGTGACTTGCCCTGATCTGAAGCCACATTCCTTTGCAAAATTGACTGGGAAGAGCCTAGAACGTCTATTTCTGGATAAGACCAAATGATGAGATGTGGAGAGTGGCTACAGCGTTTGGACAAGTTTAAGCCTTGGACTAATGAGAGGGCAGATCTTCTCGTGGCAAAGCCACATGCAGGTCGCAGCTTGGAGGGCAAAGCCCTCCCAGCACAATTATAGCCAAAGGCTATGGGTGTAAACCTGATCTTATGGTCTGAACCTGTGGTCCCAGGTGGCTGAATGATGTAGGCTGCGGGAGGTGCAGCAAGTGCTGCCAAAACAAAGCTTGATAGAGTTCTCAGGTGCATGTGATTAAGTAGATTTGAAACTCTTGAGAACATTGTAAGTATCTTGACCACGCCCTTGTTTTGCTTCATGGGATCTGACTATAAAACAAAGACTTGGCTTATAGACCATGGCACTGTCACTCCCTCTGAGAGCAGTGTCCCGCCTAGCCCCAACAGTTTTCTCTTGTCTGTCTTCTCTAATCCTTCACTGCCCCCCTCACTCCCTATTCAGGTTCACCCCTGGCCCTGCTGGACGCAGTTCCATTTTCGTTATTTCTGATAAAGAGATTGCTCCCTGGAAGCGGAAATCATCAGGGCACCTACAAAATGCTGAAGTGTGTTAAGCAAGCCTAACCATGGAGGTCTTTTACAAAGGCCTTCGTTGTGTTAACCTCCACAACCACAGAAAGAACTGTTCTCATTTTCCTGGAAATGGCAGAAAGGGGTCCCATCATCAGAGCCTAGAGATGTCACGCTAAGGAAGTCACAGTGGACACATAGAGAACGGCCAAAGAAGGGAGTGGCTGGCTGGACTGGCTTAAATACATGTTGGGAGAGTCCCTTCAGGCCATAGGATGATGGGAGGGATGTGAGGGAGAGACTTACAGGAGAGAGATGAGGAGGGTCTGATTTTAGGCTGTGACTCTGGGGGATGGAAAAGAGAAGGTGGGTTCCAAAGAGAGGAGTCAAGGATAACTCATGTGGCTATTGAAATTGTAAGTTGAAATAAACATCTTGAAAATCAATTAGAAAATTGAATTGAAAGTAAAATGCTAAAATCAAGCAAAACTTGCCTTTGGAGGAGTGGGAAAATATTACAGATCATAATTAAGCTAAGTAGTGAGAGCTGGGGTGGAAAGATGGCCTTCAGGTTGCGAGGAGTTCAGTCCCCACTGACTCAGCAAACCTACTGAGGTTTGCTTGGGGTTAGGAGCCCTGCCATGCAAATGCAGCCTCCAGCCTCCTCTTCCACTTCCAGACATATCAGCAGCCTGAGTGCCTCCGTATAGAAAGTGTAGAGCCACCCTTTCCACTAAGCATTCTGTAAAATGCACAGTTTTTGCTACAAGCATGGTATTATTCATAATGGAGATCACTGATCCTGGCTTCTTGCTTAAACAAAAAGTAAGCAACTCTTTTGCTTTATAATCATTACCACAAACACAGAGCAATATCTACATGAATCACCTCCTGAAAGGAAGAACAACACAGAGTATCAATTATAAAGGGACAACATCACAGAGAAACACTCATAGCTTAGTTATGACAGACTGTTTCCAAAATAGTAGCTGAGGCAACCATCTTAAATAGGGGAATCTGCATGCACAGGCCTACTGCCTTTTCTGCCTTCTGTATGGCTGCTACTTCACCAATTGTTTCCAAGGCGTATGTATCAGGCCTTGGCTGGAGCAGCAGCACCACTCACTGCTGTCTTTGAGTTCCCTCTCCTTGCTTGGCAAAGGCCTGCAGCCTGGCTGCCGGCTTCAGCCACCTGTCACTGCTTTGGGCTTTGTTCCTGCACCTCTGGAACTGGTGGCAAAATCAGATCCAAGTCAGCATCATCACGGGGCCAGCAGAGCAGCCTGTTCCAGGTTTCATTTGATGACTCCTCCTGCAGCCACCCCAGCTATCTCCCTGACTTGTGCCCCGATCCAGCTTCTCTCCATGGACTGCCCGTCACAGGCTAGATCTGCCAGGGGGCTGGGACACGCAGGGCCTGGCTTCTACTATCAGGGGCCAGACAAGCTAGCGGGAGAGAGGGAAATGTGCACATATGCCACACGCTTTTAAAGGCATGCGGTTTTGTGTACTCTACTCTTCCAGAGAGGCCCTTCCACATGCCTGTGCCTGTGTGGACAGAAGGGTCCAATCAGAGATTCAGTGTGAGAATACAAAATATTTCTTCTTGGGGTCATAGAGAGCCTCTGTTGGGTCCATAGGAAACTCTCACACACTGGGATAGAACACCTTCCAGTCAGGTGATGCAGGTTGGTCTCTGTCACAACAACGTCAGTGTTGGAGAGTGGGGATGTTTGAGCTCTACTGAGGCCGTGGACTGTGCCCCAGATAGAGTAGTCAGTGCTGACTCCAGGCCAGGCCTTGAGATATGGTCTCATGGCCCCTTCCCAGCACGTAGGCCTTGCAAGACAGAACACTGTCAGCTTTCTGAAGAACAGAATGACCTTGTGGGTGGCATGGTCAATGGCATGACTCTGATGTAGCTTGGGAAAAACTGTTTTGTCTTAGGTTGCTTGTTCTGCAAAACCAGGATGTGGTTAATGTGCTTAAAGCTGGTCCTGCACAAAGGGTCGGGGCTGCTCTCTGGTCTCCAATTGGAGAATGGCAGAGCAGTCTCCAGACTGGCTAATAAAGGCTCCCTATATTTTAATTTGGTCTGGGCTCCAGTGGTCATTCACTCGCCTCTGATCCACAACAGTTAGCTGTAGTTTGGGAGAATTTTAAAATTGTTGGGGAAGCTAGACCCTAGAATCAAAAAAGTAATCTCCAGCAAACTAGGTGAATATAAGTGAGGGATAGAATACATGTCTTATTTCAATGTAAGCCTGCACAACACAGTCCCGACAAACCTGCTCATTTTATTTCTCATCCTCCCCTGCCAGATGGCACCAGAGTGATACCAACAGGAAGGACAAACAGAACTTCAAATGGGAGGTTCCAGTTCTTACATTTTTCTTCATCCACTGATCTCTCTACATCAAAGAAATTATATTTAAGACTCTGGTGAAACTTATTCACAAAGTGTTCCGTTCACACTTTTGTCCTATACGGGAGGAAAATGAGATCCCAAATAGCTGGTGTTACTTTTATTGTTGGAGGCATCTGAGTTCTGTCTGTGCAAAGAACATTCCACTAATTAGTCAGCCAGCCGGTGAGTTGGGGCTGCTTGGCTTTTAAGGGAATAGGCATTGTACAAAGTGTAACCATCTCATATAGTTGGGATCTCTGCTTTCAGTTGGCTCACACTGAATTCCTCTCTGTCATGATACAAAAAGTGCAGCCCTTCTGCGGTTCCAAGCAGCAGTGAGCATTTGAACACAGGCCTGTGTGGGGGAAAGAATACGTTCGGAGAGGTCTGGGTCAGCTGTAGGGCTGAGCAATGGGAGAACTGACTCTATGCTTATAGACAGATACCAAAGAGGAATCTGACTTTTTTGGCTTATTTGCACCAGTCATTTGGGCTCGTTGTCCTCAATCATTTTTAGCTTTTCCCTCTGTTCTCATGTGACTTTTCATAATCAGTGAACTGTAGCATGGGGCTTAAAATCAAACAGAGAGAGGTTCCAATTGAACTCTATTTGGTGTGGAATGGGAAAAGATTACAGATCATAGTCTCTCTAAGTCTCAGTTTCTGCATGTGTAAAATAGGAATAATAATCACATCTAAGGTTACCATGAGGATTAACTACAGTAATGGATAGTGAGTACCTGGCCCATTGCCTACTCCCGTGGTCGGCAAACTGCTGTTCTTGAGCCACATGTGGCTCTTTGGCCCCTTGAGTTTTTAGCGAAGGCTAGCTTAGGAGTACCCTAATTAAGTTAACAACAATGTACCTACCTATATAGTTTAAGTTTAAAAAATTTGGCTCTCAAGAGAAATTCCAATCGTTGTACTGTTGATATTTGGCTCTGTTGACTAATGAGTTTGCCGACCACTGGCCTAATCCATCATGTGTACTGAGGAGTTCATTTCCTTCCTTGGTTCTGACTTCACTGCTAATTGTTGTGAGCCTTGGTTTTTCTTATCTTTAAAGTGCGTAGAAGACCATAGTAACACCTGCTCACTGGGATATTCTGAGGTGTCTCTGGACAAATGTTCCTATAGGTGTGGGTGCTGGCTGCCACTTTGCAGCTGGCTCTGTGGGGTGAAAGAGTGTCAGACTTGCATCTGAAATGTTGGCAGGTGTGTTTCCTGGAGGTGGGGAAAGCCTGTGGACATACTCTTGTATGTGGGCATCCTGAATGCAAACAGTGAAATTGTTTTCCTTTGGAAAGTGTGATGGCTAATTCTATATGTCAACTTGATAAGGCCATAGACTTTTGGTCAAACATTATTCTAGGTGTTTCTGTTAGGATGTTTCTGGATGAGATTAATATTTTAATAAGTAGACTGATTAAAACAGATTACATCACCCAATGTGGTGGACACCACCTAATCGGTTGAAGGCATTGAGTTGAACAAAAAGACTGACTCTGCCAGGAGTTGGAGGGAACTCCCCTGACTAATTGCCTTCACACTGGGATATTGTTTTTTTCCTGCTTTTGGGTTTGAACTAAAACATGGACTCTACCTGGGTCTTGATCCTACTCACCTTCAGACTGGAACTTACACCATTGATCCTCCTGGGTCCAGTTTGCAGACATTGGGACCTGTCAGCTTCCATAACTGTGTGAGCCAATTTCTTAGAATAAATCCCCCCCATATACATATGTAAATACATGAATTGCATTGGTTCTGTTTCTCTGGAGAACCCTGACTAATACAGAAGGTCTCTCAGTTGTCATCATTCCTCTCTCACTGCTTCTGTCTTAATCCAGACTCTTCTCATTTCATATTCAAACAACAGCAGTAAAACTGATTTGTTTAGCCCTCTAATGAGTGTGCGGCACCAGCATGGCCAAGGGTGAAGCTGAGGGAGGCAGTGAAGGATTTAGAAAAGACAGACAGAGAGAATACAGCAGGGCTCGGGGGATCTCCCAGGCCTGGATGAGGACACAGAAAGACCCGGCCTGTAAGCTGAGGCTTTATTTTACCGTCAGAGACAAACAAGGTGGTGGTCACCATAGTTACAGTGTTCTTGTGAGTTTCACTTGTTTTGGCAGCACTTGCTACACCTCCCACAGCCCATTAGATATCCAGATAGGATCTAGGGAGTCATAAGGTCAAGTTTAATTATGCTGAGAGGGCTGTGCCCTCCAAGCTGGGACTTGTCTGTGGCTTTGCCACAGGTCCATCTGAGGCTTAACCCTATAGCAGCTCCCTACAGATGAGTCTTTCTAAAATTTTAATTACCTTTTGTCTTTTCTGATATTAAAAAAACCCAATGGTCCCATCACATCTACCTGCACATTTGATATGAAATAGGCAGGCTGGGGGAAGGAATTTCAATGACCACTGTTAGTTCTAATATTTGCTAGGAAATCCTAACAGTTTTTATAAGTGCTAACACCTTCAGGACTCAGTCAGAAAACTGAGAGGTTTACGCCATGGGGACTGTGGTAAGGGGGTGCCAACCCATGTCGGGTATTCCTCTAAAGTGCCTACAATCTGAATTAAGGAGACTGTCTGGTACCTGGAGCCAAATCTTAGAGTCAGGCTTGCAAACCTCCTCAAGACTTTCACTGCCTGCTCCTACTGCTGATTGAAGTCCAGGAAAGCCAGCAGGTGATCATTGGGGCTGAACAAGGCCTGCATGCCTCGCATCTGTGCATGGAGGGGTGTCCTTATACTGGCCCGCTCAGGCTGACAAAGAGAGGTGGCTTCCCGACCTTCGCTCCTAAATACAGAGAGCACAGAGTACTTACTACAATCAAATTGAACGTAAAGAAAACACCATGGGGGCTACTCAGGAAAAGTCAATGTACATAGTCTCTCTTTCCTTCTTCTGGTTTCTGTCTTGTAGTAAGATATGTCTGAAAAAACAACAAAGGAAGTGTTGCTTTCTTTGAGAGACCTCACTGCCCTACTAGAATGAATTTTCTCCAGTGGTTTCCAAATGTGGTTAGCAACCAAACTCTTTTTACAAATAAAATCTGCCACAGAATTTTAATGTATGACACAGGCAACATTCCAGAGCCATTTCTTAGACAATAGATTCCAGCAACTTCTAGTAGGATCATCCCAAGTGTGTGTGTGTGTGTGTGTGTGTGTGTGTGTGTGTGTATGTGTGTGTACGTGAGGCATATTGAGGTATACTTTGCATACAGTAAAACTCACCCTTTATAGATGTACAGGCCAGGTCTCTCCCAACTGCCCTTCCCTGTAGGCCAGGTCTCTCCCAACTGCTCTCCCCTGCAGGCCTGGTTCCCTCCCCCCTCCGAACTTCCCTTCCCTGCTGGCCTGATCACCCCTAAATGCCCCTATAGGCTTGATTGCCCCCAACTGCCTTCCATTGTAGGCCTAGTCCCTCCCAACTGCCCTCCCCTACTGGCCTGATCACCCACAACTGCCCTCCCTTGCAGGCCTTGTCCCTCCCAACTGCCCTCCCTTGAGGGCCATTTTGTGTCCACGTGGGGGCAGGATCTTTGACCATATGGGGGCAGCCATCTTGTGTGTTAGAGTGATGGTCAATTTTTATATTACTCTTTTATTAGATAGGATAGAGGCCTGGTGCATGGGTGGGGGACAGCTGGTTTGCCCTGAAGGGTGTCCTGGATCAGGGTGGATGTTCTCTTGGGGTGTGGGATGGCCTAAGCGATGGGCCTGTGGTTGTTCGCAGGCCAGCCATGCCCCCGGGCGACCCAAGTGGAGGTCCTGGTATCTGGGATTTATTTATCTTCTACAATTGAAAGTTTGTAGCCTGTTGGACAAAAAGCTTTTCCTAAAACATTAACTAAAAAATCTATTAGTAGTTCATCTCACTGTAAAATTGCCTAACATCCAAAGAACCTAAAGCAGTCATATTTGTGTGCAAAAATTAAAATTTAAAATTACCAAGACTGCAATATAAAAGTTCCAAAAGCCCCCATTAATCAAAAAAGGGGAGGGGGCAGTGGGGGTAATATCATGTAAGGAAAAAAATATCGAGTAAGTAAAATACATCTAGAAAATTCTTACTCCAGTAAAGTAAATTCCATTTGTAAAACCAACTGCAGGACACCCATGAAAAAACACACATGGTGTCAAAATAAGCCAAAGGAGAATCATTTAGGCAAAAATTAAAAAGAATCCCAAGTCTAGTTTGCAGAGAGGATCCCTTTGTTAACTTTTGGTCGAGAATGTGTTTGTGTGTTTTCAGAGAACAACTCCAAGACCATGTGGGTTCCTGCGACGGTGAGGAACTGACGGGTCTGTTCCAGTCACTAGGATGGTCCAGAGATGGGGGACACTAATGACACCTTGCCATGCTAGCAGTCGGCAGCTGTGCATGGCTGCAGGCCGCCCAGGACCAAACCAGAGAGGATGGATCTTGCATTGCCACAATGTGTCCACCATCTGGTTACCATTGCTGACATGTACACATAAAGAATTATTTGACACTGAAACTGGGACTCAGAACAGTTGGACATTGAAACTGAGACTCAAACATTTTTTGTTCTTATACATTTATTTCTTGTATGCAGAGGCAAGATATTTTTGAAGAAAAGAAACAGGGGAGAGTGATTGATATAGAGGCAGGGTGGCCTTGAACAAGCTGTCAAGCTACAGGGGGAAGGCTTGGGTGGATGGGAGGTGGATGCTGGGGGAGATCAACTGAAGGACTTGTATGCATGCATATGAGCATAACCAATGAATGAAAGACACTGGGGCGGGGAGGGGGGCAGGTGGGGACATGTGCTGGGGGATAGGGGATGCTGGGGGGAGGATAAGGGGGAGGGGGAAAGGAAAACGTGTACTACTATTAATAATAAGTTATACTGCAAAAAAATCAATAAAAATATATTTTTTTAAAAAAGGAAAAAAAAAAAGTTTGTAGCCTGAAGCAGAAGCCTGGGCCGGCCAGAGCTGCAGAAGCTTAGCTTCCTCCATTTGCGGGGGGGCAAGCCTAGCCTCCACTCTCTCCAGCTCCATGGCTGCCACCATTTCTGTTGGGATATATCTTCTATAATTAAAACTTTGTAGAATTGAGTGGAGTACTAGGCTGGCAAGGGCAGGCGGAAAGCCTGGCTTTCTCCTTTGCCAGGGAAACACAAGCCTCCATCCTGTTCTCAGTGACCACAGCCATCTTGGTTGGGTTTATTTGCATATTCTCTTCTGATTGGCTGGTGGGCATGGATTGTGGGTGTAGTGCAGGCATGGTCAATTTGCATATTACTCTTTTATTATATAGGGTGAGGTTATAAATCAAGTTTTAGATACAGATGCTTCTCATTTGACTCTAAACTTATGTTCCATGATTGAACCATATTACCTTTTGGATGCTATGAAATCAAGAAAAAAAACTTAAAAAAATTCTTTATTGATTAAAGTATTACATATGTCTCCACATCCCCCATTACCCCTTCCATCCCTACCTCCCCACTCATGCCCTCACCCCCCTGGTGTCTGTGTCCCTTGATTAGGCTTATATGCATGAATACAAGTCCTTTGGTTGATCTTTTCCCCTTACCCTACCCTTCCCTACCTTCCCTCTGAGGTTTGACAGTCAATGCTTCTCTGTCTCTGGATCTGTTTTTGTTCATCAGTTTATGTTGTTCATTGTATTCCATAAACGAGTGATTATATGATACTTATCTTTCTTGGACTGGATTATTTCACTTAGCATAAAGCTCTCAAGTTTTATCCATTATCTAGTTGGAAGCTGCCACCTTTTCCTTCTTTTTCTTCTTCTTCCTCTTCTAAAAGAATACCTTTCAGCATTTCATATAGTACTTGTATGGGGGTGATGAACTCCTTTAGCTTGTACTTATGTGTGATGCTCTTTATCTGACCTTCAATTCTGAATGATAGCCTTGCTGGATAAAGTAATCTTGGTTGTAAGTTCTTGCTATTCATCACTTTGAAAATTTCTTGCCACTCCTGTCTGGCCTGCATAGTTTCTGTTGAGAAATCAGCTGACAATCGTATAGGTGCTCCCTTGTATGTAATTAAGTGTTTTTCTCTTGCTGCTTTTAATATTCTCTCTTTGTCTTTTGCTTTTGGCATTTTAATTATGATGTATCTTGGTGTGGTCCTCTTTGAATTCCTATAGTTTGGGGTTCTGTTTGCTTCCTGGACTGGTAAGTCTATTTCTTTCACCAGGTGGGGAAGTTTTCAGTCATTATTTTTCCAAATAGGTTTTCAGTATCTTGCTCTCTCTCTTCTCCTGGAACCCCCATAATTCTGATGTTGGTATGCTTGAATTTGTCTCAGAGGCTTCTTACACTATCTTCAAATTTTTGGACTCTTTTTTCTTTTTGCTTTTCTGGCTGAGTGCTTTTGGCCTCTTGATATTTGAAAACTTTTACTTGATTCTTGCGTTCCTCTAGTCTGCTGTTGGGTCTCTGTAAAATATTTTTTATTTCACTCAGTGTATGTTTAATTTCTAGTTGGTCCTTTTTCATATCCTCGAGGATCTCGCTGAATTTCTCAGCCTTTTCAAGGAACCTCTTGAAAAACCTTATAACCGTGGTTTCAAACTCTATATCCAGTAGTTTGTTTTCCTCTATTTCTTTCATTTGTGATCTGTTTCTTTGTCTCTGCATTTTCACTGCTTCTCTGAGTTGGCAGAGTAGCTTTGTGTGCTAGGTGTCTTGGCCTCCCCTGTTACCTGAGGTGGACAGTCTTGGTGCACCCCTTTGTGGACTGTGTGTACAGCCTTGTTGCAGTTAAGTTTTGATTGTTTTTGGTATCACTGGGAGGAATTGACCTCCAGGCTAATTGGCTGTGAGGATCAGCTGTGTCTATGTTGGGAGCCAGCCTTATGCGACAAGACTTGCAAAATTGCAAAAGCCTCTGTGCTCAGCTTAGATGGGGGGGAGTTTCAGGGTGGAGCTGACATCCTTGGCTTCCGGTCAGCCCCACCCTATAAGATTCCTGAGTCTCAGTGTCCACAGTAAATTGCTGCAAGCACCTCTGAGAGAAAGGTCCTCTCGAGTTTCACCTGCTGCCAAACAGTCCAGTCTCTCCCCCAATGAATCCGGACTCCCAGATTTTTGCCCAGCACTGGGGTTCAGTGCAGTCGGAACTGAGTTTCAGAGCCATCCTGAGCTGTCTCCCTCCTGTCAGATTAAGCCAGCGGCACACTCAACATTCTGTCCTATCTGTGCACATTCACGCATGTGCCTCCAGACCTCTGCCTTTTGCTGTTCCCCTGAGATTCCGCCTTACAGTTCAGATCCCCCCAGCCCCTGTATGAGCCTGGATCCCCCGAGTTTTGGCCAGAACTGGGGTTCAGTATAGTCAGAACTGGGGTTCAGTGCAATCTGGAGCTTCTGTCTCCTTCCCGCTAGAGCATGCCAGCCAGGCACTCAGCCGCCCCATCCTCTCCGGGCCGTCCTCTCCGTGCACGCATGTCTCCATACCTCAGGCTTTGCAGCTCCTCTGATTCTCCATGTGCATTTCTCTTTTCTTCTAGTTGTAGAATTTCCAGTCACCCAGCTTTCCTGTGGATCTGGACGATGTCCATTTTGTCTTTTAGTTGTATTTTTTAAATTGTTGTGTAAGGCAGAAGTTTAGGTGTTTACCTATGCTGCCATCTTAATTTCTCCACCAATAAATCCAGTTTTAATCCTGACTTTTCCAGAAAGACAGCACCTCCTGGAGATGATGGCTTTCAGGTGGCTTCACTTAGTTTCTCACCACCCTGGAAGATATGGGACGGCGATTTGAAAAACAAACTCTTATAATTACTTGTGAATACACAGTTATATGTCATTGTGTTTTTTCCATTAAAATTATAATTTGCTAATATAAAAATTTAAATGTACTGCAATTTTATGATCCTGTTTTGATAATTCTTTAAAATAATAATAGCTAATTATTTATGACTTCTTGTTGTATGCTAGGTGCTTTGCAGGAAACTTCACAACAACTTGCTGAAGCAGGAACTATTATCCCATTTTACAACAGAGGAAACTGAGGCACAGGCATTTTAAGAATTATGCTCAGGTGATTAAGCCCAGAGTGGAGATTGGAGCCCAAGCAGTCTGGTTCTAGAGTTAACATGTTCAACCCCTAAATTTGCTGTCTCAGTTTCAAAATATTCCACACATAGAGAAGTTTCCTTGCATTTCCTAGAGAAAAAAAAGGAAGGAGAGGACAGGCATAGAAATGATGGCAGAAAGGATGGTCCAGGGTTACCTGTGTGGCTGGTGAAACATGAGTGCAGCAGCTGCTGGAGCAAAGGTGGATGAGTCATCCAGACCCTACCAAGCCCAGGCCTGTCTTCCTTGCAGTTACCCAGTCCTGGCCCTTTGCTATGCTCCTGCTCCCTTCACTTTCTCCCTCTTGTTCCAAGCTCCTTCCACAACATTTTGCCCCAAGATTCCTGCATGTGGAGGTCCTGAATCCTTTCTCCTGGCATCTCTCTGACTGAATTGCTCCCTACCCTCAGCTCCTGTCACTAGCCTTGGGCTTCTCAGTGAAGTCCATGCTGTTGTGCCATGGTTAGATGTTGGAACCTGCGGCCCAGGATTTCTGTTTTCTCAAGTTCCCATGAGTAGAGGGAGAGAAACCTGCCACAGGAGGAGGCAGGTGGCACAGGAAGCTCTATCTGCACTCTCAGGAACTTGTAGGAGAGAATGTAGGAGGGGAATCTGCATCCTGGGCTGTGTCCTGAGAACTTGCTCATGCAGCATTAGCTGACAATACTTCTGTGTGCATGTGCAGTGACATGGAGACAGTGTCCTTCACCAGAATGCCAGCAAGCCTGGTCCATGAAGACAGGCCTGATCACAGCTATTTGAGCCACAAAACTCCAAAGGCATGGAGGATGCAAGCTTTGGAATGGCCTACAAAATGTTGAGGCCTGAAAAAAATTTGATTAAGCAACAGAAAAGTAAAGCATAAAATAAATGTCTAATTAAATGTCTACAACCCATAACAGCATATTACCTAGTCAGCCACAAGTCAACTCACATAAATATGGAATATGGGTGATTTACATGTGATTTAATATGTTTGCAATGACCTTAAACTGGCACTGATGCAAAGAGGAACCTGGCACTGGGAATAGGGGGTGACATGTGTTGGAGGATTTGTATGGACAGGTCATAGGTGGGAACCGTAGGTCCTTAGAACAGCAGAGTGAGACAAGGGATACCTATCAAGGTGCCCACATGTTCCCCAAGCGAGCCCATCCTGCTGGTGCCACAAATCTTACATAAAATTTCAAAACTTACAATCTTGATGTAATTGAATTTATTGTGAAAAAAGTGGGGGGGGGGGCGGTGAGGGTGGAAGTTGCCTCTCTCAGCATCTCTGAGACTGAACCCAGCGCACCCATTCTCACCCGCGTGTCTAACACCTGACAGCAGCTCCGGTGGCCACTATCTGTTCCTTGAACAATGGCAAGAGCCTCCTAAAGTGTCTCCTTCTTCTGTTGAATCATTTCTCCACAGAAGAGGAACGATAGTCTTTAAAAATCTACGAAGCAGACCACTCAGAACCCCACTAAGAATAAGCGCCCATGTCTTTCTTTGGGTTTTGACAAAGCCTTTTGTGATCCGGCCCTGCTCATCTGCCGGCTGCTCATCCCTCATCACCAGCCCTTCTCTCCTGATTGCAACTGGCCCAGCCACACTCATCTTCCCTGCCTGGCCTCACAGCCTTGGTGGTTCCCTTTCCTGAAACTCCTCCCACACATCTGCATCCTTCCCTAGCAGCCTGTGCATACCTCTCCACCAAGCTAGCCATTCAGGTCAAAGGCAGTGGTCCCCTGTCAGGGAGGACTTCTTTTTCTGCCCCTTCCCCGGAAAAGGGAAAATTCACTGTCTGTCTGTCTTCTACATCACAGGACCTCACACTATGCTATTTCATTTTCTTCACACATCACCATCTGAAACTATCTTTTCACGCTCAGTATTCTTTTACTTTTGTTTGCTTGTTTGCCTACCTCCCACCTACAAGGATGTAATTTCCTCCAGGATAGGGAATTTTTTTTTTTTTTTTTGGTTTTCACTATTGTGTTGCTATTGCCCATAATAATACCTGGATGCAGTGGATGGTCGATAAATACTCATTGAAAGCATGAGAAATAAATAAATAAGTGAGCCTTAATTGACATGGCTCACAGGAGTGTGGATGTCATGGGGATCTCTGAGGTCGCTGGATTCTGGGTGAACTAACTTTAACTGTATCTCTAAGGGGTCCTCACATAACATCTGGTTTATGTATGTATTTGTTTATACCATACCTCATTGAAAAAGAATTTGCAGTCATTTTCAAAGCTACAGATAGTGCAATAATTTTTTTAAAGGAAATAGTGGATATGAAGAGGAAATAAGCATTGAAAAAAAAAGGTAAAATGAGGACAAGATTAGCAATTAAAATACATCTCACAAAGTCCTTTCTGCCTAACCATCAGTGGACTGCACATTTACCTTTGAACTTCATAATAGCCAGTGGCAGCTCATCTATACTGAAGTCCTTAAAAAAGAGAAAATTCTAAAATTTTTCTTATTGAATTTTTACCTGTTGGCCATGAATCATAACAACTATTCAATGTGTTTCCAATTAATTTTACTACTCTTAGTTATAGCACTAAATATGATTTACTGCTAATTCATATTTATTGAACATCTGTACTCACAGGGCTTGTACAATCCAACAGAGCCATGTGCCTTCCGTATGTGCCGCCCTAATAACCTGGCTGGATTCTGATGAGTTGAAACATTTATGAAGAGTACAGCTTGCAGGAAGGAGAGTTGACAAATCCCTGGGCTGATGTAGGGCTGGTGTAGTTTACTTCAATTAGTAGAAAATTTTTACTTGATTTTTATTTATAGGCTCCCAAACAATATTGAGGTTCATTTTCTTCAGACTGTCTTCTCAGCCCATTTTTCTAGAGTAAAGCTCTTCAATTACTTATTTCTAAAATGTATGTGTTTTTCACAATTTTACTCCTCTCTGGTCTCTCTTTGGAAACTTCATATGTTCTTCCTCTCTCTCTTTTCTCTTCACCCTCTCCTCCACCCCCACATTTTTAAAAGGTAGTACAGCAAGGTGTTAAAAGTCATGGGAAATTCCATAGGCCATGAAATATCAGCCAAGTTGCTTAATATTTTTGGTGCCTCAGTTGTCTGTTTGCAAAATTCGGGGTGATAACTACATCTACCTCCCAGAGTGGTTGTGAGCGTTAAATGTATTATATATGTCAAGTGCCTAACAGAGACTGGCACATTTCAAGTACCATGTGAACTTTAGCTATTATTATGTATGTAATACATAATATACTGAAGTCCTTAAAAAAGAGAAAATTCTAAAATTTTTCTTATTAAAGTTTTACATGCCATTCCCCTTTAAAATGAACTCATCCCCTTCCCCAGGCACCTCAGTAGAAATATTTATTCCTGTTGTTTTATATCTCCATTTCTCTGAACATTACTAGAATTCCTTTCCCCTCTTCTTTGGTTTTCCCTAGCAGCCTGTGTGTGCCTCTCTATCATAACACTTAGAATACTGTGAGGTATTGTCTGCTTGCTAGTCTGTCTCCACAAGACTATCAGGATAAGGGCAGGAACTCACCCATTTGTGTCATCAGTGTCTACCACATTGTTTGCTACATAATGGTTGCTCAGTTCAAGATTGGTTGAACTAAGATGAGTGCAGAACTGATCCCATGGGAGAATCCAACCAACAAAATGACAACATTACATTTCTTATATATTTTACTAAAGGCCTACTGCACGAAAATTTATGCACTTGGTGTGTGTGTGTGAGGGGGCAGCCTGAGCCCGCTTGCAGACCAGAAGCCCTCAGGAAATGTCCAACTGATGGCTTAGCGGGGACTGGGCCTAAGCTGCAGTCTGGCCTCCCTCTGTGAGACGTGACCCGTGGTCGATTAGGGGATGGCGCCAGCTGGTGAGTGGCTGGCCCCTCCACCCGATCACCCCTTACCACTGCTGGTCACTGCTGCCGCTGGATAGCTGTCTCCTCCCTCTGCCCACTGGCACCAGCCTTGGCTGGTCTGGTGCTGTCTGCTTCCCTCCCCCCACACACACACCGCTGAGTAGTTCTGCCATTTGATCCATTTGCATATTAGACGTTTATTATATAGGATACATAAGGACTCCTTTATCATGCTTGCTTTTCTCCTGGGACTAAAAGAAATGCCTTATTTTTATTCTTTATTATTTAAGAATTTAATTCATTTTTATAGAGGACAAAGCCCATTTCCCTTGCAAAATACTTTTCAGGAACGTGGCATGAAGTGTTAGACAGTATTCTTTGCTGTGCACTGAATTTCAGCTCCACTTTTGTGCCTCCTTGCTCTGAGATCTAGAGTAAATCAATTTATCTTCCTGGACCTTGGTGTCTGAATGTGTAAAATGAGTATTTCAACGCTTGTCTTTTTTTCTAATTTCTTGTGAATATCCAATGTAATGGTACATGTGAATGTGCACACCATCCCATGCAGATGTGAGATCGTATGTTATTTAGATAGAACTCTTGTTTAGATTTAAGCACTTATCCAAATAAAAGGTGAAAAACTGGCTGCAAGGTTTACTGGAGACAATATTCCTTTTGAATCAGATTCAACTGTAACGCAATTTGCCCATATGAATTTTTGGCTATGCCATTTCATTAGATGTTAAGAGATGTTCCAATAGAGTTAACATTAAGTGGCACTATTCTGGGGGACAGGGTGTTAGTGCATCCCAGAGAGCCATAGTATCTCTGCAGGGTAGGTTGAATTTTTCTTGTGCAGAAGATGAGTATGTAATTTCACCAAAGGAATGTGGAGGCAGGGCTGGAGAGTCTGGGCAAAGGCCAGTGTGCACACCCCAAACACAGGGCTATGTGAATTATGACTATTTTTACATAGCAACTAAACCATGAAAAGTTACACAATGATTTGTTGTCTAGAAGATGTCCACATGCCAGTCCTTTAATTTTTCTTTGCTTCTTTCTAATTTTACTCTGATAATAACAGATGAAACCGCAGCACTTTAATCAGAAACCAGTGTATGCCTGTGAATAACTAACAGACTGCATACAGGTTTCCAGGGAAGGTTCAAAGCCACAAATTGGTTGACTTTTGTGTATAAATTGCCAGTGTGCCTTTCTATTCCAGGGGGAGCCATCTGAAGGGAACATTACAGCTGTGATGAAAAACAGTCCCCCTAAAGAAGCTGGAGCGAGGCACACATTTCATCTTGCCAAGTGGAGCACCGTGCCTGTTGCCAAATGTGCCAGGTCTCCCACAATTAAATAAATATATAAATATGTCACTTGGCTTTGTTCCCAAGTTCTAGGTGCTATAGAAACCAAGCACTTTATTTTTTTAGTTTTTAAAAAATATATTGTATTGATTTTTTACAGAGCGGAAGGGAGAGAGATAGAAAGTCAGAAACATCGATGAGAAACATCGATCAGCTGCTTCTTGCATGCCCCCTACTGGGGATGTGCCCACAGCCAAGGTACATGCCCTTGACCGGAATCGAACCTGGGACCTTTCAGTCCGTAGTCCGACGCTCTATCCACTGAGCCAAACAGGTTTCGACCCAAGCACTTTATTAATATTAATAATGCTATAGTTATAATCGATTCAAAACCAAGGAATGGTTCTTTGTTCTCAGATAGTGCCTTTGATCAAATTTCCTGTTGTTTGTTACCTAAGTATTATTTATAACATCTTTTAACTCCTTGTTTACCACTACAACAAATGACAGTATTCTTTCTAATATAAATTACCTCTATGAAATTAACATTTTAATTAATGAATCTCTAATAACAACATCTACCTTACAGATAATAAGAATTAAAATTTATTATGTGACAGGTACTTTTCTAATTAAGATTTTATCATTTTACACCCCATAGGTTGAGAACCGCTAGCGGGGTCGCCTAAGACTATCGGAAAACACAGATATTTACATTATACTCATAACAGTAGCAAAATTACAGTTATGATGTAGCAATGAAAATAACTTTATGGTTGGGGGTCACCACAACATGATGAACTGTATTAAAGGATCACATTAGAAAAGTTGAGAACCACTGGTTTATGGAATCAAATCCCAAATTCTCATGTCAAAGTCCTCATCAGACGATGTGGCTTCATCTCATGTGTTCATTCTTATTTTCCACAACTCATCATCGACATTTATCTTGACTTTCAGTCTAGAGCAACTCCTCTGTCCTTCAGATGTCCATGGCTTTTCCCTGGGCCCGCACCTCTGACTATGCAGTCCTGCACTGTGGCATGCTCACCCCAATATGTGAAGAAGCTTCAAGACCCATTTCTTTCTTGAAGACAACTATTCTAGGCCACTCCTACTTTGTTTTCCCCTGACTTCCTTTCCATTCCACATATAGTTATTAACAGTTGAGCTATCAATTATTCCTTATTATTAACAGGGGAAGTTTGGCGCATCAGATATATTGCCAGCTCTTTAAGAACAGTTTTCACTTTATGTTTTCTCTTTGCATTCTAGAATGCACAGCACAGTGCTGAAGAAATATTAGGTATCCCGTATGTACTCATTGGGGAATGAATATTGGAATTAGTCAAGCTTGGATTTTCATATCTTGGATTTCTACTTTGTAATAAACTCATTAACTTTATAATTTTATTTAAATAGCATTCTAAAGCAGTGATTTTAAGACCTTATCATCTCATAGCACACTCATTACTAAAATTCTGCAGCACATTAAAGTGTATTTTTTGCCGATCTGACAAAAAAAGATACAATTTTTACTCATTCACACTGGACGACTATTGTGTTGAGTGTTATGATATTTTTATTTGACAATCTAACAGAAAAGAAGTCAGTGATTACATGTTTTAAAAATTCTTGTGATACACCAGTTGAAAATCACTGTTCTAAAACAATATTAATGTATAAGAGTAAGTGTTGAGTTACATGACAAGGGACATCTGTACAATGGGATACTATGCAGCCATTCAAATAGTGTACTTAAAGAAATATTATGGTGTCAAATGCTTTGCAATATGTTGGTAAGTTTTTAAAATGTTATAAAATTATAGTATATAATTTGGGAGTAAAAAGTTTGGCATTAACAGCTTATTAAAAAGTACAAACCATGAAAGCAAAGACTGATAAGTTGGACTTTATAAATAGCTTCTATTCATCTAAAGATACCTTTAACAGAGTAAAAAGACAAGCCTGTTAGAGAACTCAAACTAGAATACAAAAAATAATAATTCTTTGTAAAAAACTCACCACCATTTTAAAAAATGAGCAAAAAACCTGAACAGACAAAAAGAAGCTTTCCAAATGGGGGAAAAAAGCAAACAAACAAACAAATAAAAAGGTACCCAACATCATTTATTATTAAACAAATGCAAATAAAAACCATAAAGAGGTACCAGTGTACACGCACCAGATAGCTAATTTTTATAAACTGCTAATATCATGTGTTGCCAAGGATATGAAGCAACCAGAACACTCAAACATTACTAAAAGGAATGTAAATTGGAACCATAATTCTGGAAATTTCTTTTTACCTTCTTTTTTTTTTTTTCTGGAAAATTTCCAGAGATCTCTGACATCTTGTAATCGGGCCACAGATGTTGGCCTTGGACTTGCCCCTTTTTCTGGAGCTTCTCACTGATGCCTCAAAATGGATCCCTTGTTTCTTTGATTCAATGACTTTGATTATTTCTTAGTTCACTTCCTATCTTTGCTGGTGTAAATATTCTTCAATATTTTCCTAAGAAATGGTGGATAAGAGTTAAACGTTTGAGGCCTCTTAGAATTTTGATGGCATTTCTCCATTGTCTCCTACTTCTGATATTGCTGTTGATAAAGCGGGGCCATTTTGATTCTTGTTCCAGTGAACGTATCCTTGAAAGAAATGACTACCAGAAACTTTAAGATATTTTCTTAGCCCCAGTGTTCTAATGATTAGCCTTAGTTTGGGTCTCTCTTACCCCACCGGCCCCTTTCTCACTATGATTGACTTCCTGGAGCCCATTCCTTCCTGTCTAAAACTCACATGGTTCAGATCTGGAAAATATTTGCATAACTTCCTCCTTTTTCTACCTTGTGCCCTTTGTTTGCTCTTCTGGATTAGAGGGTAGCTGTTGAACCTCCTGGGTAATTTATCTTTTCTTCTTTAATTTTTAAATCTGTGTGCTTCTTTTTGTTCTACTTGTAGTAGATTTCCCTAACCTTTATCATGTCACTCTTACTAACATTTTCATTAAACATTTTTTAATCCTCACTTGAGTATATGTTTTTATTAAGTTTTAGAGAGAGATGAAAAGGGAGAAAAAACTGTGAGAGAAACATCAATCAGTTGCCTCCAGTATGTACCCCAAGCAGGACTGAACCCACAACTCAGGTATGTGGCCTGACCAAAATTGAACCCATAACCTTTCTGTGTATGGGATGATATTCCAACCACCTGAGCCACCAGGCCAAAGCACTAAAAATTCCATTTTGGCTTTTATATTTTTAATTTATCAGTTTTTTTTCTCGCTATTGGATTGTATCCTTTTTTCAGGTTTGATTTTTTTAATGGATGCAATAGCCATTTCTCTTGGAAGTTATGAATGTTTCAATATTTTCTATTGCTTTCTTCATTATCTCTCATTTATCTATGTTTCTTTAGTCTGTTTACAGCTATTCACTACTTTTTAAAAGTTTGCTTTACATCACTTTGCTTTAATGAAACACATTAATACAGTTAACACTCAAACAACATGGATTTGAACTGTGTGGATTTTTCTAATAGATGCAGTTGGCCCTTGGTACATCCGTGGGTTTTGCATCTGTGAATTCAATCAACTGCAGATAGAAAACAGTATTTTTGAATTCACAACTGCAGATTCCCAACTGGGGCTCCCAGATGCATATCAAAAATACTGTTTCAGGGACATCTGTAATACTTTCAACAATGAAGGTAATTAAAAGAAATACTGCTTCAATTTGAGGTTGACTGAATCCATGGATGAGAAGAGCCCAGTGTAGGGTCAAAAGTTACATGCGGATTTTTGACTGCATGTAGGGTTGGTGCCTCTAACCCCCATATTGTTCAAGGATCAACTGTATTTGTTTTTGTTAATTGAACAAAATCCTAAGAAGATTTTTGCAAAACAAACAGCAAAAAGCAAAATCAGCATGCAGTGTCTGTTTTGTAGCAAACTGCAATATAGGCAGCACCTGGTAAGTGAAACTGCATTGTGATACACTATTTCTCCATCACACAGGCTGTGTATTTATCATGCCAACAGGCAAATGGAAGTGTCTTGGGAAATCAAGGCAGAGTCACCTGGTCCATGTAGCACACTGGCCCTCACTCTAGCCTGCACAGTAGGATCACTGAGGGAGCTTTTAAGCAGATACTCAAAAGTGGAATTTCTATACAAATGAATGGTAATTGCTTCTTCACTTTACTCCATTTTGGCTTACAAAAGCTATCTAAAGTATGGCTTTCAAACATTTCCATCAGGCACCAATAAGTGGGGGAAATCTGTATTTAATTTTGGGTCACTTTTATATTGGATCATTTTCTCAGTGTTGGTGATATTTGGCCTCTGTTTATATTTAGAGGGAGGAATTAAAGTGTGTGAAAACTGGGTCTATGAGCGATGTGTGTCATCTGTTGGGCTTCTCTGTAAAAGAAACATGGCACATTTCAATGAAAACAATATCCTGAAATGATTTCCAAGGAAAAGAGCAAGCCATTCAATATGAAAGATTCATGAATAATGAAAATTTTTGTTCATGAAAAAAATGATTAGGAAAGGGAGGTGGGGAAAGGTAGAAGGAAAAAGGGGGATAAATGGTGATGTAAAGAAACTTGACTTTGAGTTGTGAGCATACAATACAGTGTAAGATGATGTGCTGCAGAATTGTACACCTGAACTCTGTATAATTTTATTAACCAATGTCACCCCAATAAAATTTAAAAAAATAAAGATTCGGTAGATGCAGAAGACAATGATTACATTATAGAATCTAGTTTAACTGTACATTTCAGTAACAGATCCTCAGTAAAGCTCTGCAGTTTGTAACAAAGTACAATAGCTCTCTTGGTTCTGAACAGATAAACAGAGCTTTCAAACTAATTGTTGAAAAAATGAATCTGACAAAATATTTAAAACTTATTGGTGCCTGATGAAAAATTTTGAAAACCACACTTTAGAGACAATTCATTACACTGTATACTTCCTCAGGGTTGACTTTTCTTTCTTGTTTTAACCATCTTACAAAAATTCACATTTAAAAGCACCTTGGCTGCTTGAGAGTTCTGTGGGTGGTTGGATTTTTTTTTTTTTTACTCCTGGTTTCATTTCACCAGTAGTTAACTGCAGTAAACCAATAAAAAGCAAATGGCAAAATACTCCTCAAGGCTGTTTTTCCAGTCTTGTTAGCAGAAAGTCTTCAAAATAGAATATTCTTAAAAGTTTTCCAAGAGATAATGAATTCACAGAGATGCTTAAGGGAAATGAAACTAGTAAGTGACATCAAAACCTCATTAGTCAACTTTCACATACTTGCCATTAAATCATTTTGTCATAATGGTCTCATTAATTCATCATTCTTGTTTTTCTACCTTATTCTCCTATCATTACTTATTGGTGACCCCAATACATAAAAGTACCTTTGATCTTTGTTGTTTGGTAGTTCTCTGATTTATTTGGGGAAAAGAAATAGAGTCACAAATGGTGACTGCATGGCTTCACACAGCTGCTTGGAGGACAGCTCATCGGTTAATGACTGTCTCACTTTAAAGGGAATTACTTGCCTGGTTTTTTCTGCCCAATGACGTAGTGGCAGAAAATATTCACTTGCCTAAAGATTATTCCTTATATCTTAAATCAGAAAGGAGCTGAAGGTTTCAATTTAACTTGTAAGATATAATTTGAAATATTAAAATGTTGAAAGTACAGCCGGTAAGCAAATGGAAGTGTCTTGGGAAGTCAAGACAAAGTCACCTGGTTTGCATAGTGCAGTGGCCCTCACTCTAAGATGCACATTAGGATCACAGGGGGAGCTTTTAAGCAATACTCAAAGGTGGTATTTCTATAGCAATGGAAACAGAGTCTCTGGGAGTAGAGCCTGAGAACCTGCGCATTTAAAGTTCCCTGAGTGATTCTGGAACACTGTGAGGATTGAAAACAAGATGTATTACGCTCCCTCTGTCTTCCCAACTCTGGGTCAGACACACCAGGTAGAAGGTGCAAAGACATAGAGGCCATAGCTCTCAAGAGATTTTCTAATCTATGTGAGAGATATGGTAAGTACAAGTAAAGATAACTGAGAGCAGCACAAGGCAAAGTATAATCAGGTGGACACTGTGCCTATAGAGCAAGCATGTCAGACTCAAAGGCTAACACAGGCTGCAAAAGACCAAAAACTTCAAATTTCATAGAAATGTAGATCTATTTTGATAGAGACATGCTAACTACAAAGGCCTAAAATAAATGATTAATCATTAACATAAAATAATAGAACATTTTAGTAAAAATTCATATTTTTTCTTGAACATTAACTTACTAGACACAAATTAACAAATGTAATGCAAATAAACCTATTCTTCTTGTTCCCCAAAAGCAAAATAGTTCCTGTTACACACACCAAATAAGTCAGTCCAAGATCATGACTTGTCAATTGGCTGCTAAAATATTCGCTGCTAGTATTAGTGGAGAGAAATGGTGTGCCTGCATGTAAGGCGCGTAAGGGAAATGGATGAAACATGATTACAGTAATTAGCAAACATTATAGTCCATATTAATATACTAGAGGCCCAGTACATGAAATTTGTGCATGGGGGGCAGAGAGTGTCCTCAGCCCAGCCTGAACCCTCTCCAATCTGAAACCCCTCCAGAGATGTCTGAATGCCTGTTTAGGCCCGATCCCAGTAGGATCAGGCTTAAACGGGCAGTTGGACATCATTCTCACAATTCAGGACTTCTGGCTCCAAACTGCTCAACTGCCTGCCTCCCTGATTGCCCCTAAACGCTTCTGCCTGCCAGCCTGATCACCCCCTAACCAATACTCTGCCAGCCTAATTGATGTATAACTGCTCCCCTGCCAGCCTGTTTGCCCCCAACTTCCCTCCTCTGCCAGCCTGGTCACCCCTAACTGCCCTCCCCTACAGGCTTGGTCACCCCCAATTGCCCTCCCTTGCAGGCCTGGTTCCTCCTAACTGCCCTCCCTTGCTGGCCTGATGGCCCACAACTGTCCTCCCTTGCAAGCCTGGAACCTCCCAATGGCTCTCCCCTGCTGGCCATCTTGTGGTGGCCATCTTGTGTCCACATGGGGGCAGGATCTTTGACCACATGGGGGCAGCCCTCTTGTGTGTTGGAGTGATGGTCAATCTGCATATTACTCTTTTATTAGATAGGATAGAGGCCTGGTGCATGGGTGGGGGCCAGATGATTTGCCCTGAAGAGTGTCCTGGATCAGGGTGGGGGTTCCTTTGGGGCATGAGGCAGCCTGGGCAGGGGGCCTGTGGTAGTTTGCAGACTGGTCACATCCCCCAGAGACCCAAGCAGAGGCCCTGGGATTTGGGATTAATTTATGTTCTACAATTGAAACTTTGTAGCCTGGAGTGGAACCAAGCCTTCTGCTGGCTCCATTACTGTGACATAATTGAAACAGTGTAGCCTGGAGTGGAGGCCTAGGCTGGCCAGAGCTGCAGAAGCTTGACTTCCTCCATTTCCTGGGCAACCCTAGCCTCCTCCTCTCTCCAACTCCGTGGCTGCCGCCATTTCTGTTGGGATTATATATCTTCTATAATTGAAACTGTAACAGTGAGTGGAGGCCTAGGTGGGGAATGGCAGGTGGAAAGCTTGACTTCCTCCATTGCTGGGGAAACCCAAGCCTCCCTCCTGCTCTCAGTGGCTGTGGCCATCTTGGTTGGGGTTTATTTGCATAATTTGCTCCTGATTGGCTGGTGGGCATGACTGTGGGCATGGCTTGATTGGAGATACGGTCAATTTGCATATTCCTCTTTTATTAGATAGGATAATAGAATATTGTAAAAATTAAGCTAAGAAATTTTTGTTAAAATGTTTCTTACATACTGTTATGTTGGGTGGGCTCCAAAAATATTCCTTGTGGGCCGCAGTGGCCTGCAGGCTGCAAATTTGACATGCTTGCTATAGAGATTCTGGGAAGAGAAGAGCATTGTAGGTGGATATGGTGTTGAGTTAGGGCTTTGTGAGGAGTATGCAGAGGGAATTCACTGCAGGTGAGACAAAAAGCAAAGCAAAGAGCATATTTGAAGTGTGGGAATAGTGAGCAGACTGTCCTGTGGCTACAGCCAAGGGTTGTTTCCTCTTTGCCCATTACTACTTTCTGCGAGACACTGGATGTTAATCTTCTCTATAACCTCTCAGTGCAGCATCATTACCGATGAAGAAACTGGGCAACAGAGATTTAAGGAACTAACTCAGTGTCTAGTCCCCTTCTCTGTCTAAGAATCCAGGCTACACATCTAGGTGAGCTAGTCCTGAGGGACCAAGGACAAAGGTGTTCTGACATTGGTGACAAGGGTCTGCAGGTTCAAGGAGGAGAAGTAGGAGGAAAGTGACCTCTACTGGGAGAGGACCTGAGACGTTGGTCAAGAGCCCAGGGGAAGGTGAAGAGGCTCAGAAGTTAGGGCCACTAGAATGAGGGCTGGTCAGGAGTTAGCCTGATGCAACCCTGGAGACAGTCCCCTGCCTAC
Source organism: Antrozous pallidus (assembly GCA_027563665.1). Taxonomy (NCBI): domain Eukaryota; kingdom Metazoa; phylum Chordata; class Mammalia; order Chiroptera; family Vespertilionidae; genus Antrozous; species Antrozous pallidus. The sequence continues at coordinate 117,003,587 of CM050514.1, forward strand.
AGCCAGGCATTTTTGTGCCCTGAAAGGAGGCTTGGGTGTGAAGCAGGAAGCTCTGAACCGGCCCTCTGGATGCCACAAATATTTTGTAACCTAAAAAAAAAATTAGCATGCAAAAGTTAGCCATACAAATTATCATGGAAAATAGTGTACAGTATTATTTTTAAGCAACGCGTACCTCAGTTGGCCTCAGCTCGTTCCTGACCCCAGAGCTATAAGGAGACATTTGGTGCTCAGCAAACAGCAGGAGGTGTTCTCCAGGTCAGCTTAGAACTCATGGGGTAGTCCACAGATGGGCATCGATGACAGTGGCACCATCTGGCAGCCTTCCACTTTAAACCATTAGTCTTGCTAAGTAGAGGTTACACTTTCAAAACCATTATTTACAACGAATATGTCCTCTGAATCTCAGTGCCTTAGATCCAAGCCCTTTCTTATGCTTGACCACACTCTTATTCCAGCCAGTAGGGGTGTGGCTTGGGCATGGGTTAAGGGTCTCGAGCACATACATTGGAATGAAAACAGCTAAGAGTTTAATGGTTTGCTTCTTAGGCTCCTGAAAGAATGTAATCATGATATCAAGAGGACATGTACAAATCCTTTGTGTAATGTGATGAGTCCCTTTAAAGAATCTAGGAGGGACGGGAGGCTCATGGAATCAAAGCAAGCAAATGGCATCGATGTGATGTGAATTTAGTGTGTGTGACCCCAAAGCTGGAAATTACTTTCCACCACATTATACACTGGCTACCCAGATACCATGTGCACTGCAAACACCAGCTCTGATCTTCGTCCTGCAGAAGGTTTCACCTCAGCTGCACTGGCAGAAATACAAGAAGATAACTAATGATTCCTTGTTGGCATTTGATTAGAGCCAGACAAGAGGAGGGGACCTTAGGTCCTGAAATAGATCTTTGGTGATTCTCTTTGGAGTTTACTGATCTAGACTATTCAAGATTGAGTATTTACTTGTATAATTCATTTTTAGCATATGCATTTTATATAGGTATTACAGGTAGGTAATGGCAACATCATTTATATGATACAAAAGTATATACAGTGAATAGTAAGTTTCTCTCCTTTCTCAGTCAGGATCATGGCAGAAAATAAAAATCACCTCCAGAAGGTTCAAATTCAGAGATATTAATAAAGGGACCACTTATAGAACACCAGGCAGGGTCAAGAGGACAAACAAGAGATGTGGAGTCCCCAGAGACTAGCAACAGCTGAAGAGGGAAATAATGTTAGGGAAGTCCAGTGGGAGTGGGGGCTAGCTGAGGACAGATGTAGCAGTTCCGGACACGACACCAAGGTGGGGAGAGAGCAAGGGAGAAATCTGTCTTTCTTTCTTCTCATCCTCAGATCTCCTGCTAGTGCTTCCCATTGCCCAAACCCAAGAGGAAGTGAGCCATAAAAGGAAATGGGGTGTTGGAGACTATGGAGGACAGATGCTTTCCAGGAAGCAGAGAAAGGAAAATGATCTGGGGTGGTATTGGGGTTGGAGAGGGACCCAGAAAACAATTAACATAGCACCCATGGGCCTCAGTTCCCTGAAGCAACAATTGTTAGCCTTTTCTTTATAACCATCCTGAAAAAGACTCTGTATACACAAACTGCGAGCATATGCGAACCCATTTTCTACAGGAAGAGTAGTGGACTCTTCCCCTGCATCCCCCTCCTTTTCTTTTTGGTCACTCAACAGTATATCTTAGATTTGGGATTCTTCTAGCATCCATGTAACAACCTTATGGTTGGAAACCAGAAGTTCTAAAAGTGTGATCCCCAGAGGGGCAACACAGCATCACTGGAAACTTAGAAATTAAGTTAGCAACTCTGGGAATAAGGCCCAGCACTTTGTGTCTCTTCAAGCTTTCTGTATCATTCTGCTGTGCACTAAAGTTTGAGAACCACTGTTCTGGACTTTCTGAACGAGGCTGGGGCCTCACCCGATCAAGGCTGCTGGCTGCTTATATATCAGTGTCCCTGAGGAATCCAGAGATCACATTGGCAGGCTTTCATGGCCGTGTCTGTCCACTATAACTACTGTAAGGGGGGGGGAGCAGTAAATATTGATTCAATATCTGACATCAGCTCTCAGTGCAAACCAGACCCTGAAACAGAGTGGAAATGAGAGTTCACTTTTTTCCTCCTGACACATCCCTTTTTCTCTCTGTCTTTTTGTATATTTAGTTCTTTGAATGCAGACACTGTATTTTAATATGTTTGGTTGAGTATGTGATGCAATACAAGCAAAATATAATGCTGAAGAGGCACAACCCCACATGCTTAGGGTTGGCATCTGTTTGGAACCCACAGCTATGAGACTCGCTACCACCCCAGCTCTGAGGGCACTAACTCCCTCAGGAGGGCCTGCCAGGCATTGCTCTGCCATTGTTTAATGTGGCTCAAACACTTGCAGCATATAAGGCAATGGCCTAACAGAAGATGGACTCCTTGTCCTTTGAAAGCTTGCAAAACAACCATTAGGCATGGAAGGCACTGATGAAAGGCTTTGTGACTTTAAGACCCTCTATGTACCTTGGTTTCCCGACCTGTGAAAAGGCAGCTCAGAGCAGCTGACTTCAGGGGAACATCATTCAAGCAGCACATGGTGTGAGTAGCGCCACCTGGTGGGTAAAGGTCAAAGGAATGATTAAATTTGAGACTCTTCTAGTGCCTGATATTGGGCTGAATAATTCTGCTGTGTGGCTATACTAGTAAATGCACTTTGAGTCAGACAGTGTGAGGTTGAGTCCAGGTCTTCTTTCTTATTTAAAATTGTGTGACTCAGGCAAGCTTATTCATGTAGGTACCACTTTGACATATCACATAGAATAGTGGCTGGCACATAATATTTATGACATACAAAAAACAATTGTTGAAATAATAAACATTTATGAGTCTCAGTTTTTTACTCTGTATAAGGGAAAAAATATAATTCATCCCAAAGGGATAAATTAAGATTAACTGAGATTTAAAAATTTTAATGATTATTTTAAAATGCCCGGCATAATGGAAGGAACTCATTATGTGCAACTACAGTAAACATATACCATCCTATATAATAAAAGAGAAACATGCAAATTTGACAGTACCTTTGTTCCTGATTGGCTATGTTACCAGCCAATCAGGAGCGGGGGTGGGGCCAAGTGGCACAAGCACCTGGGTGGTGGTGGCGAGCATTTAGACCTTGGGCACTGTGCGGGGAAGCAGTGGCAGCAGCAGCAGTGGTGGTGGTGGGGGCAGGGAGCACCTGGCCCCCGGGTGCTGTGAGCTGAAGTGGCGGTGAGTGCCCAGCCTCTGGGGCTGGGTGGTTGCAGGCAGCCGGGGCTGAGCTGAGCAGGGCAATGGCTGCGTGCCCAAGGCCTAAAGCCTTGCCAAAGGTCTTAGGCCTTGGGCAGGCTGGGGGTGAGCCATCAGTTGGACATCCCATGAGGGCTCCCAGTATGTGAGAGAGGGCAGGTTGGGTTGAGGAACCACCCACCTCCAGTGCACGAATTTCAGCCACCAGGCCCCTAGTGGGATTATAATGTCTTAAGACCAAGGGTAGCAGGTCCTGAGTCAGACTCAGGGTGTGGAGTCAGGTTAGGAGCAGAACTGTAGTAGATTAAAATTAAATTTATATCTCTATATGGGACTATAAAAGCAAGGAAGAGAGGGAGAAATATTTGTGACAGGGGGTGCATGGGCCTGGCTACATATTAGATTCACCTGGGGAACTTTAAAAAATGTATAACCAGGTCAAATCTCCAGGACCTGAATGTTTTTAAAAACCATTGATCCTAAGGTATAATTAGGAGTGAGAACTCTGATTTATGGACTTATTCATCATGCCAAGCATTGTGTTAGAAAAATATCATCTCCTTTAATCCTCACAACAGCTCTACATATTATATATTTTATTCCTATTTAAGAGTTGAGGAAATCAAGGGCCAGAAGGTAAAGAAACGCCTCTAAGGCCACAAACCTTTCTTCTGGAAACCTGACCTAGGACCACCTGACTTTGAAGTCAGTGCTCTTTTCACTGCTTCCTACCACATCCCTGAAGGATCTTGGAAGAGGAGCAGTGGAAGAGGACATTGTGCCAGGGGAAGGAGAAAGAGAGGGTTCTGGGCAGCAGCATTACTAGACAATGTGGCGAAATCCAGAGCTCCCTACGTTGTTTCCAACAAGTCTCGCTGTGCGCGAGATGGGCTCACCGGCCTGTTTGTGCGGGTAGGCCCAGCAGGGCATGACAGTGTGTGTCTGTGCTTCCTCACCACAGCGAGTCATTTACAGCAGACAAGCTGAGGGTCGTTTTCCTTTCAAAATAAGTTGATATTTTCTGGTAAAATGGCAAGGAAATTCTTGCAAGTGTCAGAAATGGAGCTTCTAAGTGTATTTCTAGCTAAGAAAAATTGGCAGTAATTAACAGCTTCCAATGTGAACCACGTCCAAAATATTTGCAGAATGTCAGAATTTGCACCCAAAGCACAGTGGCCCTCTGAACATTTGTAACAGTGACATGGACTCAGCTCTCCTCCGGTCTAGAATCTAAATTTTCACTCACGAACACCGCCATTCTGTAACCAGCTGTAAAAGTTGAAATCCAAAGTTTGGATGGAGACAAATTCAATGTTTTTGTTGGCCTAAGAAGGAATTATACCTCTCCCTCTTAAACCTGCCTTCAGAAGCAATTGCAGGGGGTGAGGTGGGGCAGGGACAGCACTTATAAGTCCAGTTGTTTGGCTCTCTTGGAACCAAGGCATACATTTGAGTTGGATGGCAAGGAAACAACAGCAAGTTTTCTGTGAATAAAATCTCTGCACAATTAATTTAGTAAACATTTAAGCATTTTGGAATTACTCATAGCTTTTACAAATTACCACTGAATTATCAGGAAGTGATCTACTCTCTCTGAGAGTTTCCTCATTTGTAAATGGAGCGGGGTGGGGCAGGACTTGATATATCCAGAGACCTACCCAGTCCAGAAATTCTATGCTTCTCTGAAATTCTATTTATTGAATTGACTTAAAATAATGTCTCTTAAACTAAGGACTGAGTTCTGATGTAGGATTTGTAATATTGTGTATTAGACTCAGCAGAGACTTCAAAGCCAGCCAGATGTGAACTCATATCCCAGGATGTTCTGTTATTCCTATAAGCCATCCCTTTGAGCCTCAGGTTCCTCCTCAATAAAATGGGAGTAAGACAGTTACATCACAGTGTTTGTGAAAATTATACATAAATAGTATAGAAATGCACAGTAGGTGTCATTATTGTTACTATGATTAATGAGATGGTCTGACTTCCTCAACCACCTAGTTTTGCCCTCTATCATACACTACTTGGATTTTGAAGATAAGCAATTATATTGAGAAAGTGAAGCTAGAATTAGGATGTACTAGAATTTCCTTAGTGGTGGTATGAAAAGTGATAGATAGCTAAAAAATGTTGAGGATGGCTGATTATAAACATTTAATTTACAATACCTTATATCTGGTTGAATGTATGCTTCTTGTTGAGGTTCAGGAGCTTAATAATATCCCTTCCTTCCATTTCTAAATTTAGAACCTATTGAGAGGCAGACACAAACTCCCAGGGTGCAGATCAGAGTGACACTTTGTTACTGATAAAGCTGGCTTGAAGGACACAGCTTAAGCATGTGGCACAGGGATCCTGGCGCCCCACCTCATTTAAAACGCGGAGCAGTTTCCTGTAGTGCCCAGCTTCTCTCTGCTCATGCCCTATGGAACTGCAGAGCCCGCCTCCCCTGCAGCTGGGAGCATTGTGGTGAGCTGAGTATGTGCAATTCCTTCTCCCAAAGGCACCCTTCAGGTAAGTCTCTGGCCCCAGGGAAGAGAGAGTGAGGGGACAAAAGCAACCGAAGGGAAACGCTCAGGTTTTTTCTTCCCCCTTGAAAGTGGAGTGTTTAATCCATTTCTTTAATCAAAACCTAAGAGGAGGCAGGCAGGAACTGTGACCTTTGTTAACGTTTCTTATCTTAGATCTGCATGCTTTGTGCTTGTCTGGAATTGTAGGAATGCCTTTTCAAATTAGAAGGAAAGAGAATTTCATTCTCTTTTTTAAAATTTTATTTTTCTTCTAGTTTTTGTTGTTGAAAGTATTACAGATGGCCCCTATTTACTCCCTTCACCCCACTCCAGGCCCCTCCCCAGGCCTTCCCTTCACTAGTCTGTCCATGGGCTGTTCATATATGCATATAAGTTTACTGGTTAATCCCCCCCGCCCCCCATTACCTCTGAAACATCACTCTGTTGCATGCTTCAATGTCTCTGTATCTTTTTTGTTCATCAGTTTATTTTGTTCATTAGATTCCACATATAAATGAGATCATGTATCTCATTCTCTTCTTTTTCTTTCTGTTGATCTTAGAATTTTATTGGGAAAGACTGCACACACACACACACGCGCGCACACACACACACACACACACACACACACACACACACACACACACACATTTGGCTACTATCATGTATGTATTAGTTACCTATTGTGGTATAACAAATCACCCAAATGAAGTGACTTAAAACAACAGTAAATATTTTTACCTCACATAGTTTCTGTGAGATAAGAATGGCTTAGCTGAGTGGTTCTGGCTCAGGTGCTCCAGTAAGGTTGCAGTGAAATGCTCCCTGTGGCTTCAGGCCTGTAGGCATTTGAAGCTTGACCAGGGCTGGAGGAGGTGACTCCCCACAAGGCTATTGGCAGGAGGCCTAGTTCCATGTGGACCTCTCCTTGGGGCTGCTGGAGTGTCCCCAGGACATGGCAGCTGCTTCCCTGAGAGTGAGTGATCCAAGAGAAAGCAAGGCAGAAACTGCAATGTGTTTTTATGACCTACCTCTGAGGGTCACACTCTGTCATTCCTGAATGTCTTATTAGTTACACAGGCTAGCCGTTTTCTAGGTGAGGGGCTTATGAAGGTGTGTGAAGATTAAGAGGTGGGGACAATTGGAGGCATTTTGGGGACTGGCTACCTGACATGCTGAAGACTGAATTTTGTTTTCTTCACTTCCTGCAAGGGAACAGTCAGTGAATCCCATCCCATGGTGGTCTTTGAGGTGTATTAAAGCCAACTCTTTTTCTTTTTTTAAGACAAGCAAAGTTTTATGTTTTAAAAGATAATCAAACGTAGACTTCTTTTGTACTTCAAGGTGCTAATTTAAACAGTTCCATTTAAGTATAGAATATGCAAGAAAGGTCATTAATAAAATTATTGGTCCCCCTACCCAAATTAATGTTAGACGTAAGAGTTTATGGCGTTTTGCTAGTGTTTTAAATCTCTATGAACAAATTTCAATATTTGTTCCTGAAGCCTAAATATTTCTTAAGTTTTATAGAAAACCCACTATGATATTAAATGCTGGTAAGTATACATGAAATACCTTTATAATAGAAATAGTTTTTCAAATTTTAACAAGGTTCTATGGTTCTAAAATTCAAATAGTCTAATAATTATGGATTATTAGACTACCGCCCTCCCTCACTCCCTTCCACCCACCTCCAGTGCACGAATTTCAGCCACCAGGCCCCTAGTGGGATTATAATGTCTTAATTATACAGTAACTACATAAATGTACTACAGTAAAGAGAACATTATATGCATGAGCCATACTTGAAGCTCAGGTAGTTATGAATATGAGATCACTGGACAAATATTTCCAAAGCCTCAACAATGTGCGCAGCACAAGGGCTGTCTTTAGGATCTTCATTTGTGCACACAGAGAAGAGCTCGATTACTTTCTGGTATGTCTCATCCAGCTCTTCCATATTAAGAGGTGGCCTTGTTCCCAAAGCTGCATAGCATGCTTCATCATCGAAGTCACTTTCATGATAATCGTCATTATCATCTGAAAGAGTAATGTGTGGGATACATAAAGTCATCATTTCCCACAGAGTAAGGCCAAAGGCAAATATGTCTGCTTTGTCAGTAATAATACCATTTTCCTCCAAGGCTTCCTTGGGTTTCCAATGTTCAGTGCCAATGTAACAGGCCTCAGGGTCAGTTACTGTCATATTTTCATCCAATGGTAGAGAGACTCTTACATCACAGATTTTAATTGTTTCAAAATCACCTTTAATTACAACATTTGAAGACTTTATGTCTCCATGAAGCAACTTCTTGTCTTGGTGCAGATACTTTAACCCTCTTGCCATGTTCAAAGCAACTTTTAAAATTGTGGCTGCTGGAAAAGGACTGTGGCTGTCATTATTTCGTTCTTCGATTAAGTCATTTAGAGACTTTTCACCCCGTATTCCATAGCAAGACATAGACTACCATCACTGGCTTCAGTGAAAGCACGATGACCTATAATATTTGGATGATGAAGGTTTTTCAAAATCTTAGCTTCATCAGTTAATCTCTTTTGATACATACTTTGATAATCACCATCACATCTAGAACTAATCTTTTTCACAGCCCAAGGAGAATGAGACAAGCCTCTTGGAGATCTTTTCATAAGGTAGACATTTACCCCTGTGCCATAGCCAAGCTTCTGCATAAATGGAGAGGCAGGAATTTTTATATATGGAGTTGAACATAACACCGATTTCCTTTTTTTCAGATAATTTGTTTGGTGTCTTAAAATTATTGATTTCTTCCATTGTAATAATCACTCTAGGTTCTCAGCATCTCGCTGGCCAACCGCGACGTCCGCTACAGAAGCGTCTGGAACCGGCCGGGCTTTCAAAAACGCGCGCACCTCCCCGGAGACGCCGCGCACCTGAAGCCAACTCTTATTGTTGCCTCCAGGTAAAATATTATATATATGGCAGGTTGGAATACTCTTTATACACAGACATGCCAGTACAAGACTTTTCACATGATTTTCTGAGCATTTACTGTTTGTTATGGTTTACATAGGAACACACTTCCTTCTTGCAACAGCCTGTGAGATGGGACCCATTTATATTTTCATTTTGTAGATGCAGAAACCCAGACTCAGAGAAGTGGAGTAACTGTTTGTTTGTTTATTTTATATGTGTTTTTTTTGTGTGACACTGGTTAATAGGATCATATAGGTTTCAAATGTGTATTTCTATGATATAAGATCAGTATATTGCACTGTGTGCCCATCATCCAAAGTCAAATCTCTTTCATCACCATATATTAGGCTCCCTTCACCCCCCACATTCTCCTACCTTCTTCTCTCTGGCAACCACTACACTTCTGTTTCTGTCCACGGGTTTCATTTTTATATTACACATATGAGTGAAATCATCTTGTTCTTCGTCTTTTCTAACTGACTTATTTCATTGGCATAATATTCTCAAGGTCCATCCATGTTGTCGCTTATGACAGTATTTCATCTTTTCTTGTGGTGAGTAGTAATCCATTGTGTATATGTACCACATCTTCTTTCTCCAGTCCTCTATTGAAGGACACCTTAGTTGTCTCCATGAATTGGCCACCATAAATAATGCTTCAAGGAATATAGGGATGCCAATATCTTTGCAAATACATGTTTTCCAGTTTTTTGGGTAGATATCAAGAAGAGGGACTGTTGAGTTGTATGGAAGCTTTATTCTTAATTTTTTGAGGAATCACTAGACTGTTTTCCATGGTGGCTGTACCAGTCTACATTCCCACCAGCAATGAATGAGGGTTTCTTTTTCTCTCCAACCTCTCCAACACTTGTTATTACTTGTCCTATCTAATAAAAGGGCAATGTGCAAGTTCAGCACCACTCCGTTACAAAGATGGTGGTGCCCATAACAGCTGGGGTGCTGGATGCTGGCGGTGTCACCCTAGCAATGAGCCTTAGTGTCCTGCCTACCATGGCCTGTGGAGGAAGGGAGTGAGGGAGGGCGGGAGGCTGGCATTGTTGCAGGCTGGGCTGGAGCACCCCTCACCCCTTGTGCATGTATTTCATGCATTGGGCCTCTAGTCCTGTTAATAATAATAGTCATTGTAACAGGTGTGAGGTGATATCTCATTGTAGTTTTGATTTGCATTTCCCTAATGGCTAGTGAGGTTGAACATCTTTTTATATTTATGTTGGCTGTTTGTACGTCTTCTTGGGAGATGTGTCTCTTCAAGTCTTCTGCCCATTTTTTAAATTGGATTGTTTGTTTGGTGTTGAGATTTATAAATTAACTAGAGGCCTGATGCACAAAATTCATGCACTGGGGGGTGTCCCTCAACCTAGCCTGCACCCTTTCCAATCTGGGACCCCTCAGGGGATGTCTGACTGTGGAATCAGGCCTAAACTGGCAGTCAGACAGCCCTCTCACAATCCAGGACTGCTGGCTCCCAACCGTTCACCTGCCTGCCTACCTGATTGTCCCTAACTGCTTCAGCCTGCCAGCCTGATCACCTCTAACCACTCCCCTGCCAGCCTGATTGACACCTAACTTCTCCCCTGCTGGCCCAATTGCTCCCAACTACCCTCCCCTACAGGCCTGGTCATCTTCAACTTCCCTTCCCTGGAGGCCTGGTCCCCCCAACTGCTCTCTCCCCTGCAGGACTGGTTGCCCACAACTACCCTTCCCTGTGGGCCTAATCGCCCCCCAACTTCCCTCCCCTGCTGGCTCAGTCACTCCCCTGCCGGCCTGGTCCCTTCCAACTGCCCTCCTTTGCTGGCCTGATTTCCCACAACTGCTTTTCCCTTGTTGGCCATCTTGTGACCACATGGGGGTAGCCATCTTGTGATCACATGGGTGACCATCTTGTGTGAGGGTGTGATGGTCAATTTGCATATTACCTCTTTAGTATATAGGATTATATATTTTGTATATTAAAACCTTGTCGGGGCTATTGTTTGTAAATATTATTTCCCATTTGATTGGCTGCCTCTTTGTTTTGTTGTCAGTTTCTTTTGTCTGTGCAGAAAATTTTTAGTTTAATATAGTCCGATTCATTTATTTTTCTCTTTACTTCTCTTGCCTCTGGGGTCAAGTTCATAAAGTGTTCTTTATGATTAAGGTTCCTAAGTTTAGTATCCATGTTTTCTTCTATATAATTTATTGTTTTGGATATTATTTTTAGGCCTTTTAACCATTTTGATTTAATTTTTGTACTTGGGGACAAACTATAATTATTTTGCATGTGGCTTTCCAATTTTCCCAGCACAATTTATTGAAGAGGCTGTATTTTCTCCATTGTGTATTTCTGGCTCCTTTGTCAGAAATTATTTGCCCATATACATGTAGGTTTATTTCTGGGAACTCAATTCTCTTCCATTGGTCTTTGTGTCTTTCTGCCAATACCATGATATTTGATTATTGTCATGTAGTATAATTTGAAGTCAGGTGATGTGATACGTCTGGCTTTGTTCTTTTTTCTTAAGATTACTTTGGCTATTTGAGGTATTTTGTGTTTCCGTATAAATATGATGATTTTTTTGTTCTTTTACTTGAAATATGACATTGGGATTTTGATGGGGATTGCATTAAATTTATATATTGCTTTGGATAATATTGCCATTTTAATTATGTTGATTCTTCCAATCCATGAACACATATTTTCCCATTTTGTTGTGTCTTTTTTTTAATCTTTATTGTTCAGTTTATTAATTAAATTGTTCCCCCCTTTTCCCACCTATAGCTCCCATCCATCTGGTACTCATCCCACCCTCTGCCTTTAATTCCCCGCCACCACTGTCCTCTTCCATAGGTGTATGATTTTTGTCCAGTCTCTTGCTGCACCTGCCACACACACTCCTTTTCTCCCCAAGAATTGTCAGTCCATTCCCTCTCTATGCCCATGATTCTATTATATTCACCAGTTTATCCTGTTCATCAGATTTTTAATTCACTTGATTTTTACATCTATTTGTTGATAGATGTGTATTAGTTGTTCATAATTTTTATTTTTACCTTTTTCTTCTTCCTCTTCTTAAAGAATACCTTTCAGCATTTCATATGATATTGGTTTGGGGGTGATGAACTCCTTTAGCTTTTGCTTATCTGTGAAGCACTATATCTGACCTTCAATTCTGAATGATAGCTTTGCTAGGTAGAGTAATCTTGGTTGTAGATTCTTGCTATTCATCACTTTGAATATTTCTTGCCACTCCCATCTGGCCTGCATAGTTTCTGTTGAGAAATCCGCTGACAATCGTATGAGTGCTCCCTTATAGGTAACTAACTGTTTTTCTCTTGCTGCTTTTAATATTCTCTCTTTGTCTTTTGCTCTTGGAATTTTAATTACAATGTGTCTTGGTGTGGTCCTCTTTGGATTTCTATAGTTGGGGTTCTGTGCACTTCTTGGACTTTTAAGTCAATTTCTTTCACCAGGTGGGGGAAGTTTTCAGTCACTATTTCTTCAAGTAGGTTTTCATTAACTTGCTCTCTCTCTTTTTCTGGCACCCCAATAATTCGGATGTTGGCATGCTTGAGGTTGTTCCAGAGGCTCCTTACACTATCTTCAATTTTTGGGATTCTTTTTGCTTCTTGCTTTTCTGGCTGAGTGATTTTGCTTCTTTGTATTTCAGATCTTTGACTTGATTCTTGTGGTCCTCTAGACTGCTTTTAGGTCTTTGTATATTTTTTATTTCAGTCAGTGTATGCTTAATTTCTAGTTGGTCCTTTTTCATATCCTCAAGGGCCTCATTTATATACTCGAAGGTCTCATTCATATCCTCAAAGGTCTCATTAAGTTCATTGGCCTTTTCTAGGAGCCTCTTGAAAAACCTTCTAACCGTGGTTTTGAACTCTATGACCAGTCATTTTTTCCCTCCATTTCTTTCATATCTGATTTCTTTCCATGTCTCTGCATTTTGGCTGCTTCCCTGAGTTGGTCGATTAGCTTTGTGTGGTAGATGTCCTCTAGGGGACAGTGGCTCAGCCTCCCCAGTTACCTGAGGTGGATACTCTGGTTGCAGCCCTTTATGGGTTGGACAGTCTTGTTGAAGTTAAGCCTAGATTATTGTTGTTAGCACTAGGAGGGTTTGACCTCAAGGCCAATTGGCTATGAGGATCAGCTGTGCTCAGGTTGGATGGGCGGAGTCTCCAGGCTGAGTAGGCAGCCTTGATTTCTGTCAGCTCCGCCCTATGTGGCACCTGGGTCTCTGTGTCTGGTGGTAATGGCTGCATGCACCTCTGAGAGAAAGCTGCCTCCAAGCTCTACCCGCTGCTGGACAATTCAGCCTCTTCCCAAATGAGTCTGCACACCCAAAGTCTCACCCACGGTTGTAAAGCAATTCAGTCTGGTGGTTTTCCTTCTTTATTTTTTTTTCTCCTGAACTAGAGAGCAAGTCACGAGTCCTCTCTGCACACTTGTGCTTCTGGAATTCCCAAGTTTACACGCCCTCTCCACAAGCTTGAGGACCTCTGAAGCACCCGAGTTTCAGTGTGCTTCCTCCAGTTTTACCTCATATGAGTGTGGGCTCCCCGGACCTTACCTGGAACTGGGGAATCAGTGCAGTGGGACACCTTTGTCCCCTCACCGTTTGAGAAAACCAGCCAGGTTTGCAGCCGCCCGCCCTATCCGCTCGCACGTGCACAGCCCCAAACCTCTGACTCCTCGCGTATCCTCAACCCCGCCTTCCACCGCTCCTCTGAGTCACAGTGTCCTATCTTTACTTTTATTTGTGAAATTTTCACTCATCCAGCTTTCTGGTGATTATGGATGATATGATGTTCGTTCTGTCATTAAGTTGTAGTTTTGAAATTGTTGTGTGGGGCAGCAAGATAGGTGTTCACCTATGCTGCTATCTTGGTTCCTCATTGTTGTGTCTTTTAATAATGCTTTAAACTTGTTCTAAATAGTGGATCTGGGCATCAAACTCAGATTAGGTAACCTCAGGTCAGTGCTGTTCAAACTGATGAATCCCCTGTTTCAGCCAGGCTTCCACAGGGATTCTGATAGCTGGCAAGTTGCCAGGTGATGCTGACATTGCTGATGCAGGGACCTCAATTGGAGTGAGGAGACTATAGAGATCCTCTTAAGGACCACTAAGGGGTGAGAACTTCCAAGTGGACAGTACCGGGCACAACTGGTTGTCAAACCAATGGCAAACTTCTCGGCAGAGGTGAGCTGAAGCCCAGCCTCCATAGTCCCTCTCCTCTGGGAACACCTTACAGTTGTGAAGAAGAGAGAAGAGAGGAAACTGGCCTGTGGTCTGATTATCTCCCAGGGGAAAAGGATGAGGATTGTTTTGAGAGACTCCACTGGGGAGTCTGGGAGGCCCAACCATGCCCTTTCTGAGGCCTCTGCCTTTATCCTGGGGCCAAACTCTCCAAGTGATCCACCCTTTGGGGGTCCCTCAAGGCCATCTGCTTTGAGGGTGCATTTAGAATCAGGTAGGATGGTACATTTCTCAACCTCGCCACACACAGTTTTCTCAGTGAAGGCTTCCAAGTTGAAGGAAAGAGGGGTGACAAGTTCTGTGTGTGAATGTAGAGGAGCTGAAAAGGCAGCCCCATATGGGCAGGGAACTCTGGTTTTCCCTTCCTTGTTTCTCCCCATAACTGTGAAAAGAACACAAAGCCTCTAAGTATCTCCCAGTGAGACAAGATAATGAGTATTTTTCTGAGCTCATCCATGAAGTTAAGATATAATACATTCTTAATTGCATTTAGGAGTGTTGATTCAACTGAGTATAACTAGTAATTTTAGAAAATCTCCAGTAATACTGATTCTATTGCACACCTGGAGTGCTTTGCTTCAGAGCTCTGAGCAGTGCCTCATTTTGGCTTTGGTGACAATGCCGGGGCTTTTCTCTAGAAGCAAACCTCCTTGGTTCCTGTGGATCCTGTTAAGGTCTCATCACTTTGCTCTTGTAAGGCTAGGATCTGGTGGTTTGCTTCCTCTCATCTTCAGATCCATCTGTCACCCACCCATGTGATTTTTAAAAGCTCTGAGTAGAACTGCAGAATCATGTGTAAACACACTCCACCTCACAGCAAACCTCCTTTCCCTCCTCACTACAAAAGCCCATGGCCAGGAAGAACCTGAGAGGGGGATTTCACCTTCCCCAGAACTTCCCTGCAAGCACATGGGGTATGCCTCCGAGCCTCTCCTGAGCACCCTGGACACGGAAATGCTGCGCCCATCACAATACAGAGAAAAGGTGTGAGGCTTGGGGGAAGAGAAAATGTTGGCTGAAGAGGCAGCCATGTTGTGCACCTCATCCTGGGGCCAGACTGGAAAAACAATTAAATCCAAGAACATCCACCCAGAATTAACAAATTAGACACAGCTGAGGAGACACTTTACAACAATGAAGGCCAGAAGATGCCTGGAAAATGGTAGGAACGGGAATCTGGGCTTGAGAGGGCCAGCCGGCCAGTGGGTGAGGAGGAAACTACGTTACACCGAAGCCTCGTCCCTTGGTGACAGGCTTAACATCCAACCGTGGAAAGGCTAAGCCACAGCGCTGCTAGCAGTTGGGGAATCCGGACCTGAGACCACAGCTGTGAAGTGCTGTGATGCGAAAGGAAGCCCAAAAGGCAGCCTGAGCAGTGCGGTGCCGGGAGGAGAGAAACCCGCAGTTTTGTGGTTGTTTTTGTTTTATTTTGTCTTTGCTTTTATTCTCTAAACCCAGAACACAGAGCTTTTCAACTTCAAATGCTCTCTGGAGTCTCTGGTGCAGGGAGAGAGGCACAGACTTGAGGTGCCTGAAGGGAGGCTGGGAGGGAAGCAGGACATGGAAAGGAATCCTGCATTGGGACATTCTTAAAGCTGCCAAACCTAAGTGGCCATTTCTCCCTGGAAGAGCTAGCCCCTACTAGCCTCAAGGCAGGTAATACGGCCTGCCACAGCCTGCCTGCGTTTTGAGCTATACAGAGGAAACAAAGGCAGAGGCCAAGTTCATGGTCTGAATAGGCCCAAAGAGCCCTCAGTAACTGGATAGGAAGAGGGGCCTGTCTGTCCTACAATTCTGGGGACCAGACTGATAAAAACTCCAGGTTGCTAGCCAACCTCATAGTCTCCATACAAGAATCTCTGACCAACCAAGGCAAAGTAATATTTTTGGGCCACTTGCAGAGGATTAGCTCTGGGTCAAGAAAAAAGTACCCATCTTACTCCCTGAAAGCCAAACAGCACCAACTCCACCTAAAGCCCAGTCAGAAACAGATGCTTGAGTGATTTGAGATTGACAGCTGGCAAACAGGCAAAGAGGGCAGGTTGGCCTAGCCTGCTTTCAGCCAAAGCCTCTGGAGACAGACACAAACAGAAAACCTGTGGCTCCCTTGGAGCTTCAAGCACGGTGCTAAAAGCCAAGAGACAGTGCCTAGCACCTAAGTGCCTACCAGGAAGCCTAGAATTAGCAGACAGAACAAAAGAGTGGGGTCCTAAACCATCTCATGGGCATTAAAACTTGGCTGAAGTGAAGGACACTTTACTTTTTTTTCATTTTTATTATTAAAAATTTTTAATTATTCTTTTATTTTTAATTTTATCTTATTTTTTTGCATCTTTTTTATTCCCCACTTCTCTTTCTTTCCTTCCATTTTTCTTCTCCTATCCCCATTTTAGATTTTCTATTTTATTTCTTTTGTCTCCTTTTTAAAAATGGATCTTCCTTATCTGCTTTATCGATGTATTCCTATTCTAGTTTCTATTGGTTTATTCATATATCTAATTTAGTCTTCCCTGCTGCTACTCCATTTCCCATTCTCTTTCCTTCCTCTTCATACTCAATTTTTTTCTTTTCCCCTCTGTTCTCTTGCTTTTTTCTTCTTCTAATTTTCTAACTTGTTTTAGTTCCTAAATAAAGGCGTATCTTATCTCTCCTCTATTCTCCTTTAAAAAAAAAAAAAAAGAGAAGAAAATGTTTTAATTTATTTTTACTTTTTCTTCTTGTCTTCTCATTTTTTTCTCCCTCCTCTATTCTGAACCATGGTCCTTCTCTTATTCATCCAATTCCTCAACCTTATTTTGTCTATGTAAGTTCTGAATCTACAGATTCTATACCCCTCTTTTTTTTCTGAGTGCTTTTTGTTTGTGTTTTTGGATTCATTTGTTTGTTTGTTTTCCCATAGTATTTATTTTTTTCTTTCTTACTATAATTCTTGTTCTCTTTATTTTCTAATTTTATTTTCTCTGGTGGACACTTTTATTGGGATTACATTTCTGTTCTGTTAATTCTGTGTTGTGTCTTTCTGTGTTGTGTTTTGTGCTGTTTGGTCAGTGCCTCCACAACTATTTGGTTGGCACTACATGGTAGGGAGCAAGCCACATAATCAGACATCCTGAGAAGAGATTTTATTCATGAGAGAGGCAATGACATTCAAGACCTAACTACATCAGGAAAACACAAATATCTCAAGTAGGACGCCTCCCTAGAACTCCCAGCCAAAAGAACTGAGAGACTACAATAATGAGTCCCCCAAAAATCTACTACATAAGACCAATTAAATCTTGGTGGCAGAGCAGTTTAATATAATACATAGAAACAATTATAAAAAACAGCAAAAATGAAAAGACAAAGAAACAACCCCCAAATGAGAGAAAAGGAGAAATCACTAGAAATGGAAGTAAATGAAATGGAGCTTAGTGATTTGTCAAGGAAAGAATTCAGAGTAATGGTTGTAAGAATGCTCAAATGTCTGGATCAGAAATTTGACATATGTAAGAATCAAAAGGAAATGAAGAATGACATAGATGCAATAAAGAACACAATGGAAGGTTTCAACAGTAGACTAGAAGAAGCTGAGGACTGTATCATCAAGTTAGAAGACAAGCTAAAAAAAAAAGCCAAGCAGAGCACCAACTGGAAAAAAATTTAAAAAGTAGGAGGAGAGTCTAAGGGAGCTTTGGGACAATGTGAAATGAACCAATACCTGAATAACAGGGTTGTCAGATGGAGAGGAAGCTGAGTAAGGAATAGAAAGCATGTTTGAAGAAGTAATTACAGAAAACTTCCCTGACTTTGGGAATAAAATGTCACAAAAGTCCAAGAAGCACAGAGAGTTCCAAACAAGATGAACCCCAAAAGACCCACACCAAGACACATCATAATTAAATTGGCAAACACCAATGATAAAATAAGAATCTTAACGGCTTCCAGGGAGAAATAGAAAGTTACCTACAAGAGATCTCCCATTAGACTATCAAATGATTTCTCAACAGAAACACATCAGGCCAGAAGGGAATGGAACACAGTATACAAAGTGATGCAAAGCAAGTTTCTGAATTAAAGAATACTATACCCAGCAATGCTATCATCCAAAATTGAAGGGGAAATCAGGAGCTTTGCAGACAAAAAAAGGTAAAGGAGCTTATTGCCACTAAATCAGCAATGCAGGAAATACTAAAGGAACTGTTGTAAAAAGAAGAAAGAACACAGGCATAAAAAACAAATATGGCAACAAACAAGTACCTGTCAATAATAACCTTAAATCTAAATGATTAAATGCTCTAATCAAAAGACATAGGGTGGGGAGTTTGAAAAAACTGGCGGCAAAATGGAGGGATGCGATCTGAACCTGCTCACAGGGCAGAGGGAGGGAGCAGCTGAAAGTCGCGCAGGGAGCGTTTGTCGGTGACTAGGGGGACAGCTGTGCTCCGGGAGAAGATAGGGGACTGCTGGGCGGCCTCCCAAGCCTGAGCGGCCCCAGTACTGCTGGGTTCTCTCCCTGAGCCAACTGCGCGAGGAGGCGCGCTGAGGCAGACCACGACATCTTGAAGGGGAAGGACCTGAAAATATACAGCTGCAGTACAGGCTGGACGGCTGAGACTCCCGGAGCACCGGCGCCCAGTTGGCACGGAGGCGCGCAGAGCCCAGGGAGCTCTAAACTCCAGCATGGAAAGGTCAGATTTCCCTGGGGGTACTTTGGGCGCGAAACTGAGGGGGCTGGCAGTCTGGGAGATCTGCACCTTGGAACTCAAAGCCTGGAGATCTGCACCTGAAATGAAATCTGTGGCTGTTGGAGCTGGTAAACGTGGGAGAGGGCCCTTGGAGCTGGTGGCAGAGTTAATCCCTGGAGTGCAATCAATTTGGACTTGACAGAGGAGGGAGACCTGGAAGATTTGGGGAGGGTCCTGGCTGCTAAAACAGCAGTCACCATTAGAGAGGCAGTATTGAATACCAAAGGGACAGCAAAATTTTAGTTCAGGATAGAGAGGACCAATAGACCCAGAGGTCAATCTAGAAACACTGCCACCCAGGGGCCAAATCACAAATTGACTCTTGAGTGACACAGGGAATTGATTATATTTTCTCTTCGACCTTAAGAATACAGTCTGTTTTCATCTACACTTTAGTATCTTTTACTCTACCTCAACTTCACCTTTATACCACCACTCTCTTGCTAACCTTTCCCTATGTAGTGCCTTGTTTACCTTACACTTTTCACGCTTTAGATTTACCTTAATTCTTTCTTTTCACCCCCTGTTAAAATTTTACCCCACTGATATATCTAATCTCCAACCACCTACTCCAAGTCCATATGTACCTCTAGCTTCTCTGACTTCATTATGTTAAAGTGTTTTTATCCCTGTCCTGTTGTTGTTGTTTACTTGACTGTTGATTATATCGATTTTTAAGCAGGTTTATGAGATTGATTTGCTTATTCTTTTATTTTGCTTTGTCTTGTAGGGGGGGTTATTTTTATTTTTGGGGTTGTTTCTTGTTTTGTTGTCCTCATTTGCATTGTTTTTGAGAAAGATTTTTGCTTCTGTGTTCACTCACCTCCCTTGATATTAGTAGTTGTATGTAATTTGTATCAATCTCCAGGTAATTGTTGCGGGTTTTGGTTCGGATTAGGGGCTGTCCTATAGGAGTTTTCACCCCACATTTATAATTTACTCCTTTTTTTCTTTTCCCCTTTTCCCATTATCATTTTGGCATTCCTGTCTTTCTTTTTTGTGAGTGTGTGTGTGTGTGGTGGGGGGGGGGTCTCTTTCTTTTTGTGTGAGTGTGGGTGTGTGAGTGTCTGTGTGTGTCTGGGGGAGGTTCTCTTTCTTTTTTCTCACATATCACCGAATTTGCCTTACTCTGGCGGACACCTTTATTTGGAATTACCATTAGTGTGACTACCTTCTGGTTCAGTGCCTGGTGCGTTGCACCAGGTTGTGTTGTATTTTGTGCCTTTAAATCAATGCAGGAGAGTGAGAACTACATAACCAGATACACAGAGAAGAGAGACCACGGGAAGACAAAGAAACAGCCCACATATGAAAGAAAAACAAGGCTCACCAGAAAAGGAGGTAAACGAAATGGAAGTTAACAACCTGTCAGAGAAAGAATTCAGAGAAATGATCATAACGTGGCTGAAAAGAATGGAAAACAAATTTGATAATATGAGTAAGAACCAAGAAGAAATGAGGAAGACCCAGGAAGAAATGGTGAAGAGCCAAGAAGAAATTAAGAAGAGCCAAGAAAAAATGAAGTGTCATTGCTGAAGTAAAGAACTCAATAGAAACTATTAAGAGTAGACTAGAGGAAGCAGAGGATCGCACCAGTGAGCTAGAAGACCAGGTAGAAAAAAATAACCAAGTAGAGCAGCTTCTAGAAAAAAAAATTAAAAAGCAGGAGGAGAGCCTAAGGGAACTTTGGGACAACATGAAACAAAACAACATCCATATAATTGGGCTGCCAGGAGGACAGGAAACTGAGCAAGGAATAGAAAACCTGTTGGAAGAAATAATGACAGAAAACTTCCCTGATATAGGAAAGAAAAAACCCACACAAATCCAAGAAGCTCACAGAGTCCCAAGCAAAATAAACCCCAAAAGACCTATGCCAAGGCACATTATAATTAAATTGGCAAACACCAATAACAAAGTAAGAATCTTAAAAGCTGCCAGAGAGAGATAGAAAATCACCTGCAAAGAAACCCCCATCAAACTAAGAAGTGATCTCTCAACAGAAACCTATCAGGCCAGAAGGCAGTGGAATGAAATTTACAAAGTCATGCAAAGGAAGGGTCTGAATCCTAGAATACTATACCCAGCAAGGCTCTCAATCAAAATTGAAGGTCAAATCAGGAGCTTCACAGATAAAAGGACTAAGGGAATTCGTCACCACCAAACCAGCAATGCAAGAAATGCTAAAGGATCTGCTGTAAAAAGAAATAGGAAGCGAAGAAGGAACACAGGGGTAAAGAACAAAAATGGCAACATATAAGTACCTATCAATAATAACTTTAAATGTAAATGGTTTAAATGCTCCAATCAAAAGACATAGGGTAATAGACTGGATAAGAAAACACAACCCATGTATCTGCTGTCTACAAGAAACCCACCTCCGAAAAAAAGACGCACACAGACTGAGGATGAAAGGTTGGAAAAAAGTTATTCAGGCAAATGGAAATGAAAAAAAAGCTGGGGTAGCTATACTTATGTCCGACAAATTAGATCTCAAAGTGAAGGACATAACAAGAGATAAAGAAGGCCACTTCATAATACTAAAGGGAGCAATCCAACAAGAAGAAATAACTCTGGTAAACATATACACACCCAATACAGGAGCACCCAAATATATACAAAAACTCCTAGATGATATCAAGGGAGAGATAGACAGCAATACAATCATAGTAGGAGACTTTAATACCCCACTATCACCATTGGACAGATCCTCTAAACAAAAAATCAATAAAGAAACATCAATCCTCAATGACTCATTAGACCAGATGGAATTAATTGACATCTTCAGATCATTTCACCCCAAAGCCACAGAGTATACATTCTTTTCAAGTGCCCATGGGTTATTCTCAAAGGTAGACCATGTGTTGGGTCATAGGCAAAGTCTCCCCAAATTCAAGAAGATAGAAATCATATCAAGCATATTCTCAGATCATAGTGGCATAAAGCTGGAAATCAACTACAATGGAAACAATCCAAAGAAATCAAACACATGGAGACTAAACAGCATGCTATTAAACTATGACTGGGTTACTAGAGAGATCAAGGAAGAGATAGAAAACATCATGGAAACAAATGACAATGATAGCAAAACAATCCAAAATCTATGGGACACAGTGAAAGCAGTTCTGAGAGGGAAGTTCATAGCTCTACAATCCTACCGCAAAAAACTAGAAACAGCGGCAATAAATTATCTAACTCAACCACTCAAAGAGTTAGAAAGAAAGCAACAAGAAAAGCCCAGTGTAAGCAGAAGGAAGGAAATAGTAAAGTTCAGAGCAGAAATAAATGACATAGAGACCAAAGAAACAATACAGAAGATCAACAAAACCAAGAGATGGTTCTTTGAAAGGATAAACAAGATTGATGAACCTCTAGCCAGACTAACCAAGAAGCAAAGAGAGAGGACCCTAATAAATAAAATAAGAAACGAAAGAGGTGAAATAACAACAGACCCCATTGAAATACAAAGGATTGTTAAAAAAATACTATGAACAACTCTACTCCAACAAACTGGACAACCTGGAGGAAATGGATATGTTTCTAGAAAAATATAACCTCCCAAAACTCAATCAAGAGGAATCTAAACAACTCAATAGATGAATAACTGTGGAAGAAATTGAAGCAGTCATCATAAAGCTTCCAGCAAACAAAAGCCCAGGGCCAGACAGCTTCACAGGGGAGTTTTACCAAACATTCAAGGAAGAACTAACACCTATACTCCTCAGACTATTCCAGAAAATTCAAGAGGATGGAACACTTCCAAACTCCTTCTGTGAAGCTAGCATCACCCTAATACCAAAACCAGATAAAGATGACACAATGAAAGAGAATTACAGGCCAATATCCCTCATGAATATAGATGCCAAAATCCTCAATAAAATTATAGCAAATCGGATCCAGCAGTACATCAGAAAGATCATACACCACGACCAAGTAGGATTTATCCCAGGAATGCAAGGATGGTACAATATCCACAAATCAATAAATGTGATACATCACATAAACAAATTGAGAGATAAAAATCACATAGTCATATCAATTGATGCGGAAAAAGCATTTGACAAAATCCAGCATCCTTTCTTGATAAAAACTCTCAACAAGGTAGGAATAGAAGGATCATACCTCAACATAATAAAAGCCATATATGAGAAACCCACAGCAAACATCATACTCAATGGGCAAAAACTACAACCATTTCCCCTAAGAACAGGGACAAGACAGGGTTGCCCACTCTCATCACTCCTGTTCAACATAGTACTGGAAGTATTAGCCATTGCAATGAGACAAGAAGAAGAAATAAAAGGCATCCAAATTGGAAAAGAAGAAGTAAAGCTATCCTTATTTGCAGATGACATGATATTGTACATAAAAAACCTGAAAGACTCCATAAAAAAGTTAGTAGACTTAATAAATGAGTTCAGCAATGTAGCAGGCTACAAAATTAATGCCAAGAAATCTATGGCATTCCTATACACTAATAGTGTACTTACAGAGAGACTAAAAAAGCAATCCCATTTACCATCACACCAAAAAAATTAAGATACCTAGGAATAAACTTAACTAAGGAGGTAAAAGACTTATTCGTGGAAAACTACAGGACACTGAAAAAAGAGATAGAGGAAGATGTAAACAGGTGGAGGAACATTCCATGTTCATGGATTGGGAGAATCAACATAATTAAAATGTCCATACTACCCAAAGCAATCTATAAATTTAATGCACTCCCCATTAAAATATCAATGCCATATTTCACAGACCTAGAAAGAACTCTCCAAAAATTCATCTGGAACAAAAAAAGGCGCCGAAAAGCCACAGCAATCCTGAGAAAGAAGCACAAAGTCGGTGAGATTTCAATACCAGATTTCAAGCTGTATTACAAAGGTACTGTTCTCAAAACAGCCTGGTACTGGCATAAGAACAGACATATAGATCACTGGAATAGAATAGAGAATCCAGATATCAACCCAAACCACTATGCTCAATTAATATTTGACAAAGGAGGCATGAACATAAAATGGAGTCAAGACAGTCTCTTCAATAAATGGTCTTGGGAAAATTGGACAGATACATGCAAAAAAATGAAACTAGAGCACCAACTTACACCATACACAAAAATAAACTCAAAATAGATACAGGACTTAAACGTAAGACAGGAAACCATAAAAATATTAGAGGAATCTACAGGAAGAAAAATCTCAGACATATGCCAAAAGAACTTCTTTGATGATACTGCTCCTAGGGCAATGGAAGCTAAAGAGAAAATAAACAAATGGGACTACATCAAAATAAAAAGCTTTTGCACAGCTAAAGAAACCATCAACAAAACAACAAGAAAACCCACTGTATGGGAGAACATATTTGCAAATGTAATCAGTGATAAAGGTTTAATCTCAAGCATCTACAGGCAACTCACACAACTCAATAAAAGGAGGACAAATGATCCAATAAAAAAAAATGGGCAACAGACCTAAATAGAATCTTCACAAAAGAAGACAAAAGGAAGGCCCAGAGACATATGAAAACGTGCTCAAAGTCACTAATTATCCGAGAGATGCAAATCAAAATGACTATGCGGTACCATCTCACATCTGTCAGAATGGCTTACATCAACAAATCAACAAATGACAAGTGCTGGCGAGGATTACGAGAAAAAGGAACTCTCCTGCACTGTTGGTGGGATTGTAGACTAGTGCAGCCACTGTGGAGAACAGTATAGAGATTCCTCAAAAAACTAAAAATGGAGCTCCCATTCGACCCAGTGATCCCACTTCTAGGAATATACCCCAAGAAACTAGAAAGGCGAATTAGAAAGGATATATGTACCCCTATGTTCATAGCAGCACAATTTATCATAGCTAAGATTTGGAAACAGCCTAACTGCCCATTAGCAGATGAGTGGATTAAAAAACTATGGTACATTTACACAATTGAGTACTACGCCGCAGAAAAAAAGAAGGAGCTCCTACCATTTGTAACAACATGGATGGATTTGGAGAGCATTATGCTAAGTGAAATTAGCCAGGCAGAGAAAGACAAATATCACATGATCTCACTCATTTGAGGAATACAATTAATGACATAGACTGATGAACAAGAATGGATCCAGAGACTGAGAAAAGTCCATCAGAATGTCAAACCTCAGGGTAAGTGGCAGGTGGTGGGAGTAAGTGGAAAAGTCAATATATTTGAACTCTTGAACTAAGGTAAGTGATTTGTGTTTTCACATCCCTGACAAAGTTTATATAAAGTTATAAAAAAATGGCAGCAAGTTTGAGATTGAATTGACATGGCCTAGAGCTTGTCATATCCTATGGACACCAGTCCTTAGGCTAGGCCCTCCTTAACCTCCCGTGACACCATAATACCCTTACATGATATTATTCTACAATGTCATTATAATATTTGATATTTGATAACAGCATATTATACAATTATCCCAAATAAACTTACATACTAATTCTTTGAATGTTGGGCAGCAACTTAAAAAAGGATAGGAAAGAAATTAAACCCTTTCAGAAGGAATTAAGGCACTGGGAAGGCATCCGAGCATTCTATATTGGCCCTTCTTGCCCTTTCTGCCAAGAGGGACCTTCTTCTTACTATCCAAATACACACAGCTGATGCCAGAGTTTTCAGTTCGAGCTGTGGCTGAAGCCTCTGGGCAGCTGGCACCATGGATCTGTATCTCGACCAATGATGTGAGCTGGGCCCTCTCTGGTGAAGAAACCTGGGTCCCCCGAGATATGTGATGAGTTCTGGGACCCCGCCTGCAGGCGAGGGGACCCCAAGGCAGGTACTGGACGTGGAGGCCACAGGGGCATAGACTACAAAGGAGACAGAACTGAACCTCACATCACCCTGTTTGGCCCTGGAGGATGGCTGGTTAGCCAGAGACGGTTAAGATTCCTCAGGGAAGGAACAACCTAAGACAGGCATGGTCGCAGAGGGGCCAACAGGAGAGAACTAAAAGGTCAACAGAGGTGGGGCACAGACCCTCATCCACAAACCTTGCAGGGGCTTGAATTCTCAACCCTCCTAAGGGAGGTCTCCTACCCCCATGGCTGCTTCGCCTCCCACACACAACTCATACCGGGACCCAGGTGGCAGACAGAGATTCGGCCAGCAATAGCTGCTCTATATCTCAATTCAGCCTATTACCAGGAATGCTCAGGACCTACTCAAAATTGCAAATATTCCTTTCCACTAGTATTTACAGGGTAAACTAAGATTTCTCCTTGAGTATTAAAATTGACAGTATAGTAATCAAGTTTTCAGATTAATTTAAATTGGACAAGTGAAATAAGTGAATACTCAGGAAAATCTAAGTGTACTGGACAAAACGCTTTTTCTAAAACATTAACTAAAATACCTATTAGTATTTCATCTCACTGTAAAATTGCCTAACATCCAAAGAACCTAAAGCAGTCATATTTGTGTGCAAAAATTAAAACCTAAAATTACCAATAGTGCAATATAAAATTTCCAAAAGCCCCCATTAATCAAAAAAGTGGAGGGGGCAGTGGGGTAATATCATGTAAGGAAAAAAATATGGAGTAAGTAAAATACATCTAGGAAATTCTTACTGCAGAAAAGTAAATTCCATTTGTAAAACCAACTGCAGGATACCCATGAAAAAACACACATGGTGTCAAAATAAGTCAAAGGAAAATCATTTAGGCAAAAATTAAAAAGAATCCCAAGTCTAGTTTGCAGAGAGGATCCCTTTGTTAACTTTTGGTCGAGAATGTGTTTGTGTGTTTTCAGAGAACAACTCCAAGACCATGTGGGTTCCTGCGACGGTGAGGAACTGGCGGGTCTGTTCCAGTCACGAGGATGGTCCAGAGATGGGGGACACTAATGACACCTTGCCATGCTAGCAGTCAGCAGCTGTGCATGTCTGCAGGCCGCCCAGGACCAAACCAGAGAGGATGGATCTTGCATTGCCACGATGTGTCCACCATCTGGATACCATTGCTGACATGTACACATAAAGAATTATTTGACACTGAAACTGGGACTCAGAACAGTTGGACATTGAAACTGAGACTCAAACATCTTTTGTTCTTATACATTTATTTCTAGTATGCTGAGGCAAGATATTTTTGAAGAAAAGAAACAGGGGAGAGTGATTGATATAGAGGCAGGGTGGCCTTGAATAGGCTGTCAAGCTACAGTGAGAAGGCTTGGGTGGATGGGAGGTGGATGCTGGGGGAGATCAACTGAAGGACTTGTATGCATGCATATGAGCATAACCAATGAATGAAAGACACTGGGGCGTGGAGGGGGGTGGGTGGGGATATATGCTGGGGGGTAGGGGAGGCTGGGGGGTGGATAAGGGGGAGGGGGAAAGGAAAACATGTACTACTATTAATTATAAGTTATACTGCAAAATAATCAATAAAAATATATTTTAAAAAAAGACATATGGTGTATGAATGGATAAGAAAACATGACCCATATATATGTGCTCTACAAGAGACCCACCTCAGAACAAAGGACTCACACAGACTGTAAGTTAAGGGATGAGAAACTTTTTTACAGGCTAATGGAAATGAAAAAAAAAAAAAAAAAGCTGGGGTAGCAATACCTATATCTGACAAATAGACCTCAAAGTGAAGGCCACAACAAGAGATAAGAAAGGCCACTTTATAATACTAAAGAGATTAATACAAGAGGCTATAACTCCGGTAAACTTATATGCACCCTTTACATGAGCACCCAAATACATCAAAAAACTTGTGGAGGATATTAAGGGATAGATTAATAGCAACAGAATCAGAGCAGGGGACTTTAATACCCCACTGACATCACTGGATAAATCTAGACAAAAATCAGCAAAGAAATAATAATACTAAACAACTAATTAGATCATATGAAAGTAATTGACATCTTCACAACATTTCACCCCAGAGTTATGAAATACACTGAGTGGCCAGATTATTATGATCTCTGAATGGCCACTCAGTGTATATCATATATAATAAAAGGTTAATATGCAAATTGTCCCCTCTTCCAGGAGTTCGACCAGCAGGCAGGCTGGCCAACTGCCCATGTCCCCTCACCCTGGCAAGGCTGGCTAGACTATATAGCTTTGGGTAGTATGGACATCTTTACAATATTAAATCTTCTAATCCATGAATGTGTTATTTCTTTCATTTTGTTTGTGTCTTCTTTAATTTTTTATAAATATTTTTGCACTTTTCAGTCTACAAGTCTTCCACCTCCTTGGTTAGGTTTATTCTTAAGTATTTCATTCTTTTGATGCTATTATAAATGGAACCATTTTCTTATTTCCTTTTTAGGTTGTTAATTGTTAATGTACAGATAGAGGCACAATTGATTTTTGTGTGCTGACATTGTATCCTGCACCTCTGACAAATTTCTTTATTAGTTCCAACATTTTTTGTGTGTGTGGAATCTTTAAGATTATGTCATCTATGAAGATATAATTATTTCTTCCTTCTAAATCTAGATGCCTCTTATTCCCTTTCTCACCTTATTGCATTGGCTTTAACACTCTTCATTTTATGGCTTAGGAAATTGAGGAATTAAGAAATGTCTTACTACTAAAGACATTTGAAGCCTTCATTTCCCAAGATTCTTGTTTATTGTATTTTATGCACACACTTAATCTTAATGGAATCAACACGAAAGCTATCTTTTCCCCAAAGAGGTTTAGAGCCCTCCCCAATACAGTCTTTGATGAGGGAATTATGCCAAGAAAATACTAGAAGTGATGCCCCAGCGAGAACCAAGTTTGCCATGTTGAAAAAATAATAATAAAAGCTTCTATCACTTGGCCAGGGTTTCTCAGTGGTTGAGCTTAATCCATGAATCAGTTGATCAGCATATATGCCCAGGTTTTGGGCTCCATCCCCAGTGGAGGTATATAGGAGGCAGCCAATCAATGATGCTCTCTCATCATTGGTGTTTCTATCCCTTTCTTCCTCTCCTTCCCTATCTCCAAAATCAATAAAAACATAATAAAAAATTCTGTCATTTTCTGAGGACTTATCTTAATTTTCTTATCTCCTTTTTGGAGAAGCTGCTCTTTTAAAATCATTAATCTCTAAAATGATATTCTCCCATATTTCTACACACATAACCCTCACTAATTTATAGCATTAAAAATAATCATCTTAAATATTTCATAATTATAATAATGTCAGGCACAATGCTAAGAATTTTTATGGGTTCTCTAATAGTATAGTCATTTCAACCATGTATATTATCTGTAATTTAACACCATACTATATACTGTCATTATTTCACAGATGTGGAAACTGAGGCTTAGGGAATATTGTATATCATAAACTCTGAGTTTGTGGATGATAGATGATCCCAGAGTTTGAACCCTCTTGCCAGTTCTTGAGCTCTTGCTCACCAGCCCAGAACCATATCTAGCATCAGCCTGGCTCCCATATATATAAGTGATCCTAAAAGTGAATTCCCAGAGACCTTAGAGTGGGGCAATGGATGTTTACATTCCCGGGATTTGCTTCTAACTGGGTCTTCAGAGAGACATGTTCAGACATTTGGAAGTTAATTGGTTTTGAAACAAAAACAAACCCCTTGATATGCATATGGAGATTTGCTATCCTGCCTACACTTTAAATTAAATTTATTGATAGACTAGAGGCCCAGTGCACAAATTCATGCCCAAATGGGGTCCCTTGGCCTGGCCTGTGGGATCAGGCCAAAAACAGCTCTCCAACATCCCCAAAGGGGTCCTGGAATGTGAGTGGGGTCCTGGACCCCACTGGTGCACAACTGGGGCCAAGGAGGAATGCAGGAGGGCATATCTGGCCTGTCTTGCTCAGTCTTGACTGGCTGGACCCCAACAGCAAGCTAACCTACCAGTTGGAGCATCTGGCCTCTGGTGCTTAGTGCACATCATAGTGAGCGGTTGAGTGGCCTTAGCATATCATTAGCATATTGTGCTTCGATTGGTTGAATGGCTGACCAGTCAACTAAACACTTAGCATATTAGTCTTTTATTATATAGGACTAGAGGCGCAGTGCATGAAATTCGTGCATGGGGGGCAGTGTCCCTCAGCCCAGCCTGCACCCTCTCTAATCTGGAACCCCTTGGGGGATGTCTGACTGCCCATTTAGGCCCGATCCCAGTAGGATCCCAGTAGGATCAGAACTAAATGGGCAGCTGGACATCCTTCTCACAATCCAGGACTGCTGGCTCCAAACTGCTTGCCTGCCTGCCTTCCTGATTGCCCCTAACCCATTCTGCCTGCCAGCCTGATCACCCCTGGTTGCCAGCGGTTCAGAGCAGGGAGGATGAATAGGTGGGCCACAGGTGATCTTTAGGGCAATGAAACTGTTCTGTCTGATACTACATTAATGGTACATTTGTTTTTTTTTATCTTTATTGTTCAGTTTATTAATTACATTGTTCCCCTTTTTTCCCCCTATAGTTCCCCTCCACATGGTACGCATCCCACCCTCCGCCCTCACCCCCCTCCATTGTCCTCTCCCATAGTTGCATGATTTTTGTCCAGTCTCTTGCTGCACTTCACACACCTCCTTTCTCCCCAAGAGTTGTCAGTCCATTCCCTCTCTATGTCCGTGATTATGTTACATTCACCAGTTTATCCTGTTCATCAGCTTATTAATTCACTTGATTTTTAGATTCATTTGTTGATAGATGTGTATTTGTTGTTCCTAGTTTGCACTTATATCTTTTTCTTCTTCCTCTTCTTAAGGAATATCTTTCAGCACTTCATATAATATTGGTTTGGTGGTGATGAACTCCTTTAACTTTTTCTTATCTGCGAAGCACTTTATCTGACCTTCAATTCTGAATGATAGCTTTGCTGGATAGAGTAATCTTGGTTGTAGATTCTTGCTATTCATCACTTTGAATATTTCTTGCCACTCCCATCTGGCCTGCATAGTTTCTGTTGAGAAATCCGCTGACAATCGAGAACTTAAGATGGCGCCATAGGTGAGCACCTATCTAGCTGTCCACGCAACAATTCTGAAACTACAACTTAGCAACGAAACAGACAACACCCAGAAATCGCCGGAGAGCTGGCTGTGGGGAAATCCCGGCGCATGAGAGTAAAGGCGGTGACTCGGGAGCAGCGGTGTGCAGCTTTGAGGTTCGGAGCGCGAGAGAGCGGTGAGGGACGGGCGGCAGACAGCCGGCCAGGCTGGTTTTCTCCTGCGAGGAGGGCGGAGGTCTCCCACAGCACCGACCCCCCAGTTCCAGGCGAGCTCCCAGGTCGGGGAAAGGAGGATCCCCGGCGCGGCTGAGGTCTGTGTGTTTGGGGAGAGTGCACGAGTAAATTGGAGTGCGCAACCGGGCAGAGAACGCGGGCAGAGAACGCGCAACTACTGGTTTGGAGACCACCATACTGCTTTGTTTTACACCCCTGAGTGAGTCTTTGACTGTGCAGACTCAGTTAGGGAGGGGCAGAGTTGTCTGGCAACGGGGAGACTAGTGGTGGATTTACATAGCCACGCAACACCGAGACCCGTGAGCCGCACAGATAAGCACAGATAAGCCGACACCGCGAGCCCCATAGACCTGAAACGGGGAGGGAGCCAGGAGGGACAAAGGTAAGCCCGACGGACCCCGCCCATCAGACGCAAACTCCGCGCCAAGCAGGGCGGGCCCAAGCCCGACGCTGCGCCCCCAATAGACGCAAACTGCTTGTCAAGCAGGGCGGACCTAAGCTTGACGCTGCGCGCCCTTTAGACGCAAACTGCTCGCCAAGCAGGGCGGACCTAGGGCTGAAGCTGCGCGCTGCAAAGGAAGCTGAGCCACTGGTTCCTTAGAGGATACAGGATACCTATCACACACCGCTAAGGAACCACTCAGGAAAACAGCAACAATGCAGAGAAAAGGAAAGAACTCAGCTGTGAAAGAAATGGAGGAAAAAAGACGATTAGACACAGAGTTTAAAACCACAGTAATTAGGTTTATGAAGAGACTACTAGATAAGGCGGATAAAATTAATGAGAACTATGCCAAAATAAATAACACTTATAAAGAAATGAAC
The DNA here is from genome assembly GCA_027563665.1 of Antrozous pallidus. Taxonomy (NCBI): domain Eukaryota; kingdom Metazoa; phylum Chordata; class Mammalia; order Chiroptera; family Vespertilionidae; genus Antrozous; species Antrozous pallidus. The sequence continues at coordinate 117,035,363 of CM050514.1, forward strand.
AATGCTTACAAGGATATGATAAAAGACCAACTAGAAATTAAGCATATACTGACTGAAACAAAAAATATTATACAAAGACCTAAAAGCAGTCCAGACGACCGCAAAAACCAAGTCAAAGATTTGAAATACAAAAAGGCAAAATACACTCAGCTGGAAAAGCAGAAAGCCAAAAGAGTCCAAAAAATTGAAGATAGTATAAGGGGCCTCTGGGACAACCTCAAGCATACCAACATCAGAATTATAGGGGTGCCAGAAAAAGAGAGAGAGCAAGATAATGAAAACCTACTAGAAAAAATAGTGACTGAAAACTTCCCCCACCTGGTGAAAGAAATTGACCTGAAAACCCAAGAAGTGCACAGAACCCCAAAATATAGGAATCTAAAGAGGACCACACCAAGGCACATCATAATTAAGATGCCAAGAGCAAAAGATAAAGAGAGAATATTAAAAGCAGCAAGAGAGAAACAGATGGTTACCTACAGGGGAACACCCATACGACTGTCAGCGGATTTCTCAACAGAAACGATGCAGGCCAGACGGGAGTGGCAAGAAATATTCAAAGTGATGAACAGCAAGAATCTACAACCAAGATTGCTCTATCCAGCAAAGCTGTCATTCAGAATTGAAGGTCAGATAAAATGCTTCACAGATAAGAAAGAGCTGAAGGAGTTCATCACCGCCAAACCAACACTATATGAAATGCTGAAAGGTATTATTTGAGAAGAGGAAGAAGAAACAGGTAAAAATGTACATTTCGAACAATGGGTACACATCTATCAAATGAATCTAAAAATCAAGTGAATTGGCAACCATAGGATTAGGATAAAATGAGGAATAGAACTGAATCATGGACATGGAGAGGGAATGGACTGATAATGCTTGGTGAGGGGAAGGGTGCGGGAAATACAGCAAGAGACTGGACAGGGGTCATGCAACTATGGGAGAGGACAGAGGGTGGGGGAGGTGAGGGCGTAGAGTGGGATGGGTACTGGGCGGAGGGGAGCTATTGGGGAAAAATGTAAGTAATAAACTGAACAATAAAGCTATTAAAAATTAAAAAAAAATAAAAAATAAAAAAAAATAAAAAAAAAAAAAAAAAAAAAAGAAATCCGCTGACAATCGTATGAGTGCTCCCTTATAGGTAACTAACTGTTTTTCTCTTGCTGCTTTTAATATTCTCTCTTTGTCTTTTGCTCTTGTCATTTTAATTATGATGTGCCTTGGTGTGGTCCTCTTAGGGTTCCTATATATTGGGGTTCGGTGCGCTTCTTGGACTCCTAAGTCAATTTCTTTCACCAGGTGGGGGAAGTTTTCGGTCACTATTTCTTCAAATAGGTTTTCATTGTCTTGCTCTCTCTCTTTTTCTGGCACCCCTATAATTCGGATGTTGGTATGCTTGAGGTTGTTTCAGAGGCCCCTTACACTATCTTCAATTTTTTGGATTCTTTTGGTTACTTGCTTTTTCAGCTGAGTGGATTTTGCTTCTTTGTATTTCAAATCTTTAACTTGGTTCTTGGGGTGCTCCAGAGCACTTTTAGGTCTTTGTATAATATTTTTTATTTCATTCAGTGTATGCTTAATTTCTGGTTGGTCCTTTTTCATATCCTTGAGAGTCTCCTTTATATCCTTGAGAGTCTCCTTCATTTCCACGTTGGTCTTGATCATTTCCTTACAGGTCTCGTTCATATCCTTGAGGGTCTTGTTCATTTCCTTGTAGGACTCATTGATTTCCACGTTGGTCTTGATCATTTCCTTTGTGGTCTTGCTTATTTCCTTATAGGCCTCGACCTTTTGTTGGAGCCTCTTGAAAAACCCTATAACTGTGGTTTTGAATTCCATGTCCAGTCGGTTTTTTTCCTCCATTTCTTTCACATCTGATTTCTTTCCATGTCTCTGCATGGTGGCTGCTTCCCTGAGTTGGTCAATTAGCTTTGTGTGGTAAACTTCCTACTAGGGACAGTGGCTCAGCCTCCCCAGTTACCTGAGGTGGGTATGGGTTGCACAGTCTTGCTGAAGTTAAGCTCAGGTTAATCGTTGCACTTGGAGGGGTTGACCTCCAGGCCAATTGTCTGTGAAGCTCAGCTGTGCTCAGGTTGGATGGGCGGAGTCTCTGGGCCAAGCAGACAGCGTTAGCTCTGCCCTCTGTGGCCCCAGGGACTCTGTGCCAGGGGCAATGGCTGCCAGCACCTCTGAGAGAGCTGCTGTGGAGCTCCACCGGCTGCCGGGGAATTCAGACTCTCCCCAAATGAATCTACACTCCCAATGTCTCACCCAGGGTCGTAAAACAAAGCAGACTGATGGTTTTCCGAATGAGAAAGCAAGTCGCAGAGCGCTCTCTGCGCAGTCAGGCAGCTGAGCTGTTCCCAAGGTCACGCGCAAGCTGCCTTCTCCACAAGCCGGGAGACCTGGCAGCACTCGAGCTTCGGCGTGCCCTCCCACTGTCCAGTTTTCACCCCGTATGATAATGGGTTCCCTGGACTTCGCCCAGAGCTGGATATTCAGTCCAGTGGGACGTCTTTGTCTCCCCGTTCGAGAAAACTGGCCGGTTTTCAGCCGCCTGCCCTCTCTGCGGGGCGCGCTCCAAACCTCTCTCTGAGCGAATCTTTTAACGCTGTCCACCGCTGTTCCTCTGAGTCACAGTGTCTTATCTTCACTTTTATTTGTGGAATTTTCACTCTGCGAGCTTTTTGGTGATTCTGGAAGGTGTTTGTTCTTTCGTTAAGTTGTAGTATTAAAATTGTTGAGTATGACGGCAAGATAGGTGTTTTACCTATGCCGCCATCTTGATTCTCCTAATGGTACATTTGTTAAGACCATAAGATGTTCAACACAAAGAATGAACCCTAATGTAAACTGCAGATTTTACTTTTGTTATTAATGTGTCGATAAAAGCTCATCAATTGTAATAAATGTATCACATTAATTTAAGATACTAATAAAGAAGAAGCTTTAATGTGGTGTGGCCAGGCTTTGGGGTGGTGGCGGGGGTCCAGACCCCTGCTGCCTCTGGGGTGGCCATTGGGACCCCGCTGCCGCCCCAGGTTTGCCGTAGCCAGGCTTTGAGTCGGTGACAGGGGTCCGGACCCCCTGCTGGCTTTGGGGCTGCAATTGGACCCCCAATGGCACAGTGGCCGCCTTGGCCTGCTGCAGCCTAGGGGCTGCCGGCCATCTCGATTGGGGGTTAATTTGCATATGGCTTCTATTGGCTGGTAGCGTAGTGAAGGTACAGTCTATTTGCATGTTTCTCTTTTATTAGATAGGATTTCCTGCCAAGTTTAGTTCCATTTATTATGCATATTCCTTTTGGTAGGCGGAAGGAAAAAATAGGTGCAAATTACCCTTTAAAAAAAGCAATTTATAAGCCAAGGTCATAAATTTTCTAAAGTTTATTTTTAATTTTCAAGATCCCCTGTACTTTTTTGGGGGATAAATGTTTATTTAATAAAAAGAAAAGTGATATCTTGCAATAAACCAGAAGTGAATCTTTTTTTCTCTTCCATTCATTATTGTTAGCTGAAGACGTTCGCAGCCAGCAGCTGAGGTTAAAATTTATGGCACCAAGATGAATACGCCACTTCACTGTTTTTTCCTAAGCTGAAAGAAACCTCAGCCGGAAACCCTAGCCTTTCTGGATTCTGAAATGTGACATCAGGTGAATTTGTCATAATAGTTGGGTCTAAGGCTTACTCAGGATTATCTGGAAGTGATGTGGGAAATGTGTGCTCTGTGGGGGTTTCACGTTAGGGTGAAAATATGTCTCAAGAAGGGGGGAAGAAGGGAAGGTGCCTTCAGTTGATCTTTTTTGATATTACCTAAAATATGTCTGGAAAACTCTTGGCTTTTGATGATTTGGGGTGGGGGCATGGATATTGAAAAAGAAATTTGGGTTAGTGGTACTCATCCATGACTACTTTATAATTGTCCTAACCAAATTGTTTTGGTTCCCAAAACAATTCACAGCTTAGTGGTTGTTAAAGAGCTTGGAGTTCTAGAACTTTCTGTCTGACTGGGAAAAATAATGACCTAGCTGATCAGTTTCATATGTGGGTTTGTGATGGAACCTGTGATTATAACCCATTCAGACCCCATGCTCCTTTTATAGTAAATATTTGAATACCATTTTTACTATCCTAAATTAAATTTATATATCATATATTAAAAATAAATATAACATCCTATCATAAAGTGAGCGTGGAAAGGAATTACAATAAGATATATATCTCAATTTATAAATATCCAAAAAAGACTACTATTAAAAGATTATTTAAAAACACAGACAAGTAAAATCATGGCTCTCATCAGATATAAAAATGAACATATATATATATTTTAATTAATCATAATTGAGGAGCTAGGCAAATGATATAACCTGTTCAAGAGACCAGGAATATTGAAATGATGTACAAAGTTAGTCAAAACTAGTTTCTTTGACAGTGGGGAAGAGAAGTCAATTTAATCTCCACCAGACAAGACAGAATTTGGAAGTCTGCAGACAGAAATTATTTTTGCATTATTACTAGTTAGCTACATTTTGCAGAGTTGTAGAATAGCTCCCATGGAGTCAGAATCAGATAACCCAAAGGGGAGTGCCATAGATAGAGCCCAGTTTTCCACAGAAGTACAAATTTTTCCCATATGCTATCCTTAATAAAATAATGAGACATTTGCTACTACAGATAAAAACCACACTAAATGAGGCTTCTACACTGACAGACTGACTCAATTGGTTAAACTGTCACCTAAAATATATTGAATAGTGCTGCTTTCAGATAGTTTCTGAAAAGGAGACCAACTCTTGGTAAATTTCCATATAAAGTACACCTTTCTCTCCATTTTCACAGCACCTAAGCTCCTATTAACTCTTATTAAAACTATCTGAGAACACTTTGTATTTGTATGTATAATGGAATTGGGTTCTAGGCTCAGATAGTTGCCACTTTTTCAACCATATGAATATCTACCAGGCCATTCGAAAGCTGGGAGGGAGATGGCAAATCCTTTATTGGGGGGATTTTCCTGCACGTTGCAGGGGATCTATCACCCTGGCCCCGCTGAATGTGGTACCCTCCAATCATCTTGCAACCAGAACAGAAAGTCTCACAGGTTATCAAAACACTCCCTAAGGATGGAGTTACCTGTCCAGAGAAACACTATCACAGCTTACATATGCCCTGGGACCCATCACTTCCTCCCCACCTTCCGCAGCACCATTTGCTCAATCAGGCAACCATTGCAAAAGGCAATGGAGAGGGCCTCAATAAACAAACAGGGTTAGACCAGAAATAAATTTTTAATTTAGAGAATTGGCTCATCTCTGAATCTCTCTCTTCCAAGTTTAACTATCCAACAAGTTGTTAGACAAAGGTGGTTCCTAATTGAAAGTAAATATCCACTGGAGTTTGCATCTGCCTTTCTGAAGAGTTTCTGCCTCAAGACGTGGTTGGGTGGGGTGGGGATGCAGACAAAAAATGGCACAAATGCCAAAAGGCTGGTTCTAGAATAAGTGAAGTAGTCTAGAAGTGGTGAGATTGTGCCCACTTGTCACTCCAGGGCAATTGCCACTTAGATACAGCCCAGTGTTGCCAGATCGAATTTTGCTTTCAAAAGAAACAGCAAATTGTGCCATGGCCAGCTTGGCTCAGTGGATAAAGTATCAGCCTAAAGATTGAAGGGTTCTGGATTCGATTCCGATCAAGGGCATATGCCCAGGTTCTATCCCAATTAGAGGGCGTGCAGGAGGCAGCCAATCAATGAGTATCTGTCATCATTGTTTCTACCCCTCTCTCCCTCTCCCTTCCTCTCTGAAATCAATAAAAATAAAAAACATAAAGAGACAAAAGAAACAGCAAATCTAAAATTTGTGTATGCAATTTGTCAGTTTTAAATGTTGATTCATATATATGTATAGTATTTGTGTAAATGGATGGATAGATGGATAGATACTTATATCATCATTTATATGCATGGCTCTTTATAGTTGGGCCCATAAATAATAGCAATTACACCTTAGGTACTGACTAGGTCCCTACTTTGAGTAGAATGAAACTGATGGATATTTTTAGTCCCATTGTAGAGATGAGAGAAAGGGAGCTCAAAGAAGTTAAGTGATTTGCCTAGAATCACACAGTAAGTAGCCAAGCTGGGATTTTAATTAGGACTGTTCTGCTTCTGATACCAGGTTGCCACGCAGTCTATGATGTCGTTCTCTTCATCTTTAGTGACTCAGAGACAAAAAAAACAAGCAACAGGGATAATTTCTGCTGGAGTTTGAATTTGTGCATTTATTTAATTTATTTAAGTATAATCAACATATCTTAAAGTTTCTTGTTCTAAGTCCCTGTCAGGAATGCAGGGAACTTTCTGAGGTTTGAGAATGTTTGCAGTGAGATGAGTGACTCATTTGCTATGTTAGCCTGCCATCCCTCAGAGCTGGTCCCTAAGGTTGCTTGTGAAAAATGGTTAAAAGCTTTAATTGAAAGGATTTCCAATACAGGGCACAAGCAACTTTCTCATTGTGAATTTGATGACATTCAGCTTAGAATCTTGCAGAACTTCCTAGTGGAGGAAGGACCCACTAGGAGCAATGTCATCTGTTAGGGTCTAACTTTTCTTCAGTGAAAGTCTGCAAATTAAACCAGCCTTATGAAGAATGGGGACATTTAATATTTGAAATATCCTGATTGGAATGCTCATATGACAAAACAGGACTACCTAGAGCCATGATGGCGAACATATGACACGCGTATCAGCATTGGCATGAGTAGCCATTTTCGATGACACGCGGCCACATGCAGTAGCATACAGAGAAGTATGGGACCACATGCCTAGGACATTTCATCCTCGGCTACTGCACGGCCAGGTGCAGTAGCCAAGGATGAAACATTTGTTATAATGTAGTCTAGACACTCTGTGCCAGGGGTTTGTAGGCCAAAACAACAGAACTCCGGCACAGAGTGTCTAGTTCTGGAACTTCTGGCTAGGCTGTTATGGGATCTATGGCCTTACCTCCTGCTGGTGGGGCAGGGAGCAGCAGAATGCCGCGTGGGATGCATCTCTGTGGGCCCTGTGATTGCCATTACCAGCAACCACATAACCACAGCAACCATCATCCAATCTACTGTTCTGGGGTGTTGTGGATTTCTAATTGACCTTCATTAATGAGATATGTGAGAGGGAGGCTGGGAGAGGCGAGGGCCTGTGCTATGGGTGCCATTTCCTGCCATTACAAATAGCGGCAGGCATTTTAATTTATATAAGGAACATAATTTTGCAGCATAGTGCAGACTCCATTTCACTACTATTACTGTTGTGCATCCTTATTAACCCCTATTTCTGCTTATTAAACTTGCCCTTTCCTGAAAGACAGTTACATGTGCCATCTTGTGGTCAGTAGGCTAGTTAACCCCTAATTGCCGTCAGGGCTAACAGGCTACCTATGATTCTATCTTCTGTCACTGCCTCCCTGATAGAGAACCCAAAAAATAAAAAACCAAGGTTAAGTAAAGGAAGTAGTAGTAGCTGACCCTTTCAAGAGACATAGACCAAGATGTCATCTGCATTATAGAAGAAAATGTCAAATCATTTTGTGTTCTATGTACTGAAATGGTAGTAAGCAGAACGTGGAATATAAATAGACATTTTGAAATTAATCATTCCCAGCTCTTGAAAAAAAGTGAAGATGAAAGGAAGGAATACACTTCCAGGCAGCTACACCTTTATAAGGGCCAATCTAATTCCATTCTTAAATTTATAAAAGGCTCCACAAATTTAACATCTTCAAGTATGAGCATTGCTCACTCCATAGCTCAGCATGGAAAAGCACTCAGTGAGGTAGAATTTATTAAAGAAACTCTCCTAAGTTGTGCACCAGTTCTATTTCACAATATGCAGAATAAAGATGCAATTATTAAGATAACATCTGCCTTACCACTCAGAAGAGATATTATAAAAGACCAAATAATGAGACTGAAAACAAATGTACAAAATCAATTAAAGAGAGACATAGCTAATTGTAAATATTTTTCAATCTTTCTTGATGAAACTACTGATGACACATCACATGCTCAGTTGGCCATTATTGGTCGATATTCTGATGGTATCACAATGAGAGAAGAGTTGATAAAGTTAGTATCATTGCCAAAAAAGTATATCAGGAAGCGAAATGTGTAAGGTTGTAATACAAACATTCAGTGACCTAAGCATTGATATCTCTAAAGTTGTGTCAGTGATGACAGATGGGGCACCAAACATGGTGGGGAAAAAAGTCGGATTTGTCAAATTGTTTACAGAAGCTATTGGACATCCGATTGTGCCTTTTTGTTGTATTATCCATCAGGAGGTTTTATGTACCAAGGCAGGATTCACCGACTTAAACGACTTAATGTCAGTTGTTACAAAAATAGTTAATTTAATAGCTGCTCATCCCCTTCACAAGGGAGAATTTTCTGCACTTTTACTGGAAGTTGATATATAATAATGTAAGATGGCTGAGCTGAGACAAAGTTCTTGAGCGCTTTGTGGAGTGCTTTGAAGAAATAAATGTATTTCTTGAGGATAAGGATCTGGGAAACTTTTCTCAACTCAATGATGATAAGTGGGTCAGCACCCTGATAGTTTTCACAGATCTTTCTGTTCATATTAATGAACTGAACTTAAAGTTACAAGGTTTTGGCAAAAGTATTGAAGTTATGTTTGGATACATAAAAGCTTTTGAGGGAGGAACCAAGATGGTGGCATAGGTAAACACCTATCCTGCTGCCCCACACAACAATTTCAAAACTACAACTAAACAACAGAACCGACATCATCCAGAATCACCGGAAAGCTGGCTGAGTGGAAATTCCACAAATAAAATAAAGATAGAACACTGTCACTCAGAGGAGCTGCAGAGGGCAGAGTTGCAGATACATGCGGAGTCAGAGTTTCGGAGCTGAGTGTGAGCAGAAAGGGCAGGCGGCTGCAAACCCGGCTGGTTTTCTTGAACTGGGAGGGAGATAAAGGCGTACCACTGCACTGATTCCCCAGTTCCAAGCGAGGTCTGGGGATCCCACACTCATATGGCGTGAAACTGGACAGTAAGGAGGAAGCACACTGAAACCTGGGTGCTGCAGAAGTCTGCAAGCTTGTGGAGAGTGCTTGTAAACTTGGGAATTGCAGAAGTTCACAAGCGTGTAGAGAGGACTCATGACATACTCTCTCATTTGGGAGGAAAAAAAAGAAAGAAGGGAAACCACCAGTCTACATTGTTTTACAACCCTGGGTGAGACTTTGGGTGTGCAGACTCATTTGAGGAGAGGCTGAATTGCTCTGCAGCGGGTAGAGCGTGGTGGCAGCTTTCTCTCAGAGGTGCATGCAGCCATTACCACCAGGCACAGAGACCCAGGTACCACATAGGGCGGAGCTGACGAGAAATCAAGGCTGCCTGCTCAGCCTGGAGATTCAGCCCATCCAACCTGAGCACAACAGCTCTCACAGTGTAAACACAGCTGATCCTCACAGTCAATTGACCTGGAGGTCAAACCCTCCTAGTGCTAACAACAATAATCTAGGCTTAACTACAACAATGCTGTGCAACCCATAAAGGGCTGCACCAAGAGTATCCACCTCAGGTAGGCTGAGCCACTGGGGAGGCTGAACCACTGTCCCCTAGAGGACATCTACCACACAAAGCTAATTGACCAACTCAGGGAAGCAGCCAAAATGAAGAGGCATAGAAAGAAATCACATTTGAAAGAAATGGAAGGGAAAAAATGACTGGATATAGAGTTCAAAACCACAGTTATAAGGTTTTTCAAGAGGCTCCTAGAAAAGGAAGATGAACTTAATGAGACCTTCGAGGATTTGAATGAGACCTTCAAGGATATGAAAAGGACCAACTAGAAATTAAGCATGCACTGACTGAAATAAAAAATATTATACAAAGACGTAAAAGCAGTCCAGAGGACCGTGAGAATCTAGTCAAAGATTTGAAATACAAAGAAGCAAAATCACTCAGCCAGAAGAGCAAGAAGCAAAAAGAATCCAAAAAATTGAAGATAGTGTAAGGAGCCTCTGGGACAACCTCAAGCATACCAACATCCGAATTATAGGGGTGCCAGAAAAAGGGAGAGAGCAAGATAATGAAAACCTATTTGAGGAAATAGCGACCGAAAACTTCCCCCTCCTGGTGAAAGAAATTGACTTAAAAGTCCAAGAAGTGCACAGAACCCCAACTATAGAAATCCAAAGAGGACCACACCAAGACACATTGTAATTAAAATTCCAAGAGCAAAAGACAAAGAGAGAATATTAAAAGCAGCAAGAGAAAAACAGTTAGTTACCTATAAGGGAGCACTCATATGATTGTCAGTGGATTTCTCAACAGAAACGATGCAGGCCATTTGGGAGTGGCAAGAAATATTCAAAGTGATGAATAGCAAGAATCTACAACCAAGATTACTCTATTTAATATATATCATTCAGAATTCAAAGTCAGATAAATTGCTTCACAGATAAGAAAAAGCTAAAGGAGTTCATCACCCCCAAACTAATATTATATGAAATACTGAAAAGTATTCTTTAAGAAGAGGAAGAAGAAAAAGGTAAAAATACAAATTATGAACAACAAATACACATCTATCAACAAATGGATCTAAAAATCAAGTGAATTAAAAATCTGATGAACAGGATAAACTGGTGAATATAAAAGAATCATGGGCATAGAGAGGGAATGGACTGACAATTCTTGGGGAGAAAAGGAGTGTGCAGCAAGAGACTGGACAAAAATCATACACCTATGGAAGAAGACAGTGGGGGTGGAGGTAAGGGAGAGGGTTGGATGGGTACCGGGTGGAGGGGAGCAATAGGGGGGGAAAAGGAGGGAACATTGTAATTAATAAACTAAGCAATAAAGATCAATATATATTAATATATATCAATAGAAAGTAAACTTAAAATTTTCAAGCGAGATGCAGAAACTAAAACTTATAAGTATTTTCCTCGAGTAACAAAGTATTTTGAGAATGCCAGTGCAGCTGTACAAAATGAAATGGAACCCTTGCATATAAAGTACCAACATGTTTTAGACTCGTTATTTGACCAGTTCAGTGATAGATTTAATCAATTAGAAGCCTAGAACAGACCATAAAAATAATTAAGTATCCTGATGTAGTTGTCCACAGTAGTTTGGAATTAAATGGTTTCCAATGGATGCAAATTGATGATGTGGAGATGCAACTTGCAGAATTTCAAGACAGCATCTGGGCTCAGGTGTTTGTCGACTTGAGGTCAAAGCTTGAGAATCTGGAAAGGTGCCACTTGGAGAATCAAGAGGAGTGCCAGTGTGAACAGGAAATTTGGAGTGCCTGGAACCAATTACCAGACACTTTCAATACCCTGAAAAATATAGCAATGACTTTCCTCACAATTTTTCTTTCTACGTACTTTTGTGAGACCTTATTCTCAGCGTTAAATAATGTCAAAACCAACAAAAGAAACAGATTGACAGATGAAGTTAGTAACGCTTGCTTGGGCTTGAAGTGTACAAAATACCAACCTTCAATTGAAGGTTTAGCCAATGAAATTCAGCAACAAACAAGTCACTAATAGGCAGGTTAGTTAAAGAATTCCCCCTCCCCCTCACTTATCTTAGATCATGGCACCCCACACGAGTTAAATAATATCAAGACCAACAAAAGAAACCGACTGACAGATGAACAAAGAAGTCACTAAGCGGGTAAGTTAAATAGTTAGTTTTTGGTTTATTAAATACAGTTATATATTACAATTATACATTTTTGTTATTTAAACTATAAATATCTCGAAATTATGTTTTTTTTTTCTCAAAGTGACACACCACCCGAGTTCTGCTTGTTTTTTTTGGTTAATTTTGACACACCAAGCTCAAAAGGTTGCCCATCACTGACCTAGAGGGTATTTATTATAACAAAGCCACCAGCATTTCATCAGTAGCTTTTCAGGAGTTTCATAAAAATCCTTTACCAGTTTCCTTTCTTTGTTTGTTTGCTCATTCATCACCTTAAGTTCACGGTGTTACCCAGGCTTCCATTCTATTCAAATAGCAGAGGCATTTCTTTTTCCAGATCTATTTTTGGGACTGTATCCATAGGTTTTCCCAGACTCCTGGTGGGGACCACAGAGCAAAAGTGGTTAAGAATTCTTAAATAAAATCTCTCCTACAGAAGCTTTTCAAACAAACAAACAAACAAACAAACAAAAACATTCTGCCCCCAAGGTTTCACTACATCTATAAGGTATGCTTAGTAAAAACAAAGTAGGTAGAAAGAAAGATGAACAAAAACAGAAGTCTTGGTGATCCCACTTAAAAGCGTGGGTTATTCAGGGTAAGTTGCAGAAGAAGACATCAATAGTATCAATAGTTTGAAATGTTTCCTGACTCTAAGAAGTTAGGTGAGGCTGGCCCCCAAATTTATTACATTGTCTTACAGCTTCTGGCACATGATGATCACTCAGTTGCTTAATCTCCTTGTGGATAAAATGTCTTTTGTTGCTAGATAAGACTGCTAAAAACAGTTATCTGTATTTAAGATAATATATAAACAGTTTAACAATTACACACCAATATATACTCTGACCTTAAAATCCAAAGCAAAGTTTCATATTGCATGTGCAATATGTGGAGCCCTTAGTTTCCTTAGGGAGTGAGGCAAAGAATACAAATATGGAAATGAAATGCAGGGATGCACAATTGTGTAAGAGTCCTAGACTGTTTCTGGGAACACAATTTCATGAATAAAGATGATCTGGCATCTCTGAACTATGTATTTTAAGATTAATATTTCTCAATAGTACTTGTCAAAGTGAGTGGCAGTAGAATCCATAATAAGTGCTTTACTGAATTACATTTAGTTTAAATGTAACTGTAAAAAGACACTATGAATTATCATGTCAAATTATGTCACCCTAAAGTTAATTAGTTTTGCCATGATTAAAAAATTATTTTTAATCATGGCAAAACACGTGTTTGTGTTTCTAACAATCCAATCATTACTTAATAAAATTTATTTTTAGAGCAGTTTTAGGTTCACAGCAAAATTGAGCATAAGGCACAAAGAATTCCCATATACCCCCTGTACTTATATATATGCACTATTAGCCTCCCTCACTATTAATATCCCTCACCATGGTGGTACATTCAATACAACCAGTGAGCATACATTGCACATAATTATCACCCAACATCTCTAGTTTACATTATGGTTCACTCTTGATGAACATTCTCTGGGTTTTGGAAAATATGTACATCTATCCACTCTGATAGCATCATTCAGAATAATGTCACTACCCTAAAAACTCTGTGTTCTGCCTGTTCATTGTTCCTTCCCACACAACCAACGGTAATCATTGTTTTTTTTTTATTGTCTTCATAGTTTTGCTTTTTCCAGAATGGCATATAGTCAGAATTATTCCATACAGTCTTTTCACTTAGTAATATGCATTTAAGTTTTCTCCATGTTGTTTCATGACTTAATAGCTCATGTCTTTTCAGCACTGATTATTTCACTGTCTGGATGCACCACAGTTTTATAACCACTCACCTACTGAAGGACATATTGGTTGCTTGCCAAGTTTTGGGAACTATGAATAAAACAGCTATAAACATCTTTGTGCAGGTTTTTGTGTGAATGTAAGTTTTCAATTCATGTCAGTAAATATCAAGTTCCTCACATGGTGGGTCAGGAATTGAAAGGCCTCAAAGACACTGTATTTTTAAAGTTCTAGAAAACTACAGTACTGTGATCAACAGTCTGTTGATTCTATCACTACCCTCTTCACCTCAATTTGAAATCACAACAGACAAGCCCACTTTTAAGACATTTTTCTTTCCATTTTGAGGTGCTTTTTAGCAGTCACTTAATATTATTTATCAGGCAAGGCAAGATAATACACTTTGGCCTCTGATTTTTTTGAATCGAGGATCTACTTAGCTATTTTAATAGGTCATTTTTCAAGAAAAATAGAGAAAGAAATCAGCAGGTTGTGTTTCTACATTTCTATTTCTTATTTCCTTTTATGTCTACTTCAAATTCAACTTCATCAACCTAGTATATAAAATGACACCAAAAATTTTTCACCAAAATCATTCTCTGTCTCTACAATCTATAGGAAAAATGAACTCCCCTTTCTTACAAAATAAAAATCTAATCTGTTAAGCTTCAGCTGGTGTGGCTCAGTTGGTTAAGTGTTGTCCCATGAACCAAGGGATTGCCTGTTTGATTCCCATTCAGGGTATATGATGGGGTTGCAGGTTTGATCCCCTGTAGGAGGCCTGCAACAGGTAACTGATTGATATTTCTCTCTCTCCTTTCCTCTCTCTCTAAAATCAATAAAAACATATTCTTTTTTTATTTTATATTTTATTGATTTTTTACAGAGCAGAAGGGAGAGGGATAGAAAGTCAGAAACATCGATGAGAGAGAAACATCGATCCGCTGCCTCTTGCACACCCCCTACTGGGGATGTGCCCGCAGCCAAGGTACATGCCCTTGACCGGAATCAAACCTGGGACCTTTCAGTCCACAGTCCGACGCTCTATCCACTGAGCCAAACCGGTCTCGGCAATAAAAACATATTCTAAAAAACAATCTAATTTGATAAGAATCAAATGATAGGTTTTGTATCAGTGGGTGATAAGTGTCAGGCAATATACTCATCAATGTCATTGTAATTATTAGTTTACTAGAGACCCGTTGCAAAAACATTTCTGCAAGAATAGAGCTTCCTGTGGCCTGAGCAAAGCTCCTTTTCCTCTCTGCTGCCTCGCTCCCTTCTTCGCTACCTCACTCTCTCCCATCTCCGCTGCCTTGCTCCCATCTCCGCTGCCTTGCTCCCATCTCCACTACCTCACTCTCTCTCATTTCTGCAGCCTTGCTTGCTCCCATCTCCTCTGCCTTGCTCCCTCCCTTCTCCCACTCTCCCACCCCTGCTTGCTTACTTCTCTGGAGCTTTGCTCCCTTCTGCAGTGCTTGGCTTCCTTCTACACCATCTTCTGCACATGGATAGGCAAATTAACTGCCATCTTGGTTGGGTTAATTTGCATACTTGCTCTGATTGGATTGTGGGCGTGGCTTGTGGGTATAGCGAAGGTATGGTAAATTTGCATAGTATTCTTTTATTAGATAGGATTGCCTGTCTTTTCTGTGAGACTGTTAGTTCCCCAAGGTCAAGGACAAGCCCTGTCTGATTACTCTCTGGCACATAGTCAGTATTTCAACAGATATTTGTTTAATATCCTTGTAGCAAGCTGTCCTTGTCAAGTCATATCCCTTCATCCTCTACCTCCTCCCACCCTGGACAGTTCCCCTAGGGGCTGTGGCTACCAGCACCTCTGCACATGGAGCTGTTCTTTAGCCTTGGAGCAGCTCAGCAATTGGAGGCAGATGAGCAGTGTCAGAGAATTGGCATCTGCAGAACTCACATCCAGTGAGGATGCTAGATGTTTGCCCTTTAGTAGGACACTTTTGAGCATGTGCCACTCAGACTCTCAGGAGGTCTCTAATGGGGTTGAGCCGCAGTTGCTCACCACACTAAACTGCTCATTGAAACATTATTGGCTTTTCCTCTTTCTTGGCCTCACCCTACTCCCTTAAAGTGCTTCCTGGGATCTCTTCCCAAATAACTTCTTAGACCCAACTCCCTTACTCCAGATCTGATTTTTAGAAGCATGGATTCTGGAGTATAACAAGAGAGGCATGAAGGGAATGCTGTGGGAATGCACTGGGGGTTGGGATTAATTCCAGCTGGCACAGGACTTGGCATTGTTTGAATGGGATCTGGATTAGGGCAGTGAGTGCACCTGTAGGAAGAGTTGCTTCAGGAAGAGGAAGCAAAGGTACAGAGGTGCTGAAGAGCACAGATGCTCAGGGAACTGTGGGCAATCAGCCCTGAGAGAATGTGAGTGGATGTGCATCTCAGTTGGTCCTGGGAAGTACCCCAGACCAACAAAGAGGCAGGTCTATCTGCCCCTTTCATCCTAAACCTCTGGTACTTTGAAATGTTAGTAACAGACATTGTTTTTTAGGTCAGAAGATTCAAACATAGAAACACATAATCTGCAGAAGCAGCCTATGGTAACCTCTGGCCAATCCATGGTCTTTTCTGAGCATGGACCTTTGTGCCTGAAGGCTTGAACGCATGTTTGCTAGTTCCTGTGACATGGTGAGCATTATGTGTTACATGTCCTGCGAGCTTACAGTTTAAAATAGTGTCTGTATCTCAACCCAGACAGGGAATTTTCCTGCCTTCTGTTAGAGGCTAATATTAAACCTGAAAAAGGGAAAAGGAATAGTGTGTAATGTAGTCAAAGAAAATAAGCCAAGCTAACTCTACTTTGAAATCCACTGTATTAGTTCCCAAGTAAATACAATAAGTAGGTATATTTTACTCATTCTCTCTCCCCATGTCCTGGAAATGCTTTCCCTCAAATGAAATTTTCTGACAAGTCACTGCATCACTGGTGCTCACTCAATTACAGACTCTCACAGTGACCAACAACTACTAAATTGAATGGGAGTTAAAAAACAAAGAAAAGAGGAATGGCAGGAGGAAGAGAGCAGAATAATTTGGTCATTTCCCCAGCATGGGAATGCCAGTTTAGGAAAGACAAAATGAGTACTTCTGGAACAGGTATACAATATTGAAAAATAACAGAGAAATTAAAGAAGCCATTAAAGTTCACAAGATAATTTGATAAGAGAACACTACTCATTTAAGCTCAGCATGAGCCAGTTTACTTTATTATTATGGTTTGTCTATACTTAGCTTTGAAGAAAGCCACAAATTACAGTGACTAAATAGAGCTTCTGAAAACGGAAAAGAGCAACTTTGCAAGTACAGACCATGCTGGGTACAGCACCCTCCCTACCGTCCCCAAACTGGGATAGCTATAAAGAACTGCTGTAAGAATTCTCTCTCTCCCACCCCCAGGAACTTCAGCCATGTCCTTCATGAATTCCCATTACTATTATATTGTTTGTTTTATGTTTAAACTGGTTGTTTCAACCAAAGTTTGGGATAGAAAGAAAGCTGCTGAGGTACTTAAACCAGGTTAGGTAGTATTTTGAGAAGAAATTAATTTAAGACATATCTGAATCCAGAAGGGAATAATGATAATCACATTTACAGAGCTTTTTGTATGACCAAGGCACTGGTCTATAGCCACTGCATGTCTTTTTTATTAAAGTATATTTTATTGATTTTTTACAGAGAGGAAGGGAGAGGGATAGAAAGTCAGAAACATCGATGAGAGAGAAACATCAATCAGCTGTCTCTTGCACACCCCCTACTGGGGAAGCGCTCCCACCCAAGGTACATGCCCTTGACTGGAATCGAACCTGGGACCTTTCAATCTGCAGGCTGACGCTATATCCACTGAACCAAACCGGTTTCGGCAACCATTATATGTCTTAACTAATTTATTCTCATAACCACTTTATGAAATAGATACTGTTCTTAACCCATCTTATAGATGAGGAGACTGGGGCATAGAAAGACTAAATAATTTTCCCAAGGTCATGGCTGGTAAATGGCAGAACCAGGATTTAGTCTGTCCCAGGGCCTGTGTTCCTGATGACTGAACTGAGTTAAGCTAAGCTAACTCCACTTTGAAATCCACTTATTAGTTCAGAGATCATGCTATGGACTGAATGTCTGTGTCTCCCCCAAATTCGTATGTTGAAGCCCCAACTCCCAATGTGATGGGATTTGAAGGTGAGACCTTTGGGAGGTCGTTAGGTTTAGATGTGGTCATGGGGGTGGAGCCCCCAGATGGAACTATTACCCTTAATAGAGGCCTGGTGCATGAAATTCATGTGGAGGGCAGGGGTAGCGGTCCCTCAGCCCAGCCTGTAGTCTTTTGCAATACAGGACCACTGGCTCCTAACAGCTTGCCTGCCTGCCTGATCACTCCTTACTGCTCACCTGCCTGCCTGACAACCCCTAACCCCTCTGCCTGCCTGCCTGATCACTAACTAATATTTCTTGCCACTCCTGTCTGGCCTGCATAGTTTCTGTTGAGAAATCAGCTGTCAATCATATGGGTACTCCCTTGTAAGTAATTAATTGTTTTCTCTTGTTGCACATTTAGATGTGTCTAAATCTGACATTCCTCTATTCTTTGGTTTTTAATTCCCTAACCACTCACTTGCCTGCCTCATCACCCCTAATCACTATGCATACCTGCCTGAAGCCCCTAAATGCTCACCTGTCTGCCTGATTGTCCCTAACCGGCTCTGCCTTGGGCCCTGCTATCAAGGCTTCATTGGGAAGGATGTCCAGAAGGTCCTTAGGCTGTCTGGTCTAATTAGCATATTACACCTTTATTTATAGACTAAAGAGGGATGTCCGACTGCCCGTTTAGGCCCAATCCTGGTAGGATCCTTCTCACAATCCAGGACTGCTGGCTCCAAACTGCTCGCCTGCCTGCTTTCCTGATTGCCCCTAACCGCTTCTGCCTGCCAGCCTGATCACCCCCTAACCACTACCCTGCCAGCCTATTTGCCCCCAACTTCCCTCCTCTGCTGGCCTGGTCACCCCTAACTGCCCTTCCCTGCAGGCTTGATCGCCCCCAACTTCTCTCCCTTGCAGGCCTGGTCCCTCCCAACTGCCCTCCCCTGCTGGCCTGATCACCCACAATGCCCTCCCTTGCAGGCCTGGAACCTCCCAATGGCCCTCCCCTGCTGGCCATCTTGTGGTGGCCGTCTTGTGTCCACATGAGGTCAGGATCTTTGACCACATGGGGGCAGCCCTCTTGTATGTTGGAGTGATGGTCAATTTGAATATTACTCTTATTAGATAAGATAGAGGCCTGGTGCATGGGTGGGGCCAGCTGGTTTGCCCTGAAGGATGTCCAGGATCAGGGTGGGGGTTCCCTTGGGGCATGAGGCAGCCTGGGCAAGGGGCTTATGGTGGTTTGCAGGCTGGCCACGTCCCCCACTGACCCAAGTGGAGGCCTTGGGATCTGGGATTAATTTATGTTCTACAATTGAAACTTTATAGCCTGGAGCAGAGCCAAGCCTTCTGCTTGCTCCACCATGACAGCTATTTCTGTTGGGTTTATTTAAATTCTATAATTGAAACTTTGTAGCCTAGAGTGGAGGCCTATGTGCTAGGGCTCAGAAGCTTGGCTTCCTCCATGGCCTGGGCAACCCTAGCCTCTGTTCTCTCCAGCTCCATGGCTGCCACCATTTCTATTGGGATTGTGTATCTTCTATAATTGAAACTTTATAGCATTGAGTGGAGGCCTAGGCAGGCAAGGGCAGGCAGAAAGCTTGGCTTCCTCCATTGCCAGGGAAACCCAAGCCTCCCTCCTGCTCTCAGTGGCTGCAGCCATCTTGGTTGTGGTTTATTTGCTCCTGATTGGCTGGTGGGCATGGCTGGTGTGCGTGGCTTGTAGGTGTATCAGAGGTACAGTCAATTTGCATATTACTCTTTTGTTATGTAGTATAAGAAGAGGAAAAGACACTATGGCTTCTTGTCTCTACCATGTGAGGAGGACATGGGGAGAAGGATGGTTTCTGCAAGCCAGGAAGAGGGCTCTCATCAGGAATTGAATCTGCTGTTACTGATAAGGGTAGCTAGCTAGCTTAATTAGGAAGGGCACCCCTAAGCAAGACACCTTGAGGATTCCTTAAATCTTTGTCAGGCTGAATCCAAACTGCCTAGCAACACTGTGTCTTGGAAAAACACATTCACCAGCAAGGCTGAATATGTTCATCAGTTTGGCCTTAACTTTACCTCAGGTGTCAGGGAGAGGGCCTTGAAATGTAAATACAGTCTTGCCCTGGGAATGAGGGAATGAATAGGGCCTAGCCCACCAAAACTCCTTTGATCCTAATGTTGGAGAAACCCCTTTGAATTGTGGAATATAAATAAACTGCTGCTGTTTGGGTTTGGAGATGCTGTCTCTCCACCAGAGAGAACAGACGTCCCACCCAGCCCCAGCTATTACTTCTATAGGAAGTGTACAGAACCCCAAATAAAAGGAATCCAAAGAAGACCACACCAAGACACATAATAATTAAAATGCTGAGAGCAAAACACAAAAAGAGAATATTAAAAGCACCAAGAGAAAAACAATTACCTACCAGGGAGCACCCATAGGATTGACAGCTGATTTTTCAACAGAAAATTTCTCAGGCCAGACGGGAGTGGCAAGAAATATTCAAAGTGATGAGTAGCAAGAACCTACAACCAAGGTTACTCTACCCAGCAAAGCTATCATTCAGAATTGAAGGTCAGATAAAGAGCTTCACAGATAAGAAAAAGCTAAAGGAGTTCATCAACACCAAACAAGTATTATATGAAATGTTGAAAGGTATTCTTTAAGAAGAGGAAGAAGAAGAAAAAGGGAAAGATAAAAATTAAGAGCAGCAGATACATGTTTATCAACAAATGAATTTAAAAATCAAGTGAATAAAAACTCTGATGAACAGAATAAACTGGTGAATATGATAGAATCAGAGGCATAGAAAGGGAATGGACTGACAATTCTTGGGGGAAACGGGATGTGGGTGGTGTAGGAAGAGACTGGACAAAAATTGTACACCTATGGTTGAGGACAGTGGGGGTGGGGGAGGTAAGGGCAGGTGGTAGGGTGGAAACTGGGTTGAGGGAAGCTATGGAGAGAAAAAAGAGGAACAATTATAATCATCTGAACAATAAATATTTATTAAATTTAAAAAGGCTATATCAAGTACTCTTCAGTGAAGTTAAAAAGGAACCAAATTAATCACTACAGTTAGAAGTCAGCCTAATAGAAGTCAGGATAGTGGTAACCCCCTGCTAAGGGGTGGTGACAGGGAGGGTTTCTGGTGCTGATTACAAGTGTGTTCACTTTGTGAAAGAAAATTTCCCCAGCTGTTCTTTTAGGACTTCTGTATCTTTCCCTATGTAGATTAAACTTCCATCGAGCACCACTAAAGAAACAACAAAAATAAAAGCAAAGAAATAATAAAGCCTTCACATTTCAAATGTTTTAATCTCTTTGAAAAATCATTTATTTATTTATTTATTTATTTATTTATTTATTTATTTTAACTTCAGGCCTGTCTCTCATAAGAAGATCTAGACTTATGATAAAATTTTTTAAACTTTAGGAACACTTTTCAGAAACTAGAAGAGCCAAAATATTTGATTCTAGGTTCCACTTACTATTCCCATTTATTTCTGTGCATAGGGGGCAGGGGTGCCTCAGCCTGGCTGCTCTCGCAATGTTACTGCTTTCATTTCTTAATACTTGAATTTCATCCTTCTCCATAGTAAGGAAACTGAGGCCTAGGAAATGAAGTGACTTACTCAGAACATGTTTTATAGTAATAAAATTGATATTCAATTCCAAACATAAGTGAAACCATATGGTCCTTGCTTTCTCTAAATGGCTTATTTCACTTAGCATAATGATCTCTAGGTCCATCCATGTTGTTCTGTATTATAATACTAGGGGCCTGGTGCATGAAATTCATGCACTGGGAATGGGTGGTCCCTCAGCCCAACCTATCCCTACTCACATACTGGACAGTGCTCAGGGAATGCCTATTGATGGCTCACCCTCAGCCTGCCCAAGGCCGAAAGCCTCTGGCCAAGGCTTTAAGGCTTGGGCACCCAGTGATTGTCCTGCGATGGGGCTGATGGCTGGCTCCGCCCCAGCCCTGGCCTGCCCAAGGCCTGGGAACCCCCAGTGGTCACCCTGCGATTGAGCTGATGGCTGGCTCCACCCCAGTTCCAGCCTGCCCAAGGCCGGAAAGCCTCTGGCCGAGGCTTTCCGGCCTTGGGAAGAAGCCATTTTGGTTGGGCATTAATTTGCATATCTCTTTTGATTGGCTGGTGGGCGTGGCTTGTGGGTGCAGCAGAAGTATGGTCAATTTGCATATTACTCTTTTATTAGATAGGATTTCCTTTTTTATAGCTGAGTAGTATTCCATTGTGTAAATCCACTCATCTACTGATGGGCACCTGGGCTGCTTCAAATCTTGACTGTTACAAATAATGCTGCAATGAACATAGGGGTCCATATATTCTTTTTTAAATTAGTGTTTTGGGTTTCTTTGGATACATTCCTAGAAGGGTCAAAAAGCACTAACAAAGTCACAACAGACTAATGGATACAGAGAACAGATTGATAGCTGTTAGAGAGGAGGGGACTGGGAGCTGGGTGAGAAGGGTTAAGTTATTAAGCAAATAAAGAAAAAGAAATAAAAACTGATGGACACAGACAACGGTATGGTGATAACTAGAAGGAAAGGGGGTGGGGAGAGGTAGAAGAGGGTAAAGGGACAATAAATGGTAATGGAAGGAGATTTGACTTTGGGTGGTAAACACACAATATAATATACAGATGATGTATTATAGAATTGTACACCTGAAACCTATATAATTTTATTAAACAATGTCACCCCAATAAATTCAATAAAAAATAAGTTTAAAAAGCTCTTATCCCAAAAATGGGAAAAAAAAGTAATACAGTGAATAAAATTGGCCTTCAAATTCCACACAAAAGTGAAATCATATGGTACTTGTCTTTTTAAAAAAATATATATTTTTTATTGATTTTTTTTTTTTTTACAGAACGGAAGGGAGAGGGATAGAAAGTCAGAAACATCGATGAGAGAGAGACATCGATCAGCTGCCTCTTGCACACACCCTACTGGGGATGTGCCTGCAGCCAAGGTATATGCCCTTGCCAGAATCAAACCTGGGACCCTTCATTCTGCAGTCCGACGCTCTATCCACTGAGCCAAACCGGTCTCTGCAGTACTTGTCTTAATCTGAATGGTTTATTTTGCTTAGCATAATGCTTTCCAGGTCCATCTATGTTGTCCCCAAAGGTAAGGTTTCCTTTTTTACGGCTGAGTAGTATTCTATTGAGTAAATGTACTATAGCTTTTTTATGCACTCATCTACTGATGCCCATTTGGGGCTGTTTCCAAATCTTGATTGTTGTAAATAATACTGCAATGAATATAGGGGTAAAAAATAATCTCAAAGTGAAAGTAACAATGGCAGTTTGTGGCCCAAAAGCCCCCATGATTTCTCCTTCTGTTTAATAATGAAGTTACTACATACAGAGAGAAGCAACTTGGTCAATAATTGTATAAATACAAAACTTTAATTAATTTGCTCCATTTAGATAAGAGATGATGCTCTCATTCAGTTGTTGTGACTCTGAAACTCAATCCTCTTTTAATTGGCACTTATAAGATGGTTTCTCCCAAGCCTTAAGAAAAAAGATGTAATAGGAGAGTATAGGTTATGCTCCTATAACATATAGCCCCCTAGTCTCAGTAATTTAAAACAGCTAAGGTTCAAGCTGTATTACAAAGCTACTGTTCTCAAAACAGCCTGGTACTGGCACAAGAACAGACATATAGATCAATTGAATAGAATAGAGAATCCAGATATCAACCCAAACCACTATGCTCAATTAATATTAGACAAAGGAGGTATGAACATAAAATGGCATCAAGATAGTCTCTTCAATAAATGGTGTTGGGAAAATTGGACAGATACATGCAAAAAAAATGAAACTAGAGCACCAACTTACACCATACACAAAAATAAACTCAAAATGGATACAGGACTTAAACGTAAGACGGAAAACCATAAAAACATTAAAGGAATCTACAGGAAATAAAATCTCAGACATATGCCAAAAGAACTTATTCAATGATACTGCTCCTAGGGCAATGGAAGCTAAAGACAGAATAAACAAATGGGACTACATCAAAATAAAAAGCTTTTGCACAGCTAAAGAAACCATCAACAAAACAACAAGAAAACCCACTGTATGGGAGAACATATTTGCAAATGTTATCAGTGATAAAGGTTTAATCTCAAGCATCTACAGGCAACTCACACAACTCAATAAAAGGAAGACAAATGATCCAATAAAAAAATGGGCAACAGAGGCAGCTGCACCATCTTAAAGGGGAAGAGCCTGAAGATTTTACAGTTGTGGTACCCACTAGGCATCTGAGACCCCCACCTCCCCCCCAACATCGGTTCCTAGTTGGTGAGGAAGCGGACTCCGAGGAAACCTGTGCTCAGCCACAGAAAGGTCAGGTTTCTCCAAGGATTAAGGGAGCTGGTAACACAGGGAGATTCGCGCCTGGCGAAAAAAGAGGAAAAACCCGCGGCTGTTGGAGCCGGCAAACAGAAGAGGGTCCTCAGAGCTGGTGACAGGGGGGATACATAGAGGGCAACCCATTTGGACCTGAAGGAGAGGGCCAGCCTGGCAGTTTTGGGAGGGAGCGGGCTGCCAAACCCAAGGGGAGAAAGGGTTTCACGCAAACATACCAGCAGGAAGTGAGTTCGCGCGCCTGGGTTTGTGCTCTCTAAATCCGAATTTCTCAGCACTGAACGAGGAAGGGGGATCCCCTGGTGGAAGAGAACCTGGGAGACCACAGAGGCGAGCTGTTTTTCTGACGCTGGGGATCAGAACAGGTCCTCACAATTAGAGAGGCAGCTCTGGGGTAGCCAATTTCCACAAATCAGTAGTAAATACGATAGACATAGCAATATTTTAGATCAGGCTAGAGAGGACCAATAGACCCGGAGGTCAATTCAGAAACACTGCCACCTAGGGGCTGAATCACAAATTGTCTCTTGTGTAACACAAATTAAGGAATCAATTTTATTTCTACTACTATTTAAAAATTTTAAGTGCCATTTTATTCCATCTTTATTCTACTCAGAGATTAGTGTTATATAGTCTTTTTTCATCTACCCTTTAGTATCTCTTTAATCTACTTCAACTTCCCCCTTATGCCAGCACTCTCTTGCTAACCTTTCCTTAGTTAGTGTCTTATTCCCCTTACACTTTTTCTGGTTTAGATTTTCCTTATTCTCTCATTTTAGCCCCTGTTAAAATTTCACCCCACTTTTATATCCAATCTCCAACCACCTGCTCCAAGTCCATACACATCTAATGCTTCTCCGACGTCACTATCCTAAAATGTTTTTCTCTCGGTCCTGCTGATGTTGTTTATATTTTATGCATATTTGTGAGATTGGTTTGGTTATTCTTTTCTTTTAATTTGTTTTGTGGGGCGGGAGTTGGCATTGTTTTGTGTATTGGTAATGTTTACATTGTTTTTTGATAGATTTAAGCTTCTGTGTTCCCTAACCTCCCTTGATATTAGTTGTTGTATGTAGTTTGTATCAGTCTCCAGGTACTCGTTGCTGGCTTTTGCTGGGATTAGTGGTGGTCCTCTGGGAGGTTCCAACCCATATTTATAGTTTACTCCCTTTTCCTTTCTTTTTACTCCTTCCCCTTTTCCCAACTTTATTTTGGCATTCCCTTTTTTTATTCTTTCTTTCTTTCTTTCTTTCTTTCTTTCTTTCTTTCTTTCTTTTCTTCTTTCTTTATTTTGTGTGTACGAGTGTGTTTTCTCTTACTCTCTTTTATCCCACCTATCACCTAATTTACCTTCCTCTGGCAATCACTTTTAATTTGGAGTCACCAATACTGTGAATACATTCTTCTTCAGTGCCCGGTGTGCTGCACCTTATTGTATTGTAGTCTGAGCCTTTAAATCAACACAGGAGAGTGAGAACTACATAACAAGACACACAGAGAAGAAAGACTATGGGGAGACAAAGAAATAGCCCACCAATGAAAGAAAAACAAGCCTCACCAGAAAAAGAGGTAACTGAAATGGAAGCAAACAACCTGTCAGAGAGAGAGTTCAGAGAAATGGTCATAGGGTGGATAAAGAGAACAGAAGCCAATACAAGTAAGAACCATGAGGAATTGAAGAGGAATCTAGAGGAAATGAAGACGAGCCAGGAAGAAATGAATAAGAAGTATGAAGAATTGGAGAAGAATTATGAAGAAATGAAGAAGAATTATGAAGAAATGAAGAAGACCCAAGAAGAAATGAAAAGTGACATTGCTGAGGTAAAGAACTCCATAGAAAGTATCAGGAGTAGACTAGATGAAGCAGAGGACCGCATCAGTGAGCTGGAAGACAAGGTAGGAAAAAACACCCAAGTAGAGCAGCTTCTAGGAAAAAAAATAAAAAGCAGGAGGAGAACCTAAGGGAACTTTGGGACAACATGAAACAAAACAACATACGTATAATAGCACTTCCAGAGGGACAGGAAACTGAGCAAGGAATAGAAAACCTGTTGGAAGAAATAATGACAGAAAACTTCCCTGATATAGGAAAGAAAAAACCCACATAAATCCAAGAAGCTCACAGAGTTCCAAGCAAATTAAACCCCAAAAGACCTACACCAAGGCATGTTATAATTAAATTGGCAAACATCAATGATAAAGTGAGAATCCTAAAAGCTGCCAGAGACAGACAGAAAGTCACCTACAAAGGAACCCCCATCAGATTAGCAAGTGATTTCTCAACAGAAACTTATCAGGCCAGAAGGGATTGGAATGAAATATACAAAGTTATGTAAAGAAAGGGTCTAAATCCTAGAATACTGTACCCAGCAAGGCTCTCAATAAAAATTGAAGGTCAAATCAGGAGCTTCACAGACAAAAAAGGTCTAAGGGAATACATTACCACCAAACCAGCAATGCAAGAAATGCTAAAGGGTCTGCTGTGAAAAGCAATAGGAAGCCATGAAAGAACATAGGGGCGAAGAACAAAAATGGCTACAAATAACTATCTATCAATAATTACTTTAAATGTAAATGGTTTAAATGCTCCAATCAAAAGACATAGGGTAATAGACTGGATAAGAAAACACGACCCATATATCTGCTGTCTACAAGAAACACACCTCCAAAAAAAAAGATGCACACAGACTGAGGGTGAAAGGATGGAAAAAGGTTCTTCAGGCGAATGGAAATGGAAAAAAAGCTGGGGTAGCAATACTTATATCTGACAAATTAGATCTCAAAGTGAAGGATGTAACAAGAGATAAAGAAGGCCTCTACATAATACTAAAGGGAGCAAACCAACAAGAAGAAATCACTCTGGTAAACATATATGTACCCAATATAGGAGCACCTAAATACATACTAAAACTCCTAGAGGATATCAAGGGAGAGATAGACAGCAATACAATCATAGTAGGAGACTTTAATACCCCACTATCACCATTGGACAAATCCTCTAAACAAAAAATCAGTACAGAAACATCAATCCTCAATGACTCACTGGACCAGATATAATTAATTGACATCTTCAGATCATTTCACCCCAAATCCACAGAATATACATTCTTTTCAAGTGCCCATGGGTCATTCTCAAAGATAGACCATGTGTTGGGTCATAGGCAAAGTCTCTCCAAATTCAAGAAGATAGAAATCATATCAAGCACATTCTCAGATCACAATGGCATAAAGCTGGAAATCAACTACAATAGAAACAATCCAAAGAAATCAAACACATGGAGACTAAACAGCATGCTATTAAACTATGACTGGGTTACTAGAGAGATCAAGGAAGAGATAGAAAACATCATGGAAACAAATGACAATGATAGCAAAACAATCCAAAATCTATGGGACACAGTGAAAACAGTTCTGAGAGGGAAGTTCATAGCTCTACCATCCTATTGCAAAAAACTAGAAACAGTGGCAATAAATTATCTAACCCAACAACTCAAAGAGTTAGAAAGAAAGCAACAAGAAAAGCCCAGTGTAAGCAGAAGGAAGGAAATAGTAAAGATCAGAGCAGAAATACATGACCTAGAGACCAAAGAAACAATATGGAAGATCAACAAAACAAAAAGCTGGTTCTTTGAAAGGATAAACAAGATTGATGAACCTCTAACCAGACTCACCAAGAAGCAAAGAGAGAGGACCCTAATAAAAAAATCAGAAATGAAAGAGGTGAAATAACAACAGAACCCATTGAAATACAAAGGATTGTTAAAAAATACTATGAACAACTCTACTCCAACAAAGTGGACAACCTGGAGGAAATGGATATGTTTCTAGAAAAATATAACCTCCCAAAACTCAATCAAGAAGAATCTAAACAACTCAATAGGCCAATAACTGTGGAAGAAATTGAAGCAGTCATCATAAAGCTTCCAGCAAACAAAAGCCCAGGGCCAGACGGCTTCACAGGGGAGTTTTACCGAACATTCAAGGAAGAACTAAAACCTATACTCCTCAGACTATTCCAGAAAATTCAAGAGGATGGAACACTTCCAAACTCCTTCTATGAAGCTAGCATCACCCTAATACCAAAACCAGACAAAGACGACACAATGAAAGAGAATTACAGGCCAATATCCCTCATGAATATAGATGCCAAAATCCTCAATAAAATTCTATCAAATCGGATCCAGCAGTACATCAGAAAGATCATACACCATGACCAAGTAGGATTTATCCCAGGAATGCAAGGATGGTACAATATCTGCAAATCAATAAATGTGATACATCACATTAACAAATTGAGAGATAAAAATCACATAGTCATATCAATTGATGCAGAAAAAGCATTTGACAAAATCCAACATCCTTTCTTAATAAAAACTCACAATAAGGTAGGAATAGAAGGATGATACCTCAACATAATAAAAGCCATATATGATAAACCCACGGCATACATCATACTCAATGGGCAAAAACTACAACCATTTCCCCTAAGAACAGGAACAAGACAGGGTTGCCCACTTTCACCACTCCTGTTCAACATAGTACTGGAAGTATTAGCCGTTGCAATTAGACAAGAAGAAGAAATAAAAGGCATCCAAATTGGAAAAGAAGAAGTTAAGCTATCCTTATTTGCAGATGACATGATATTGTACATAAAAAACCCGAAAGACGCCATAAAAAAGATAATAGACTTAATAAATGAGTTCAGCAATGTAGCAGGCTACAAAATCAATGCCAAGAAATCTATGGCATTCCTATACACCAATAGTGAACTTACAGAAAGGGAGACTAAAAAAGCAATCCCATTTACCATCACACCAAAACAATTAAGATACCTAGGAATAAACTTAACTAAGGAGGTAAAAGACTTATTCGTGGAAAACTACAGGACACTGAAAAAAGAGATAGAGGAAGATGTAAACAGATGGAAGAACATACCATGTTCATGGATTGGGAGAATCAACATAATTAAAATGTCCATACTACCCAAAGCAATCTATAAATTTAATGCACTCCCCATTAAAATACCAATGGCATATTTCACAGTCCTAGAAAGAACTCTCCAAAAATTCATCTGGAACAAAAAAAGGCCCCGAATAGCCACAGCAATCCTGAGAAGGAAGCCAAAGTCGGTGGGATTTCAATACCAGATTTCAACCTGTATTACAAAGCTACTGTTCTCAAAACAGCCTGGTACTGGCACAAGAACAGACATATAGATCAATGGAATAGAATAGAGAATCCAGATATCAACCCAAACCACTATGCTCAATTAATATTTGACAAAGGAGGTATGAACATAAAATGGCGTCAAGATAGTCTCTTCCATAAATGGTGTTGTGAAAATTGGATAGATACATGCAAAAAAATGAAACTAGACCACCAACTTACACCATACACAAAAATAAACTCCAAATGGATACAGGACTTAAACATAAGACGGAAAACCATAAAAACATTAGAGGAATCTACAGGAAATAAAATCTCAGACATATGCCAAAAGAACTTATTCAATGATACTGCTCCTAGGGCAATGGAAGCTAAAGACAAAATAAACAAATGGGACTACATCAAAATAAAAAGCTTTTGCACAGCTAAAGAAACCATCAACAAAACAACAAGAAAACCCACTGTATGGGAGAACATTTTTTGCAAATGTTATCAGTGATAAAGGTTTAATCTCAAGCATCTACAGGCAACTCACACAACTCAATAAAAGGAAGACAAATGATTCAATAAAAAAAAGGGCAGCAGACCTAAATAGAACCTTTTCCAAAGAAGACAAAAGGAAGGCCCAGAGACATATGAAAACTTGCTCAAAGTCACTAATTATCCGAGAGATGCAAATCAAAACGACTATGCGGTACCATCTCACACCTGTCAGAATGGCTTACATCAGCAAATCAACAAATGACAAGTGCTGGCGAGGATTAGGAGAAAAAGGAACTCTCCTGCACTGTTGGTGGGATTGTAGACTAGTGCAGCCACTGTGGAGAACAGTATGGAGTTTCCTCAAAAAACTAAAAATGGAGCTCCCATTCAACCCAGTGATCCCACTTCTAGGAATATACCCCAAGAAATTAGAAAGGCGAATTAGAAAGGATATATGTACCCCTATGTTCATAGCAGCACAATTTATCATAGCTAAGACTTGGAAACAGCCTAAGTGCCCACCAGCAGATGAGTGGATTAAAAAACTGTGGTACATCTACACAATGCAATACTACGCTGCGGTAAAAAAGAAAGAGCTCCTACCATTTGTAACAACATGGATGGAATTAGAGAGCATTATGCTAAGTGAAATTAGCCAGGCAGAGAAAGACAAATATCACATGATCTCACTCATTTGAGGAATATAATGAATGACATATACTGATGAACAAGAATGGATCCAGAGACTGAGAAAAGTCCATCAAAATATCAAACCTCAGGGTAAGTGGCAGGTGGTGGGAGTAAGGGGGAAAGTCAATATGTTTGAATGCTTGAACTAAGGTAAGTGATTTGTGTTTTTACATCCCTGACAAAGTTTATATAAATGTATAAAAAAATTGGCAGCTAGTTTGAGATTGAATTAACATGGCCTAGAGCATGTCATCTCTTATGGACACCAGTTCTTAGGCTAGGCCCTCCTTAACCTCCTGTGACACCACAGTACCCTTACATGATATTATTCTACAGTGTCATTATAATATTTGATATTTGACAATAGCATATTATACAATTATCCCAAATAAACCTACAAACTAATTCTTTGAATGTTGGGCAGCACCTTAAAAAAAGGATAGGAAAGGAATTAATCCCCTTCAGAAGGGATTAAGGCACTGGAAAGGCATCCGAGCATTCTATATTGGCCACTTGGCCCTTTTGCCAAGAGGGACCCTCTTCCTGTTTTCCAAATACACACAGCTGATGCGTGAACTTTCAGTTCAAGCTGTGGCTGAAGTGTCTGGGCAGCTGGCACCATAGATCTGTCTCTCGACCAATGGCGTGAGCTGGGCCCTCTCTGGAGAATAAACCTGGGTCACCCGAGATATGTGATCAGTACCGGGACCCCGCCAGTAGGCGAGGGGACCCCATGGCAGGTGCTGGACGTGGAGGCCATGGGGGGGCATAGACTACAAAGGAGACAGAACTGAACCTCACATCACCCTGTTTGGCCCCTGGAGGATGGCTGGTTAGCCAGAGACGGGTAAGATTCCTCAGGGAAGGAACAACCTAAGACAGGCACAGTCCCAGAGGGGCCAACAGGAGAGAACTAAAAGATCTACAGAGGTGGGGCACAGACCCTCATCCACAAACCTTGCAGGGGCTTGAATTCTCACCCCTCCTGAGGAAGGTCTCCTACCCCCACGGCTGCTACACCTCCCACGCACAACTCACACGGGGACCCAGGTGGCAGACAGAGACTCGGCCAGCAATAGCTGCCCTATATCTAAATTTAATTTATTGCAAGGAATGCTGAGGACCTACTCAAAAATGCAAATATTCCTTTCCACAAGTATTTACTGGGTAAACTAAGATTTCTGCTTGAGTATTAAAATTGACAGTAAAATAGTAATCAAGTTTTCAGATTAATTTAAATTGGACAAGTGAAATAAGTGAATACTCAAAAAAATCTAACTGTACTGGACAAAAAGCTTTTCCTAAAACATTAACTAAATTATCTATTAGTAGTTCATCTCACTGCAAAATTGCCTAACATCCAAAGAACCTAAAGCAGTAATGTTTGTGTGCAAAAATTAAAATTTAAAATTACCAAGACTGCAAGATAAAATTTCCAAAAGCCCCTATTAACCAAAAAAAGGGGGGGGGGACAGTGGGGTAATATCATGTAAGGAAAAATATCCTATAAGTAAAATACATGTAGAAAATTCTTACTCCAGAAAAGCAAATTCCATTTATAAAACCAGCTGCAGGACACCCATAAAAAAAACACACACATGGTGTCAAAATAAGCCAAAGGAAAATCATTTAGGCAAAAATAAAAAGAATCCCAAGTCTATTTTGCAGAGAGGATCCCTTTGTTAACCTTTGGTCGAGAATGTGTTTGTGTGTTTTCAGAGAACAACTCCAAGACCATGTGGGTTCCTGCGACAGTGAGGAACTGACTGGTCTGTTCCAGCCACGAGGATGGTCCTGAGATGGGGGGACACTGATGACACCTTGCCGTGCTAGCAGTCGGCAGCTGTGCATGTCTGCAGGCAGCCCAGGACCAAACCAGAGAGGATGGATCTTGCATTGCCACGATGTGTCCACCATCTGGATACCATTGCTGACATATACACATGAAGAACTATTTGACATTGAAACTGGGACTCAGAACAGTTGGACATTGAAACTGACACTCAAACTTTTTTTGCTCTTATACGTTTGTTTTCAGTATGCAGAGGCAAGATATTTTTGAAGAAAAGAAACAGGGGAGAGTGATTGATATAGAGGCAGGGTGGCCTTGAACAGGCTGTCAAGCTACAGGGGGAAGGCTGGAGTGGAGGTGAGGCAGATGCTGGGGGAGATCAACCAAAGGACTTGTATGCATACATATGAGCATAACCAAGGAATGAAAGACTCTGGGGTAGGGAGGGGGGCAGGTGGGGACATGTGCTGGGGGGTAAGGGAGGCTGGGGGGAGGATATTGGGGGGGGGGAGGAAAACATATGTACTACTATTAAATATAAGTTATATTGTAAATAACATTTAAAAAATTTTAAAAAAATAAAACAGCTAAGGTTGACAATCATTCCATGTTTCTATCAATCATCAGCAGGAGCTTGCTCCACTTCTTTTAAATTAGTGTTTTGGGTTTCTTTGGATACATTCCTCTATCTGTCTGCACACCAGGCTGAAGGGAAAGATACTCTTTAGAGACCATGGCTGGTCATGAAGGCAATGGGAAAAACAAATGGGAAAAGAGAATGCAGTAATGCACCACTGGCTCTTAAACCTGTGTCTGAAGTGACACACACAACTTCCACTTCCATCTCCCTGTCACAGCAAGTCTTGTGACCACCCAGCAGGGAAGTACAATCCTGGAGTCTGGGAGGAGCTGGAATACAGTTAAATCCTCACTTAAGCTGTGATAGGTTCTGCAACCATAAGCAAAATGATGTATAACAAAACCAATTTTACCATAGGCCAATCGATGAAAACAAGAGTTAAGTTCTCTTAGCATCTCACCAATGTTATATTGAAAGGGTGTTAACTGAGGGCCTGCTGTGTTTGGGAACAGCTCTAATGGTTGAACTGAAGCTGAATGCCACGGGAGTCCCATATTTCCTCATGTGTTTGGCCACCATCACTGTGACCTACACTAGTTAAAGATATGATGGAGTGAAGATCAAATCTGCAGAAAGAAAAACAGCCACAAAAGGCAGCACTGACAGGTGTAAATAAAACTCTGTAACTATAATTGAAAGGATTTTTATGAAAAGCATGCAGTGATTTCATCTGCCTTTCTGCAAACAGTTTAGTGGGCTGAATGATCAATATTCCTCTAAAGTGCCCAGGAACCATTTTGACCAAAGGTAACTAAACAAATGAATTGCCCTCTAGGGCTCTTTAAATGAAGGCAGTTTCCATGGATGCAAACAAAACACATCCCTTGTGTGTGTGTAAGCACTAAACATCAATGAGGACAGAGTTATTTTAAGTAGGAAGGGAAATCAATCTATTTTGTTGGAGCTATGTATCTAATGTTAAATTGAAAAGAAAAATAAATTTGACAGGTAATAGCTTGTTTTGCATTATTTTCTCTGCACATAAACCCAACCATAAAATCATCAATACTAATAAATTAAAGGAAGACTGTGTTAGGACTCACTTCTCAGCCCCTCAAAACTGTCACTTTCTGCACTGGGTTTCAAAGAATGTTGTCTGGGCAAGTAGCAAATAAATATTTTATAAAACAGCAGCGAATTAAAACACCCATTTAAATGGACACGGTCAAAAAGCAAAACTGGAATAAAAGTAACACTCGATTGAAAACACACACATACAACTCTACTTGGCTAGTTAGCAGGTACCAGTGCATGGGTTTGGTCTGAAATTAAGTATCCTGTTTATGTGCTATCACATGTCAAATAACACTAGTCTCAGAGACTTTCTCTACAACTTGAAATAATATTATTACCTGGAATACATCCTTCTGAAGTATTGTTGATGCGTGACCACCATGCAATTTGTTAGTTTCACTTTTCTTGTGTTTGTGGGTATCATGCTATAAGACCATATATGTACTATGATTACAATTGGATAAGAAATACAATTGATCTAGGTTGTGAATTACCTTCCTATTTTTTAAATTCTTAAAGCAAGAATTTTAGGTAAAACTGTTAACTTCAATGTGGAATATAAATGTGAAAAAGCAACATTCAGATATGATTTTGGAATATTAAAGTTTCTATGCTAATGGCTTGTAATGAAGATGCAAATTTTGAGGACACACCAAGAATGTGGGCTCCTGGAAGAGAAATCCAGGTGGGGCAGATAGTCAGGGGCAGATAGTGATTTAGTGAGCCAGTCAAAGGCTGGGGGCGGTGTGAACAGTGCTGGTGGTCAGGAGGGCTAGGAGAGGAAGCAGAGGCAGTTCAGTTAACTGAGGGCACTCGGGGGAAAGTCACTCTCACACCCTCTGGAGGGCTTTTGTCCTTCCAATCTTACTTGCATGCGATGGTCCCCAGCCGAAATATTATCCTTCTGGAACTGAATGTCAGCTTCATTCTAAGGGCTCTCTAGTTGGAGATAAAGGTCTTTGGCCTAACTGGGACCTCCAAGGGTATGTCTATATTCTCATTTGTTACCTCAATGCTCCAGCTTGGCACATATAGGTGTTGAATAAATATTTGGTGAATAAATTAATATTTAACAGTGTGAGCAGGATGAAAAGTGGAGCAAATGGTAATGGTACATTTTCCCATCTGATGGCCTATTGCCAACAAACCATTCACTCCTACGCTGGCCCCAGGGTCATTATGGGAGCCTCCTGAGCAAAGCCGGCACCTGCCAGAGCGGCAGAAGGTCCATTCTGTCCTTCGCCTGGGTTTCGTCCATATTGTGGGCCTCTGTTCCAATTTCACTTTTAGTTTTGTTGAAATCATTTTCTAGGCCTAAGTCAGAGCTGCTCCTGCCAGGTTGCCACATTAGTAAACCAAAGCTAAGATAACTTTCATGTCCTTGTAAATGCTCTGCTTGACCAGAAACACAGTCTGCCAATCCCCAAACACCAAGCCAGCTCTGGGCCTTCTCTTCAAAAGGTCGGCTATGTGGCCCCCACTAATCTGATATTTTCTATTTTTCTTTCTTGTTGTTTGTTCTAGACGCCCGATGCATGAAAATTCATTCACCGAAGGGGGTTGCTTAGCCAGTCCTGGCCCCTCTCACAGTTCGGAAGCCCTCAGGGGTGGGAGGTGACCCGGGGACCAAGGGAAGGTGAGGCCCCATCACAACTGACAGTCAGACATACCTCTTGCAATGTTGTTGTTGTTGCTGCTGCTGCTGTTGCTCTGTGGCATGTCTCTGTATGTGGTTCATACACACCTGCTGTGCCCCAGGTTCATGATGTTCAAGGCCTGGCTCTGGGGGTTCAGGCCTCCCATTGCTTGCTGCTGCAAAAGGACAGTAGATAATAGCCCACTGGCATGGCACTCAGGGTCAGCAGGCTGGGCTGGAGCTGAAGGCAGAACTGGCTGACCACTTACTTGGCCGTGTGCTATTTGATGAGAGCTGCCATCAGCTGAGGGTTTGACTTGAGGGTGTCGAGGATGTGCTGCTGCTGGGGGAGCTGGGAGACTCCAGGGTCTGCAGCAGATCTTGCAGGGTATCTGAGGTGGCTGCACCTTGGGTCTGCATAGACATCAGGGGTCTGGGGGGTCACTGTGCCTCAGGGGCATACTGTTGTTGGTGTTCACCCAGTACAGGTGCTGCTGCTGCTGCGCCTCATGTGCAATCTTCCAGGTGCCTCTACTGCTGCAGGTGGGACTGGGCGAGGGGCAGTTGGGCTGGCACCTGGTTAGTGGGCTTCCAAGTGCAAACTGTGGTGGGGGGCTAGTTCTGGCCATGCTGGAGAAGCCGGCTAATGACATGGTCACAGGTGAGGTCTGGGGCAGAGTCGGGGGCTGTGGTGTCCAGAGTGTGCTGGGATGCAGTGTGGGGGCCAGGGTGGTGCTGAAGGAGGGGAAGGCAGATTCCACTGAGGCATGGTGTGGGTGTTGATGATGGCATTCGCTGGTGCATGAGTTACGTGCTGCTGGAGGTACTGTAAGCTCCTTCTGGCGGAGCTTCTGCTTGATGTTGAAGCAGTAGGGAATGGGGCATGTTTTTTCTTGGCAGTGTTTGGCATGGTAGCAGCAAAGGGTGATGAACTGCTTGCACACTCCGCAACCTCCATTGGTCTTGTGCTGGCAGCTCTTGGTGTGCTGCACAACCCACCTCATCTTCTGGCAGAACGGCTGTGGGCAGTTGGCATCACGGTAGTTGTGGGCATACCTCAGGTACTGGATGCAGCATTGGATGGCCTGGTGCAGCCACTCATGGAAGCTCCTAAACTGCAACTCATCTACTACCCTGGTGGGAGCAGAGGCAGCCCCGTTTCTCCTGCTTCCACTCCCACATCTCCTCCGCTCTGGCTCCCTTGCCTCCTCTGCTCTGGCAGTTACCGCCTCCTTCCTAAAGGCTTCCTCAGTGGCATCAGTGCTGTTTCCTGAGCAGCCAGCAGAAGATATCTCAGGACCCCCTCCTGCCAAACTCACCAAGAAACAGGCTGTTTTGGAGCCAACCTTTATTGTACTTGCTGTGGTGATGAAGCAAGCATTCTGCCAGGCCGCTCACACTGCTCACTCTCAGTGCCACCCCGCAAAAACTAAAGGACTCTGGTGGGGCTGAGAGGACTGGGTACTGCCATCTTGTGGCTATGGGTACCACCATCTTTGTGATGGAATGATGGTTAATTTGCATATTACCTTTTATTAGACAGGATCCTATAAAGCTTCATAC
The DNA here is from genome assembly GCA_027563665.1 of Antrozous pallidus. Classification (NCBI taxonomy): domain Eukaryota; kingdom Metazoa; phylum Chordata; class Mammalia; order Chiroptera; family Vespertilionidae; genus Antrozous; species Antrozous pallidus. The sequence goes on from CM050514.1 coordinate 117,072,438, forward strand.
TTTCTGCCCCATTTTGCAGTTCATGAAGTGTTAAAGGTTGCTTGAATAAAGAAGACAATCACCTAAATTGTCTTCTTTATTTATTTAACAGTTCTTATATAAGAACACAAAGCACCTTTGTTAACATTCATGTATGTTACAAGGTAGTTGGATTTAAAATGTCAACACTCTCATGACACAATGGAAGACTAAAGGTACAAGTATAATTTCATGGGGAGGAAGTGTGGAAGTAGATCAGCAACCTGCTAAATTATATCACTCTTACTGTTGATTAGTGAAGAGTGAGGTATTTAACTTTGTAAATGCCATAAGTAGTAAAAAGGCACCCATGTGTGACCTTTCAAATAAATTTGACAATGATTACATGTTGAAACTATAGTGACTCCAGCCTCAGTGACTGTGCTCGCCTCCTAACAACCAGCTACAATCCGGAGCAGATGGATGTTGCAGCTTGGGGTTGAACATCCTTAAGTTAATACTTTTTATTACCGAGAATATAATAACAAAAGGAACACTGATATTTTAAATAGTTTTCAAATACTCTAGGCCCTAATATACAGCGTTTCCCCCAAAGAACACATTAGAGACATCACAATCTAGCATTAACATCTTGCCTTATAAGCATCCTTGCAAGTTTATTATGAGAACATTACTTGAGAAGTAGTATTTTCAAACTGTGTTGTTCACCTCTAATGAAGCTCTTGTTCCTTTGCCCTCTGGCCAGCAGAGCACATCTTTATGTTCTTGTTGGGATTAATAGTGGGTGCAAACACAATACAAGACATTTCTGGGATGGAGACAGTCTAGCAATGGGGTCAAACCAAACATCTAACCTCTAAAACTCCAGTTTCAAGAGGATTTTCCAAAGTTAGCAGCTGTTCTCACTTTGGCTGTACATTAGAATAGTACGTGAAGTATTTAAAAAATATGGATAGCCAGACCTCATGGAAGAACATTTGTAATCTCTGGGGGACAGGGCCCTGGCATTTGCTTTATCAATACTCCTATGTGATTCTGTCTAAATGATTGTGTCCCACACAAATCATACAATGAAATCCTAATGCTCAAAGTGTTGTTAGGAGGTGGGACCTCTGGGAGGTGATTAGGTCATGATTGGCAGAGCCTCATGAATAAGATTAATACCCTTATTGAAGAGTCACAACAGAGCTCCCTTGTTCTTTCCACCATGTGAGGACACAATAAAAGTCTGCAACCTGGAAGAGGACCCTCACCCAACCATGCTAGCACCCTGCTCTTGAACTTCCAGACTCCAGATCTGTGAGAAATTGCTTTTTATTGTTTACCAGAGGCCTGGTGAATGGATTCATGCACCAGTGGGGTCCCTTGACCTGGCCTGTGAAACCTGCTCTCTGATATTCCCCAAGGGGTCCCAGATTGTGAGAGGGCATTTCTCAGGCGATGCACCCCGGAATCAGGCTCACTCCTCTCTGATTCCAGGTGTGTCACCAGAGAACCACTGCTGCCAAGTGATCACAGCTTGGCAGCTCGTGCATTGAGCATCTGCCCTCTGGTTGTGTCAGTGCGCATCATAGCTATTGGCTGGTCTGTTGGTCTGCCAGTCGCTTAGGCTTTTATATATCTAGAAAAGCCACCCAGTCTGTAGTGTTGTGTTATAGCAACCCAAACAGACTAAAATACCCATCTTGTTCTGGGAACTCATCAGACTACAATCACAAAGAATGAGCACCTGGTAATGTCTCTTAGAACTAACCTTCTGTATTTAGAAGCCCCAAATATCTCTTTACCAAGAAGTAATAGCTTCGTGATATTTCTAAAACTTTTCATTTTCTTATCACCTTCATAAATTTTGCCACATTCAGGTGTCATGTATTCTATCCTTTAATTTTTTCTCTAAGTTACATCTTAATCTAAAATATAAATAATTAGAAACAAAATTTCTTACCACAATGGTGAATAGAAAATCAATAACATTTGCTATCAAGAAACAGCATCTGAAGAAAGGCATATTAAAATCAAGTCAGATAGTGTTATTTCCCAAAGGCATCTAGCCAGAGCCCTACTCTCTTTTTCATAACAAGGGACTAAAGATCTTGTTTTAATCACATAGCACTTGGCCCAGGGACCAGATCTAATGCTTAGGGTTATTCTTGACTATTGGGATTTTCATAAAAGGCATGATTCATGCACCGTTGGGGGTCCCTTGACCTGGCCTGTGAAACATGCTCTCCGATATTTCCCAGGGAGTCCTGGATTGTGAGAGGGCATTTCTCAGGTGATGCACCCTGAAATTAAGTTCCCAAAAATAAGAGAAATTTCCTAGATGCTTTTTTTGGGTTAAAAAAGATTTTCTTTCTTTTGGGAACCTCTGAAAGATAATGCATCTCTTCCTCTGGATGTTGACTGGGACCAATGTTAGGTGCAAATGCAAGACCTGGAGCTGTCTCACCATCAGAAGATATACTGCCACCCCAGGAGTGAGGCCAACATCCTAGAGGTCTCAGAGCCAGCTGAATAGACCATGTAGAGCTACTCCCTTCTTTCCTCTAGGCTGTTTCCATTAGTAACTGAGAACATTTTGAGTAGGGCTTTCTATTGTTAGCAACCAATCACATTCTAATATAAGGAAAGAAATTAGTGTGGAAAGACATACTAGCACCCAACAGAGATGTCCTCCTTGATATAATCAAGAGTGATATCCTTATTGATTCAAGGTCATTTAATGCTATGTGTATCCATCAAATGAAATCATCTTAGTGGCACAAAACCCTCACTTGGGAAATATATTTTTTTAGGTTGGAAGAGATGATGGGTTAACAGAAGCAAAGCTGCAGTAAGCTATGATTAGCTTACATTCACTTCTCAATAACTTTTCTCAATTAGGAAATCCAAAGTGTACTTTGGCAGCTGCTCTTGGACTTCCACAGAAATCTTTGAAAGTGTGGGCTGGGAATGGGGAGACTAAGATCTTGAAATAATGTCTGTGCCTCTCCTTAAGTATGAAGTTCTGAGCATTTCTGAGGTCACTGGAACTCCAAGTGGGACCAGTGGAATCCATAGAAGCTTGTTAAAAATGCAGGCTTAGGTCCCATACAGAACTGAATCAGAATCTGCATTTTAACCAGATGCTGTTTGATTTGTATTCTAGATGCACATCATGGGCTTAGAGCTACATAAACCACCAACAGCTGAATTGAGCCAAGCTTGGATTCTTAGACATCTGCTTCCACTGGTAGAATGCCAGTTCCAGCTCCAGCCCTGACTGTCTGCTTTGTTTTCTTTGTGTTTCCTCCACAACTAATAGGTCATTTCTACAAAAGTACCAGTTTCTTTCAATTCCTTTGGGTTTCATTTAATACTAGCATATCTCAGTTCCCAATCTGAACTCTCACCTTATATTTGTAGAAAGTGTAGGTATTGAGCCAGACGAATGAACACATTTAGGTTTTTTTTTCTATTAAATTTCTTATATCCTAGAATTCATGCATTCATTCATTAACTCAAACTCCTTCTTTATGTCATTTCTTTATGTCACATTGTCCAGATTTTTTATAAAAGTTATAATGGTATCAGCAATTTCTTGGACTTTCATAATCAGTGAATTCTTAACTATCCTGAAGGAATATATTCAACCAAGAGTTCTGCCTCTATGAACCTTTAGAAATTAATTTTTATTAATATAACAGTCAATAGTCATGTAAGTTACATACCAATGGCCATTAAAGGGTAAGTGAATGCAGACAAATTGAGAGAGAGAGGGTGGGGGGAGAATTAAAGTCCCTTCTTTCTGGCTGGGATCTATGTTCTCCATTTGCATCTGCTATTCAGGAATGGTCTATATAGTACCTTAGTGACTTTGAGTCTAACTCTTTGCACCTATGAAACAGGATCAATGGTCCTGAGGATTCCATGTGAGATTACAGGAAGGTACCCAGCACATAGAAAGGGAAGATGATGCCAAGTCTGTTTTCTCACCCCAGGGACAAGAAAGGGAGAATTAAAGGAAAATGACTAAGGTTAAGATGCTGATGGTTCCTGGGAAGAGGAAGAGGCCATGGTCAAATGCTCTGGGGAGAAGAGGCTTTGTTTCATTTTGGCCTTAGAATTAAGTTAAAAGTTCATGGAGGAAGGGAACTGGAGAGAGAGAGTGCCTGTAGAAAACAATGAGGGAGGATTGAGCACAGGAATGGCTAAGGTGTGGGGGTGTGGGAGAAAAGAGGAGGGGACAAAGTCTCTGCCAGCCAAGGGGATTTCTGGAGAAAAGTTTCCCTTTACAGGAGTCTTATGTGGACAGAAATGACAATCTCACTGTACTGTCACTGGCTGGGCCCTGCTAGGAAGAGTGTAACCTCATCTCAAAGACTGAGAGTCTTAAAGAACAAATAGCTCGGCCAGTCAGATAATTGCATTCTTACATCTGAATGGCAAGTTTCTTTCTTGAAAGGAGAGCCAAGCTGCACACTTTGTGGCTGCACAAGCTGGGAAGACCCTCCAGATAAATTCAGAAAGATCCCAGATCAGGACAGGCTGGGCCTACAACACGGCCCATGAAATGGCTGGGAGGTGTGATGGCGTCACAGCATCCTGCACACACTGGATGGTTCAGGGAAAATAGCTGAAAGTTTCTGAGCTTCTGGGAGGGAAACAATAGTGCAGATAGAAAGGAAAACTGGGAGAGACTTCCTGGATGGGCTAGGGGGAGGCAGAGTGTGTGGACCACTTGTTCAGTTCATGGGCCGAGGATGCAGCAGGGACACAGTGATGCCCAAGAGCAGGTGGCAATAGTTACATCCCAGCCGAGGGCAACAAGACCAACATATAACTATGGGCCAGGGTTTTTATCTGACTAGATGCCACTCAGGAAGAGTCACAGAAAGGAACAAGGAGCCCTAATTGATGGAGTTACTAAGAGCAAATTACATTTTAAACTAGAGAGACTAATTTACTTTGAAATGGTGTAATTAAGTTTCTTATGAGTAGAAACAGAAGTGAGACTAGTTAAGTTCAATTATAGAAAGTAATTTACAAGTTGTACTTCTGAGTTATGTAGTTTATCAAATTTCATCTCTACTAGACATATAAATTTTCATAAATAATCATTTCACTTAAAAGTAAAAAAAATACTATTCACATTAAAAATTTTTTTCTTATTATTTTTACTAATAAAGTGACATAAATGCCCAGCAGTAGGAGAAAAATTTGGGAAATTATAGTACATCCACTTGATGACATATTGAACTACTAATTAACAATGGCATTTTCATGAATATGCAATGATATATAAACATTTTTCTATTGAATTGGTCAGTAAAGCAAACAGAAAGAAGTAATTTTGAAATTACAACCCACTGAGAACCATTCATTTTACATCTTGACCCAGGACACTCACATATTTTTATTACTGACACAAGGTTGCAGGAACAGTGTTTGCCTACACTGGTGCAACACATTTCAGCATTTTATATGAACTTCCTTTTGGTATTTTTCAAAACTATAGACCCACCTCAGATGTCTCATCCCAATGATGAAAAAGAACAAATAACAAAAATGTCAGTCTAGAAAATGTGCTTGGGGGATATGCCACAGTATCACAGGGCTGGAATTCCAGGAGACTCGCTTGTTTTCTGATTTGCCTCTCATACATGTATGCTACTTTTTATAATAGAAATAAAATTGCCATACTAATTTTAAAATTATTTCTAAGGTTTCTCCAGGCTCAGCACTTCAGTTCCTTGCAATCTGGCGAATTCACTATTTACTGCCTATAAACTCCTGGGACCAGAGGCAGAGGAGCACCAGAGCAGCAGACCCTATGAACTGAGCCCAGGATTAACAGCTCTGCAGTATTAGCACCTCACGCCTTAAGGCCCCACCTGGCCACTGCTGAGTCACATACGTTTTTGTTGTTTTTTGTTGTTGTTGTTGTTTCTTTGTTCCTTAAGTCACATACATTTTAATGAGGAGATTGATGTCCCAGTTATCAATATTATTGACTTCTTCTTTTCCTCCTTCCTCCCTTTCTACACAATTTTATTGAGTGCCTATTATGTTCCAAATTCTATTCTAAAATATATACAAAAATTCATTTTATATTTTTCAATCCTATATAATAAAAAACTAATATGCAAATAGACGGAACAGCAGAACAACTGGAACAACCAAAGAACTGAACAATTGGTTGCTATAACATGTATTGACCACCAGGGGGAATGTGCGGAACATGGCAGGTGTTGGCCAAGGTGAGATGATGGAGCAGGTGAAAGGAGGCGCCAGACCAAGGTGGGGCACTGGTCACTGTCATCGGGGTGAGCCTTTGGTAGTTACTAAAAATTCTTTGCTCCCACGCACCACCATCACAACTAGTGCTCACACCCACTGCCAGTGCTGGCCCTGCTTGCATCTGAAGCTGGCACTGGAGCCACTTGCTCACACCCACTGCCAGTGCCTGGTGCCAATCCCAATCACTTGCCACCATCACCAGGTGCAAGTGGTGGCTGCCAGCCCTGATTGTTCCTGAGGGCTTTTCCACCTCCTCCTGCTCCTGAGGGGTGATCAGGGCAGGAGCCACTGCTCACACCTGTTTACAGTTCCAGCCCTGTTTGTACCCACTGCTGGCAACAGCCCCAATTGCTCTGTGCCATCAGCAGGTGCAAGTGGGGCCAGTGCTATCAGCATGTGGGAGCAGTGGTTGTCGGGGCAGGACTGCAGGCAGACAGGGAGTCACAGCGGGAGGGGCTAGGCAGGATCATGGAGGATGGGCTGAGACCCACTCCTGTGCCTACCACAGCCTCTCAGCCCACAGTTCCTTTCAAGGTACATGAATTTGTGCACTGGGCCCCTAGTTTTTCCATAATGAGCATGCATTTTTTTCATAGTGTATTTTTTTATTAATTTATTTTTTTTTTGGCTGTATAACTTAGATTTAATAGTAGCACATATGTTTTCCTTTTTCCTCCCCATCATCCTCCCCCAAGCCTCCCCTACCCCCCTGGACATGTCCCCATCTGCGCCTCCACCCACCCCAGTGTCTTTCATTCATTGGTTATGCTTATATGCATGCATCCAAGTCCTTCGGTTGATCTCACCCAGCACCCGCCCCCCCACCCTCCCCAGCCTTCCCCCTGTAGCTTGACAGCCTGTTCAATGCCTCCCTGCCTCTATATCAACCACTCTCCCCTGTTTCTTTTCTTCAAAAATATCTTGCATCTGCATACTAGAAATAAACGTACAAGAACAAAGAATGTTTGAGTCTTAGTTTCAAAGTCCAACTATTCTGAGTCCCAGTTTCAATGTCAAATAGTTCTTTATGTGTACATGTCAGCAATGGTATCCAGCTGGTAGACACATCATGGCAATGCAGGTTCCTTCCTCTATGGTTTGGTCCTGGGCCGCCTGCAGCCATGCATAGCTGCTAACTGCTAGCATGGCAAGATGTCATCAGTGTCCCCCATCTCTGGACCGTCCTCGTGACTGGAACAGACCCATCAGTTCCTCACTGTCGCAGGAACCCACATGGTCTTGGAGTTGTTCTCTGCAAACACACAAACACATTCTCGACCAAAAGTTAACAAAGGGATCCTCTCTGCAAATTAGACTTGGGATTCTTTTTATTTTTGCCCAAATGATTTTCCGTTGGCTTATTTTGACAGCATGTATGTTTTTCATGGGTGTCCTGCTGTTGGTATTACAAATGGAAGTTACTTTTCTGCAGTAATAATTTTCTAGATGTATTTTACTTATAGGATATTTTTCCTTACATGATATTACCCCACTATCCTCCCACCCCTTTTTGATTAATGGGGGCTATTGGAAATTTTAGATAGCAGTCTTGGTAATTTTAAATTTTAATTTTTGTACACAAATATGACTGCTTTAGGTTCTTTGGATGTTAGGCAATTTTACAGTGAGATGAACTACTAATAGGTATTTTAGTTAATGTTTTGGGAAAAGCTTTTTGTCCAGTACACTTAAATTTTCTTGAGTATTCACTTATTTCACTTGTCCAATTTAAATTAATCTGAAAACTTGGTTACTATTTTACTGTCAATTTTATAAGTACCGCACGCTAACCGATTGCGCCACTGGAGCTCCAGTCTTTACTGTCAATTTTAATACTCAAGCAAAAATCTTAGTTTACCCTTTAAATATTAGTGTAAAGGATTATTTGCATTCTTGAGTAGGTCCTGAGCTTTCTTGGTACTAGGTTGAATTTAGATATAGAGTAGCTATTGCTGGCTGAGTCTCTGCAACCTGGGTCCCGATCTGAGCTGTGCGTGGGAGGCGAAGCAGCCGTGGGGGCAGGAGACCTCCCTCAGAAGGGGTGAGAGTTCAGGCCCCTGCAAGGTTTGTGGGTGAGGGTCTGTGCCCCACCTTTGTTGATCTTTTAGTTCTCTCCTATTGGCCCCTCTGCGACTGTGCCTGTCTTAGGTTGTTCCTTCCCTGAGGAATCTTACCCGTCTCTGGCTAACCAGCATCCTCTTGGGCCAAATAGGGTGATGTGAGGTTCAGTCCTGTCTCCTTTGTAGTCTATGCCCCCATGGCCTCCACATCCAGCACCTGCCTTCGGTTCCCCTCGCCTGCTGGCGGGATCCCAGTACTGATCACATATCTCGGGGGTCCCAGGTTTCTTCTCCAGAGAGGGCCCAGCTCACACCATTGGTTGAGATACAGATCCATGGTGCCAGGAACTCAGAGGCTTCAATCACAGCTTGAACTTAAAGCACAGGCAACAGCTGTATGTATTTGGATTGTAAGAAGGGGATCCCTCTTAGCAAAAAGGGCAAGAGGCGCCAATATAGAATGCTGGAGTGCCTTCCCAGAGCCTTAATTCCTTCTGAAACATAATGTATTTTTTAAAAGACCTTAAGTGCACTAACCAGTTTGGCTCAGTGGATAGAATGTTGGCCTTTGGACTGAAAGGTCATGGATTCCATTCTGGTCAAGGGCACATGCTTGGGTTGTCAGCTCAATCCCTAGTGGGGAGTGGGCAGGAACCCAAAGAGGCCCACACATCATAATTAAACTGGTGAAGGTTAAAGACAAAGAGAGAATCTTAAAAGCAGCAAGAGAAAAGTAGTTAATTATCTACAAGGGAGCACCCATATAATTGTCAGCTGATTTCTCAACAGAAACTGCAGGCCATAAAGGAGTGGCAAGAAATATTCAAAGTGATAAATAGCAAGGTCCTACAACCAAGATTACTCTACCCAGCAAAGTTATCATTTAGAATTGAAGGTCAGAAAAAGAGCTTCATAGACAAGAAAAAGCCAAAGAAGTTGATTACCTCCAAACCAGTATTACATGAAATATTGAAGGATCCTCTTTTTTAAAAAATAATATTTTATTGGGTTTAGAGGCAGGGAGAGAGAGATAGAAACATCAATGATGAGAGGAACTCATTGATTGGCTGCCTCCTGCATGTCCCCAACTGGGGATTGAGCCTGCAACCCAGGCATATGCCCTGACCAGAATAGAATCATGACTTCCGGGTTCATAGGTCAACACTTAGCCACTGAGCTATGCTGGCCAGGTGAAGAGTCTTATTTAAAAAACGAGGTAGAAAGAGCCGAAACCGGTTTGGCTCTGTGGATAGAGCATCAGCCTGTGGACTGAAGAGTCCCGGGTTCGATTCCGGTGAAGGGCATGTACCTTGGTTGCGGGCACATCCCAGTAGGGGGTGTGCAGGAGGCAGCTGATCGATGTTTCTGACTTTCTATCCCTCTCCCTTCCTCTCTGTAAAAAACCAATAAAATACATTTAAAATAAATAAAATGAGGTAGAAAGAGAAAAAGGAGAAAGAGGAGGAGGAGCAGGAGGAAGAAGAAGAAATAAAAGTATGAATAATAAGATGGTAATAAATATCTATTATCAATGGAATCTAAAAATTAAACAAATAAGAAATCTAATGAATAAAATAAACTGATGAATGAAATTGAATCAGAGCATAGAAACATGGAACAGACTGATGAATCTCAGAGAGACAGGGTGGGGGATGGGTTGGAAGAGATTAATCTAAGATCTTATATGCATACATGTATTACCTATGGACACAGACAATAGGGTGATGAAGGCCTGGGGTGGGGTAGGAACTGGGAGGTGGCAATGAGAAGAAAAAAGGGTGACATCTGTAATATTCTCAACAATAAAGATTAAAAAAACAAACAAACAAAAAACAAGATGCCCATAGCCTAGGCCCTAGAAAGTAAACATATGTGTCAGTGTGGGACTTACCTTGAGTCCCTCACCCACCTTCTGCCCCAGACAGAAAGTGGCTTCTCTGAGTAGTTTTTCATCTTTAGGGCTGAGGTGTTTGTCTCTTCTATCTGAGGACACCATGGAATTTGTCTGACTCCCATATCTGGCCCTACTCCTTACATTTCCATTCCCATTTGGAGGGAGTGAGGGAGCGAGGGAGCGAGGGCGAGAAGAAACAGCTTTGGGGGAAGAGAGGCAGGGGAGGATAGAGATACTGAATCATTTAGTCCAGCAGCGGCAGAGGTGCAGACTCCAAGGTAGGTAGGTACGACCTTGCCCACGGACATTTGACTGAGGTTAGTGCGGGGATCGTGTGATGTGCAGACACCTTGTAAGTTTATACCTTTCTGAGCTAGACACTGTAACGAGGAACTGGGTGATCCATCAATGTTTATTTTCCTGGTTTCCTAGGTGCAGTGTGAACAGCCTGCTCTGGGGAATGAGACCACAGGCTCCAGATTAGTCTGAATTAGTAGCTGCAGCTGATCTTTCTGATTATTTTCAGGCTTTCTTAATGAGTAATGTCTAATGGTAGCTTCTATTCAGGATACTAACTTCTGATTCTGGAACTTCCCCAAAGAGGTTAAAAACAAGTTGACAGACACAAGCTGGATAAATCCCTGGAGAAAATAGCACAGTACTCCTCAATTTTTGCTTTGGAGGCCACGCCCCTAGGGAACAACTAAATTATCACCATCTTGTTGAAGAAAGTCTCTGTTTGTCTTTCGGTCATGGGTGGCCTGTCAAAGTTTAATACTAGGTGTACTGGTTAATAATGGCATATTTTGTAATTAAAGAAAACATGATAATTTCAAGAGAAACATTATTCAAAGTAATGTCCATCACTAGCTACACATTTCCCCATCTTTCAGGTAATTTGTGGATACTGTCCCAATAGAACTTTTCTTGTTTTGAGGCAAACCATTCAGAGACCCAATTTTCCACTTCTTTATACGTTTTGAAGTGCTGCTCAGAAAGTGCATGTGCTATTGATCAGAACAAGTGGTAATCTGAAGGAGCAAGGTCTGGTGAATACAGCGGGTCAGTTAATACTTCCCAGGCAAGATCTTTTAACGTGTCTTTAACTGGTTTTGAAGTGTGTGATGGTGCGTCATCATGAACCAAAATTACTTTGCTGTGTCTTCTGGAACATTCTGGTCATTTCACGATCAAAGCATGGTTCAAATTGATTATTTGTTGTTGGCAGCAATCAGTATTAATGGTTTCACCTGGTTTTAGGAGCTCATAATACACCACACCTTCCTGATCCCACCAAACGCAGAGCATTGCCTTCTTTCTGAAGTGATTTGGCTTTGCAGTCAATGTTGATGGTTGACCTAGCCCATGATTTTGTGCATTTGGGATTCTCAAAATAAATCCACTTTTCATTGCCAGTCACAATTCGATGCAAAAAAGACTTTCTTTTGTACCTTTGAAGCAATATTTTGCTAATGACTTGCTTGTTTTCTATTTGTCTTTCATTCAGTTGATGTAGCACCCATTTTCCTTCCTTTAAAATCTTTCCCATTGCTTGCAAATGATCAGAAATTGTTTGCTGAACAATGTTTAATCTTTCTGCAACTTGTTTTTGAGTTTGACACACATCTTCATCCAATAATGCTTGTAATTGTTGGTCCTCAAACATTTTTGGTTGACCTGGATGTTCTTTGTCTTTTACATTGAAATTATCACTTTTAAAGCATTTAAGCCAATGTTTACAAGTATCTTGAGATGGAGCATGTTCATCATAAACTTCCTGAAGCATACAATAACTTTTTGTTCAAAATAAAGTAATGAATTAAAACTTCCCACAAATGCTCTTTTTGGCCATGAATTTTCACATTTTTAAGTGTAAAAATATCTATGATGTTAATACCTTCAGCAAATTTGACATCTGAAGTTTTGAAGCTTGCTGTCAATATAACAAAATAGCATGTTGCATATATATCAACATATGTGTAACTCCATCTATTGAAAAAAATCTGCATTGTTAACTGGTACAACTAGTACCATGCTAGGGGCAACTACAGTTGTCCAAGGGCATTCTAACTCAGCAGTTCCTAGACCTCTTAGATTGTTGTCTTCTTCTACAATCAGTAAAATTTTTCCCTAGCATATTCATTTAATAATTCCACTGTGGTAGATTCTGGCCAACCATCCCAGATGCCATCTGAGTTTTCACTCAGCGTGTATCTCCTTCCAGGATCCCTGTTCCCTGAAAGGTACTCTCCCCACACTTGTGGACTGTGCAGGATGACAGGTGTCGACAGCCTGGTGAACACATTCCTCTCCAGTGCCTCTTTTGTTTGCACCTCATGACAAATGTTTTTTTGGCAGTTTTATAAACAGACTGCTAAGACATCACCTTTTTAGAAGTGTGAGAAACTGGTTGGAGAGCACTGCTTGGAGTCAGGCAGCCTGGCCTGCTCTAAGCTGGCAACTGGACAGCAAGCAGGTCATTTGTCTGCAGAGTTGGCCCAGACTGGAAAAGTTCAAGGTGGGAAAAAAAAGACATTGCTGACCCTATAAAATTCAAACCTGGGGTTTCTGTGTGCATTCCAGTCTCTGTAAATGCTTCTCAGTCTTATTTGTGTGTAGCTGGGAAGATAGCTTAACACAGGATGCAAATATAGTCTTAGACCTTGCAACAGGAGAAGCCTGGTCTAGAGTGGGAGCAATCTTCATCTGCCTGTCTCTCTTAGGAGCAATGAGCTCTAGCTCATGGAATGAAACAGACTCAGATAAAATTGGACATCTACCAGCCAAACTAGCCATTCTTCTGAGTGAGAATGAATTAGGTCACCTTGATCATGCAACTGAGATCCCAGAAGCAAAGGAAGACATTTGTTTGTTTACTTTTTAATTTTTATTTATCTTAGAGAGAAAGAAAGGGAGGAATAAAAACATTGAATTGTTGCTCCATTTATTTACCTTTCATTGGTTGGTCTCTTTTTTAAAAATTCTGTTTTACATTTGTTGATTCTTTTACGTGCCCTGCTCTGGGACTGAACCCACAACCTTGCTCTAGTTATCTGGCTAGGGCCTTAGGAAGACATTATTTGAATGCATGTGTGTGCAATTAATGCTGAAATTAGATTTAACTGGGTTCAGGCCCATCCTCCCCAGATGACGTCCACTCTTCTTTGCTCATCACACCACCAATGGAATTCCATCTGAATTCCAGAAATTCTGAAGCTCATAAATATATCTTCGTTACTACACATGACATGTTGGAAAGCAGGAAAAATAAAATCTTAATTTGCGCAGTGAGGAAAAACACTAGATGCCCCAGAAAATACCCAGAACTCAGAATTAATGGGAGCTAGTCTTTCTGCCAGAAAGTCTGTTTCCATTCAGTAGCCCCACGGCTTACTATGTCCAGCAGGTCCAGAATTTCTCAGCTAAAGAAAACAATTATTTTTGACAAATCTACCTGCTTTGTATCTGAATGGCTCAGATAAACCATTTTCTTTTAACCTGAAGCTTACAGATTACCATCACAATCCTTTGCTTCCCTTTGGCAGTGAAGGATTGGAGAACTGTACTATTTATTTATTTATTTATTTAATCTTTATTGTTCAGCTTATTAATTACATTGTTCCCTTTTTTTTTTTCACCCTATAGTTCCCCTCCACCTGGTACCCATCCCACCCTCCGCCCTCACCCCCCTCCACTGTCCTCTCCCATAGTTGCATGATTTTTGTCCAGTCTCTTGCTGCACTTCCCACACCCCCTTTCTCCCCAAGAGTTGTCAGTCCATTCCCTCTCTATGTCCGTGATTCTGTTACATTCACCAGTTTATCCTGTTCATTAGCTTATTAATTCACTTGATTTTTAGATTCATTTGTTGCTAGATGTGTATTTGTTGTTCCTAATTTACACTTTTATCTTCTTCCTCTTCTTAAAGAATATCTTTCAGCATTTCATATAATATTGGTTTGGTGATGATGAACTCCTTTAGCTTTTTCTTGTCTGCAAAGCACTTTATCTGACCTTCAATTCTGCATGATAGCTTTGCTGGATAGAGTAATCTTGGTTGTAGATTCTTGCTGTTCATCACTTTGAATATTTCTTGCCACTCCCGTTTGGCCTGCATCATTTCTGTTGAGAAATCCGCTGACAATCATATGGGTGCTCCCTTATAGGTAACTAACTGTTTTTCTCTTGCTGCTTTTAATATTCTCTCTTTGTCTTTTGCTCTTGTCATTTTAATTATGATGTGCCTTGGTGTGGTCCTCTTAGGGTTCCTATATATTGGGGTTCGGTGCGCTTCTTGGACTCCTAAGTCAATTTCTTTCACCAGGTGTGGGAAGTTTTCGGTCACTATTTCTTCAAATAGGTTTTCATTGTCTTGGTCTCTCTCTTTTTCTGGCACCCTTATAATTTGGATGTTGGTATGCTTGAGGTTGTCCAGGAGGCGCCCTACACTAGCTTCAATTTTTTGGATTCTTTTGGTTTCTTGCTTTTTCAGCTGAGTGGATTTTGCTTCTTTGTATTTCAAATCTTTAACTTGGTTCTTGGGGTGCTGCAGAGCACTTTTAGGACTTTGTATAATATTTTTTATTTCAGTCAGTGTATGCTTAATTTCTGGTTGGTCCTTTTTCATATCCTTGAGAGTCTCCTTTATATCCTTGAGGGTCTCCTTCATTTCCTTGTAGGACTCATTCATCTCCTTTTCGGTCTTGCTTATTTCCTTATAGGCCTCGACCTTTTGTTGGACCCTCTTGAAAAACCCTATAACTGTAGATTTGAATTCCATGTCCAGTCGGTTTTTTTCCTCCATTTCTTTCACATCTGATTTCTTTCCATGTCTCTGCATGGTGGCTGCTTCCCTGAGTTGGTCAATTAGCTTTGTGTGGTAGACTTCCTACTAGGGACAGTGGCTCAGCCTCCCCAGTTACCTGAGGTGGATATGGGATGCACAGTCTTGCTGAAGTTAAGCTCAGGTTAATCGTTGTTAGCACTTGGAGGGGTTGACCTCCAGGCCAATTGTCTGTGAAGCTCAGCTGTGCTCAGGTTGGATGGGCGGAGTCTCCGGGCCAAGCAGACAGCCGTTAGCTCCGCCCTATGCAGCCCCAGGGATTCTGTGCGCAATGGCTGGGGCAATGGCTGCCAGCACCTCTGAGACATAGCCGCTGCCGAGCTCCACCGGCTGCCGGGTAATTCAGACTCTCCCCAAGTGAATCTGCACATCCAATGTCTCACCCAGGGTGGTAAAACAAAGCAGTCTGACGGTTTCCCGAATGAGACAGAAAGTCGAAGAGCGCTCTCTGCGCGGTCACGCAGCTGAGCTGTTCGCGCAAGCTGCCTTCTCCACAAGCCTGGAGACCCCTGCAGCGCCCGAGCTTCGGCGTGCCCTCCCACTGTCCAGTTTTCACCCCGTATGATAGTGGGTTCCCTGGACTTTGCCCAGAGCTGGAGATTCAGTCCAGTGGGACGTCTTTGTCTCCCTGTTCGAGAAAACTGGCCGGTTTTCAGCCGCCTGCCCTATCCGAGGGGCGCGCTCCAAACCTCTCTCCCTGCGAATCTTCCATGCTGTCCGCCGCAGCTCCTCTGAGTCTCAGTGTCTTATTTTCACTTTTATTTGTGGAATTTTCACTCGGCGAGCTTCCTGGTGATTCTGGAAGGTGTTTGTTCTTTCGTTTAGTTGTAGTATTAAAATTGTTGAGTATGATGGCAAGATAGGTGTTTTACCTATGCCGCCATCTTGGTTCCCCTCCAGAACTGTACTATTTAATACAGTTGCCACTGACCACATCAAACACTTGAAGTGTAGTGAGTCCCAGCTGACATGTGCCAGAAAAACGTAGTACACACTATGCTTCAAAGACTTAGAACACACACAGAAAATCACATAGCACAGCAGTTTTTATATTGCTCACACGTGGAAATGATCATATTTTGGATAAAATGAGTTAAATAAAGTATATTATTAACATTAGTTTCATTTGTTTCTTTTTATCCTTTTTAACAAGACTGGTAGAAAATTTAAAGTTTCGTATGTGTATTTATAACAGCACTGTATTAGAGTTTTCATTTCAAGTGTGGAAAAGTCTACAGCTTCCTTTCCTACATCCATTCAAAAATCTTCTTCTTTTGGTCTAATTCTAAAGTCCTTTTCATGAGACACCAAGCCTTTTGTTGTTGCCACAATTAGGAACAACTTTCAAAATCTGCTGATTATTTTTAAATGGACAATGGCTTCCCAGGAGCTATGTACCAAAACTGCCAGGCAAGAAGCATTGGTCAAAGGGACAGTCTCATAAAGATACTTTCAGTTCAAGCATTATATTTTCTTCCTCAACTTCTTCCCATTTCTTCTACCTTCCGTCACCTTAGCAATGTGCAAATGAACCCCACTGCACTGGACTGACACAAATAAATCATTGTCTAAGAGTTAGTTACCTAATTTTACATGCCAGTGGAGCTGGGTTCCTATCAGACATAAAAAAAAAACTGTTTGCTAAAGGAGCACAGATATTAGCGAAGGATGTGAAGTCCATCATGTCAGTACCCAGCCACTCTCAGCTGTCTCTCTCTTTCTCCCTTTTTTTTTCTCACTCTCTCTCTCTCTCTGATCTCGTCAACTGCCAAGAAAGGCCAGATTCCAAAATTTCTGCCTAAACAACTTTATTTCAATGCTCCTCACAACTTAGACACAGACATGACTGCTACTGGGTTTCTCTGTCACTGACAGTCTGCGACTTTAGTTTGTTAATAGCCTCAAATTAATATCATTCTTTATACTCAACTACACTAATGTGCAAATGGCTGATACTGGATCCTTTCTTGAGATCAGGTATGCACCCCAATTTTTCCCCACTATTTGACTGGTGTATGTAACCAAAACATCATAAAAATATAAACTTAGCATTTTAAAATAATAGCACCACCACCCTAAGACAGCTTTTAGTTTTATTGTTTCTCTTGCCAAGATTATATCTAACATGAGTAACTAGGCAGAAGGTAGTGTCCCTTGCTGAGAAAGAGAACAGTGGGAAATAAGTAAATATGTGGGATGGAGAAGCACTAGTTTGCTCTAGTTTTGGACATTGAGTCATGCAGGTGGAGATGTTGGGTAGACAGTGATATATTGGATAGATGGATGTGGAGCTCAGAAGAGAGGACTAGGCTGAGGGCATGCATCTGGCAGGTGGTGTGGGTATTAAATGGTAAATGACACTGCTGGAGTTACCTAGGGAGGG
The DNA here is from genome assembly GCA_027563665.1 of Antrozous pallidus. Taxonomy (NCBI): domain Eukaryota; kingdom Metazoa; phylum Chordata; class Mammalia; order Chiroptera; family Vespertilionidae; genus Antrozous; species Antrozous pallidus. The sequence goes on from CM050514.1 coordinate 117,089,876, forward strand.
AATGAAATGTGAGAAGAGAATGGGGCCTGAAAACAATTTCTGAGAAGTGACAAAACATGGTGAGAGAAGATGAAAGCTTCTGGAAAAAAAGTTGGAAAGAAATCTTGGAAAGGGGAAAGAAGAGCTGGAGAGAGTGCAAGTATGGCCTCGTGGAAATCCTGAGCATTCCTGACCATGTGCCATTCCCTAATATGAGGGGAGAACCCCTCTTTACTAAAATTAAATTAATTTCACCTTTTATCCTTCTTATGATCTTTTCCATGTTCTACTTTCCTTCATGTACATTACTGAGATGAATATTTATGTAATTGAGTGATTCATATGTTCATTGAATATTTAATGAGCACCTACTGTGTGCTATACTATTCTGTGATGCAGATATAACTGGTATAAGACAGACAAAGCTTTTGTTTTCATAACATTTATTTTGTAGTGGAAATAATAAGGCAGGAGGCAGAGAAAGGAGTGGTCCAGTGGAAAATGCTTCTGAGAAGTTAATGATAATGAGGGACTGGATTTAACTACATGGAGCTCAATGGAGACAGTGGTGTAGTGGGGACACAAACCAGATCAGTAAGGGCAAAGGAACAAGTGATGAACCAATTGAGAAAGGAAATGTAGATAACCCTTGTGGGAAGAATGAGCAAGAAGGATGGGAATATGACAATGACTACATGTATCTTCATGCATGGAAAAATTAAGTTAAGAATGATTGGAACACAGTTAACACATGATTAAAAAGACCCAATTGCTAAAATAAAGCTGAAAAAAAAAGTGAATAAGGGCTGATACCTGATAATATGATGTTTCTTAGTAGAAGGTAGAGGGGGAAACCAGGACTCATTTGGTGAGAATTGCCTTTGAGAGCAGAAGGGACTTCCTCCATCATATTAGGATGGCAGGGATGTGAGGAGAATGATGAGATTTAAATAGCAATGACAGGAAATGTGTTTTGGATATGAAATATGTATAATTTTGATTCCCTGTCATTGAATAAGGACTTCATTTTCTCAGAAAGAAAGTGAGGAGTCAATAGATGGGAAGGGTAGATGAAACCAAAAAGAAGCATTCAAGCAAAGACGTGGAAAGAGAGGAGGTTGAGGGCCAGATAAAGGATAAGTGGATTGATAAATACGAAACATTTGTGAGCAGGCATGGGTAAGGCTGAGTATAGGGGAAAGGCCACAGGAAATGCAGGAAGCACTGGATGTTCCTCCAGGGTGATGCTTGTGTTGCCAGGAAGATAAGAAGATGGAGTGGGTAGGATGGCTGGCTTCTCCCAGTGACTGAAAGGGGAAGGGGTGGATCCCTGAACAAAAGTCTTGGCAGTCAGAAGGTGAAATATATGCTGAGAGGCAAGTCACAAACACTGGCCATGGGTTGTGGACAGTGCTCCCAGTAGAGGTTCTATATGAGACCAGCCTGCTCAGCTCTGCAGTTGGGGCCAGGGCTTCTGTTGTCCTCTTCTACCTTAAACCCCACAGTTTACATTTCCATGGCACTTCAAAATTCACCTTAAAGCCAAAAGCCTGGGTGTTGTGTCAATTGTGACTTTGGTCTTTAGGCAAAAGCCACCTACCTGTCTCAAGCAGTGTCTGGAGCAGGTCAGGCATGTATTTCTTTATGTTGCAGGTGGAAGGATATTGCTCTTTTATGTAGACCAGTGCTTTAACATATACCAGAACCACCTGGAGAGCTTGTGAAAACACAGACCAACAGGCCCTACCTCCAGAATTTCTAATTCTTAGGACTGGGGTGCAGTTAGAGAATTTGCATTTCTAAAGAGTTTCCAGGTGATGGTGATGCTGCTGGTCGGGGACCACATTTTGACTCCCATTAGTTTAGAGCAGTAGTCTGCAAACTCATTAGTCAACATAGCGGCACACCGCAGATCACGAGCCGCAGTTTGCCGACCACTGGTTTAAAGCATGGTTTTTAAATTCTAGCCCTACCTTGGGATCACCTGGGGAATTAAAACCCCACCAGGTGTGAAGGCTTGACCATTCGATGATTGTCATGCACAGTGAGGGCTGAGAGCCTCTGAGCGCGTGTGGGGTCTCACTGGAGAAGAGCGCATAGGACAATTGATTTTTTCCGTTTTCAGGGAGCAGGTTTTTCTAGTGCTGTCTTTTGGGAAATTAACACAATTATGTTGAAAATCTTTGTAAAATATAGTATTCCAACTTTCTCCCATGGTTGGGATGGCTTAGATGAAGAATATAAAGGAATTTTATCTATTTCCATATATTATTCAGTGCTTATGTGATCTTACAGATCTTTAGAAAAAAAATATTTTATTGATTTTCATTGAAATGCATCGTCCACAAAACAATTGCAGTTGACTCTTGAACAATGCAGGGTTATAGATGCCAACCTCCAGGCAGTCAACAATTCCAGTATAACTTTTGACTGACCCAAAACTTCTGTCATTCCTTGGTATCCTCAGGTTGATTTGCTGCTCCATACCAAAATCCACAGATAATTGGGTTCTTTATATAAAATAGCATGGAAAAATGCACAGTTTGCCATCCACATCCTAGGATTCCTAACTGCAGATTAAAAATATGTACTGTTTTTGATCTGTGGTTGATTAAATTATCAGATGTGAAACCACGTATATAGAGGGCTGATTGTATATATTTTGTAAAAAAAAAAAAAGCACATATAAATGGGCTCATACAGTTCAATCCTGTGTTATTCAAGGGTCAAGTATATTCCAAACCCCTGCATAGTGAACCTTGGTTAATTGAGAGTAGAAAACAGTACTCAAGGCTGACTGCCTCAGAATCTCTCAGGGTGAGGCACAGGGAATGGAGTAATTCAAGTCCCCTGAGGGCTTCTGATATTTAGCCAGGGTTGAGATCCTCTGGTGTAATGTATCATTAATTATGGAGAGTTGAGGTTCTCAAGCTCTAATGTGCTCAGAAATCTTCTGAAGAGCTCATTAAAAATGCAGATTCTAGAGCCCCATCCCCAGGGATTCTAATTCATAGGGATAGGGTGGGGCTCAGAATCCATTTGTTAACCAAGCATCTGCAGTTTTCTACAACCACATTTTGAGAAGTGTTGATTAGTGTAGAAATAAGATTCTTATAGCTGAAGGAAACTGGTTATGATTAAAATCTTTAAGATAGTGTCAAATACTGAGGTATTCCTTCCTGAAATAATACTTTTATAAAATTCTGGGTTTTAGTTTCCTCATTTACCAAATGCAATTACTAATGTTAATTCACCATTAGAGAGGCCACATTTTCCCCCATGTCAGGAGCCTGAGTAGAATGTGAATAAATAAAGAACAATTTACAATTTTAATAATTCGGATCCTATTGCTAAACTTATTTAAACCTCTTTAAATTTAGTGTGTTGTCTTGAATAGAAACCAATTCTCTAAGAACAAGTCAAAGTATGTATAGGTTTCTCAAATATAATATTTGATTTTTGCTCATCTTGGAATTTGAGCTTGGGTTCTCAACTCCAGAGAAGCATGTTGAATGGGGTTTGTACAATGCGAGGGGAAGGTTTTTAAATTGAGCAGTAACCTACTTGTAGGACAGTGCAAGAAACCAGTAGGAATTCAGCAGAAAACAGCAGTAAATTCGAGAGCATGGTAAGAGAGCAAGTGGGAAAGACTTCTCAATGTCAGGACATAGTATAGCAGGGATTTCGTACAAAGCGAGAAATATTTAAAATAGAGCAATACGCACCTTAACCAGAATTTTAAACCAATGAAATAGCACAAAAGTAGCAGTAAACAGTAAAAGATAGTTGAGAGACAAGTTTATATTGGTTGTCAACTGCAGAGAAGAGCGTTCTATGATGTTTTTACAATGGAAAGAAGTTTCATAAGTATAGAAGTAAGCCACTTAGAGGACAGTTTAAGAAGCCACTAGGAATACAGAGGAAAATCGCAGTAAATGGGACAGAATGGTCAGAAAACAACTGGAAAAGACTTCTCAATGTCAAGATACAGTACAGAAGGGATTTCGTAAAAAGTGGGAAATCATTAAAATAGAGCAATAAACATCTTAACCAGGATTTGAAACCGCCCACACACCTGAAATGTAGCGGTAAACTGAAACACGGTTGGGAGTAAAGTGCAGGTCGGTTCTCATCTGCAGACCAGAGCAGAATGGTATTGATACATTCGGGGACTTTTTGTTATTTCAGGAGTAAACCACTTATAGGACTGAAAGAAACCATTAGGGATTTAGAGGACAAAAGCAGTAAATGGGACAGTATGGTCAGAGAACAATTGAAACAAACTTCTCAATGACAAGTTATAATATAGAAAGGATTTCGTACGAAGCGGGAAATCGTGGAACTACAGCAGGAACCATCTTCAACCACTCTTTGAAACCAATAGACTTCCTGAAACGTAGCTGTAAACTGTAAAACATAGTTGGCATACAAGCGTATAACGGTTCTCAACTGCCCAGAAGTGTGTGCAATGGTGTTTGTACAGTGCAGGGAAGTTTCTTAGTACACACGAATGGCACTTAGGTAGGACAGAGTGAGAAACCACTAGGACTTTAGAGAAACATACCAGTAAATGCGACAGAATAGTTAGAGAACAAGTGGTAAAGCATTCTCAGTGTCAGGATATCAGATAGAAGGGATTGTGTACAAAGCGGGAATTCTTTGAAATACAGCAATATTCGCCTTAAGCTAGCCTTTGAAATCACTAGAATTCCTAAAAAAAAATAGCAGTAAACTGTGAAACATAGTTGAGAGACAAGGGTGTATCGGTTCTCAATTCCAGGAAGAGTGTTGAATGGAGTTTGTACAATGCGAAAGGAATGTTTTCAAATTGAGCAGTTAAGCTTCAAGAAATCACTAGGAATTCAGAGGAATAGAGCAGTCAATTGGATAGCATGGTAAGAGAACAAGTGGAAAAGACTTCTCAATGTCAGGATATAGTATAGCAGGGTTTTCGTACGAAGCGGGAAATCCTTGAAATAGAGCAACAAGCAACAAAAAACCCAGCTTTGCAACCAAGAGAACTCCTGAAAAGTAGCAGTAAGAAAAGAGTACATCTGTTCTCAACTGCAGACTAGTGTGTAGAATGGTGTTTGTACAATGCAGGGAGGATCCTTAAGTACAGAAGTAAGCCACGTATGGGAAAATCACAAGGAATTTCGAGGAAACATCATTATATGGGACTGAATAGCGAGAGAACCAGGGAAAAAGACTTCTCAATGTCAGGATATACTACAGAAGGGAATTTGCTCTTAGCGGGAAATCCTTCAGATAGAGCAATAAGCTCCTTACACTGGTCTTTGAAACCACTGGAATTACTGAAAAGCAGCAGTAAACAGTGAAACATAGTTGGGAGACAAGTGTATATCTGTTTGAAGAATGGAGACTGGAGTTTGTACAATGGAATGAAGTTTCCTGAGTACAGATGTAAGCAACTTATAGCATAGTGCAAGACACCACTAAGAGTTCAGAGTAAAATAGCAGTAAATGCGACAGAATAGTTAGAGAACCAATGGAAAAGACTTCTCAAGTCTGGATATAGTATGGAAGGGATTTCGTACAAAGCTGGACATCCTTGAAATAAAGCAATAAGCACTTTAATGAGCCTTTAAAACCACTACAATTACTGAAAAATAGCAGTAAACTGTAAAACCTGGCTGGGAGACAAGTGGATAGTGGATAGCAACTGCAGAGAAGAGTGTAGAATAGAGTTTGTACAATGCGGGTAATTTTTCAAGTGGAGCAGTAAGCTACTTATGGAACCAGGGAAGCAGCCACTGGAAATTCAGGGGAATATAGCAGTAAATGGGACAGAACAGAGAATAGGAGGAAAAGACTTTTCTCAATGTCAGGAGGTATTGCAGAAGGGATTTCGTACAAAGCTGGAAATCCTCGAAACAGAGCAATTAGCAAATTCAACCAGTCTTTGAAACCAATAGAATTCCTGAAACAGAGCAGTAAAGTGTAAAACAGAGTTTGCAGAAAAGTTCCGGTTGGTTAGTAACTGCAGAGTGGAGTGTAGAATGAAATTTGTACAATGAAGGGAAGTTTCTAAGTACACAAGTAAGCCACTTATAGGGCAGAGTAATAAACCACTAGGTCTTCAGAGCAAAATAGCAGTAAATGTGACAGTGGAAACAAGTGGAAAAGAAATCTCAGTGTCAGGATATACTACAGAAGGGATTTCGTACAAAGCGGGAGATCCTTGTAATAGAGCAATACACACCTTACCCAGAATTTGAAATCACTGAAATATCAGAAAAGTAGCAGTAAACTGTAAAAACAGTTGGGAGGCAAGTGTATATCCAATATTTCCATGTTTACAAACATAATCAGCACACCAAATGTTAAGTAATAAAGAAACAATTGAACTTTTTCAAATGCCAGGTACTATAGGTTATGAGGAGAGGATATGTGACAGGTACATAATAATAATAAAGGCCAACTCTAATAAATAAACAAAAAAAGTTAAGCATCCAAATGAAATATGGTAGCATTCATCTCAGGTAAAATTTCTGTTTAAATTTTGAAAGATTGATTCCTGTTTACTCAGTGGCACCAGGGGTTAAGCTGTACCATCTGCTTTTGTGAGATAGGACTGTATTCCCACATCCAGGAGGAGGTATGCTTAGAGATAAGGACCAGGCAACAGGGTCAATCATAATCTACTGGCAACTCCCTATGCTGGAAATGACCTTGACAGCTGTTCTCGGAATTTAAAAGAATGAAAATTTATGGTTCAGACCCCTTTAAAAGGACTGCCTGCACCCGGGGCGGTGCGACCCTGAGTGTTTGGTCTCCACTGGCGTGGTGCCGTTGGGACCATCCTGGCCAGTTCAATAAATCCTTGCTTCTTTATTACCAACTTCACCCCCTCCACGTTCATTTGCAACTTGTCATGAAAGTTGCCCCACAACATTTGTAGGTTCCCTAGCGAGATTTCCGGGGAAGAGAGAGAGACCCCTGCTTGGTGGGCTGGAGGTTCTCCTTCCTTTCTGGAGAGGAGAGAGGGACCCCTCCCTTGGTGGGGTGGAGGCTCTCCTTCCTTTGCAGGGATCAAAAAAGGAGGTGAAAGCCACAAGGATTTATTTTAAAAGGGAAGACCGGTCTCAGGAGGTAAGTCACCTAGGTTGAGATCTCAGGGTAAGAGTCTGTCGGAGGGCTGGACGCAGCATAACCTCCAGACTCTGGCTAGAGGACACGATGGTGTCCTCGGCCGGGGACAGTTGTGTGAGTGTGAGATTCCTGGAGGAAGAGAGGAAGGACCCCTGCTGGGCGGGCCGGAGGCTCTCCCTCCCTCCCAGGGAGCTTTTGGTAGTGTCAGGATTGTTTGTCTTGTGTTTGTTGTGGTTGCGTCAGGACTTTTTGTTTGGTGTTATCGTAATTGGGCCCAGTGTGTATCATTTGTTAGGTTTTGATTTGTCAAGGTTTGTCAGTGTGTTATTGGTTTGTCAAAATCCTCTTGGAGGACATTGAATGGTTCTTCCCTTCCTGTTTGGCCTTTGAGCGTGCGAATGGATTATTGATCTTTTTATCAAGGTTCCTTGCAGGATTTCACCTCTCCTGAAATAACCCTCTGTGTAATCTGCCCCTCCCCAACTAAGCACTCTTTTCCAGGTCAACGCCGGAGTGCAGATGGCTTTCCCCTCACAGTCCTTGGCGGACTCTGGGAGTGGTTTTAAGCTTTTTTTTCCTTCACAAACTGGTCCTGCCCAGTGACCTGTGGCAGTAGCAGCAGCAGCAGCAGCAGCAGCAGCAGCAGCAGCAGCAGCAGCAGCAACAGCAGCAGCAGCAGCAGGAGCAGCAGCAGAGGTGTTTCCAAGCCCTTCCCCTCCTGCTGCCCCTTCTGCTCCCACCCTCATTACAGGAGGCAGAACGAGCTCCAGAGAAACTCTCTAGATTGTAGGATGGGACATTTATCTGTCTGTTGTGCCTTAATATGGTTTGTTGCCCCTTAATATTAATGGGAAATTAATCTGTTTGTTTCCTTTGTCCAACATGAATCCCTTGGGTATGTTTGTTAGCTATTTTATTTGTCTGCCTATGTATAATTATTTGTTCATGTAAGTATAGAAGTCTGTGAGAAGAAAAAAGGGAAACATTTGGTTTATTTAAGGCTGAGTGCTCTGACGGATAGCAAACCACCCCGAGTGACCACTGGGATTCCTTTTTCCTAGGGGTGTTTGCTCTTTGTCAGAGGGGGAATCAGCCCACCAAAATTTCTGACTATGTTTATTAATTTGATAAAGTTGTAACAATTCTGGTCAGAAAAGGTTTAAAACAGGGACCAAATTCTAAAGTTAACTATTTACAAGAAGGAAGCCGGAGCTGACAAAGTCACCAAGCCTGTCCAGAAAACTAAGTGAATCTTATTTCTGACACCTACCATCACCCAGTCTTAATCAGTGGTGGAGGAAGGGTGTCATAACTGTTTGTCTCAATTGACCATTTGAGTTTAATATGGTTAATGACTGCAATACATTGTAAAACCTTTAGAAGAAAAGGAAAATGTTTTGTGGGCCACTTGTTCCTTTTGTGTGTGTGGCAACTCTAAAGTTATTAGCTTTAAAATCAGTATTTTTTAATGGAAACACACTCAAGTAGAGGGCTTTTCAGAGAGGTTAGAGAATCTGATTGCAGTGTAAGGGTCACCAGTTCCCTCCACACCACCTTCATTGGCAGGCGGCAAGAGCTTTTTCCAGTGGGAACAGAAGGGAAGGACTACAACCTTCTCCCTCAGTGTGAGCACCTCCATTTGCCACCTGGGACCCGAGCCATGCTCCCTGCCTCTGCCTACCTGGTGCCCATCCCCCTCCAGGAGTTGTTTTGAGTAGCTGGATGTGGTGGCTGCGAGGAAAGAAATTCCCTTGTGACCCCCTGAACCCCAATGAGACCCAAGAGCTCACTTTTCACTGTGTTCTGTTAGGGGGCTTAAAGGCAGCAGCTAGAAATTCCCCCATTCCCCTTTTCAGGCTTATCAGAAACTGAGATCTTTATCTCTAGGAAAAACATGACAGTTTAGAATTCAAGCAGCTGGAGTTCCCTCCTCCCTCTGCCTTTACAATACTTAATGGAAGGTTTGAGGCATAGTTATGCATTTTTAAAGGGCATCGAAAGAAGGTTTGAAGGCTAATTTGAAATTATGAAGGTTAGTATATGTGATGAGAAAGGAAACAGAGAAAGGAAAGAAAAGGTAGGAAACAGTTAAGAAAGAATCAGTGTTTACTGTAAAAAGCAGGGCATTGGAAGAGAGAATGTCCTGGCAGGTTAGCTAGGGAAGCAAAAGGAGAGACTCAGACTCCAAGTCTTAAACTTAGAGGAAGAGGACTGACAGGCCGGGGCTCCTTTCCACTTAGTCCCCAGAAGCTCAGGGTAACCTTACAAGTGGAGGGCAGGCCTGTTGGTCTCCTGGTGGACACTGGGACAGCCTATTCAGTCTTAACAGAGCTGATGGGACCCATAACCTCTAAGGAGACATCAGTCCAGGAAGCCACTGGACAAACTGCTTGTTTTCCTTGGTCATCAAAAAGGACTGTGGACCTCAGAAGTAATATGGTAATGTGTTCATTTTTGGTCATGCTAGAATGCCTGTACCCCCGACTTAAACACTACCATATCCTTTGAGGGGTTGGAGCACACCTCATCGTGGACCCAAGGAGCCCAGGTCTGGTTACATCCTCCCCTGCATGTACTCTTTTGCAGTGTCTCTATCTCATGGTCTGGGCAGAAAACAACCCTCTAGAGTTGGCAAGTCATCAATCTCCTGTAGGAGTCCAATTGCAAGCCACCACCACTCCAGCGCAGCCACTGAACTGGACCGAAGTGGAACAACGGGCCTTTAAGGAGCCAAAGAAGGCTCTTGTCTCAGCACCTGCCCTAGCCTTGCTAGACGTCACCATGCCCTTCTACCTCTATGCGAGTGAGGTAAGGGGCATTGCCAAAGGGGTTCTCATTCAGACTCTAGGTCCCTGGAGGAGACCTGTTGCCTATCTGTCTAAGAGACTAGGCCCTGTGGCAGCAGAGTGGCCAGCATGCCTCTGGGCTGTGGCCGCCACAGCATTGCTGATAAAGGAGGCTGACTCTGGGCCAGGAACTAGCCCTGAAAACAGCCCATACTGTGGAGGGCCTCCTTCAAGGTGCTGTGGAGAAAAGGACATCAAACACCAGGATCATCCAGTGCCAAGGTCTTCTCCTGGACCAGCCCCACATTCAGTTCCATAAAACACTGGCCATCAACCCTGCCAGCCTGCTCTGATGATCTGGAGGAACCCATTCATGACTGCATAGAGGTAACAGATGCACTACAAACAGCTCACCCAGACCTGACAGATGTCCCACTATCATCACCAGACAAGGTACTATTCATGGACGGGAGCAATTATGTTCAGGATGGGATCCGATATGCAGGGGCAGTGGTAGTGACCCTGGACTACACCATTTGGGCACAGTCTCTGAACAAGGGGATACAGTGCCATCCCCCAGGAAAGAGGGTTACCAACTTTAGCCGGAAAGGACATTAAAAATAAGGAAGAAATTTTAGTCATATTAGAGGCCATCTGGCTCCCAAGAGCAGTTGCAATAGTACACTGCAAAAGACATCAGAAAGGGGAGACAATTAAAACCAGTGGAAATAGAGCCACAGACCAAACTGCCAAGGAAGCCACCCAAAAACCAGTGGGGCCTTTACAAGTTTTAGTAAACCTGCTGGACCCCAGACCTACCACAGACCCCCTCTCCCCCTCCTACACTAAACAAGAGGAGGAATTAGCAGAACAGAAGCAAGCCATCAAAGGACCAGATGGTTGGTAGACCAGACTGTTGGTCCCAGAGGCTCTAGGTTGGACGTTGGTTGCCCAGTGACACCAGCAGAGATACCAGGCTACCCACCTAGGAGTCACCAAAACTTCTGAAATTCTACAAGGCAGGTACTATATACCAAGCTTAAATAAGATAATTAAAAGCATAGTCACTAGAAGTACTGTCTGTGCACAGGTAAATGCTAAGCAAGGTAAGAGGGTCCCCCTTGGAATTCAGACTCCAGGGAAATTCTCCAGGAGAGCATTGGGAGGTGGATTTCACGGAAATTAAACCACCAGCATCAGGGGATAAGTATCTCCTAGTTCTTACAGACACCTTCTTGGGTTGAAGCATACTCCACTAGAACAGAAACTACCTCTAGAGTAGTCAAGAAATTACTCCAGGAGATTATACCTAGATTTGGGCTGCCAGTAGTCATAGGATCAGATAACAGCCCTGCCTTTGTAGCCAAAGTATCTCAAAGTATAGCTCAAGCCTTAGGCACAAATTAGAAACTCCATTGTGCATACCAGCCACAAAGTTCAGTACAGGCATGAGCAAGACTCTAAAAAGGAGTTTAACTAAATGTGTCCTAGAAACTGGTGAAAACTGGACCAACCTCCTGACTTTGCCCACTTATGGGCCAGGTGTATCCGCAACTGGGAGGGGTTCCCCCCTTCTGAGATCATGTATAGTAGACCTCCATCCCAGGGTCAGGGAGAAACTAAAAGCTGGAATTCATAACCATTCCTTGCTCAAGTCCTTACAGGTTCTGCAGTACACCCAGAGAGTCACCCATAAGCTGGTTTGAAACTCACTGCCAGTGCCCACTGCGGACCCTGTTACATCCCTTCCAGCCCGGGGACGTGGCGCGGGTAAAGAAGTTCACTGCCCAAGGACTCACCCCAACCTGAAAGGGACGTTACACTGTTATCCTGAACATGCCCACTGTTGTTAAGTAGACGGCGTCCAGTCCTGTCTACACCACTCCCAGCTCATGCACCAGGAAACAGCCTGGATCCTGACAAACAGCAGCCTCACCTCTGAGATCCCTACCCTGGGCTCCACTGCAGGCCAGGAGGAGACTCGACACCTGCAGGATGGAGCTAGAGCTCCGTGGGGACAGTACTAATGGGGACCATGGGTCTAGGGGCCTTAGTAACTGTAAGAACATTTTTGCTAGCCAGTGAGAAAGTCCAGGACCACATACAGCCAGATGTGCTAAGGGGCGAGAGAGCAGAAATAGAACAGAGAATGCCCTTAAAGAAGTAGGATAAGTAAATATAAAACTAATTATGCCAAGCAGACAATTAAAAAAATTAATATGATCAAACTACTTAAAGTTAGGGGGCAGTACAATCACCTAACTAATAAGGATGAGTCCATGATTTGACTCATGCACATAGAACCAGTGGGGAATGAAATATGGTAGTATTCATCTTGGGCAAAACTGCTGTTTAAATTTTGAAAGATTGATTCCTGTTGACTCAGTAGCGCCAAGGGTTAAGCTGTACCACCTGCTTTTGTGAGATAGGACTGCATTTCCACGTCCATAGGAGGTATGGTTAGAGATAAGGAGCAAGCAACAGGGTCAATCATAGTCCACTGGCAACTCCCTACCCTGGATATGACCTTGACAGCTATTCTTGGAACTCAGAACAATAGTGTTAGGTCTCCACTGGCATGGTGCCCTCTGACTGTCCTGGCCAGTTAAATGAATTCTTACTTGCTTATTACCAACTTAGCTGCCTCCGTGGTCATTTGCAACTGGTCGTGGAAGTCGCCCCACAACACAAAGAGTAGGTGACAAATCTATATGAAGAAGGCAGTTTTAAAGAGTGAAATTTATGGCATGTGAATTCTATCTTAATAAAATCTGTTCTTTAAAATAGACATTTTGACAGCAATTCCACTAATGGGCATATATCTAAAGGAATTGAAATCAGGATCTCAAAGAGATCTGTACTCCCATGTTCATTGCAGCACTATTCACAAGATATGAAAATAACCCAAATGTATTTGTATAATGGAATATTATTCCTTTTAAAAAAGGAAGGAAATCCTGTCACATATGATAACATAGATAAACCTGGGGTATACGGTATGCCATGTGATGTATGCCAAAAGGACAAATACTGCATAATTACACTTAAATGAGATATCTAAAATAACCAAACTTGTAGAAGAGAGAATAGAATGGTGATTGCTAGGAGTTGAGGGGGTGGGGTGGAGGTGGGGAGTTGTTTAGTTGGTATAAAGTTTCATTTATGAAAGATAAATTCATTGTAGAGATCTTCTGGACAACATAGTGCCTATAGTTAACAGTATCATATTGTGCACTTAGGATTTGTTGAAAATAGATCTCATACTAAAGACAACAATAAGTTACAAGGAGATTCTTGGAGATGATGGAACTACCTTGATTGCAGTGATGGTTTCAGGAATGTATGCATTTGTCCAAACTCATTGAATTGTGTACATTGTATTAAATATGGAGTTTTTTAAAATATTAATTATACCTCAATAAAGCTGTTCAAACACATATTTAGAAAAGTTCCATAAAACAAAATGATAAAAATATAAATTTACTTCTTTTCTATGTAAAAGAAGTCCCAAGATAGTCAATGTATGACTGAACTGATGTGCTCCATAGTCAGAGAACCAGATGCAGTCAGCCACAGCATATGGCTTTCTTCTATGGCTCAATATGGCTACGGAGTTTCAGCCACCATGTCTGCATCCCAGTCAGCAGGAAATAGGAGGGGTCTTCCCCCAGGTACTTCCCAGATGTTGCATGAATCACTTCTGGTAGAATTAAATCACATGGCCATACCTAACTAAAAGGAAGGCTGGGAAATACAGTTGTTATTCAGAGTAGTCATATGTCTGGCTAACTTTCAGTAGGAAAAGAGTGTCTCTTATTGTTAATGGAGAAGAGAGGGCTTTATCTCCCATGATTGCTTGTGGAAGTGCTGCTGGAATAAGGATTTTTGGAGGCCCCTCATGGGAGAATGAGATATTATAGAAAGCTTTATTTCTATGGAATTACAGTTCTGCATTCCCAAAGTCCCATTCCCTTTGCCCAGTCATACAAGTGTAGCTGGAGTTCCAGCAGAACTAAAATCAGAGCAGTGTTTAAGAGTTTCCATCTCATGTCTACATAGTCCAATACAGCATCAGGCTAGTTATAGTCCATCAGTCCATTGAATGTGGGATTCACATGGCTGTGGGCCATAGGGGCAAATGCAAGGAAGCAGGAGCAAAAGAGTCCCTTAAGCCAAGAGTTGAGCACAACGAGAGTAAATTCCTTTATTTAGGAGACTATGTATTCCCAAATTTTCACATGCTTGCAGTCGCCACATCCATTCCCACCAATGATTGTCTGTCAGGGGTGACTGACAGACAATTAACTTCCCTATGTCCCTCCAACTTTAGTGGGCATGCCTCTATCTTCCCCTTGTCCAGTCCCTTCCCCTAGTTTTTGCTGGGAAAGTATGGTGGTTCCCTGGGGAGTGCAAATTTGGAGCTTCATAGTGAAGCTGCCCAAATGGCATGCCTATAATGTCTGATCTTTTCTTTGCTCCTTTCCTATTTTAAATAACTAGCTAATTTGCCCTAACCATTTTGGCTCAGTGGATAGAGCGTCGGCCATCGGCCTGTGGACTCAGAGGGCCTGGGTTCCATTCTGGTCAGGGATAACTGTTTGAAAGACTAGAGCAAAAAAACTTGGTAACTAAATTTGCTGTGTGGATGGGCAAGGAGGTGAAAGAGACTGCCACGACTTTATCATGACTTTCCAGAATTGGGGTTCATAAGATCAAATGTCTACAGGGAGTCATGTAAATGAGCAAAATGGACTTCCACCGCCTCAACAAAAAAACAAAGAAAGGTACTCTTCTGGGTGCCTCATGTCAGGAAAGCTGCCCAGACCCCTGAAAACATGCAGTTCAGACTCTGAACACCCTTGGGCAGGCTGAGGGGAGAACAGCAGTCCTTTTGAATCCCCTATACCAGGAGATAAAAACATAAATCAATATCCCACATTTTAAAACTCTCAAATTACTCTGTATGTAGTCAGGTCTCCTTCAGCCCCCAAGATGGATAATGATCAAATAATAAAGTCAGCATTTCTAAATGCCCTGACAATAAAGAGCTAACATTATGTAATGTTTTGTGGCTTTTAAAAAATATACATTTTTACTGATTTTAGAAAGAGAGAGTGAGAGGGAGAGAAGATAGAAATATCAATGAGAGAGAAACATCATTGGATGGCTGCCTCCTGCACACCTCCTACTGGGGACTGAGCCTGAAACTCAGGCATGTGCACTGACAGAGAACTGAACCTGTGATCTTTTGGTGAATGGGTCAACATCAACCACTGAGCCACACTGGCAGGGCTGTTCTGTGGCTTTTAAAATATTATTTTTAAAACTATTTAATCATTTTTTGCACTTTTATACAAAGTTATGTGATCCTTTGTTAATATTCCCCTTTCACGTTAGAAGACAGAAACAGCCACATTGAGTAGCAGTCACATTGGTGAGCAGGGACGAGGCTGAGACCCTAACTGAGGTCGTTCTGACTTCTAATCCCAAGGCCTCGCACTATACTGCACGCATGAGCAGGAAAATGCATGTTCTGGATGTGTGTGTATGTACAAGTGTGCTGTGCATTTTGTTTTTGGGATAACCTAAGATGTCCCAAGTGATCTGAGAATCCTGATCAACTTGTCATCTTCAGAAAAACTGCCCCTGTGTGGTGGCTAGTCAATGTTCCCTGTGACAAGAGAGCTGTCTCTGCAGGTGGAACATTGAGACCTGGTGATGTTTCCAGCTTCCTATATCACTTGTACATATTCTTCTGGTTGAGGTGGAAACTCACTCTATGCAGGCCTTTCATGTTGTTCCCTGAATTTACTGAGACTTCTGGCAGGCCTCATGGCCCATCTACATTTCTTTAAACTCTCCCTACCTAAACTCACAAAGATTATAGCCATGCTTTGAGCCTCCTGAAGAGAATTAAAACTTTACTAAACTAGAATAAAATATATCTGGCAAGTAAAGATGCAGTGTACTGCACTTACTGATAACATGAGAAATTGGAGAATAGTCCAATGATCTCATAATAATACTTAATATATCTTATTTATTTATCATCATGAGCAATTTATGATAGAAACCTACTAAATAGAATATTATTTATTCATTGAAAAATAGTAGTTTTAATTACTACATAGCTACATTAAACAATAAGGGGGAGGAGGCAGTTAAGAAATTCAATGTACTCTTATCATGTGAAAGGGACCCAAATATGCCACTCAAAATAAGCCATTTGGGCATAATAACTGTTTTGAGCTAAGACAGTTAAGAAGCAGCAAACGTAGAAAGAGCTCTCTGCCCACTCTCTTTCTATAAGCAAGATAGAATTTTTCCTTTTCAAGGGAGTTCCTCTTCCCATCTCCTGGACTAGCAGCAGAACAGCCTTTATCATTGGAGACAGAAAGTGGCAGCAGGATAAGTCTACACAAACAAATCTTACTGAAATAACGATTCTGTCCCATTTGCTTCCCCATATATTTATCTTCCCACAATTTATCACCCCCAGGAGCCTGAACCTCTTTCCTTTGTTTTGCACTTCTCTACAAGTTTATCTGATCCCTTGTTAATATGCTATATTAACCCCAAATTCTAACTACCTCTTCAAGGCACTCATTACTGAGTTCTCCAGTCTGTGTGTACATTGCACACATAAAGAAACTTGCATTCTCTTATTAATCTGTCCTTTGTTAGTCTAAATTGCCGAGCCTCTAGCACTGAATCTAGGACTATAAAAGAGAAAGTTTTTCCTTCTCTACACATGTTAAATAAAAAAAAGAAAAGGAAATATATCAACATGCTAACATTTGTTATATACCATGTAGCATATTCAAACATAAAAAAAATTGTGTCAAAGCAGCATTTTGTAAACACTGCACATTAATTGGACATCAGCCTCTCAACAGTTACAAACAAATTTGGTTCAGGTGTTACTGAATAATAATAATTAAAGAAGTACATTAATTTGCCACTTGATAAGGAGGGCGGAACTTGAGAATGACTGAATCCATTCTTTGAAGAAGGAAATATACACAGTTTTATAAGAGAGTTAACAAAAGCATGATAAGGAGCCAGGTGCTGGAGTCAGATTATTTACTATTTGCAAGGCTTTGGGCAAGTTATGTAAACTTTTTGTGCCTCAATTTTCTCTTCTTTATAATAGGAATAATAGTGACTACCTGGTATGGTTATTGAGGATTAAGTAATGCTGCCTGCATACAGCAAGTACTCAATAAAAGTTATGACCTTCTTAAAAATGTATTTTAAAGAAAAGTTATAAAGCATCCTGATAACAATTCTTTTTACCCCCTTATTAAGAGAATGTTGGTAATCGTTAGCCACATGTAGCAAAAGCATGACTATATCAAATGCTTGGAGACTCCATCTACTTGATTACGGTACTTAAAGTTTCTCCCTGGGTAGCGTAGCCCTGACCTGGGAGCTCTGTGGTATCTCTTTTGGGTGGAAAATTAACAGCATATTTAGGATCTGAAATGAAATTGATTGCCACAAGAAGGCAGAAAAATGGACACCATGATATTTTCTATGTAATTCTGTCATATATCGTCTTTCCTACTCTGTAGCACACTTGAGGTGCCCCTACTCCTCCAACATGCAGACATGCAACCGGCAGCCTTTCAGGCACAAACAGTGGGTGGGATGGAAGGACTATGGGTGAGTTAGCGGCAGGAGGCAGGAAGTGTCATCATAAGGACAACAGAATAGAACAATGGACTAGCAGTCTTCCTCTGTCATTTTGTGACCTCTGGTAAAGGGGTTCACTCTGACCCTTACTTCCTCCCCAAGTAAAATGAAGGGGCACAGAGGGGTAGATTCCTTCCAACACCAGCATTCCATAGCCTATGCCCCCTCCCAATGCCACTTCCTCTGAGGAAACTGCGGATCCTCATACCGGCTACTGGCTCATATGTTCCAAGGCAGGTTACAATGTCCGCCAATGTTCTTCACCCTAAAGTCTGACTAATACTCAAGACTGAATTAGGCTGGACTTGGGGTGGGGAGCTTGCCCCCTGCCTGTGCAGGGTGGGACTCTGCATGTACTGTTTATCATCGATGCATCATTTTTGAGAAGCCTTTGTGCTGTTCCCCCGGCCTTGCTCTTTCTCCCAGGGCTCTTCTGGATTGTGCTGCTGATCCCCCACTTTCCTTTTCAGTTCAGTTTATTTTTGACTTTAACTTGGAATTTTGGTGATGAGAGAAAGAACATATTTCTTAGAGTCAAAGCTATATTTTCAGGGCACAGCTGCCTAGACTCATTAGAAATAAAACAAAAAGAGATATGAGGTCACGGGCAAATCTTCCTCCTGGCCTAAGAAGAACCCAATGAGAATTTAGTTTCTGGAAGCTTGGGCCCAAACAGGCAGATAGATGCTGCCTGCTGGTGTCTTATTAGCCTATGGGTAAAGGCTGAGTTCTTTCCTGTGTGCTGAATGGAGCTGCCTCCAATCCTTGTGCTACTCCCAAGTTGTCATGACTACCTGAGGGCTGAAAGAGGCCTTAATCTTTTACTCATGGAATATTGAAACTAGAGGGTCTCTGAGAGCTGCTATGCAGTGGTGACACGCAGCCCTTTCTGGTGCTGCCCTGGAAAGCTATGACTCAGGCGGAACACACAAAGGGAGACTTTGTAGGTGGATTAGAGACTTCGTCATTTATATTTGTGTGTGAGAACACACACACACACACACACACACACACACACACACGTACAGACTCACATGCAAAACAGATGACTGAAGAATGGATGTCCTATTTTCCAAAGCATTAACAATATTCACTCCAGGACAGAAAATAGCAGTAAGTATGAGTCTGATGATCTGACAATAATAGCTTTGTGTATATAGTATTTATTGAGATCTTAAGATATGCTAGACACTTAACAAGGATTCTATCATTTAATATTCACTATTATCTTATCAGGACCGAGCCACTTTTATCCACATTTTATGAATGGAAAAATTGAGCCTTAAAAAATTTAAATAACTTTTCCAAACTCACAAAGCTACCAAGTGGTGAAAACAGAGTTTAAATAGAAGTAGTCAGATTATGGAACCTGTGCAACTATCCAGAAAATGGAAGTACTTCCCCACACTAACACCATTTATTCTATGATGAATTTTATTCATTAATAGGGGACCAGTGCAACTTGAAAGGAACTGTGGGCCATGAGGCTGCAGTGGGTACAGCAACAGGTCTCAAACCATCCTCTCCTTCCCAGCTCCTCCCACTGTAGTCTCCTGTGTTCTGGCAGCCCCACTCCCACTGCTGCTGCTTCCACGTGCTGATGGCTAACAGCACCGACCCTTTTCACACCCGCTGACAGCATGGAGCAATTGGGGTTGACACCAGCCATGGGTGTGAGAAGGGCCAGCACTGTTAGTAGGTGTGAGTGGTGGCTGTCAGCCCCAATAACCTCTCAGGAGAAGGAGGAGGTGGAGAAGCTTTGAGGAGTGATTGGGGCCGGCAGCTGCTGCTCACACCTGCTGATGTTGTGGAGAAATCAGGGCTGGTGCTGGATGCTTGCAGTGGGTATGAGCGCTGGGTGGGACCATGCCAAAAGCCAATTCCAGCATGTCTGGAGATGCTGAGGGCATTTCCCCAAACCTGAAAAGGATGCATAAAATGATTGTTTGCTGCCAGACAGCTCAGGGCATCTTAATCTACATGTTATTGCCTCCTACTGGCCAAACACCTGAATAGCCATGGGCAATTCCCCAATCTGACAATGCTACCTAACCCTGGCCTTTGATATGTATATCTACCTTGCCAAATTGTGTTAATAAAAAGCAAAGGGTCCTGAGACTAGGAGAACTTAGCTGCTTTAGCTAAGTCTTCTCTGATTCCCCATGATGCCTTCCAAAATTATGTTTTGTCTCTGGACTCTTGATTAATTTATGCATAGAGCCTTCTCCAGGCTCCCAAACCCTTCTAGATGCTGGATTAAGACCACTGACATTAGGACTACAGAATATAGGAACACAGAATTTTCAGTAACCATCAGAGGCTTGCTCTGATAACAGCAACCAGCACCTTGCATTGGTCTGGCACCCCTGCTCACCTGCTCCACCATCCTACCATGACCAACGCCTGCCATGTTCTATGCTCTGCTGCCTGCTGCTGAGGCCCACCATGCTCCACATGTGCCCCCTGGTGGTCAACACCCATCATCATGACCAGTTGTTCGGTTGTTCAATTGTTCCACCATTTGGACTATTTGCACATTAGATTTTGGAGCCTTATTGCCTGAATTCAAATCCCAGTTCAACATCTGAGCTCCTTTCTACTAATGTTATAATCTTTGGCAAGTTACCAAACCTCTTGAACCTTAGTTTCTTTGCCTACAAAATGTGGATAATAATAATATCAAACTCATGGATTGTTATAGGATTAAGTGAGATAACACATATAAAATTCTTAGACCATAATAAATGCTAGCCCCTCTTATAATGTTAGCTATTATTAATGACAAACATTTATTGTGTGCCAGCTACTAGGTTCTAGATGTAGGCAGAAGAAAGGGATAGAACCTTGTGGTTAAAAAGATAAGTTATAGGGAGGGGCAGATAGATATTTAACCAATTATGAAGTGTTATGCCCTTAATGGATTACCAAGAAGGAGTTACAGACAGGAGGTAAAGCAGCAGAGGAGGGTTTGGGGCCAGACTCAGCAGGATAAGAAAATGTGCTAAGGGTTTGGGACTTCATTCTATGTAAGCAAACAAGGAGCTGAGGCATTTGAAAAACAGGGGTGGTACAATAATTTAAGATGTTTACTAACCTTTACCTCAGCCCTATTGAACCAGAGGCAAACTTAAGAAAATATCCAACAGGAGAGGAATAGCTCTTATAAAACTTCTTGCCATATTTTTAAATTTTTTTTGCAGTATAACTTAGATTTAATAGTAGTACATATGTTTTCCTTTTTTTCTCCCCATTATCCTCCCGCAACCTCCCCTATCCTCCAGCACATGTCCCCACCTGCCCCCCTCTCCGCCCCAGTGTCTTTCATTCATTGGTTATGCTTATATGCATGCATACAAGTTCTTCGCTTGATCTTCCCCAGCATCTGACCCTCACCCTCCCCAGCCTTCCCCCCTGTAGCTTGACAGCCTGTTCAATGCCTCCCTGCCTCTATATCAATCACTCTCCCCTGTTTCTTTTCTTCAAAAATATCTTGCATCTGCATACTAGAAATAAATGTATAAGAACAAAAAATGTTTGAGTCCCAGTTTCAATGTCCAACTGTTCTGAGTCCCAGTTTCAATGACAAATAGTTCTTTATGTGTACATGTCAGCAATGGTATTCAGATGGTGGACACATCGTGGCAATGCAAGTTCCATCCTCTCTGGTTTGGTTCTGGGCTGCCTTCAGCCACGTACAACTGCCGACTGCTAGCATGGCAAGGTGTCGTCAGTGTCCCCCATCTCTGGACCATCCTCGTGACTGGAACAGACCCATCAGTTCCTCACTGTCGCAGGAACCCACATGGTCTTGGAATTGTTCTCTGAAAACACACAAACACATTCTCGACCAGAAGTCAACAAAGGGATCTTCTCTGCAAATTTGACTTGGACTTCTTTTTATTTTTGCCCAAATGATTTTCCTTTGGCTTATTTTGACACCATGTGTGTTTTTTCATAGGTGTCCTGCTGTTGGCTTTACAAATGGAAGTTACTTTTCTGCAGTAATAATTTTCTAGATGTATTTTACTTACAGGAGGATATTTTTCCTTACATGATATTACCCCACTGCCCCCCCCCCTTTTTGATTAATGGGGCTTTTGGAAATTTTATATTGCAGTCTTGGTAATTTTAAATTTTAATTTTTGCACACAAATATGACTGCTTTAGGTTCTTTGGATGTTAGGCAATTTTACAGTGAGATGAACTACTAATAGATACTTTAGTTAATGTTTTAGGAAAAGCTTTTTGTCCAGTACAGTTAGATTTTCTTGAGTATTCACTTATTTCACTTGGCCAATTTAAATTAATCTGAAAACTTGATTACTATTTTACTGTAAATTTTAATACTCAAGCAGAAACCTTAGTTTACCCTGTAAATATTAGTGGAAAGGATTATTTCCATTCTTGAGTAGGTCCTGAGCATTCCTGGTCTTTTGCCATATTTTTAAAAATTTTGTTTGGAAGCTGATCTGTAGATTTTATGCAATATAAGAAAATTCATTGTCCAAAAAAAAGCACACTTCAAATCATTTTTTATCCTGATCTAGATGAATCCTGCAAGCTGCTATCATTGACTCAATACATTTGACTCTCTCTAGCATGTATGAAACATGTTCTATACATAGTAACATGGCCCATGCTGCCAGGTGCTCCTCCTGACTCAGGCAAAGATGATAGTGTATTCTCTTAGAATATGAGGCAGTTCCCTGCGTAGGTATGTCTCTGCTGGGGGCATAATCTCTAGGGAACAGGAATAATTTTAAGAGTCCAAGCTAGGGTTGATTGTTTTTAAGGCAGTAATCCCAACCTGTTCTACTGGTTCTGATCTGCATGGCTGATTAAATGACCAGCATGAGCAGCCAGGTGTTCTCTACTATGTGACCAATTCCAATACAGAGAGCTAAAGGAAGTGGAAAAACACAGGCTAAAATGAAATAGCCATGGACGTGTCCCAAGATTTAGCATAAAATGTTCATCACGGTGTTGATTATGGTAGTAAGAATGCCCAATAATTGGGAAAGTGTTTTAAAAATATTATAGCTCATCTTAGCATTCAGTATTACATAGTTATTGAGACTGATGATATGGAAGAGTACATAATGACAACCCAAGTGGGTTGTACAATACCATTATGTTAATTTAAAAAAACCTTCAAAATGATGTGGACAATAAAATTTTAGTTTTGTAAAAGAAATAAAAGGCTCATTTTAATAGCTATCACCTCTAGATTGTAAGATTATAGGTGATTTTTATTTTCCTCTTTTGCTTATATGTACTATATAATTTATCTATTAATTCTGTGTCCATGCTTATTTAAAAACAAACAAAATCACCATCCTTTCTCTCTTCCTGGGTGTGGCCTGCAGAGGTGGTAGCCATCTCCTATTTGGCACCGTGGCTTCCTTCAGACCCTTTCTGAAATTCTAGGTAATAAAAAATGGACAAGAAAGATCACTCAACTCCAGGCAGACCGATTTGTCAACCTTCAGTGGAACTGGCAGAAGCCAGAGGCATTAACAACAGAGTGCGGAAGAGATTCAGGGACCAGATGGTGATGCCCATCATGGGCTCTGGGAGCAATAAGAAAACCAAACTCGGCAGCGTGCGGGGCCCAGCCGGCCGCCCAGCCGGCTAGGAGGCAGAGCTTGGCGCCTGCGCGGCGGCGGCGGCGGCAATGGCGGCCGAGGACGAGGACATTGGCAAAAGGAGTTCCCTGTATGTATATATATATGTATATATGATCTAATGGAAATAAAACATGGACACTGAAGTGCTCTTTTGATGTTTCAGATAAGACTCCACTTGTCCTTCTCCGTGGTTTTGGAGGAGGTCTTGGACTCCGGGCACTGAACTATGAAGATCTTTGCACCAATAGACCCGTCCATGCTTTTGACCTGTTGGGCTTTGGACGAAGTAGCAGACCCATGTTTGACAATGATGCGGAAGAAGTGGAGAATCCGTTTGTGGAATCCATTGAAGAATGGAGATGTGCCCTAGGACTGGGCAAAACGATCTTGCTTGGACACAACCTGGGTGGGTTCTTGGCTGCTGCTTACTCACTGAAGTCCCCGAAAAGGGTACATCATCTCATTTCAGTGGAACCTTGGGCTTCCCTGAGCGGCCGGACCTTGCTGACCGAGACAGACCGACTCCAGGCTGGACCAGAGCCCTGGAAGCCGTATTGACTCCCTTTAACCCTTTAGCCGGCCTCAGGATTGCAGGCCCTTCGGTTTAAGTCTAGTACAGCGTTTAAGGCCTGATTTCAAACGGAAGTACTCTTCAATGTTTGAAGATGACACTGTGACAGAATACATCTACCACTGTAATGTCCAGACTCCAAGTGGTGAGACAGCATTCAGAAACATGACTATTCCTTTTCTTTTACAATATAACTTATATTTAATAGTAGTACATATGTTTTCCTTTTTCCCCCCCAATAACCTCCCCCCAGCCTCCCTTACCCCCCCAGCACATGTCCCTACTTGCCCCCCTCCCCGCTCCAGTGTCTTTCATTCATTGGTTAAGCTCATATGTATGCATACAAGTCCTTCGGTTGATCTCCCCCAGCATCTGCCTCCCATCCACTCCAGCCTTCCCCCTGTAGCTTGACAGTCTGTTCAATGCCTCCCTGCCTCTATATCAATCACTCTCCCCTGTTTTTTTTCTTCAAAAATATCTTGCCTCTGCATACTGAAAACAACCGTATAAGAGCAAAAAATGTTTCAGTCTCAGTTTCAATGTCCAACTGTTCTGAGTCCCAGTTTCAATGTCAAATAGTTCTTCATGTGTACATGTCAGCAATGGTGGACACATCGTGGCAATGCAAGATCCATCCTCTCTGGTATGGTCCTGGGCCGCCTGCAGCCACACACAGCTGCCGACTGCTAGCATGGCAAGGTGTCATCAGCGTCCACCATCTCTGGACCATCCTCGTGACTGGAACAGATCCATCAGTTCCTCACCGTCGCAGGAACCCACATGGTCTTGGAGTTGTTCTCTGCAAACACACAAACACATTCTCGACCAAAAGTTAACAAAGGGATCCTCTCTGCAAAATAGACTTGGGATTCTTTTTATTTTTGCCTAAATGATTTTCCTTCGGCTTATTTTGACACCATGTTTTTTTGTTTTGTTTTGTTTTGTTTTTATGGGTGTCCTGCAGCTGGTTTTACAAATGGAATTTTCTTTTCTGGAGTAAGAATTTTCTAGATGTATTTTACTTATAGGATATTTTTCCTTACATGATGTTACCCCAGTGTCCCCCCCCCTTTTTTTGGTTAATGGGGCATTTGGAAATTTTATCTTGCAGTCTTGGTAATTTTAAATTTTAATTTTTGCACACAAATATGACTGCTTTAGGTTCTTTGGATGTTAGGCAATTTTACAGTGAGATGAACTACTAACAGGTATTTTAGTTAATGTTTTAGGAAAAGCTTTTTGTCCAGTACACTTAGATTTTCTTGAGTATTCACTTATTTCACTTGGCCAATTTAAATTAATCTGAAAACTTGATTACTATTTTACTGTCGATTTTAATACTCAAGCATAAATCTTAGTTTACCCTGTAAATACTTGTGGAAAGGAATATTTGCATTTTTTAGTAGGTTCTGAGTGTTCCTGGTAATAAACTGAATTTAGATATAGAGCAGCTATTGCTGGCCGAGTCTCTGTCTGCCACCTGGGTCCCAGTATGAGTTGTGCGTGGGAGGCGAAGCAGCTGTGGGGGTAGGAGACCTTCCTCAGGAGGGGTGAGAATTCAAGCCCCTGCAAGGTTTGTGGATGAGGGTCTGTGCCCCACCTCTGTTGACCTTTTAGTTCTCTCCTGTTGGCCCCTCTGGGACTGTGCCTGTCTTAGGTTGTTCCTTCCCTGAGGAATCTTACCCGTCTCTGGCTAACCATCCATCCTCCAGGGGCCAAACAGGGTGATGTGAGGTTCAGTCTTCTCTCCTTTGTAGTCTATGCCCCCGTGGCCTCCATGTCCAGCACCTGCCTTGGGATCCCTTCGCCTGCTGGCGGGGAGAAACATGACTATTCCTTATGCAAGGGCAAAAAGGCCAATGCTCCAGCGAATCTGCAAAATGGACCCTGACATTCCAGTCTCTGTGATCTATGGTGCCCAGTCCTGCATAGACGGCAATTCTGGCACCAGCATCCAGTCCTTATGACCACATTCATACGTGAAGACAATAGCCATCCTTGGAGCAGGGCATTATGTGTATGCAGGTCAACCTGCCGATTTCAACCACAAGGTGAAGGAGATCTGTGACACTGTGGACTGAGCACCAGGGTGGTGGGGGAAGCCTGCTGGCTGATTCAGCACCTCAGCACCAGTCAGTCCACGGTGAAGAGTAAGAAACACACAGAACCAGACAGTCTTCTCCACTGTACTTTTGTACCTGTTTTCTCTGTGAAGCTGCTTGCACACTTAAACCACTTAGTGCCTTCTAGAAGAATGCCTTTCTTTCTCCCTCACAAAGCCAAAATAGACAAGAGCCTTCGAATCTAATAGTTTTAATAAAAGGTTGCTCTGCTGTACTGAGAAATGGTAATTTTTTCAACTGAAATTTTTTTCATTTCTGTGTAACTTTGCTACATCAGGCACTTTTTGTATTTCAGTCTATGTTGCCTATTTTAAAAAGTGATTTCTGTGTTTATGTTTTATATACTGTAAAGGTGCACTTTATTTTCTTTGTCTCCTTGTATTTGCCATGTCTAATAACTGACATATAATGCATCAAAATTCAATGTATTCTTATGTAAAAATGTGTCACCTTTTTAGAATACTTCACTTTTGAAATGGAGTGATGAGATAGCATTTTGGGTAAAAATGGGAATCGGTCACTAGCATTAATTTCTCTGAGTGTCCTCTGTTCTCTATTTAAGGCTGCAGAGCCCTGGTCAGCATTTTAAATGTGGTCCCGCCTGACATATCTACAACAGTGTAACTCCTGGGGATCTCTCACGTGTGATGCAATTCTCTGCTTCCAGCAAAACACAACCGTAATACTTAGAAGATCCAAATCCTGAAAAGCCTTAACAAAGGCTGTCCTTCTGCCTCACACATTAGTCTTTTCTGTGAGCCAGGATGCAGCAAAGTGAACAGATTTCCTCATTGAGGGATAGTAGGACTGTTACCTTCCAGTAAGCCAAATCATATCTTTTCATTAACATGTAATCTTGTAGATTAGTGCTAAAACTGGATTATATTTTTACCACTAAATATAAAAACAGGTAGTGCTGTCACATCTCATGGCACCAGAGGTGAGCTAGCACTTGGGCTTGTTTGGTGTTTTTTTTTTTTTTAAGTTTTTTTGTTAATTTACATGCTTGAATTCATACGAAAATTCTGTAAGGTTGATTGAACTATTTAACAACAACTGCCATCAAATGCAGTCCTTTTCGCTGTTTTAAAATGAGGAGAGCCTCTGACACTGTGAAAGAGCTCCACGTGGTGACTGGCTGCTGAGAAGAAGAAGACAGAACAGGGTTGTCACGGACGCGGCATTTGTGACTCAGGTTTTGCTAATACTCTTGTCTAGCAAAAAAGTGGTTATGGAAATAAAAACAGTAACCTAGAGCAAAAAAAAGAAAAAGAAAAAAGAAAACCAAACTCATGCTGCCCAGTGGCTCTGGAAATTCCTGCTCCTCAATCTAACAGAGCTAGAGGTGCTTCTGATGTGCGCCACTGTGCTGAGACTGCTCACCAGGCTCCAGCCAGAGCCGTAACGTTGTCGTGGAGATGCAGCCAGCCGGCCACCGGTCTCAGCGTTAGTCTAGACACGGAGGAAAATGAACAGACAGCTCACGTGTACTTTTCACTTGTGGTAACTAAAACCATGAATACTGCTGTCTGGCATTGTCTTCCTCAAAAGCAGAAGCAAAGGCTGAGAAAATCTAGAAAAAAAGAAATTAAAATAACATTTGTAGGTTGCTCATTTAGACCTCACAGAGATTCTAAGAGATGGTTGTGGTTGAAACCAACAGTGTTCTACCACTGAATATGTGTGTTTCACACCATTTCCCAATCTCCTTGAAGTCTAAGTGATCATTTTCTGGCAGATGGAATATGGGCAGAAGTTATGTTTCCCCTGCCAACCTCACACAATTCTTTTTCGCTCTCTTCACCCACACAAGTCGCGCCCAATGAGAGGAGCCCAGAGGTTCAGCGAGAATTGCTCAGGAAGCCATCCATCACCATCCACCGAGGGAACGAGAAATAAACTTTACTTCTTCTCCCAGGAAACATCAAATGGTGGGTGACCTGGGTGTTGCAGGGGGTGAGGGGGAAGGTGGAAGGCTGCAGGGGCCTCCATAGAGTATGGGCAGTAGCATGCATCTGGGGCCAGAGCTGGAGACTGGTGAGGAGCTCAAAGCTGAGGTCAAGGAGTTGATCCTTGTCACCAAGCTGGGCCACTGGTTAAGGACGTGAAGATCAAGTTCCTGAAGATCTGTCTCTTCTGCCTGACCATCAAGAACTCTGAGGTCATTGAGTTTTTCCTGGGGACATCCTTAAGGATGAAGTTTTGAAGATTATGCAGAGGCAAAAGCTGACTTGCACTGGCCAGAGGTCCCAGTTCAAGGCATTTGTTGTCCTTGGGGACTACAATGGACATGTTGGTATGGGTGTTAAGTGCTCGAAGGAGGTAGCCACTGCACCTGTGGGCTATGACCCTGGCCAAGCTCTCTAATGTCCCTTTGCAGGGAGGCTTCTAACTGAGGGAGCAAGATCCACACTGTCCCTTGGGAGGTGACTGCCACCATGGCTCTGCGCTCGTGGCCTCATCCAGCCCCAGGGGCCCTGGCACAGTCTCGGGCCCTGTGCCCAAGAAGCTGCTCATGACAGCCAGTGTCCACAACTGCTACACCTCGGCCAGAGACTGCCCTGACACCCTGGGCAACGTCACCAAGGCCACATTTGATGTCATCTCCAAAACCTACAGCTCATGTTCACCAAGTCTCCCTATCAAGGACTCACTGACCATTTGTAAAGTCCCACCCCAGAGTTTCTGTGCAGAGGACCCAAGCTCCATCAAGAAAAATAAAGTGAATGAAGCTTGTTTTCTTTTTTTAAATAAACTTTTTTCTATATTGAGTCCTCAAAACTTTGGGCTGTTACAACAGCATAGCCTGTCCTATCTCAGCTAATTCAGGCTCATTCTACTGTCATCCCATTTTATAGGTGAAGCAAGTAAGGCTCAGAGATATGAAGTAACTTTTTAAATCACAGACCTACACAGGGCATAACTGGGTTTCAAACCAATGCTTCTTACACTCCAAAGTCACAGACTGGACAACTTCCTTATAGGGAATTATATCTTTTTCTTTGGCTACCTGGGTGGAAATGAAAAAATGATTCCCACACATGCTGATTTTTAGAGCTATACCTCTGAACTGATTGGGGTATATAGTAAAGCTTGAGGAACAAAATATCACTTGAGGTGCTGGTTTTAAAGGTCCACTTCCAGGACATCATTCTCATAGATTCTGATTTAGTAGCTCAGAGGAAGTGGACATGCAATTTCAGTTTTAACAAGCACTAATGAATAAACACAGCACCACAGTTGGGGCTTATGAGGTGGGTGCTCTCAGTGATAGGTCAGTGCTATCCTTCTGGACCCCCAGTCTACGGCCTCCTCTAATCCCTGGAGAAATTTCTTTTTCTTTTGGGTGGTGTCATAGAGAGCCCACCACCCACCATAGAGGCTTCAAATGACCATCACTACTTTCCTAGATCTCAGTGCGTGATGTGGACTCAGATACACCTACCCCAGACTGGAAACAAAAGTATGTGAAGAAGGAGGACTGAGAAGAACCACAAGATAAAGCTTGTGAGACCTGAGGTGAGGTTTTAGTATAGTTTTAAATATATAGTAACCCCAAGTGCAGCTCTCCTGCTTCTTGCATTTCTGTGAGCTCCTCAAAACCCTTTTAATAAATGTCATTTCAGCTTAAGTCACTAGAGTGATGGTTTGCTGTTGCTTACTATTGAGAACTCTGGCTGCTATATCATGGTGATCCAACAGTAGTACAATCCCAACCTACCAGGGTTCTTTCTCCAGGCCTTACAAAGGATTCAGGAGAAAGGGCTAACATTCAGTGACCTAAGTATTGATATCTCTAAAGTTGGGTCAGTGCTGACAGATAGATGATTAAGAAGGAGTCCAAGGAGAAATACAGTTTTGAAAGACATTGGGGGTCAGAGGAGCTTCTAGCTCCGTGATGGTGAACCTATGACACATGTGTCAACACTGACACGCGTAGCCATTTTCAGTGACATGTGGCTGTATGCGGTCGCATACAGAAAAGTATGGGGCCCCATGCCAAGAAGGATGTTTCATCCTCAGCTACTGCACGGCCAGGTGCAGTAGCCAAGGATGAAACATTTGCTGTAGTGTAGTGTAGACACTCCATGCCAGAGGTCTGTAGGCCAAAACAACAGAAATCCAGCACAGAGCCTCTAGTTCTGGGACTTCCGGTTAGGCCGTTAGGGGATCTTTGACCTCACTTCCAGCCAGCGGAGCAGGGAGCAGCAGAATGCCACGGGGGATGCATCTCTGGGGGCCCTGTGATTGCCATTACCAGCAACCACATAACCACAGCAACCATCATCCAATATACTGTTCTGGGGTGTTGTGGATTTCTAATTGACCTTCATTAATGAGATATGTGAGAGGGATGCTGGGAGAGGCAAGAGCCTGTGCTATGGGTGCCATTTCCTGTCATTATAAGTAGCGGCAGCCATCTTAATTTATATATGGAATGTCATTTTGCAGCATAGTGCAGACTCCATTTCACCACTATCACTGTTGTGCATCCTTACTAACCCATATTTCTGTTTATTAACCCTGTCCTTTCCTAAAAGACAATTACATGTGCCATCTTGTGGTCAGTTAGGCTAGTTACCCCCTAATTGCCTGCAGGACTAACAGGCTATCTAAAATTCTATCTTCTGTCACTGCCCCCCTGATGAGAACCCCCCAAAATAAAAAAATAAAAACAAGGTTAAGTCATGGAAGTGGTAGTAGCGGTAGCCGACCCTTTCAAGAGACATGGATCGAGATGTATGGCATTATAGAAAAAAATGGCAGCTCATTTTGCATTCTATGTACTGAAATGGTAGTAAGCAGAACGTGGAATATAAATAGACATTTTGAAACTAATCATGCCCAGCTCTTGAAAAAAAGTGAGGATGAAAGGAAGCAATACATTTCCAGGCAGCTACACCTTTATAAGAGCCAATCTAATTCCATCCTTAAATTTATAAAAAGTCGCTACAAATTTAACATCTGCAGGTTTGAGCATTGCTCATTCCATAGCTCAGCATGGAAAAGCACTCAGTGAGGAGGAATTTATTAAAGAAACTCTCCTAAGATGTGCACCAGTTCTATTTCACAATATGCAGAATAAAGATGCAATTATTAAGGGAATATCTGAGTTACCACTCAGTAGAAATATCATAAGAGACCAAATAATGAGACTGAACATGAATGTACAACATCAATTGAAGAGAGACATAGCTAATTGTAAATATTTTTCGACCTCTCTTGATAAAACTACTGATGTCACATCACATGCTCAGTTGGCTATTATTGGTCAATATTCTAATAGTCTTACAATGAAAGAAAAGTTGATAAAATTAGTATCAGTGCCAACAAGTACATCAGGAAGTAAAATATGTAAGGTTGTAATACAAACATTCAGTGACCTAAGCATTGATATCTCTAAAGTTGTGTCAGTGACGACAGATGGGGCACCAAACATGGTGGGGAAAAAGTCGGATTTGTCAAATTGTTTACGGAAGCTATTGGACGTCCAATTGTGCCTTTTCATTGTATTATCCATCAGGAGGTTTTATGTACCAAGGCAGGATTCACCGACTTAAACGACTTAATGTCAATTGTTACAAAAATAGTTAATTTAATAGCTGCTCACCCCCTTCACAAGCGAAAATTTTCTGCACTTTTACTGGAGATTGATTCCACCTACAGTGGACTGCTGATGTACAATAATGTAAGATGGCTGAGCCGAGGCAAAGTTCTTGAGCGCTTTGTGGAGTGCTTTGAAGAAATAAAGGTATTTCTTGTGGATAAGGATCTGGGAAACTTCTCAGTTCAATGATAATAAGTGGGTCAGCACCCTGATAGTTTTCACAGATCTCTCTGTTCATATTAATGAAATGAACTTAAAGTCACAAGGTTTTGGCAAAAGTATTGACGTTATATTTGGATACATAAAAGCTTTTGAAAGTAAACTTAAAAATTTCAAGCAAGATGCCGAAACTAAAACTTATAAGTGTTTTCCTCGAGTAACAAAGTATTTTGAGAAGGCCAGTATCCTGATGTAGTAGTCTATAGTAGTTTGGAATTAAATGGTTTCCAATGGATGCAAATTGATGTTTTGGAGATGCAACTTGCAGAATTTCAAGACAGCATTTGGGCTCAGTGTAAGGTTTGAGGCTGGGAAGATAGGGACTTCCCCTATCCCATCGGCTGAGTTAAACAATAGCAGCCCCCAAGGACATACCATCTTGCTGACATCCTGCTGCACAATAAACGACCACCCTGACTTATCAGGGGTGGCCAGGTTGGA
Organism: Antrozous pallidus; assembly: GCA_027563665.1. Classification (NCBI taxonomy): domain Eukaryota; kingdom Metazoa; phylum Chordata; class Mammalia; order Chiroptera; family Vespertilionidae; genus Antrozous; species Antrozous pallidus. Next base: position 117,122,038 of record CM050514.1, read on the forward strand.
GTTGTATGAATTTCCCGCTCATAAATCACTTGCCACAAACTCCCTTGGAACGTGCCAACAGCGGCATAAAAGAAACCTTGCCAGGCAAAGGCGGGTATGTCTCCCCTGGCCCCTGTTGTCAGGACCGTGGGACCTCACCCGAGGGCATTTAATAAAAGTGAACTTTCGCTAGTACCCTGCGTGACTTGGTCAATTTATTGGCTTCGGTCAGATTCAATCTTACTTCTCAGATTAAAACCTTACACTCAGGTGTTTGTCAACTTGAGGTTAAAGCTTGAGAATCTGGAAAGGTGTTGCTTGGAGAATCAAGAAGAGTGCCACTACGAACAGGAAATTTGGAGTGCCTGGAACCAATTACCAGACACTTTTAGCACCCTGAAAAATATAGCAATGGCTTTACTCACGATTTTTCTCTCCATGTACTTTTGTGAGTCCTTATTCTCAGCGTTAAATAATATCAAAACCAACAAAAGAAACAGATTGACAGATGAAGTTAGTAGCGCTTGCTTGGGTTTGAAGTGAACAAGATACCAACCTTCAATTGAAGGTTTAGCCAATGAAATTCAGCAACAAACAAGTCACTAACAGGCAGGTTAGTTAAAGACTCCCCCCTCCCTCTCACTTATCTTAGATCACAGCACCCCACACAAGTTAAATAATATCAAGACCAACAAAAGAAACCGACTGACAGATGAACAAAGAAGTCACTAAGCAGGTAAGTTAAATAATTAGTTTTTGGTTTATTAAATACAGTTATATATTACAATTATACATATTTGTTATTTAAACTATAAATATCGTGAAATTATGTTTTTTTTTTCCTCAAAGTGACACACCACCTAAGTTATACTCGGTTTTTTGGTGAATTTTGACACACCAAGCTCAAAAGGTTGCCCATCACTATTCTAGCTGAAGGAGCTAGAAGGCTCTCTTCCTTGACCAAGGACAATTTGTCCCAAGGCAAGGTGGAAATATACACTTCAGAGGGTAAGGTATCAAAGAGTATACAGAAACATTGTCAGTTTGGGGAATAGCCTACAGCTGTTCAGGTTTTTGGCCAACAGGAGGAAATAAAATGCCCTGAGCTGTCTGGCAGTTAACAATCCCATTCAGGTTTGGGGGAGATGCCTTTTAGCCATTTCCAACAGGTAAACTACATATGACTCAACCCTGTTGAGCTCCCCAAGCTTCACCAACCTTTTGGTAAAACTCTTGTAATTAGTACATGCTGGAATTGGTTCTCGGCACCAACCATCTCAAAGTTTTAAAAATACTGGTATCTGCAGTTTTTACTATTTAAACATAGTAAAGGCTATAACTAGACTGTAGCAATAATTTGTAAAGCTGCCTTTTTCTCTCCACCTGTTATCGACCTCCCCTCTCATCCCCCACCCCACACCAAAGTCCTTTCCTAGGACTCCAATAAGATCCCATCTTTCTCTCCCTTCCCTTTGCCTCTCAGTTCTGCTGCAGAAAGCATCTGGAGACCCTCTCTGCAAAGGCAGATCTCTCAAGGAGGTACTCCATGATTAATGCTGACCAGTGAAAGCAGATCCCCTTTAATGAGCTTAGGAGAGGAAGTCCATGAATTCTTATGTTGTTGCATTTTTGTCTCCACATGTCCTAAACATGAGCAAGACCACTTCATCCATTCTCTGCCTTACAATTTTGCGCAGAGAAAACTAGAGTTTCCAGCTAATTTTGTTGTACTGCTTATGAGAGTCTGATAGGCAGAGAGTTAGAATACACCAAAACTAAAAGCTTGCCCTCCAGCGAAGCATAAGGTATACAGACCTCAAGACATACCCATTTATGCAAGAAACGCAACTTTCTTTGTATATCTTTAACTGTATCCATATGTTAGCTTTCAGCCTGTCTAGTTGCAGAAACTTAATTTCAATTAATTAAGGGTTGCCCTTCTCTTGGAGGTTGAGTCTCAGTTCCAGGAGGCTTTGGGAAGCGAAAACTGGTTCTTGGTAGCAATGCAGTAGGCTGCTTAGACCCACAGCACTTCCTCTCCTCTGTGGTGCTCAGGTGTGCTGGTTCTCAGTCCTACTCAGAGTGTGGGTCCTTTCCAAGTGCACTCTTTTGCTTCCCTCTGGACACTCTTGGGCCACTTTTCAGTGTATTTCCCTTCTCTGCTTGGAAGTGTGTGGAATTCAATAAGGCTGCCGCAGCCCATCAGCCCAGACATCCCACTTAACCATTTTCAGTTATTGCTCCACTTCCCGCTCAGTGCAGGATACAATGGGGAGGCTCATAACTCCTCAGGTTCCAGTTGGAAAGTAAGAATAGACACCTTTGGCCTTGGACCCCTCAAATCCTTCTGTAATCTCTATCATCTCCCGACCTCCACTCCCAGGATGCAGCCCAGTGAGTCAGGTGCAAGGTGCCTTTTTCTCTTTCTTTCTCTCTTTCTCTCTCTCTCTCTCTCTCTCTCTCTCTCTCTCTCTCTCTCTCTCTCTCTCTCTCCCTTTCTTTCTGTGTTTCTTTGTGTGTTTGTTTGTTTCTTTCTTTCTTTCTTTCTTTCTTTCTTTCTTGCTGTCTTTCTTTCTTTGTTTGTTGTTGTTTTTTATTCTCAGATGGAGCCTGAGAATATGCATTTTATTTATTTTTTTCTTTATTGTTTTAAGTATTACTTATGTGTCCTTATTGTCACATTGCCCCCCACCCCACACTCCTGCCCTCACCCCCCAGGTGTTTGTGTCCATTGGTTAGGCTTATATGCATGCATACAAATCCTTTGATTGCTCTTTCCTCCTTACCCCCACCCTTCCCTACCCTCCCTCTGAGGTTTGACAGTCTGATTGATGCTTCTCCATCTCTGGATCTGTTTTTGTTCATCAGTTTATGTTGTTCATTATATTCCACAAATGAATGAGATCATGTGATATTTATCTTTCTCTGACTGGCTTATTTAGCTTAGATTAATGCTCTCCAGTTCCATCCATGATGTTGCAAATAGTAAGAATTACTTCTTCTTCTTCTTCTTTTTTTTTTTTACCACAATGTAGTATTCCATTGTGTAGATGTACCACAGTTTTCTAATCCACTCATCTGTTGATGGGCACTTAGGCTGTTTCCAAATCTTAGCTATGGTAAATTGTGCAGCTATGAACATAGGGGTGCATATATCCTTTCTGATTGGTATTTCTAGTTTCTTGGGATATATTCCTAGAAGTGGGACCAGTGAGTCAAATAGGAGTTCCATTTTTATACTTAGTAACTTAATTCAACAATGTAGTAGGATACAAAATTAATGCCAAGAAAGCTATAGTATTTTATACACCAATGGTGAACTTACAGAACAAGAGACTAAAAAAATCAATCCCATTTACCATTACACCAAAAAAATTAAGATACCTAGGAATAAACTTAACTAAGGAGATAAAAGACCTGCACTTGGAAAATTATAAGACACTGCAAAAAGAGATATAGGAAGACATATACAGATGGAAGACCATACTGTGTTCATGGATTGGTAGAATCAACATGATTAAAATGTCCATTCTATCCAAAGCAATCTAGAGATTCAGTGTACTCCCCATTAAAATACCAATGGCATATTTCACTGACCTACAATGAACTCTGCAAAAATTCATCTGGAATAAAAAAAAGACCCCAAATAACTGCAGCAATCCTGAGAAAGAAGAACAAAGTAGGAGGGATTTCAATACTGATAGATTCTCCCTCTCCCCAACTGGCGGATGCAGTTATGATGCAACCAGCATCTGCCAAATACTCCTCCCCCCATCCTCCCCACTCTTGGTCCATGGGTGCCCAATCATGTGCCTTATATGAAGCTGCCAATCAGCTCGTGCTGGGTACCTTAAGCCCCATCCCCTCCCCCTTAAAAGGCACCTGCTCTCTTTCTCCCTTGGGAAGTGAGCCGGCAGGGTCGTCTCTCAATAAAGCCTCTGTCCTTGTACCCTGGTCTATGGCCCTTTGTTTCATCTTTCAAATACCAGATATCAAGCTGTATTACAAAGCCAATGTTCTCAACACTGCCTGGTACTGGCATAAGAACAGACATGTAGATCAATGGAATACAGAACCCAGCAATTGACCCAAACCACCATGCTCAATTAATATTTGACAAACGAGGCATGAACATACAATGGAGTCAAGACAGTCTCTTCAATAAATGGTGTTGGGAAAATTGGACAGATACATGCAAAAAAATGAAACTAGAGCACCAACTTACACCATACACAAAAATAAACTCAAAATGGATACAGGACTTTAACATAAGATGGGAATTCATAAAAATACTAGAGCAATACACAGGCAGCAAAATCTCAGACATATGTGGAAGCAATTTCTTCACCAAAGGCATTCCTAGGGCAATGCAAAGCAAAGAGAAATATATAAGTGGGACTACATCAAAATAAAAAGCTTTTGCAGAGCAAAGGAAACCATCAACAAGCAACAAAAAACCCACTGCAAGGGAGAACATATTTGCCAATGTTCTCACAGATGAGGGTTTAACCTCCAACATTTACAGGGAACTCATACAACTTAACAAAAGGAAGATAAACAACCCAGTCAAAAAATGGACATTGGACCTAAAAAGATACTTTTTTATATATATTTTTTATTCTTTAAAGTGTTACAAATAGTAGTACATATGTTTCCTCCCCCCTCCTGCCATTGATCTTCCCCCAGCCTACCCTACCCTAAGCACATGCCCTCACCTGCCCTCCCCCCTGCCCTGCCCCGCCCCGCCCCAGTATCTTATATCCATTGGTTATGCTTATATGCAAGCATACAAGTCCTTCGGTTGATCTCTGACAGCCCCCGCCCCCCCCCCCACACACACACTCCCCTGCCTTCACACTGTAGTTTGACAGTCTTGTTCAATGCTTCTTTGTTTCTGTATCTATTTCTCCCCCCATTTCTTTTCTTTAAAAAATCTTGCATCTGCATACTGGAAATAAATATATAAGAACAAAAAATGTTTGAGTCTCAGTTTTAATGTCCAACAGTTCTAAATCCCAGTTTCAGTGTCAAATAGTTCCTTATGTGTACATGTCAGCAATGGTATCTGGATGGTGGACACATGGTGGCAATGCAGGATCCACCCTCTCTGGTTTGGTACAGGACAACCTGCTGCGACGCACACCTGCTGACTGCTAGCATGCCTCTTCCATCTCTGGACTGTCTTCGCTGCTGGAACAGACCTGTCATATCCTCTTTGTTGCAGGAATGCATATGGTCTTGGAGTTGTTCTCTGAAAATATACAAACATATTCTCGACCAAAAGTTAATAAAGGAATCTTTTCTGTAAATTAGACTTGGGATTCTTTTTATTTTTGTCCAAATGATTTTCCTTTGGCTTATTTTGGCACCATGTGTGTTTTTCATGGATGTCCTGCTGTTAGCATTATAGATGTAAATTAATTTTCTGAAGTAAGAATTTTCTAGATATAATTTACTCACAGGATATTTTTCCTTACATGATATTACCCCACTATCTCCCCCCACTTTTGGATTAATGAAGGCTTTTGGAAATTTTATATTGCAGTCTTGGTAACTTTAAATTTTAATTTTTGCACAAAAATATGATTGCTTTAGGTTCTTGGTATGTTAGGCAATTTTACAATGAGATGACCTACTAATAGAAATTTTAGTTAATATTTTAGGAACAGCTTAAAAAGATACTTTTTGAAAGAGGACATAAGGAAGGCCAAGAGACATATGAAAACATGCTCAAAGTCACAAACCATCCAAGAGATGCAAATCAAAACAACAATGTGGCACCATCTCACACCTGTCAGAATGGCTATCAACAAATCAACAAATAAGAAGTGCTGGCAAGAATGTAGAGAAAAAGAAACCCTCCTGCACTGCTGGTGGCAATGCAGACTGGTGCAGCCACTGTGGAGAACAGTATGGAGTTTCTCAAAAACAAACAAACAAAAACACAACAAAAAAACCCAAAAAAACAAAACAACTAAAAATGGAACTCCCAGGCCCAGCTTTCTACCACCCCCTTTTCACACCCCACTCCCTGCTCCTGTCACTCCTAGTAATTGTGTAAAGCTGGTTTTGAGGGTGGAAAAAACTGGCTCGGAGTCAGGAAGAAATCCTTTGTCCTGCACCCTGTGCTCTTTCTGGTCTCCCTGGTGGTGAGGCTTTCAGGACTCTAAAGGATCCTTTTGCTCTGGCTTTGTCACTCTTGCCAGAGGCAAAGTACACTGAGCTTGAGTGGGAGGAAGGTCCTTGGGAAAATCCTGGGGCTGGCTGGGGCACAGTGGTTACTACCTTACAATACTTTTCCACCACAGGGATTCGATATGCAATGTTTGATGAGTGTTGAGGGCTTTTTATGAATTTCTAAGAACATCATGGCCCTATTCAGCCTCCCTCATTAGATAGTGATTAGATTATAAAGCATTATGTTTATATGGTCGGTATAATTGATTCCTTTGATCATGTCCACTTATTTAAAGAGTAGAGGCCTGGTGCATGAAATTCCTGCACGGAAGGGGGTCCATTAGCCTGGCCTGCACCATCTCGAAATCCAGGACTGCTGGCTCCTAACTGCTCACCTGCCTGCAAGCTCTTAGCCACTCTGTCTGCCTGCCTGATCTCCTCTAACCACTCTGCCTGCCTGTCTACTCACCCTTAACTGCTTGCCTGCCTGCTTGGTAGCCCTAACCCCTCTGCATGCCTGCCTCATTACCCCTAACTGCTTGCCTGACTACCTCATCACCCCTAACCCCTCTGCATGCCTGCCTGATCACCCCTACCTGCTCACGTGCCTGCCTCATCACCCCTAACTGCTCGCCTGACTACCTTATCGCCCCTAACCACTCTGCCTGCCTGCCTGATCATTCCTAACTGCTTGCCTGCTTGCCTGAGTGGCCCTAACTGCCTCTGCCTTGGCCCCGCTGCTGCAGCTTCATCTGGAAGGACGACCATAATGATGTACAGAAGGTCATTCAACTGTCCCATCTAATTAGCATATTACACTTTTATTATTCTAGATTATTTTTATCTTTATGTATCATACAAGTGAAACTTTTGTGTTCATTTGAGATTAATGACTATAAAATGAAGTACACTATTTCTTCTTAAATTTCACATAAATGGAATCATATACAGTGTATACATTTTGTGTCTGTATTCTTTTGCTCAGCTAATATTTGTGAGATTATTTGTCTGTGTCTTTTTAAAATTACTATTTAGTATTCTACTGTATGAATTGGCCAGAACTTATTTACCTATTATTTTATTAATGGATATTTGTGTTGTTCCCAATTTGGGGTTATTATGAAAAAAAAAGCTGCTATAAACATTCTTGTGCATGTCTTCTTACAGGCTCAGGCTTCATTCTTCTTGGGTATATACCTAGAGTGGATATGTAACTAATATACAATCATTATATTTTTAGCTTTAGGATGAAGTGTGAAATAGCTTTCTAGGAGTTGTAGGAATTGATACTCTCACCAACAATGTTTGAGTGTGGCAGGCTGGCATGGCCGTAGCATATTCAGCCCCAGGGCACCTTATGTGACATGCCAGCTCAGTCAGGTTCAGTGATCCTGAGCGGGGCAGCTGAAAGGCTTAGAAAGACAGACAAGAGAACTAAAGCTGGGTCTTGGTGGGATGCTGTTTCTCTAATGGAGAGACAGCGCCAATGCCCGCAAGCAGATGCCACGAGGCAAAGTAAGGGCATGGTCAAGATATTTACAATATTCTTGTGAGTTTTGATCCTACTCAATTACATGCACCTGATCAAGCTTTGTTTACTTGTAGCCTATTACTTAGGCACATGGGGCTTCGTGTTCAAACCATAGGTTCAACTTTACAACTATAGCTGTTGGCTATAATTGTGCTGGGAGTGCTCTGCCCTCCAAGCTGGGACTTGTATGTGGCAATGAGAGGACTGTACCCTCTCATTAGTCCAAGGTTTGAACCTGTCCAAAACACTGTAGCTGCACCTCACATTTGAGAATTCCAGTTGCTTCACATCCTAATCACTAATAATTTGTATCATCAAACTTTGAATTTAGCCATCCATTCTAACTGGTTATCTCATTGTGGTCTAATTTGCATTTGCCTGAGAAATAATACTGTGAGTACCTTTTCATATGATTGATTATTAGCTATTGAATAGACTTCTTTGTGAGGTATCTGTTCAATTATTTTGCCCATTTTTATTTAGGTGTTTGCATTTTTCTTAATGATGTATAAGAGTTCTGTATATATTTGGAGACAAGTCTTTTGTTGGATATATGCATAGCAGATATTTTCTCCTAGGCTATGGCTTGCTTTTGATGAACAGAAATTCTTAATTTTAACTATGCCTAATTTACTAATTACTTATGGTTTGTAATTTTTGTCTTGTTTAGTAAATCTTCCCTTAATCCAAGTTCATGAAAATATTCTCCTATGTTTCTGCTAGAAGCTTTATTATTTCACCTTTACATATAGGTCTACTATCAAATTAATAATTTATGTTTGGTGTGAGGCAAAAGGCAATCTTCATTTTCCCATATGGATATACAATTTCTATAACACCATTTTAAAAAAGATTGTCTGTTTGCCATTGTGTTTTTATTGCACACCAAGTAACTGTCTATATGTGGGCAAATTTCTGGATTCTATAGTTTATTTTGTTGACTTATTTGTCTATCCTCAAGCTAATATTATACTTTCTGAATCCCTACAGCTTTACAGTAAATCTAGAAATTTGCTAGTGCAAGCCCTTCAACTTTCATGTGTTTTTTTTCAAGATTGTCTTGGCCGAACTAGGCCATCTATATGTCCATATAAATATTATAAACTGCTGCACAAAAACTTAACTGGAATTTTGATTAGTATTGCATTGAATCTTAGATAAATTTGGGAAGAATTGATGATTTAACAATATTTGAATGGTCTAATCTAAGAGTAAGATTGCTAAATAATTCTAGGGAGAATTATATAATCTGTGACTAACAAATGTTACATCCTAATTTCTAGTCTTTATCTCTTTTAAGTATTTTCTTGCCTAATGTACTTGCTAGATCCTCCAACATAATGTTTAATAGAAATGGTGACAGTGGACATCCTTGTCCTATTTATGGCTGAAGGGGTAAGGAGCTAAATATTTTACCATTTATATAATGTCAGCTATAGGTATTTTACAAGAAAAAGAAATCTCCTTTCTAACCCTAGTGTGCTAACAGATATTTTTATGACTATTGAATTTTGTCAAATGCTTTTTTTTCATGTACTGAGTTGATATGATGATTCCTACAATTTATAATTTAGTGAATTACATTGATTTTTGGGTAGTAAGCCAATTTTGTAACTTTATAAAACTTTGCTTGATCATAATGCATAATATTTATCATTTGCCACTGGATCCAGTTCACTAACTATTTTTTGTTTGGGGTTTTAATATCTATACTCTGAGCTATAATGGTCTGTACCATTTCTTTTTTATAATATTCTTGGTAGTTTTTGGTATCAGGGTTATGCTGGCCTTATAAAACTAGTTTAGAATGATTTCACCTTTCCTCTCTAGAAATTTATTCATTCTCCCTTGAATGTTCAGAGAAAATTTACCCACAAAGCCATCTGGGCTTGCAGGATTTTATATGTGTTAGGGAGAATTGGGAAAAAGAAGGTTATTAATTACAGATGCTACTTCTCCAATCAATAATCAATATGGAACTATTTATTTTTTCTACCTTATTTGTGCCAGTTTAAATAATGCATTTCTCAAGGAATTTGCTCCTTTTAAATTTTGTAAATTTTTATATCATAAAGTTGATATATTATCCTCTTTAAAAATTTTTAAATATTTAGGATCTGAAGTTATGTCTTCCTTTTTTTTTTTCTTCCTGACATTGGTAATTTGTATTTTTCTCTTTATTTATTTATTTATTTATTTATTTATTTATTTATATTTTTATTTTTATTTTTTTTATTACTTAGAAAAGGCTACCAAGTATTTTATTATTTTATCCTACATTATATACAAGTCATAAAAGGCCACAGCAGTTTTCAACATATAAACCCTTTAAAAGTAGAGGGCACTATGAAGGATTGACAAGTATCAAAATGAAGTCCAGTAATGAGGATATATACTCAGTGTAGTATTTCTGGGAATAACAAAGCAGATACCAAGTCATTAACATTTAGCTTGCAACTATTTCATGAGTTTTTATAAACCTCTTTGGAGTTTTGTTAATAGCCTAAGTGTGCCCAGTAGCCATTTAAGAAGTAAAGGATAATAAACTTTAGAGGGTACCATCCTAATTCTAGTCACTTATATGTCTCCAAGAAGGAAAGACTCAATTCTTTATAACCTTCCACTTCTTTCTGCCTTCAAGAGCAGGAAACAGAGAAATGGAAGGAAAAGCTCAATATTACAAATTCATTCTGCTTATTTGGAGCTTTGCTTTTTAGTGGAGATTCCTTCAAAGTATATTTCAGGTCCTTAAAAAATTAGCTTTGAATTCCTAAACACTTAATATTACACCCTCCTGGAGTAATAGTTTAAAAACATTGGTTTCTGCTCTGTGAAAATACAATTTTTAAAACTATAACTGGTATCAGCAGATCAATATATAGAAAAAATACAGTACCAAACTACACTGGTATATTTCCATATTAAGAACTTGAAAATATACTTATCACTGAGACCATAGCCCTTGCATTAGTTTTCAGTCCACTATGAATAAGTATCTGCTGCATGTAAACATGTCTAAATAACTATAGGTAACTATAAAAGATAATAAAATATCTTCTTTAAAAAACAAAATAATAGGAAGTTTGGGAGAACCAAGATGGCGGCATAGGTAAAACACCTATCTAGCCGTCATACACAGCAATTTTAAAACTACAACTTAACGAAAGAACAAACACCATCCAGAATCACCGGAAAGCTGGCTGAGTGAAAATTCCACAAATAAAATTGAAGATAAGACACTGTGAATGGAGGAGCAGTGGTGGACAGCGTTGAACATACACGCCGAGAGAAGTTTGGAGCACGCGCCAGCAGATAGGGCGGGCGGCTGAAAACCGGCCAGTTTTCTCGAATCGGGGAGACAAAGACGTCCCACTGGACTGATTCTCCAGCTCTGGGCGAAGTCCAGGGAACCCACTATCATGCGGGGTAAAAACTGGACAGTGGAAGGGCACGCCGAAGCTCAGGTGCTGCAGGGGTCTATCGGCTTGTGGAGAAGGCAAGCTTGTGCGGAGTGCACATGAACTTGGGAACAGCGCAGCTGCGTGACCATGCAGAGAGCACTCGTGACTTGCTCTTTCATTTGGGAAACTGTCAGACTGCTTTGTTTTACAACCCTGGTTGAGACATTGGTTGTGTAGACTCATTTGAGGAGAGTCTGAATTCTCTGGCAGCCAGTGGAGCTCAGCAGCGGCTCTCTCTTAGAGGTGCTGGCGGCCATTGCCCCAGGCACAGAGTCCCTGGGACTACATAGGGCGGAGCTAACCCTGTCTGCTTGGCCCGGAGACTTCGCCCATCCAACCTGAGCACAGCTGAACTTCACAGACAATTGGCCTGGTGGTCAACCCCTCCAAGTGCTAACAACGATTAACCTGAGCTTAACTTCAGCAAGACTGTGTAACCCATATCCACCTCAGGTAACTGGGGAGGCTGAGCCACTGTCCCTTGTAGGACGTCTAGCACACAAAGCTAATTGACCAACTCAGGGAAGCAGCCACCATTCAGAGACATGGAAAGAAATCAGATGTGAAAGAAATGGAGGAAAAAAACCGACTAGACAGGGAATTCAAAACCACGGTTATAGCGCTTCTCAAGAGGCTCCTAGAAAAGGTTGAGACCTATAAGGAAATAAGCAAGACCTACAAGGAAATGAATGAGACCCTCAAGGATATGAACGAGACCCGCAAGGAAATGATCAAGACCAACGTGGAAATGAATGAGTCCTACAAAGAAATGAATGAGACCTACAAGGATATGAGCGAGACTCTCAAGGATATGAAAAGGACCAACCAGAAATTAAGCATACACTGACTGAAATAAAAAATATTACACAAAGTCCTAAAAGCAGTCCAGAGGGCCACAAGAACCAAGTCAAAGATTTGAAATACAAAGAAGCAAAATCCACTCGGCTGGAAAAGCAAGAAACAAAAAGAATCCAAAAAATTGAAGCTAGTGTAAGGGGCCTCTGGAACAACCTCAAGCATACCAACATCCGAATTATAGGGGTGCCAGAAAAAGAGAGAGAGCAAGACAATGAAAACCTATTTGAAGAAATAGTGACTGAAAACTTCCCACACCTGGTGAAAGAAATTGACTTAGGAGTCCAAGAAGCGCACCGAACCCCAATATATAGGAACCCTAAGAGGACCACACCAAGGCACATCATAATTAAAATGCCAAGAGCAAAAGACAAAGAGAGAATATTAAAAGTAGCAAGAGAAAAACAGTTAGTTACCTATAAGGGAGCACCCATACGATTGTCAGCGGATTTCTCAACAGAAACAATGCAGGCCAGATGGGAGTGGCAAGAAATATTCAAAGTGATGAATGGCAAGAATCTACAACCAAGATTACTCTGTCCAGCAAAGCTATCATTCAGAAGTGAAGGTCAGATAAAGTGCTTTGTAGATAAGAAAAAGCTAAAGGAGTTCATCACCACCAAACCAATATTATATGAAATGCTGCAAGATATTCTTTAAGAAGAGGAAGAAGAAAAAGATAAAACTGTAAATTATGAACATCAAATACACATCTATCAACAAATGAATCTAAAAATCAAGTGAATTAAAAATCTGATGAACAGGATAAACTGGTGAATGTAACAGAATCACGGACATAGAGAGGGAATGGACTGACAATTCTTGGGGAGAAAGGGGGTGTGGGAAGTGCAGCAAGAGACTGGACAAAAATCATGCAACTATGGGAGAGGACAGTGGAGGGGGGTGAGGGTGGAGGGTGGGATGGGTACCAGGTGGAGGGAAGGTATAGGGGGAAAAAAAGGGAACAATGTAATTAATAAACTGAACAATAAAGATTAAAAAATAATAAGCTATTATTGCATTGTTTCCAATTTTATGAAAATGGAACAACCTCATGGCTGTTGCCAGTCCTGAGTTCATTGTAACAAAAATGGCCCTAGTTCCTGGTTAAAGTCAGCAACCAATCCACTCTTTATTAGATGTCTTCTGGTACTTTAGGCAAGATTTTGTTTTAGGTGCTATATTGTCCATTAATAAAATTATATACCAGAAATTGACCAGTGCCACAGTACTGTATTGCAAACAGTTTTCCATCAGGAGTGGGATCTGAGAAAGCAATTTCTTCTTTACTCAAATATGAGCCATATAATGTGAGAAGCAATTTTTTTCCTACGCATCATGCTGAATACCCATACTCGACTGATCCCACAGATTGCAGGTTCTGGCAATGTTGAGCAGTACCAGGCTTTTTGTCTTTCAAATCTCACTTTTTCTTCTTTTGACCTGGTCACGGAAGTTTTTCTTCTATAACTCTGTAGCTCCATTGGATATGTTCTTCAATTAGACAGCCAACAGAGAAGAGTTTTAGTTCTGGAATAGCACATTAGTGGAGCCTGCTGGAACTCTAAATCATTATCAACCATTCCTCTAATTTCGTCAGCCTTTTTCAGGGCATACTTTGGATCTTCAGGAAGAACCATTATTATCCTGCCATCAGGATATTCAGCCAAAATCCTTTCTTTTTTCCAGCCCTTCTAAGAATCTAATAGGGAAGGAGAGGCTACGTTGTGTGTATCTGAAGTTAAACATACTCAAAAAAAGAGAGGTAATAAACTCTTCCTCAGATCCACACTCGTGGTGATTAATGAGCAGAACCACATATTTTACAGCACTTATAAACTGGTTGTGGAAGAGTAGATGCTGTGTTTCATCTTCCGGATTTGAAGCTGTGTAAAGCATGCCACAAACATTACAGGAAACTGCTCCAAATCTTTTTTGTCCTGCATCTATGATCAACTGTTTTTCATCAGCTTTCTCTGTTTCTTTTAATTTCAAATCCTTTGGAATTATTATCTCCAAATGGGAATTACATTTGGGCCAAGAATGACTTGGTGTCGTTTCCCTGTTATCACTGGTCTTAAATGTTTGATTATTGAGTATATTGTGCTGTTTGGGAGTTGAACCTGGAAATTTACTCTCCCCTGTACCAATTTTTGCTTGACTGAGCAGAGTTGAAGCAGTACTGTTATTTTCTACTAGATTGTTTTCCAGTTTAGATTCCAAATGCAGGCTGAAATTCTTGGACGGAAAGGAAAGCGGATCCCTCGCGGCCACTGTTCTGGAGGCTGCGCTTGATGTGGCCCGCGTCGCTGAGCTGCACGTCGTGGATGACCATCTCGGAGGTGAAGTGGCTGCTGGTGATGATGACCCCCACGGGCGTGCCGCTCAGGACCACCGTGCCGGTGAGGGCCCACATGATGAGGCTCCAGCCCCGCGACACGGTGCAGCTGAAGCGGGCCTCCTGGCCCTCCAGCACCCTGGCCTTCTTGTGGCCGTCTGTGATCCGGTAGCTGGATCCAAAGGCTGCTAGGCCAGCCACCATGACCAGCGCGGCCAGGACACCTTTGCAGCTGCCGTCCATCTTGGCATCTCCTCACCCGAGGCTTCGGTGGAGGGAGGCTGGGAGGCCGGGAGGCCGGGGCGGACTCCAGGTGCCTGAGGAGAGGCCGGGGGGAAGCACCGGGGGGGGAGGAGGAGCAGCAGCCGCAGTCCTGCGTCCATTCAGTCGCACCCCCCAAACCGAAATGGCCATTTTGCCCCCCTGAGAGGCACTGTATTTTTCTCTTCTTGATCCTATGCTTGGAGCAAGATTTTATTGATTTGTTCAACAAATCAATTTCTTATATTATTTCTGTTTTATTGCTACATCTGTTTCAATAATTTTGCTCTTGTCTGTATTTCTTGTTTTGTTGTTGTTGTTGTTTGTTTGTTTGTTTGTTTTTCCCCTTCATTTGCTTTCCTTTTTCTTGCTTTTTGGGATAGAAGCTTAGTGGTTAATTTTCAAACTTTCTTCTTTTAAAGTTAAAAATTTCCCTTCAGGCACTGCTTTGACTAAATTCCATAATTTTTGATGTGTCATAGTAATTTCTTTAATTTTTAATGCATTTGTTTTATATTTTTTAACTAGGTAGTACAAGCACATGGGTACACGTACTGGTATCCACAATGAAAAGTAAGTTTCTATCTGTTTCACTTAGAATGTGGCAGAATACAACAATTTCCTCAACTTATATGATTTAAGTGAAGATATTTTAATAAGAAGTTACTATGGGAGTCTCAGTAGGACTAGGGAATCAACAAAAGAATATTAAATCATTGTTAGTTTATCATCTAGAGAACATAATTGTCATCTCTAGGCCTGAAGGAGCAAAATAAAGGACTAGCATTGCTAGAAGCTAGTAAAAGCTAGAAATATGGGAATAGGACCCTGGGCAGGTGCCACAGTTATGGAGGAGCAAGGATACAGCCGGAATCACTTCTCCAAGCAAGAAGGAAGTGAGGTGAGAAACATGGCGTCCTCCCTCCTCCTGTGTTTGCATTTTCTTCTTTTGCTTCTTTTTAGCTAAATTCAAGTCAGTCTTCAGGTGGTAATCCCCAGGACAAAGAATCAGTCAATGAAGAGTGGAGAATGAAGAGATGGGAGAAACAACTGGGAGAAGTAGAGGATTGTTGGAATGCTTTTGGAGGGTTTTTTTTTGGGGGGGGGTGGTGGGGGCATATTTCAAGACCTAAAATAATAGGCAAGTCCTTTCTTTTCCTTTGTTTTTGAAAAATACATCTTCTTCCCATTTTGTTCTTGTTAGTGTTTAAAACAAAAACAAACAAAATTCTCATGTTTTCTTCCCTTGTGTTCTTGCCCAAATATAAAAATCTGAATATTGGGCAACATGGACTATTAAGATATTACTGGTTTTACTGAATTTATATCTCTTCTGTGTGTCTTTTTAGAAAAGGGATGAGGTGAGTTGGCAGTTGAGGTTCTTTAGACATTATAGACCCAAGTGGGATGACTTTGGCTTTTTGTTAGATAAATTTTCTTAATAAGTGGCATGCAAGCCCAACTCAATTCTGAAAAAATGAAGAGTGAGTGACAAAGCAAATACAGTAAGGTGTCAATTGTAGAATCTAGGTGGTCAATATATGTGTATTCACTATAAATTTCTTTTAAGTTTTAATTATGATTGAAATTTTTCATAACAAATAGATTGGAGGGGGGAAATTCTAACAAGACCTATTTAGTGCTTTACACAGGAATATGGAGAAAATAGGACCTTCCAGGTCTGTGCGAGGTTGTGGTGAAATGATCTGCTTGGGCCCTCAATATGTCCCAGCACATAGCGAGGCTTCATTAATGTAAGGTTTGAGGTGCAGGAAACGGGAGTCAGAGACCAAGGCATGTTAAAGAGGAGGTTTATTCCACACTAATGAGCGAGATTCATTATGGAGGAGGGTAGAAAAACCAGGATTAGAGGAGGAGAAAGAGACCCCAAGCCGGACTGCCTGGGGAGACAGCAACACATGCATTGGTGAGCATGCCTTTTGAGGGGAGGATCAGGAAGGGATTGGGCCCAGGGCACTCTCATGTGTTGATTGGTGGTTAATTGTCTCCGGGATATCTTGGTGGCAGACATGTCACACTCCGCCCACCATTTGGGGGAAGGGAGGATCTACCAATTAAGTGCTTCCTAGTTGCATGATTACAAAGCCCTGGGTAGGGTTCATAGAGTCCTTCCCCTTTCACAGCCTCGCTGATCCCACCACTGAGCTGTGAGGCTGACAGGGCAGTCACCACTACCTTTAGTCACTCTTTTTTTTTAAATTTTTAAATTCTTTCTTGTTGAAATTATTTATATGTCTCCTTTTGCCCCATTGACCTCTCTCCAGCTGACCTAACCCTTCAGTACATGTCCTCGCCCCTGTCTGTGTTCATTGGTTATGCTTATGTGTATGTATACCAGTTCTTTGGTTGATCTCTTCCGCCCCTCTTCGTTTCCCCTCTGAGGTTTAAGGGTCTTTTCCATGCTTCCATGTCTTTGGATCTATTTTTGTTCATCAGTTTATGTTGTTCATTATAGTTCACAAATGAGTGAAATCATGTGATGTTTCTCTCTCTTCACCTGGCTTATTTCTCTCAGCATAATGAGCTCCAGGTCCATCCATGTTGGTGAAAATGGTAATAATTACTTTTTTTACAGCAGTGTATTATTCCATTGTGTAGATGAACCACTGTCTTTCAATCCACTCATCTGCTGATGGAGTTTTCGGATGCTTCCAAATCTCAGCTATTGTAAATTGTGCTGCTATGAACATAGGGGTGTAACATAGCTTAATATCTCTATTGTGATCCTTCCAATGGTGTTTCTGATTTCTTGGTATATATTCCAAGAAGTAGGATTACTGGGTCAAATGGGAGTTCCATTTTTTATTTTTTGAGGAAACGCCATACTGTTTTCCACAGTGGCTGCACCAGTATGCATTTGTACCAGTAGTCATGAGGGTTTCTTTTTATCCACATCCTCACTAGCACTTGTCATTTGTTGATTTGTTGATGATAGCCATTCTGACAGTTGTGAAATGGTACATCATTGTTGTTTTGATTTGCATCTCCCAGATGATTAGTGACTATGGGCATATTTTAATATGATTCTTGGCCTTCTGTAGGTCCACTTAGAAAAGTGTCTATTTAGGCTTTTAGCCCATTTTTTGATTGGATTGTTTATATTCCTTTTGATTAGCTATATGAGTTCTCTATAAATTTTGGAGATTAAACCATTACCAGAAATAACATTGACAAGTATGTTTTCCCATGCAGTGGGCTTTCTTTTTGTTTTGTTGATGGTTTCTTTTGCTGTGCAGAGGCTTTTTTAAATGTAGTCCCATTTGTTTATTTTCTCCTTAGTTTCCATTATCTTAGGAGCTGAATCAGTAAAAATATTGCTGTGACCTATGTCTGATATTTTGCTGCCTATTGAGTCTTCTAAGATTTTTATGGTTTCCCGTCTTATGTTTAAGTACTTTATCCATTCTGAGCTTAGTTTGTGTGTGGTGTGAGTTGGTGGGCTAGGTTCATTTTTTTGCCTGTATCTGTTCAATTTTCCCAACACCTTTTATTGAAGAGACTGTCTTAACTCCATTGTATGCTCTTGCTCCTTTGTCAAATATTAATTGAGCATAATGGCTTAGGTCTATTTTGGGGTCCTCTGTTCTGTTGGTCTTTAAGTCTGTACCAAGCTGTTTTGAGAACAGTGGCTTTGTAATATAGCTTGATATCTGATATTGTGGTCCCTCCAAATTTGTTCTTATTTCTCAAGATTGCTGCAGCTATTCAGGGTTTTATTTTATTTTTTACTCCATATGAATTTTTGGAGAGTTCCTACTAGGTTTGTGCAATATGCCATTGGTATTACAATGGGGATTATATTGAATCTACAGATTGCTTTGTGTAGTATGGACATTTGAATGATGTTGATTCTACCAGTCCAATAACACAGTATATTTTTCCATTTGTTTATGTCTTTCTCTATTTCTTTTTATAACGTCCTGTAGTTTTCTGAATACAGGTCTTTTACCTCCTTAGTTAAGTTTATTCCTAGGTATCTTAATTTTGTTGTTGTAATGGTAAATAGGATTGTTTGTTTTTTGTCTCTCTTTCTGTAACTTCATTACTATTGTATAAAAAAAACATAGATTTTTGTGTGTTAATTTTGTATCCTGGAACATTGCCAATTTATTTACTAAGTCTGTAAGTTTTTTGATGGTGTCTTTAGGGTTTTCTATGTAAAATATAATATCATCTGCAACTAATGACAGTTTTACTTCTTTTCCAATTTAGATGTCTTTTATTTCTTTTTCTTGTCTGATTGCTGTGACTAGCACTTCCAGTACTATGTCAAACAGGGATGGTGAAAGTGGGCATCTCTGTCTTGTTCCTGTTCTTAGGAGAAATGCGTTTAGTTTTTGCCCATTGAGTATGATGTTAGCTGTAGGTTTGACATACAAGGTTTTTATTATATTGAAGTATGATCCCTCTACTCCCACTTTGCTGAGAGTTTTTTTTTTTTTTTTTTTTAAATCTGGAAATGTTGCTGGAGTTTGACAAATGCTTTTTCTGCATCAATTGATAATATCCTGTGAATTTTGTCTCTCTATTTGTTTAGGTGTTGTATCATGTTTATTGATTTGAGGATATTATACCAGACTTGCATCCTTGGAATAAATCCCACGTGGTCATGGTGTGTCATCTTTCTAATGTAATGCTGGATCTGGTTTGCTAGTATTTTGTTGAGGATTTTAGCATCTAAGTTCATTAGAGGTAATGACTTGTAATTTTCTTTCTTTTTAGTGTCTTTATCTAGTTTTGGAATTAGTGTAATCCTGGCTTCACACAAAGGGCTTGGAAGTGTGCTTTCCTCTTGGATTTTTTGGAATAGTCTGAAGAGGAAAGGTTTTAGTTCTTCTTTGAATGTTGTTAAAACTCCCCTGTGAAGCTGTCCGGCCCAGGGCTTTTTAAAATATATATGTTTTATTGATTTTTTTAGAGAGAGGAAGGGAGAAGGATAGAGAGTTAGAAACATCAATTAGAGATAAACATCAATCAGCTGCCTCCTGCACACCCCCTCAGCCTGGCCTGTTCCCTCTTGCTGTCTGGGAGCTATTGGGGGATGTCCAACTGCCACTGCGCTTGCCAACCCTGAACTTGGCTTCTGGCTGAGTGGTGCTTCCCATGTGGGAGTGCACTGACCACCAGGTGGCAGCTTCTGTGTTAAGTGTCTGCCCCCTGGTAGTCAGTGCATGTTATAGTGAGTAGTTGTTCTGTTCGGTTGATTTGCATATTAGTCTTTTATTATGTAGGATTGTTTTCTCAACTGTGTCCAATTTGTTAATTCTGGGTGGATGTTCTTTGTTTTAGTTGCTTTTCCAGCCTGGCCCCAGGAGGAGGTATGCAACACTTCTGCCTTTCAGATGCCATTTTGAAATACCCATTAGCTCTATATAGATAAGAAAACTAGTAACTGGAAGATAGCTGCCAATGGGATGGCTGGCTGGAAGATGGTGTGTGAGTGAGAGAGCTAAAGGAGAGCGCATGGACGTGTGGGGAGTGTATGTATTTGTGAGAGAGAGACAGCTATATTCCACAGGACTGTTGGAGACTGGAGGACTGTTATCCCCTGGTCAGGCAGCCTCTACTGGTACTGAAAACATTCCCAGAGCAGGTAGATATGCTTCAGAGACCATGCCATCTTGAAGGGGAGCCCAAGTGTGATTGGAAGCCCTGTCTTACCTTCAATCCGGGAGACCTTGGATACCTCCCAGGACCATACAATCAAAACACCCAGGGACCAGCTGCCTCAGCTACAAACCCATGAACACCAGGACTCCAGCCTCCCCAACTGTAGGTTCCTCAAAAGTTTGTCCATGGGGAGACAAAGTGTCATGGAATATGGAATGGGCCCTGTACCTTCTCAAGGAGCAGATAGAAGGAACAGCTGAATTGAACAACACCCACCCAGAATTGGCAAGTTAAACATAGCTGGTGAGGCAATCTGTGGATGGAAAGGTCAGATGTTGTCTAGAGAAAGGTGAGATCTGGAATCCAGGCTGGAGGGATAAATGCACGCAGTGGGGGACTAGAGTCTCAGGAGAAGACAGTGCTTCACAAAAGCTGCAGCTGTTGGGGTCAGTGTAGCCCTTGAATGTGAAAAGGGGTCCACAGGGCTGCTGACAGGACTCTAGATATTAGCCCATAGCTGGTCTGGGCCCAGAAAGGCAGCCTAAATTTCTATATAGGCTGTGCAGTGCCAGGGGGAAAAGATGTGAGTCAACTTTGGCTTTTTTCCCTTTATTTAACTCCTTGCTTTTGCTTGTTCAGTCCAGTACATAGGATCTTCTGATTAAAAACACTCACTGAGACTGCAGAAGAATGTTGTTTTTGTGGAAACCGAAGATCAGAGTTGGGAGAGATGAACAGGAAACCAGCTCTGGGGCAATCTTTCCCTCCAACCCAGTATTAAGTGTGGCAGGGAAAGAAAAATCTAAACACTGGTGGAGGACATTTTAGCCCCGTGGATATTAATACAGAAACACTGCCACCCAGGGGTTGTATCATAAATTGACTCTAAATTCAACTGAAGGCAGGCTGAGAAACAAAGGGAGTAGAGAGATCCCACCTGCTTGAAAACAGGATTGTGGATTATGACACAGAGGAGCAGTGGATCAAAGGGAATGTCAATACTGTGCTGAATACCTGACAGGAAAGAGATGTACCAAACAGAACATAGAGAAAGTGAACAACCTTCATTACTTTACTTTTTTATTTTTTATCTTTTACTTAAAAAACCAAATTATTTTCTCACTTGATTTTACTTTTTATTATTATATTTTCATTTTTAATTATTATTACTACTATTACTTTACCATTTTAAAGTATTATTTTATTTTTCTTTATTTTATTTTATTTTAAGATTAGTGTTCTACATTTTATTTTTATTTTAGCATTATTTTACTCTATCTCAATTTTTCCTTTATGCCAACAATCTCTTCCTCACTTTTCCCCTTTATTGTCCTATTTCTCTTACCCTGTCCCTGCTTTAATTTTCCTCTATCCTTTCTTTTTACTCCCTGTAAAAATTGATCTTACTCATATATTAAATTTCCTCTCCCTTGCTCTAAGTCTGTGTACATTTCTCTCTTCTCTTTCTTCACAATCCAAAATGTTTTTTTCCTCTCCTTTTTTCCATTTTCTTTCTTTCTGTCTTGTTGTTGTTTGTTTGATTGTTGGTTAATTTGCTTTTTTGCTTTTTTCCCTCTCCTCATTTGTTCTCTTCTTCTACTAATAGCTTATGTAATTAGTTACAGTCATCACTCAGACCTATCTACTCTCTATTCTCCTTTTCCAATAATAAATTAATACATAGACAGATAGATAGAAAGATAGGCTAAAAAAGGACTAAATTATAAATATATATATAATTTTTAAAATATGTATTCATATATATAACTTCTTATATATATTCATATATATATATATATATATATATATATATATAGTATTTTGTTTTTTACTTTTCTTCTTATACACTCATTCTTTTTCTACCTCCTCTAGACTGAATTGAGGCTATTTCTCCATTCATTCAATTCCTTGATCTTACCTTCTGAAAATAAGCTCTGCCTCCTCAGATTCATCTGGGTGTGTGTTGTTTGCATTTTTGGGGTTAGTTGTTGTTTTATTGGCATTTTCTTCCGATATACATATTTTTTTTCATCCCCCTTCTTTTTTCTTCTTTTTTTTCCTCTTATATTTTTCTTCATTTCTCAATATCATTTTTGTTGTCTTTTCTTTCCCCCTAATTCTCTTTTTTTCTGATGGTCACCTTTATTTGAGGTTATCAGTATTGTGAATACAGTCATGTTTCATGCCTTGTGCATTGTGTCTTGTTGCATTGTATTTTGTGCCTTCAAGTCAACACCAGAGAGAGAGAGCTACATAAGTAGACATCCTGATAGGAGCAATAATGGGGAGACAAAGAAACAGCCTGCATATGAAAGAAAAGGAGGAATCACCAGAAAAGGAAGTAAACAAAATGGAGGCAAGCAATATGCCAGAGAAAGAATTCAGAGCAATGGTCATAAGGACGTTGAAAGGTTGGACAACAAATTCAACAATATGTGTAAAAATCAAGAGAAAATGAAGAAGAACCAAGAATAAATAAAAAATGGCATCACTGCAATAAAGAACTCAATAGAAAGTATCAATAATAGACTAGAAGAACCAGAGGACCACATCATTGAGCTGGAAGGCAAGGTAGGAAAAAATACCCAAGCAGAGCAGCATCTAGAAAAAAACAGGAGCCTAAGAGAACTATCGGACAGCACAAAACAAAATAACATCCACATTATAAGGATGCCAGAAGGAATAAAAAACCTGTTTGATAAAATACTGACAGAAGACATCCAGATATTGGGAAGAAAAAATTCACACAAGTCCAAGAAGCTCACAGAGTCCCAAAAAGAATCAACCCAAAAAGACACCAAAACACATTATAATTAAAATAGTGGTCTGGTGCATGAAATTCATGCACAGTAAAAGAGAATTAACTAGAGGAAATATGTTAATATTGCTATTTACACTTTCTCTACAATAGAAGTGTCAGAGATGAAAGGAAATTAGTAAAATGTATATGAAAATAATATATAAATTTATTAATAAACTAGAAGGGCGATGCATGAAGATTTGTGCTAGAATGGGTTTTCCTTTCCCTGGCTGCTGGCACTGCCTTTCCACTCCGACCCAGCCCCTTTCCTCTCAGACCCTGGAGCCGCCTCTTTCTGCTCTGGGAGCTGTCTTTTTCCACTCTGGCCCCGCCTTCCCATGCTGTCCAGAGGTCCTGAGACACTGGGAGTGGGGCACAAGTGTCCTGCCCCCATCACTTGGCACCTGTGTATACAAATTAGCCACCATCTTTGTTGGGTTAATTTACATATCATTCCTGATTGGCTGGTGGCATAGCAGAGGTATGCCAATTTACATGTTTGTCTATTATTAGGTAAGATAAACAATAACAATTATATAACAACAAAGACATAACATAAAACCAACAAAAATGTTAAATGAAAATGAAAACATGATATAAAAACAACATTGATGCAAACAATGACTGATAAAGTGATTAAACTTATTCTAATATCTCCCTGTATACCACATTAAGAGTGAAACACTTTCAAAGTGCATGGCTAATTTCCCTTGTGATGATGTATTTACAACTTTAATGTCACATGCTCTTCAAACTTGAGAGAAAGCAACATATAACTGACCATTTTCGCTGGGAAGGCAGTTTCTACCAGTATTGGTAGTACTGTTGAGTGTTTTTTTAGACATATTCTGTTGCTGCCGCTGACTTCTTTCAGCTTCAGAGGCACATTGGTCTTCAGACGTTTTCTGTTGATGACGCTGACTTCTTTTGGCTGAAGACCTACATTGTGCCAATAGTTGGTCTTTAGATACATCCTGTTGCTGTTGCTGCCTTCCTTCAGCTTTAGAGATGCGTTGGTTTTCAGATATTTTCTGTTGATGATGCCGTCTTCTTTTGGTTTCAGACCTACGTTGTGCCGATAGTTGTTCTTCAGATACATTCTGTCGCCAATGCTGGCTTCTTTCAGCTTCAAAGGTACGTTGTGCCATAACTGATCCTCAGACATATTTTGTTGATGCTGCCGCTTTCTTTCAGCTGCAGAGGTACGTTGTGCCAATAGTTGGCCTTCAGATATATTGTGTTGCCAAAAATGGCTTCTTTTGGCTCCAGAGGTAATTTGTGCCAATAGTTGGTCTTTAGACATATTCCCACCTCCCTGCTCTCAGGGTCTGGGGTGCGAGTGTGTGGATTTCTGGCTGTCAGGCCACTGACAGCAAGCTGACCAATGGGCGATTCTATGAGGTATGGGGCTCCTGCTGCCCTGCTGTGTGGGTCCTGGGTGTAGGTGAATGGAATTCCTGGCTGTCAGGGTGCTTACAAAAAGCTGACCATCAACAGCTCCTGCTGTCCTAGTGTGTGGGTCCTGGATGCAGATATCAGGCTTACTACTCCCTCCTGTCAGAATCTGGAAAACACTGCAGGACCCAAAGTCAAGTCCCTGCACACTTGTGTAACCTCAAAATCACTTAAGTCCCAGACCCAGCTGGACCCACCACACTGGGCAAGACCCAGACCTGTCAAGCCCTGACCCCCTGTAGCTTCACATCAGCATTGGATGGTGACACACACAAGCAGAACCATGTCCCAGGTCAGGAACACAGGCAGGCTATGCTCCCTGCTCCCCTGTCTTCAGATTTGCTGTTTGCCTTGGTGACCTTTTGCTCCCCACTCTCTGCACAGCCTTCTCTACCTCCGTCTTCAGACCTGCTGGTTGCCATAGTGACTTGCAGGCCCTGGCCACACTCTCCCACCCTGCTGTTTTCAGACCTGCTGGTTGTCTTGGCTACTTGCAGGCCCTGCTCCCCACTCTCCTGTTCAGTCATGACCCATTATGGTATCCTGACCTAATTTGCATATCACTTCATTTTATACACACACACACACACACACACACACACACACACACACACATACACACACACGAGTGGCCAAATGTTATGATCTCTGAATGCAAGATAATCTGGCCACTCAGCGTCTATCCTATATAATAAAAGGCTAATATGCAATTGTCCTCTCAACCAGGAGTTCAAAGAGCAGGCAGGCTGGCCAACGGTCCATGTCCCCTCCCCCTTGCCAGGCTGGCTGGACCTCACCCATGCACAAATTCATGCACTGGGCTTCTGATATCTATATCTATATCTATATCTATATCTATATCTATATCTATGTCTATGTCTATGTCTATGTCTATATCCATATATCTATATCTATATCTCTATATCTATATCTATATCTATATCTATATCTATATATATCCATATCCATATATCTATATCTATATCTATTCATGTCCATATATCTATGTCTATGTCTATGTCTATGTCTATGTCTATGTCTATGTTTATATCTATGTCTATGTCTATATCCATATCTATATCCATATATCTCTATCTCTATCTCTATCTCTATCTCTATCTCTATCTCTATCTCTATCTCTATACTGAGTGGCCAGATTATTATGCATCCAGAGGTCATAATAATCTGGCCACTCAGTGTATATAGATTGGCAAACACCAATGACAAAGTAAAAATTTTACAGGCTTCCAGAGAGAAACAGAAAGTTACCTATAGAGGATCTTCCCATCAGACTATCAGTTGATTTCTCAACAGAAACACACCAGGCCAGAAGGGAATGGAATAAAATATCCATAGCCATGCAAAGCAAGGATCTGAATCTAAGCATACTGTACTCAGCAAAGTTGTCAATCAAAATTGAGGGTGAAATCAGTAGTTTCACAAACAAAAAAGGACTAAGGAAATTTATCCCCATGAAGCCAGAAATGCAAGAAATTTTAAAGGGTCTGCTGTAAAAAGAAGAAATAGGAGGGAAGAAGGAACAGAGGCATAAAGAATAAGAATGGCAACAAACAAGTATCTATCAATAATAACTTTATTTTTAATATTATTTTATGTTTTTGCAGTATAACTTAGATTTAATAGTAGTGCATATGTTTTTCTTTTTCCTCGAAGCCTCCCCTACCCCTCAGCACATGTACTCCCCGCCCTCCCCGCCCCAGTGTCTTGCATTCATTGGTTATGCTCATATGCATGCATACAAATCCTTCTGTTGATCTCCCCTAGCACCCGCCCCCCACCATCCCCAGGAATCCCCCTGTAGCTTGACAGCCTGTTCAATAACTCCCTGCCACTATATCAATCACTCACCTCTGTTTCTTTTCTTCAAAAATATCTTGCCTCTGCATACTAGAAATAAATGTATAAGAACAAAAATGTTTTGAGTCCCAGTTTCAATGTCCAACTGTTCTGAGTCCCAATTCCAACCTCAAATAGTTCTTTATGTGTACATGTCAGCAATGGTATCCAGGTGGTGGACACATTGTGGCAATGCAAGTACCATCCTCTCTGGTTTGGTCCTGGGCTGCCTGCAGCCACACACAGCTGCCGACTGCTAGCATGGAGAGGTGTTATCAGTGTCCCCCATTTCTGGACCATCCTCGTGACTGGAACAGACCCATCAGTTCCTCACTGTTGCAGGAGCCTACATGGTCTTGGAGTTGTTCTCTGAAAACACACAAACACATTCTCAACCAAAAGTTAACAAAGGGATCCTCTCTTCAAATTAGACTTGGGATTCTTTTTATTTTTGTTCAAATGATTTTCCTTTGGCTTATTTTGACACCATGTGTGTTTTTTATGGATGTCCTGCTGTTGGCATTACAAATTGAAGTTATTTTTCTGGAGTAACAATTTTCTAGATGTATTTTATTTACAGGATATTTTTCCTTATATGATATTACCCAACTGTCCCCCCACCCACCTTTTATTGATTAATGGGGCTTTTGGAAATTTTATATTGCAGTGTTGGTAATTTTAAATTTTATTTTTTGCACAAAACTATGACTGTTTTAGGTTCTTTGGATGCTAGGCAATTTTACAGTGAGATGAACTACTAATAGATATTTTATTTTATTTATTTTTATTTTTATTTTTAATCTTTATTGTTCAGTTTATTAATTACATTGTTCCCTTTTTTTTTCACCCTATAGTTCCCCTCCACCTGGTACCAATCCCACCCTCTGCCCTCACCCCCCTCCCCTGTTCTCTCCCATAGTTGCATGATTTTTGTCCAGTCTCTTCCCACACCCCCTATCGCCCCAAGAGTTGTCAGTCCATTTCCTCTCTATGTCCGGGATTCTGTTACATTCACCAGTTTATCTTGTTCATCAGCTTATTAATTCACTTGATTTTTAGATTCATTTGTTGATAGATGTGTATTTGTTGTTCCTAATTTACAGTTTTATCTTCTTCCTCTTCTTAAAGAATATCTTTCAGCATTTCATATAATATTGTTTTGGTGGTGATGAACTCCTTTAGCTTTTTCTTATCTGCGATGCACTTTATCTGACCTACAATTCTGAATGATAGCTTTGCTGGATAGAGTAATCTTGGTTGTAGATTCTTGCTGTTCATCACTTTGAATATTTCTTGCCACTCCCGTCTGGCCTGCATCGTTTCTGTTGAGAAATGCGCTGACAATCGTATGGGTGCTCCTTTATAAGCAACCATCTGTTTTTCTCTTGCTGCTTTTAATATTCTCTCTTTGTCTTTTGCTCTTGGCATTTTAATTATGATGTGCCTTGGTGTGGTCCTCTTAGCGTTCCTATATATTGGGGTTCAGTGCACTTCTTGGACTCCTAAGTCAATTTCTTTCACCAGGTGTGGAAAGTTTTCAGTCACTATTTCTTCAAATAGGTTTTCATTGTCTTGGTCTCTCTCTTTTTCTGGCACCCCTATAATTCAGATGTTGGTATGCTTGAGGTTGTCCCAGAGGCCCCTTACACTATCTTCAATTTTTTGGATTCTTTTGGTTTCTTGCTTTTTCAGCTGAGTGGATTTTACCTCTTTGTATTTCAAATCTTTAACTTGGTTCTTGGGGTGCTCCAGAGCACTTTTAGGTCTTTGTATAATATTTTTTATTTCAGTCAGTGTATGCTTAATTTCTGGTTGGTCCTTTTTCATATCCTTGAGAGTCTCCTGTATATCCTTGAGGGTCTCCTTCATTTCCTTGTAGGACTCATTCTTTTCCACGTTGGTCTTGATCATTTCCTTGCAGGTCTCCTTCATATCCTTGAGGGTCTCGTTCATTTCCTTTACGGTCTTGCTTATTTCCTTATAGGCCTCGACCTTTTGTTGGAGCCTCTTGAAAAACCCTATAACCGTGATTTTGAATTCCATGTCCAGTCGTTTTTTTCTCTCCATTTCTTTCACATCTGATTTCTTTCCATGTCTCTGAATGGTGGCTGCTTCCCTGAGTTGGTCAATTAGCTTTGTGTGCTAGACGTCCTACAAGGGACAGTGGCTCAGCCTCCCCAGTTACCTGAGGTGGATATGGGTTGCACAGTCTTGCTGAAGTTAAGCTCAGGTTAATCGTTGTTAGCACTTGGATGGGTTGATCTCCAGGCCAATTGTCTGTGAAGTTCAGCTGTGCTCAGGTTGGATGGGCGAAGTCCCAGGGCCAAGCAGACCGCATTAGCTCCGCCCTATGCGGCCCCAGGGACTCTGTGTCAGGGACAATGGCTGCCAGCACCTCTGAGACATAGCCGCTGCCGAGCTCCACCAGCTGCCGGAGAATTCAGACTCTCCCCAAATGAATCTGCATGCCCAATGTCTCACCCAGAGTCATAAAACAAAGCAGTCTGATGGTTTCCCGAATGAGATAGAAAGTTGCAGAGTGCTCTCTGTGCGGTCACTAAGCTGGCTGTTCGCGCAAGCTGCCTTCTCCACAAGCCAGGAGACCCCTGCAGCGCCCGAGCTTCGGCGTGCCCTCCCACTGTCCAGTTTTCACCCCGTATGATAGTGGGTTCCCTGGACTCCACCCAAAGCTGGAGAATCAGACCCAGTGGGACGTCTTTGTCCCCTCGTTCGAGAAAACTAGCTGGTTTTCATGCGCCCGCCCTATCCGAGGCCCACGCTCCAAACCTCTCTCCCTGCGAATCTTTCAATGCTGTCCACCACAGCTCCTTTGAGTCACAGTGTCTCTTTTTCACTTTTATTTGTGGAATTTTCACTTGGCCAGCTTTCTGGTGATTCTGGAAGGTGTTTGTTCTTTCGTTAAGTTGTAGTATTAAAATTGCTGAGTATGACGGCAAGATAGGTGTTTTACCTATGCCGCCATCTTGGTTCCCCTACTAATAGATATTTTAGTTAATGTTTGAGGCACAACTTTTTGTCCAGTACACTTAAAATTATTTGAGTATTCACTTATTTCACTTGGCCAATTTAAATTAATTTGAAAACTTGATTACTATTTTACTGTCAATTTTAATACTCAAGCAAAAATTTTAGTTTACCCTGTAAATACTAGTGGAAAGGATTATTTGCATTCTTGAGTAAGCCCTGAGCATTCCTGGTACTAGATTGAATTTAGATATAGAGCAGCTATTGCTGGCCGAGTCTCTGTCTGCAACCTGGGTCCCGATCTGAGCTGTGCTTGAGAGGTGAAGCAGCTGTGGGGGCAGGAGACCTCCCTCAGAAGAGGTGAGAGTTCAGGCCAGTGCAAGGTTTGTGGGTGAGGGTCTGTGCCCCACCTCTGTTGACATTTTAGTTCTCTCCTGTTGGCCCATCTGCAACTGTACTTGTCTTAGGTTGTTCCTTCCCTGAGGAATCTTACCCATCTCTGGCTAACCAGCCATCCTCTGGGGCCAAACAGGGTGATGTGAGGTTCAGTTCTGTCTCCTTTGTAGTCTATGCCCCTGTGGCCTCAACACCCAGCACCTGCATTGGAGTCCCCTCTCCTGCTGGCGGGGTCCCATTACTGATCACATATCTCGAGGGACCCGGGATTCTTCTCCAGAGAGGGCCCAGCTCACACCATTGGGCGAGATACAGATCCATGGTGCCAGCCGCCCAGAGACTTCAGCCACAGCTTGAACTGAAAGCTCAGGCAACAGCTGTGTGCACTTGGATTGTAAGAAGAGGGTCCCTCTTGGCAAAAAGGGCCAGAGGGGCCAATATAGAATGCTAGGATGCCTTCCCAGTGCCTTAATCCCTTCTGAAAGGGATTAATTCCTTTCCTATCCTTTTTTAAATTGCTGCCAAACATACAAAGAATTAGTTTGTAAGTTATTTGGGATTATTGCATAATATGCTATTGTCAAATATCAAAAATTATAATGACTTTGTAGAACCATATTATCTAAGGATATCATGGTGTCACAAGAGGTTAAGGGAGGCCTAGCCTAAGGACTAGTGTCCATAGGAGATGATAAGCTCTAGGGCATGTCAATTCAATCTCAAACTAGCTGCCCATTATTTTTATAACTTTATATAAACTTTGCCAGGGATGTAAAAACACAAATTACTTACCTTAGTTCAAGAGGTCAAATATATTGACTTTCCCGCTTACCCCCACTATCTCCCACTGACCCTTAGGTTTGACATTCTGATGGACTTTTCTCAGTCTCTGGATCCATTCTTGTTCATAAGTCTATGTCATTTATTATATGCCACAAATGAGTGAGATCATGTGATATTTATGTTTGTCTGACTGGCTAATTTCACTTAGCAGAATGCTCTCCAGCTCCATCCATGTGGTTGCAAATGGTAGGAGCTCCTTCTTTTTTACCGCAGCATAGTATTCCATTGTGTAGATGTACCATAGTTTTTTAGTCCACTCATCTGCTGATGAGCACTTAGGCTGTTTCCAAATCTTAGCTATGGTAAATTGTGCTACTATGAACATAGGGGTACATATATCCTTTCTAATTCGCATTTCTAGTTTCTTGGGATACATTCCTAGAAGTGGGGTCACTGGGTCAAATGGGAGCTCCATTTTTAGTTTTTTTGAGGAAACGTCATACTGTTCTCCACAGTGGCTGCACCAGTCTATAATCCCACCAGCAGTGCACGAGAGTTCCTTTTTCTCCGCATCCTCGCCAGCACTTGTCCTTTGTTGACTTGTTGATGTAAGATATTCTGATCTGTGTGAGATGGTACCGCATTATAGTTTTGATTTGCATCTGTCGGATAATCAGTGACTTTGAGCAGGTTTTTATATGTCTCTGGGCCTTCCTTTTGTCTTCTTTCAAAAAGATTCTATTTAAGTCTGTTGCCCCCCCCCTTTTTTTATTGGATCATTTGTCCTCCTTTTATTAAGTTGTATGAGTTGCCTGTAGATGCTTGAGATTAAACCTTTATCACTGATAACATTTGCAAATATGTTCTCCCATACAGTGGGTTTTCTTGTTGTTTTGTTGATGGTTTATTTAGCTATGCAAAATTTTTTTATTTTGATGTAGTCCCATTTGCTTATTTTCTCTTTAGCTTCCATTGCCCTAGGAGAGGTATAACTGAAGAGTTCTTCCGGCATATGTCTGAGATTTTTCTTTCTGTGGATTCCTTTAATATTTTTATGGTTTCCCATCTTATGTTTAAGTACTGTATCCGATTTGAGTGTATTTTTGTGTATGGTGCAAATTGGTGGTCTAGTTTCATTTTTTTTTTTTGCATATATCTGTCCAATTTTCCCAGCACTATTTATTGCAGAGACTATCTTGACTCCATTTTATGTTCAAGCCTCCTTTGTCAAATATTAATTGAGCACAGTGGTTTGGGTTGATGTCTGGATTCTCTATTCTATTCCATTGATCTATATGTCTGTTCTTGTGCCAGTACCAGGCTGTTTTAAGAACAGTAGCTTTGTAATACAGCTTGAAATCTGGTATGGAAATCCCACTGACTTTGTGCTTCTTTCCCAGGATACCTGTGGCTATTTAGGGTCTTTTTTATTTCAGATGAATTTTTGGAGAGTTGTTTCTAGGTCTTTGAAATATGCATTTGGTATTTTAATGGAGAGTGCATTAAATTTATAGATTGCTTTGGGTAGTATGGACATTTAAATGATGTTGATTCTCTCAATCCATGAACATGGTATGTTCTTCCACCTGTTTACATCTTCCTCTATCTCTTTTTTAGTGTCCTGTAGTTTTCAGAGAATAGATCTCTTACTTCATTAGTTAAGTTTATACCTAGGTATCTTAATTTTTTTGTGTGATGGTAAATGGTTTTGCTTTTTTAGTCTCTCTTTCTGTAAGTTACTATTAGTGTATAGAAATGCTATAGATTTCTTGGCATTAATTTTGTAGTCAAGTTTACATTGCTGAACTCATTTATTAAGTCTATTAGCTTTTTTATGGAGTCTTTCAGGTTTTTTATGTCCAATATCATGTCATCTGCAAATAAGGATAGCTTTACTTCTTCTTTTCCAATTTGGATGCCTTTTATTTCTTCTTCTTGTCCCATTGCAATGGCTAATACTTCCAGTACTATGTTGAACAGGAGTGGTGAGAGTGAGCATCCCTGTCTTGTTTCCATTCTTAGGGGAGATGGTTGTAGTTTTTACCCATTTAGTATGATGTTTGCTTTGGGTTTATCATATATGGCTTATATTATGTTGAGGTATGATCCTTCTATTCCTACCTTGTTGAGAGTTTTTATCAAGAAAGGGTTTTGGATTTTGTCAAATGCTTTTTCTGCATCAATTTATATGACCATGTGATTTTTATCTCTCAGTTTGTTTATGTGATGTATCACATTTATTGATTTGTGGTTAATGTACCATCGTTGCCTTCCCTGGATAAATCTTACTTGGTTATGGTGTATGATCTTTCTGATGTACTGCTGGATCCGATTTGCTATAATTTTATTGAGGATTTTGGCATCTATATTCATGAGGGATATTGGCCTGTAATTCTCTTTCATTGTGTCGTCTTTGTCTGGTTTTGGTATTAGGGTGATGCTAGCTTCATAGAAGGAGTTTGGAAGTGTTCTATTCTCTTGAATTTTCTGGAATACTCTGAGGAGGCTAGGTTTTATTTCATCCTTGAATGTTTGGTAAAACTCCCCTGTGAAGCCGTCTGGCCCTGGGCTTTTATTTGCTGGAAGCCTTTTGACGACTGTTTCAATTTCTTCCATATTTATTGGTCTTTTGAGCTGTTTATATTCTTCCTGATTGAGTTTTGGGAGGTTATATAGTTCTAGGAATATATCCATTTTCCTCCAGGTTATCCAGTTTGTTGGTGTAGATTTGTTCATAGTATTTTTTAACAATCCTTTATATTTTGATGGGGTCTGTTTTTATTTCACCTCTTTCATTTCTGATTTTATTTATTAGGGTCCTCTCTCTTTGCTTCCTGGTGATCCTGGCTAGAGGTTCATCAATCTTGTTTATCATTTCAAAGAACCAGCTCTTGGTTTTGTTGATCTTCTGTATTGTTTCTTTGGTCTCTATATCATTTATCTCTGCTCTGATCTTTACTATTTCCTTCCTTCTGTTTACATTGGGCTTTGTTGTTGCTCTCTTTCTAACTTTTTGAGTTGTTAGGTTAGATAATTTATTGCCACTGTTTCTTATTTTTTGCAGTAGGATTGTAGAGCTATGAACTTCCCTCTCAAAACTGCTTTTGTTGTATCCCATAGATTTGGGATTATTCTACTATCATTGTCATTTGGTTCCATGATATTTTCCTTTTCTTCCTTTATCTCTCTAGTAACCCAGTCATTGGTTAATAGCATGCTGTTTAGTCTCCGTGTGTTTGATTTCTTTGGATTGTTTTTATTGTAGTTGATTTACAGCTTTATGCCACTGTGATCTGAGAATATGCTTGATGTGATTTCTATCTTCTTGAATTTGGAGAGACTTTGCCTATGACCCAACACATGGTCTATCTTTGAGAATGACCCATGGGCACTTGAAAAGAATGTATATTCTGTGGCTTTGGGGTGAAATGATCTGAAGATGTCAATTAATTCCATCTGTTCTAGTGAGTCATTGAGGACTGATGTTTCTTTACTGATTTTTTTGTTTAGAGGATTTGTCCAATGGTTATAGTGAAGTATTAAAGTCTCCTACTATGATTGTATTGCTGTCTATCTCTCCCTTGATATCATTCAGGAGTTTTTTTTTTAATGTATTTGGGTGCTCCTGTATTGGGTGCATATATGTTTACCAGAGTTATTTCTTCTTGTTGGATTGCTCCCTTTAGTATTATGAAGGGGCCTTCTTTATCTCTTATTATGTCCTTCACTTTGAGATCTAATTTTTTGGATATTAGTATTGCTACCCCAGCTTTTTCTTTTTATTTCCATTCACGTGTAGAACCTTTTTCCATCCTTTCGCCCTCAGTCTGTGTGCGTCTTTTTTTTTTGGAGGTGGGTTTCTTGTAGACAGCAGATATATGAGTCGTGTTTTCTTATCCAGTCCGTTACGCTATGTCTTTTGATTGGAGCTTTTAAACCATTTACATTTAAAGTTATTATTGATAGGTACTTATTTATGGCCATTTTTGTTCTTTACCCCTATGTTCCTTCTTCACTTCCTATTTCTTTTTACAGCAGACCCTTTAGCATTTCTTGCATTGCTGGTTTGGTTTTAATATATTCCCTTAGTCCTTTTTTGTCTGTGAAGCTCCTAATTTGACCTTCAGTTTTGATTGATAGCCTTACTGGGTACAGAATTCTAGGATTCAGACCCTTTCTTTGCATGACTTTGTATATTTCATTGCAATCCCTTCTGGCCTGATAAGTTTCTGTTGAGAAATCACTTGCTAACCTGATTGGGGTTCCTTTCTAGATGACTTTCTGTCTCTCTATGGTGACTTTTAAGATTCTCACTTTGTCATTGATGTTTGCCAGTTTAATTATAATGTGTCTTGGCGTAGGTTTTTTGGGGTTTATTTTGCTTGGGACTCTGTGAGCTTCTTAGATTTGTGTGGGTTTTTTCTTTCCTATATCAGGGAAGTTTTCTGTCATTATTTCTTCCAACAGGTTTTCTATTCCTTGCTCAGTTTCCTATCTTTCTGGAAGCCCAATTATATGGATGTTGTTTTGTTTCATGTTGTCCCAAAGTTCCCTTAGGCTCTCCTCCTGCTTTTTAATTTTTTTTCTAGAAGCTGCTCTACTTGGGTATATTTTTCCTACCTTGTCTTCTAGCTCACCTATGCAGCCGCTGCTTCTTCTATTCTACTCCTGATACTTTCTATGGAGTTATTTACTTCAGCAATGCCACTTTTCATTTCTTCTTGGGTCTTCTTCATTTCTTCTTGGGTCTTTCTTCATTTCCTCTTGGTTCTTTTTAATTCCTCTTGGTTCTTACTCATAATGACTTTTATTCTCTTCAGCCACCCTGTGACCATTTCTCTGAACTCTCTCTCTCTCTGATGGTTGCTTGCTTCCATTTCCTTTACCTCTTTTTTGGTGAGGCTTGTTTTTCTTTCACTGGTGGACTGTTTCTTTGTCTCCCCATGGTCTCTCTTCTCTGTGTGTCTGGTTATGTAGTTCTCACTCTCTTGTGTTGATTTAAAGGCTCAAACAAACAGGTGCAATGCACCAGGCACTGAACAGGAATGTATTCATGGTATTGGTTACTCCAAATTAAACTTGATTGCCAGAGGAAGGCAAATCAGGTGATAGGTGCGAAAGAGCACAGTAAGAGAAAACACACACACATAAAGAAAGAAAAAAAGAAAGAAAGAAAGAAAGAAAGAAAGAAAGAAAGAAAGAGAATTCCAAAATGAAATTGGTAAAAGGGGAAGAAGTAAAAAGAGCAATAAACTATAAATATGGGTTGAAAAC
Source organism: Antrozous pallidus (assembly GCA_027563665.1). Classification (NCBI taxonomy): domain Eukaryota; kingdom Metazoa; phylum Chordata; class Mammalia; order Chiroptera; family Vespertilionidae; genus Antrozous; species Antrozous pallidus. The sequence goes on from CM050514.1 coordinate 117,157,821, forward strand.
TCCTATAGGACAGCCACTAATCCCAGCAAAAGCCAGCAACAAGTACCTGGAGATTGATACAAATTACATACAACAACTAATATCAAGGGAAGTAAGGGAACACAGAAGCATAAAATCTATCAAAAAACAATGCAAACAACAACAAAACAAAAAACAATGCCAAAACCCTCCCACAAAAGAAACTAAAAGGAAAGAATAAGCAAACCAATATCACAAATATGCATAAAATATTGATATAATCAATAGTCAGGTAAACAACATCAGCAGGAAAGAGAGCAAAACAATTTAGAATAGTGAAGTCAGAGATGTGAGAGGTATGTATGGACTTCAAACAGATGGTTGGAGATTAGATATAAAAGTAGGGTGAAATTTTAACAGAGGGTTAAAAGTGAGAATAAAGAAAATATAAAAGAGGAAAAGTGTAAGGGGAACAAGACACTAAATAGGGAAAGGTTATCATGAGAATGGTGACATAAGGGTGGAGTTGAGGTAGAGTAAAAAGATACTAAATGGTAGATGAAAATAACACTAATCCCAAAGAAGAATAAAAAGGAAATAAAATGGCACTTAAAAAAAAGGTTAAATAGTAGTAGAAATAAAATTGATTCCTTAATTTGTGTTACACAAGAGTCAATTTGTGATTCAGCCCCTGTGTGGCAGTGTTTCTGGATTGACCTCTGGGTCTACTGGTCCTCTCTAGCCTGAACTAAAATTCTGCTATCCCTCTGGTATTCAATACTGATTTGTGGGAATGGGCTGTCCCAGAGCTGCCTCTCTAATAGTGACCACCTGTTTGATCCCCAACCTCCAGAAAAACAGCTCACCCCTGTGGTCTCCCAGGTTATCCCCCACAAGGGTATCCCACATTCTTGGTTTAGTACTGAGAAACTTGGATTAGGAGAGGAAAAAAACAAAAATGCGCAAACTCAAGTTCTGCTCGTATGTCTGTTTGGAACTCCATTCCCCCTTGTGTTTGGCAGCCAGCACCCTCCCAAAATTGTTAGGCTGACTTTCTCTGTCAGGTCCAAATGGGTTGCTTTCTAGGAATCCCCTCTGCTACCAGCTCTGAGGGCCCTCTTCCACCTTTACCAGCTCCAGCAGCCACGGACTTTTTTTTTTTCAGGTGCGAATCTCCTGCTTTGCCAGATCCCCTAACCCCAGGGGCAATCTGACCTTTCTGTGGTGGATCGCAGAGCTTCTTGGAATCCGCTTCTGTGCCAACTAGGAACCGGTGTTCTGGGGGTCTCAGCCATACAGTGGGTACTGCAGCTGTAAAATTTTCAGGCCCTTCCCCTTCAAGATGGCACAGTCCACCTCTGAGCAGGTGCCTCCGTGAGAGAACCCAGCCACACCTGGGCCACTCGGTTAGGGGAGGCAAATCTAGCAGTCCCCCTCCTTCTCCCGGAGCCCAACTATCCTCCAACTCACCAACAAATACTCCCTGTGTGACCCTCAGCTGCTCCCTCTGTCTGCCCTGGGACACAAATCATTACGCGTCCTTCTGTTCTGCCACCATTTTTTTCCCCAATCAATAATAACTTTGAATGTAAATGGATTAAGTATTCCAATCAAAAGACATAGAGTAGCTGAGTGGATAAAAAACAACCTATATATATCCTGTCTGCAGGAAACCCACTTTAAAATTAAGGACTGACAGAAACTGATGGTGAAGGGTTGGAAAAAGGTGAATGGAAAAGAAAAAACAAAACAAAAAACAACTGGGGTAGCAATATTTATATCTGAAAAATGAAACCTCAAAGAGAAGGCCATAACAAGAGATAAGGAAGGCCACTTCATAATACTAAAGGGAGCAATTCAACAAGAAGATATAATTCTGGTAAACATATATGCACCCAAATACATAAAAAAATCTCTAAGATATCAAGGGAGTGATTGATAGCAATACAGTCATAGTAGGGGACTTCAATACTCCACTAACACCAATGGACAAATCCTCCAAACAAAAAATCAGCAAAGACACATCGATCCAAAATGACTCACTAGATCAGATGGAATTAATTGACATCTTCAGAACATTTCACCCCAAAGCTAAAGAATATACATTATTCTCAAGTGCACATGGGATATTTTCAAACATAGACCACATATTGGGACACAGGCAAAGTCTCTTCAAATTCAAGAAGATAGAAATCATATCAAGCATCTTCTCAGATCACAATGGCATAAAACTAGAAAACAACAAAAATTTAAAAATCAAACACCTGGATGCTAGACAGCATGCTATTCAACAATGACTGGGTTACCAAAGAGATCAAAGAAGAAATAAAAAGCATCATGGCAACAAATGACAATGAAAACAGAACAATCCAAAAGTCTATGGGACGCAGTGAAAGCAGTCTTGAGAAGGAAGTTCATAGCTCTATAGGCCTACCTCAAAAAAAACAAGAAAATATGGTAATAAATTACCTAAGCCTACAACTCAAAGAGTTAGAAAGAGAGCAACAAGAAAAGCCCAGCATAAGCAGAAGGAAAGAAATTATCAAGATCAGAGCAGAGATAAACGACATAGAGACCAAAAAATCAATACAAAAGATCAACAAAACCAAGAGCTGGTTCTTTGAAAGGATAAACAAGAATGATGAACCTCTAGCCAGGCTCATCAAGAAGCAAAGAGAGAGGACCCTAATAAATAAAATCAGAAATGAAAGAGGTGAAGTAACAACAAATCTGATAGAAATAAAAATGATTATGGAAAAGTACTATGAACAACTCTATTCCAACAAAATGGACAACTGAGATTAAATGGACATATTCCTAGAAAAATACACGATTTTAGAAAAATGCAACTCAATCAGGAAGAATTTAAAAAACCTGAATAGTCCAATAATTAGTGAAGAAATTGAAGCAGTGATCAAAAATTTCCCAGCAAACAAAAGCCTGTGTCTAGAAGGCTTTATAGGGGCGTTCTACCAAGCATTCAAAGAACTAAATCCTATCCTCTTCAGACTACTACAAAAAATTTAAGAGGAAGGTACACTTCCAAGCTCTTTCTATGAAGCCAACATTACCCTAATTTCAAAACCAGATAAAGACACCACAAAAAAGAGAACTACAGGCCAATATCCTTGATGAACATAGATGCTAAAATCCTCAAAAAATCAGCAAAGACACATCGATCCAAAATGACTCACTAGATCAGATGGAATTAATTGACAAAATTTTAGCAAATCAGATATAGCATTACATTAGAAACATCATACACCATAACCAAATGGGATTTATCCCAAGGATACAAGGATGGTACAATATTTGCAAACCAATAAATGTGATACATCATATAAACAAACTGAGAGAAAAAAATCACATAATCATATCATTCAGTGCTGAAAAAGCATTTGACAGAATCCAACACTCTTTCCTGATAAAACTCTCAGCAAAGTGGGAATATTGGGATCATACCTCTACATAATAAAAGCCTTATATGAAAAACCTACAGTCAACATCATACTCAATGGGCAAAAACTAAACTTATTTCCCCTAAGAACAGGAACAAGACAGGGATGCCCACTTTCACCTCTCCTGTACAATGTAGTACTAGAAGTGCTAGCCATAGTGATCATACAAGAAGAAGAAATAAAAGGCATCCAAATTGGAAAAGAAGTTAAACTGTCCTTATTCACAGATGACATGATACTATACATAGAAAACCTCAAAGACTCCATAAAAAAATACTAGACCTAATAAATTAATTTTTCAATGTAGCAGGATACAAAATTAATACCCAGAAATCTATAGCCTTTTTATACACCAACTAGTGGCCTGGTGCCTGAAATTCATACATGGAAGCAGGGAAGTTCCTTCAGCTCAGCCTGCACCTTCTCCAATTGGGGACCCTTGAGGGATTTCTGACTGCTGGTTTAAGTCTGATCCAGGAGGCATTGGGCCTAAATCGGCAGTTGTTGAAATCTGGGACTGCTGGCTCCTAACTGTTCACCTGCCTGCCGGCCTGATTGCCCCTAACTGCCTCTGATTTATTGACCCTAACCCCTTTGTCTGTCTTCCTGCCTGATCGACCCTAACCTCTATGCCTGCCTACCTGATTGCCCCTAACTTTCCTCCACTGCCAGCCTGATCTCAATCCCCAACTGCCCTCTGTGCCAGCTTGGTTGCTCCCAAATGTCCTCCCCTGCTGGCAAGATCTCGCCCACAACTTCCCTCTGCCAGCCAATTTGGTTCTGATTGGTCAGTTTCTTTGCCAGTCAGCGTCAAAAAGCTTCACCTCCTAGGCAGCCATTGGTTCCTTATACTTCATCCAGATTTAGTTCTGATTGGTTGGTTTCTATGCCAGTCAGTGTCTCTGGGCCTATCAATGGAGCTGATCAGAAAGATAGGGCTGATCAACAGCCCCAGTGAAGACCTGGAGAGAAATGGAGGCATGGCTGCTGGCCCGGCCTGGAGAGAAAGAGAGAGGTAAGTGCTGATCAATAGCTACCATACAGGCTATGGATCAGACCCTGCTTCTCTCTTCAGGCCTCTTTCCAGGCCTGATTAGAAGCCCCCTCAGCAGTCAGTGCTGAGTCACCACTCCTGCAGCTGCAGCAGTCAGTGCTGGGTCGCCACAACAACCCAGAGCTGACTACAGGACTGACTTCGGGTTGGTTGATCCTCCAGTCATAATGGACCCAGGGTTTTTATATATTAGGACTAGAGGCCTGGTGCACGAAATTTGTGCATGGGGTGGGGGGTGTTCCTCAACCCAGCATGCACCCTCTCCAATCTAAGACCCCTCTAGGGATATTTGACTGCCTGGGATCTGGTCTAAACAGGCAGTCAGACATCCTTCTCACAATCCAAGACAGCTGGCTCCCAACTGCTCGCCTGCCTGCCTTCCTGATTGTTGCTAACCACTTCTGCCTGCCAGCCTGATCACCCCCTAACCACTCCTATGCCAGCCTGATTGATGCCTAACTACTCCCCTGCCAGCCTGTTTGCCCCTAAAATGCCCTCCCCTGCAGGCCTGGTCACCCCTAACTGCCCTCCCCTGAAGGCCTGGTCCCCCTAACTGCTCTCTCCTGCAGGTCTGAGTCCCCCCCAGATGCCCTTACCTGTAGACCCAGTTGCCCCCAACTTCCCCCCTCTGCTGGCCTGATCACCCATAACTTTCCTCCCCTGCAGGCTTCATTGCCCTCAACTGTCTCCCTTGCAGGCTGGTCCCTTCCAACTGCCCTCCCCTGCTGGCCATCTGTAGTTGCCATCTTTGTCACATGAGGGCAGGATTTTTGACCACATGGGGGCAGCCATCTTGTGTGTTTGAGTGATGGTCAATCTGCATATTACTCTTATTAAACAAGATAGAGGCCTGGTGCATGAGTGGGGGCCAGCTTGTTTGCCCTGAAGGGTGTCCTGGATCAGGGTGAGGGTTACCTTGGGGCATGGGGTAGCCTGGGTGAGGGGCCTGTGATAGTTTGCAGGCGGTCCACAACCCCAGCGACCCAAGTGGAGTCTCTGGGATTTATTTATCTTCTATAATTGAAACGTTGTAGCCTGGAGTGGAGCCAAGCCTTCTGCTGTAGCCATTTCTCTTGGGATATTTACCTTCTATAATTGAAACTTTGTAGCCTTAAGCAGAAGCCGAGATTCTAGGGCTGCAGAAAGCTTGGCTTCCTCCATCCGCAGAGGCAACCTTCATCTCTGCTCTCTCCAGCTCCGTGGCTGCCTCCATTTCTGTTGGGATATATGTACCCTGTTTCCCCCAAAATAAGACAGTGTCTTATATTAATTTTTGCTACTAAAGATGCACTCAGTCTTATTTTCAGGGGATGTCTTATTTTTCCATGAAGAAGAATATGGTACACATTTATTGTTGAACAACAAAAAAGGAAATTTATTACCTGTATGCGGTACAGTAGTAGTTGTCATCACAAACCATCATAACCAGACAAACTGAATCCTTCGGTATCAAAAATTTCTTGTTACGGAGAAAATGGCGGTGGAACGGAGGAATTCGATCTGAATCTGCTCACAGGGCAGAGGGAGGGAGCAGCTGAAAGTCGCGCAGGGAGCGTTTGTCGGTGACTAGGGGGACAGCTGTGCTCCAGGAGAAGATAGAGGACTGCTGGGCTGGCCCCCCCAGCCTGAGCGGCCCCAGTACTGCTGGGTGCTCTCCCTGAGCCAACTGCGCGAGGAGGCGCACGGAGGCAGACCACGACATCTTGAAGGGGAAGGGCCTGAAAATATACAGCTACGGTACCTGTACCAGCTGGACCGCTGAGACTCCTGGAGCCCCGGAGCACCAGTGCCCAGTTGGCGGAGCTCTAAACTCCAGCACGGAAAGGTCAGATTTCCCTGGGGGTACTTTGGGCGAGAAACTGAGGGGGCTGGCAGTCTGGGAGATCTGCACCTTGGAACTCAAAACCCGGAGATCTGCACCTGAAATAAAATCTGTGGCTGTTGGAGCTGGTAAAAGTGGGAGAGGGCCCTTGGAGCTGGTGGCAGAGTTAATCCCTGGAGTGCAATCAATTTGGACCGGACAGAGGAGGGAAACCCGGAAGATTTTGGGAGGGTTCTGGCTGCTAGAACAGCAGTCACCATTAGAGAGGCAGTATTGTTTAGTTCAGGATAGAGAGGACCAATAGACCCAGAAGTCAATCTAGAAATACTGCCACCTAGGGGCCAAATCACAAATTGACTCTTGTGTGACAGGGAATTGATTATATTATCTCTTTGACCTTGGGAATACAGTCTATTTTCATCTACTCTTTAGTATCTTTTACTCCACCTCAACTTCACCTTTATACCACCACTCTCTTGCTAACCTTTCCCTATTTAGTGCCTTGTTTCCCTTACACTTTTCCGGCTTTAGATTTACCTAATTCTTTCCCTTTACCCCCTGTTAAAATTTCAGCCCACTGATATATCTAATCTCCAACCACCTACTCCAAGTGCATATATACCTCTAGCTTCTCTGACCTCACTATCTTAAAGTGTTTTTTATCCCTGTCCTGTTGTTGTTGTTTACTTGACTATTGATTATATTGATTTTTTATGCAGGTTTATGAGATTGATTTGCTTATTCTGTTATTTTGGTTTGTCTTGTAGGGGGGGTATTTTTATTTTTGGTGTTTTTTCTTGTTTTGTTGTCCTCATCTGCATTGTTTTTGAGATAGATTTTTGCTTCTGTGTTCCCTCACCTCTCTTGATATTAGTAGTTGTATGTAATTTGTATCAATCTCCAAGTACTTGTTGCAGGTTTTGGTTCGGATTAGGAGCTGTCCTATAGGAGTTTTCACCCCACATTTATAATTTACTCCTTTTTTTTCTTTTTTTTCTTCTCCCCCTTTTCCCATTATCATTTTGACATTCCTGTCTTTCTTTTTTGTGAGTGTGTGTGTGTGTGTGTGGGGGGGGGTCTCTTTCTTTTTGTGTGAGGGTGGGTGTGTGAGTGTCTGTGTGTGTCTGGGGGAGGTTCTCTTTCTTTTTTCCCACCTATCACCGAATTTGCCTTTCTGTGGCGGTCACCTTTATTTGGAATTACAATTACTTTGACTACATTCTGGTTCAGTGCCTGGTGCGTTGCACCTGGTTGTGTTGTATTTTGTGCCTTTAAATCAACGCAGGAGAGTGAGAACTACATAACCAGATACACAGAGAAGAGAGACCATGGGAAGATAAAGAAACAGCCCACATATGAAAGAAAAGCAAGGCTCACCAGAAAAGGAGGTAAACGAAATGGAAGTTAACAACCTGTCAGAGAAAGAATTCAGAGAAATGGTCATAAGGTGGCTGCAAAGAATGGAAGACAAATTTGATAATATGAGTAAGAACCAAGAGGAAATGAGGAAGACCCAGGAAGAAATGATGAAGAGCCATGAAGAAATGAAGAGGAGCCAAGAAGAAATGAAAAGTGGCATTGCTGAAGTAAAGAACTCAATAGAAAGTATTAAGAGTAGACTAGAAGAAGCAGAGGATCGCATCAGTGAGCTAGAAGACCAAGTAGGAAAAAATAACCAAGTAGAGCAGCTTCTAGAAAAAAAAAATTAAAAAGCAGGAGGAGAGCCTAAGGGAACTTTGGGACAACATGAAACAAAACAACATCCGTATAATTGGGCTTCCAGAAGGACAGGAAACTGAGCAAGGAATAGAAAACCTGTTGGAAGAAATAATGACAGAAAACTTTCCTGATATAGGAAAGGAAAAACCCACACAAATCCAAGAAGCTCACAGAGTCCCAAGCAAAATAAACCCCAAAAGACCTACGCCAAGGCACATTATAATTAAATTGGCAAACACCAATGACAAAGTAAGAATCTTAAAAGCTGCCAGAGAGAGACTGAAAGTCACCTACAAAGGAATCCCCATTAGACTAACAAGTGATCTCTCAACAGAAACCTATCAGGCCAGAAGGCAGTGGAATGAAATTTACAAAGTCATGCAAAGGAAGGGTCTGAATCCTAGAATACTATACCCAGCAAGGCTCTCAATCAAAATTGAAGGTCAAATCAGGAGCTTCACAGATAAAAAAGGACTAAGGGAATTCGTCACCACCAAACCAGCAATGCAAGAAATGCTAAAGGATCTGCTGCAAAAAGAAATAGGAAGCGAAGAAGGAACACAGGGGTAAAGAACAAAAATGGCAACATATAAGCACCTATCAATAATAACTTTAAATGTAAACGGTTTAAATGCTCCAATCAAAAGACACAGAGTAAAAGACTGGATAAGAAAACACAACCCATGTATCTGCTGTCTACAAGAAACCCACCTCCGAAAAAAAGACGCACACAGACTGAGGATGAAAGGTTGGGAAAAAGTTATTCAGGCGAATGGAAATGAAAAAAAAGGGGGGTAGCCATACTTATATCTGTCAAATTAGATCTCAAAGTGAAGTACATAACAAGAGATAAAGAAGGCCACTTCATAATACTAAAGGGAGCAATCCAACAAGAAGAAATAACTCTGGTAAATATATACGCACCCAATACAGGAGTACCCAAATATATACAAAAACTTTTAGAGGACATCAAGGGAGAGATAGACAGCAATACAATCATAGTAGGAGACTTTAATACCCCACTATCACCATTGGACAGATCCTCTAAACAAAAAATCAGTAAAGAAACATCAATCCTCAATGACTCACTAGAACAGATGGAATTAATTGACATCTTCAGATCATTTCACTCCAAAGCCATAGAATAAACATTCTTTTCAAGTGCCCATGGGTCATTCTCAAAGATAGACCATGTGTTGGGTCATAGGCAAAGTCTCTCCAAATTCAGGAAGATAGAAATCATATCAAGCATAATCTCAGATCACAGAGGCATAAAGCTGGAAATCAACTACAATAGAAACAATTCAAAGAAATCGAACACATGGAGACTAAACAGCATGCTATTAAACTATGACAGGGTTACTAGAGAGATTAAGGAAGAGATAGAAAACATCATGGAAACAAATGACAATGATAGCACAACAATTCAAAATCTATGGGACACAGTGAAAGCAGTTCTGAGAGGGAAGTTCATAGCTCTACAATCCTACCGCAAAAAAACTAGGAACAGTGGCAATAAATTATCTAACCCAACAACTCAAAGAGTTAGAAAGAGAGCAATAAGAAAATCCCAGTGTAAGCAGAAGGAAGGAAATAGTAAAGATCTGAGCAGAAATAAATGACATAGAGACCAAAGAAACAATACAGAAGATCAACAAAACCAAGAGCTGGTTCTTCTAAAGGATAAACAAGATTGATGAACCTCTAGCCAGACTCATCAAGAAGCAAAGAGAGAGGACCCTAATAAATAAAATCAGAAATGAAAGAGGTGAAATAATAACAGACCCCATTGAAATACAAAGGATTGTTAAAAAATACTATGAACAACTCTACTCCAACAAAGTGGACAACCTGGAGGAAATGGATATGTTTCTAGAAAAATATAACCTCCCAAAACTCAATCAAGAAGAATCTAAACAACTCAATAGACCAATAACGGTGGAAGAAATTGAAGCAGTCATCATAAAGCTTCCAGCAAACAAAAGCCCAGGGCCAGATGGCTTCACAGGGGAGTTTTACCGAACATTCAAGGAAGAACTAAAACCTATACTCCTCAGACTATTCCAGAAAATTCAAGAGGATGGAACACTTCCAAACTCCTTCTATGAAGCTAGCATCACCCTAATACCAAAACCAGATAAAGACGACACAATGAAAGAGAATTACAGGCCAATATCCCTCATGAATATAGATGCCAAAATCCTCAATAAAATTATAGCAAATCGGATCCAGCAGTACATCAGAAAGATCATACACCACGACCAAGTAGGACTTATCACAGGAATGCAAGGATGGTACAATATCCGCAAATCAATAAATGTGATACATCACATAAACAAATTGAGAGATAAAAATCACATAGTCATATCAATTGATGCAGAAAAAGCATTTGACAAAATCCAACATCCTTTCTTAATAAAAACTCTCAATAAGGTAGGAATAGAAGGATCATACCTCAACATAATAAAAGCCATATATGATAAACCCACAGCATATATCATACTCAATGGGCAAAAACTACAACCATTTCCCCTAAGAACAGGAACAAGACAGGGTTGCCCACTTTCACCACTCCTGTTCAACATAGTACTGGAAGTATTAGCCATTGCAATTAGACAAGAAGAAGAAATAAAAGGCATCCAAATTGGAAAAGAAGAAGTTAAGCTGTCCTTATTTGCAGATGACATGATATTGTACATAAAAACTCCAAAGACTCCATAAAAAAGTTAGTAGACTTAATAAATGAGTTCAGCAACGTAGCAGGCTACAAAATTAATGCCAAGAAATCTATGGCATTTCTATACACTAATAGTGAAATTACAGAAAGAGAGACTAAAAAAGCAATCCCATTTACCACCACACCAAAAAAATTAAGATACCTAGGAATAAACTTAACTAAGGAGGTAAAAGATCTATTCGTGGAAAACTACAGGACACTGAAAAAAGAGATAGAGGAAGATGTAAACAAGTGGAAGAACATTCTATGTTCATGGATTGGGAGAATCCACATAATTAAAATGTCCATACTACCCAAAGCAATCTATAAATTTAATGCACTCCCCATTAAAATACCAATGGCATATTTCACAGACCTAGAAAGAACTCTCCAAAAATTCATCTGGAACAAAAAAAGGCCCCGAATAGCCACAGCAATCCTGAGAAAGAAGCACAAAGTCGGTGGGTTTTCCATACCAGATTTCAAGCTGTATTACAAAGCTACTGTTCTCAAAACAGCCTGGTACTGGCACAAGAACAGACATATAGATCAATGGAATAGAATAGAGAATCCGGATATCAACCCAGTACACTATGCTCAGTTAATATTTGACAAAGGAGGCAGGAACATAAAATGGAGTCAAGACAGTCTCTTCAATAAATGGTGTTGGGAAAATTGGACAGATACATGCAAAAAATGAAACTAGAGCACCAAGTTACACCATACACAAAAATAAACTCAAAATGGATACAGGACTTAAACGTAAGACAGGAAACCATAAAAATATTAGAGGAATCCACAGGAAACAAAATCTGACATATGCCAAAAGAACTTCTTTGATGATACTGCTCCTAGGGCAATGGAAGCTAAAGAGAAAATAAACAAATGGGACTACATCAAAATCAAAAGCTTTTGCACAGCTAAATAAACCATCAACAAAACAACAAGAAAACCCACTGTATGGGAGAACATATTTGCAAATGTTATAAGTGATAAAGGTTTAATCTCAACCATCTACAGGCAACTCACCCAACTCAATAAAAGGAGGACAAATGATCCAATAAAAAAATGGGCAACAGACCTAAATAGAATCTTCTCTAAAGAAGACAAAAGGAAGGCCCAGAGACATATGAAAACGTGCTCAGTCACTAATTATCCGAGAGATGCAAATCAAAATGACTATGCGGTACCATCTCACACCTGTCAGAATGGCTTACATCAACAAATCAGCAAACGACAAGTGCTGGCGAGGATTAGGAGAAAAAGGAACTCTCGTGCACTGCTGGTGGGATTGTAGACTAGTACAGCCACTGTGGAGAACAGTATGGAGTTTCCTCAAAAAACTAAAAATGGAGCTCCCATTCGACCCAGTAATCCCACTTCTAGGAATATACCCCAAGAAATTAGAAAGGCGAATTAGAAAGGATATATGTACCCCTATGTTCATAGCAGCACAATTTACCATAGCTAAGATTTGGAAACAGCCGAAGTGCCCATCAGCAGATGAGTGGATTAAAAAACTATGGTACATTTACACAATGGAATACTATGCCGTGGAAAAAAAGGAGCTCCTACCATTTGTAACAACATGGATGGATTTGGAGCGCATTATGCTAAGTGAAATTAGCCAGTCAGAGAAAGACAAATATCACATGATCTCACTCATTTGAGGAATACAATCAATGACATAGACTGAAGAACAAGAATGGATCCAGAGCCTGAGAAAAGTCCATCAGAATGTCAAACCTCAGGGTAAGTGGCAGGTGGTGGGAGTAAGTGGAAAAGTCAATATATTTGAACTCTTGAACTGAGGTAAGTGATTTGTGTTTTTACATCCCTGACAAAGTTTATATAAAGATATAAAAAATGGCAGCTAGTTTGACATTGAATTGACATGGCCTAGAGCTTGTCATATCCTATGGAGACCTGTCCTTAGGCTGGGCCCTGCTTATCCTCCCGTGACACCAAAATACCCTTACATGATATTATTCTACAATGTCATTATAATATTTGATATTTGACAACAGCATATTATACAATTATCCCAAATAAACCAACAAACTAATTCTTTGAATGTTGGGCAGCAACTTAAAAAAGGATAGGAAAAAAATTAATCCCTTTCAGAAGGAATTAAGGCACTGGGAAGGCATCTGAGCATTCTACATTGGCCCTTCTTGCCCTTTCTGCCAAGAGAGACCTTCTTCTTACTATCCAAATACACACAGCTGATGCCTGAGTTTTCAGTTCAAGCTGTGGCTGAAGCCTCTGGGCAGCTGGCACCATGGATCTGTATCTCAACCAATGGTGTGAGCTGGGCCCTCTCTGGAGAAGAATCCTGGGTCCCCTGAGATATGTGATCAGTACTGGGACCCCACCAGCAGGCGAGGGGACCCCAAGGCAGGTACTGGACATGGGGGCCACAGGGGCATAGACTACAAAGGATACAGAACTGAACCTCACATCACCCTGTTTGGCCCTGGAGGATGGCTGGTTAGCCAGAGACGGGTAAGATTCCTCAGGGAAGAAACAAACTAAGACTGGCACAGTCGCAGAGGGGCCAACAGGAGAGAACTAAAAGGTCAGCAGAGGTGGGGCACAGACCCTCATCCACAAACCTTGCAGGGGTTTGAATTCTCACCCCTCCTGAGGGAGGTCTCCTACCCCCACGGCTGCTTTGCCTCCCACGCACAACTCAGACCAGGACCCAGGTGGCAGACAGAGACTCGGCCAGCAATAGCTGCCCTATATATAAATTTAGTCTATTACCAGGAATGCTCAGGACCTACTCAAATTTGCAAATATTCCTTTCCACTAGTATTTACAGGGTAAACTAAGATTTCTGCTTGAGTATTAAAATTGACAGGAAAATAGTAATCAAGTTTTCAGATTAATTTAAATTGGCCAAGTGAAATAAGTGAATACTCAAGAAAATTATAGTGTAGTGGACAAAAAGCTTTTCCTAAAACATTAACTAAAAAATCTATTAGTAGTTCACCTCACTGTAAAATTGCCTAATATCCAAAGAACCTAAAGCAGTCATATTTGTGTGCAAAAATTAAAATTTAAAATTACCAAGACTGCAATATAAAATTTCCAAAAGTCCCCATTAATCCAAAAAGGGGAGGGGACAGTGAGGTAATATCATGTAAGGAAAAAAATATTGAGTAAGTAAAATACATCTAGAAAATTCTTACTCCAGTAAAGTAAAATCCATTTGTAAAACCAATTGCAGGACACCCATGAAAAAACACACATGGTGTCAAAATAAGCCAAAGGAAAATCATTTAGGCAATAATTAAAAAGTATCTTAAGTCTATTTTGCATAGAGGATCTCTTTGTTAACTTTTGGTCGAGAATGCGTTTGTGTGTTTTCAGAGAACAACTCCAAGACCATGTGGGTTCCTGCGACTTTGAAGAACTGATGGATCTGTTCCAGTCACGAGGATGGTCCAGAGATGGGCGACACTGACGACACCTTGCCATGCTAGCAGTCGGCAGCTGTGCATGTCTGCAGGCAGTCCAGGACCAAACCAGAGAGGATGGATCTTGAATTGCCAAGATATGTCCACCATCTGGATACCATTGCTGACTTATACACATAAAGAATTATTTGACACTGAAACTGGGATTCAGAACAGTTGGACATTGAAACTGAGACTGAAACATTTTTTGTTCTTATACATTTATTTCTAGTATACAGAGGCAAGATATTTGTGAAGAAAAGAAACAGGGGAGTGTGATTGATATAGAGGCAGGGTGGCCTTGAAAAGGCTGTCAAGCTACAGGGGAAGGCTTGGGTGGATGGGAGGGGGATGCGGGGGGAGATCACCTGAAGGACTTGTATGCATGCATATGAGCATAACCAATGAATGAAAGACACTGGGGAGGGGAGGGTGGACGGTGGGGATATGTGCTGGGGGGTAGGGGAGGCTGGGGGGAGGATAAGGGGGAGGGGGAAAGAAAACATGTACTACTATTAATTATAAGTTATACTGCAAAAAAATCAATAAAAATATATTAAAAAAAAGAATTTCTTGTTACTACCATCATTTCCATGTACAACAATCTATGGTACATTTACTGATACTGATATTTACCGGTATGAACAAAAAGTAAGATTTATTCAATGACAGTCATGTCATCATCTTCTGGAACATCATCATAACAATCCAAATCCTGAATTTCCTAGTGAATTTCTTGTGACTCCATTTCTTTCAGAATCAGTGGACCAAATCTCTCATGTTTAGCAATAGCACTGTCCTTAAATGAGTACTTCTTGTCAAGGTAGCCTGCTCGTAATGAATTTGCAATGTAACTGTCAGTGATTTTTCTCCCATGAATTCTTCACCCAAGTCACAATCTCTTGCAGTTTAGGCTTCACAATTTCCATGCTGATTTCTCTCCATTCTATTTTCAATGTAGTCATTAATTTCCATGCACAAATTGTCCTTGAATAGCTTGTTTATTGTAATACCAAGAGTCTGGAGATAGGCCATCATTCCTGCAGGAATCATTATTTGATCTATTTTTATTTTGTGAAGAAATTTCTTCATGTCTTTAGTGTGGTGAGTGCTGGCTGCATCCCAGACTAGCAGACCTCTTTGGCTCCCTCGCATAACAAGCGGCAGCATTAAATCGACCCACTTCCTTATAACTGCTTGTGTGGCCCAGGCTTTTTCTGTTTCAAGAATGAAAATATTGAACACCAAGATGGCGGCATAAGCAAACACCTATTGTTCTGCCCCGCGCAAGGATTTAAGAACTACAACATAACAGCAGAACAGACAAGCACCCAGAATCGCCAGAAAGCTGTCTGAATGTAAACTCCACTAATAGGAGCAGAGGTGGGACATAGACTCAGGACCGGCGGGAGCGCAGCCTTTCAGACGGAAACAGGTTAGGAGCCGCCCTGGTCGTGCTTGCGGGCTGGGGCTGGAGCAGCGACCGGCCGGATTTCTCCGACGGGGAAGGGCAGAGGCGTCCCACTGCCCAGATTTCCCGAGCCAGGTGAGGTCCGAGATCCGGGGTACGAGAAGTCTCCCTGCACAGATTCCCCAGAACCGGGCGAGATCCGAGGTCCGGGGGACACACCCTGGAAGTGGGGCGCGGCAGAGGCTCCTAGTCCCAAGGGTCGCGCAAACCCGAGACTTGCCCCCTGGAAACTTGTCTCCTGGTTCCGGAAACCATCTATTTTATAGCCCTGGGCTAGACTTTTGGTGTACAGGCACATTTGGGGAAAGGCAGAGTTATCTGGCAAGGGGAAGAGACTAGCGGCTTTCTCTTGGAGGTGTCTGCAGCCATCCCCATTCAACAGAGACCCGTGTGCGCCAGCGCCGCATAGGACCCAGCTGCCGCTGCCGCTGCCGCGCAGCTCAGAGACTCCGCCCATCCAACCTGAACACAGTCTCCCTTCACAGCCAATTGGCCTGGAGGTCAAACCCTCCTAGGGCTAACAACAACAAGCTGGGTTTAAATCCAAAAATACTGTACAACCCATAAAGGATTGCAGTAAGAGTACCCACCTCAGGTAACCGGGGAGACTGAGCCACTGTCCCTTTGAGGATATCCACCACATAAAGCAGCCACCATGCAGAGACATGGAAAGAAATCAGGTGTGAAAGAAATGGAGGAGAAAAGACGACAAGACATAGAGTTCAAAACCACGGTTATAAGGCTTTTCAAGAGGCTCCTACAAAAGGCCGATCAACTTAATGAGAATTACCAGGAAATAAACAAGACCAACCAGCAAATGAATGAGAATTACAAGGAGATGAATGATACTTACAAGGAAATGAATGAGACCCTCAGGGAAATGAACAAGACCTCTGAGGATACGAACCAGACCCTCACAGATAAAAAAAAGGACCAACTAGAAATCAAGCATACACAGACTGAAATAAAAAATATTACACAAAGTCCTAAAAGCAGTCCAGAGGGCCACAAGAACCAAGTCAAAGATTTGAAATACAAAGAACCAAAATCCACTCAGCTGGAAAAGCAAGAAACAAAAAGAATCCAGATAATTGAAGATAGCGTAAGGGGCCTCTGGGACAACCTCAAGCATGCCAACATCCGAATTATTGGGGTGCCAGAAAAAGAGAGAGAGCAAGTTAATGAAAACCTACTTGAAGAAATAGTGACTGAAAACTTTCCCCACCTGGTGAAAGAAACTGTCTTAAAAGCCCAAGAAGTACACAGAACCCCAAAATATAGGAATCTAAAGAGGACCACACCAAGACACATCATAATTAAAATGCCAAGAGCAAAAGATAAAGAGAGAATATTAAATAAAGCAAGAGAAAAACAGTTGGTTACCTACAGGGGAGCACCCATACAATTGTCAGCGGATTTCTCAACAGAAACGATGCAGGCCAGACGCGAGTGGCAAGAAATATTCAAAATAATGAAGAGCAAGAATCTACAACCAAGATTACTCTATCCAGCAAAGCTATCATTCAGAATTGAGGATCAGATAAAGTGCTTCGCAGATAAGAAAAAGCTAAAGGAGTTCATCACCACCAAACCAGTATTATATGAAATGCTGAAAGATATTCTTTAAGAAGAGGAAGAAGAAAAAGGTAAAAATATAAATTATGAACAACAAATACACATCTATCAACAAATGAACATAAAAATCAAGTGAACTGATAGGCTGATGAACAAGATAAACTGGTGACTATGACAGAAACATGGACATAGAGAGGGAATGGACTGACAATTCTTGGGAAGAAAAGTGTTGTTGGAAGTACAGCAAGAGATTGGACAAAAATCTTGCAACAATGGGAGAGGACATTGGGGAGGGGGAGGTGAGGGCGGAGGGTGGGATAGGTACAGGGTGGAGGGAAGATATAGGGGGATAAAAAAGGGGAAACAATGTAATTTATAAACTGAACTATAAAAAAATTAAAAAAAGAATAAAAATATTATCGGGGAGGTCTTATTTTGGGGGGGATGCCTTATATTACAGCAAGAGGCAAAACTGGAATTAGGTCTTATTTTCGGGGGATGTCTTACTTTCAGGGAAACAGGGTATTTTCTATAATTAAAACTTTATAGCATTGAGTGGAGGCCTAGGCCAGCAAGAGCAGGCAAAAAGCTTGGCTTTCTCTATCGCTGGGGAAACCCAAGCCTTCCTCCTGCTCTCTGTGGCTGGCAGCCATCTTGGTTGGGGGTTAATTTGCATATGCTCCTGATTGCCTGGTGGGTGTGGCTGGTAGGCGTGACTTGTGAGTATAGTGGAGGTACTGTCAATTTGCATATTACTCTTTTATTAGATAGGATAATGAACTTACAGGGACAGAAATGAAAAAAAATAAACCAATCCCATTTACCATTGCACCAAAAAATTAAGATACCTAAGAATAAACTTAACTAAGGATGTAAAACCCTGTATTTGGAAAACTACAGGACACTGATAAAATTGACAAAGGAAAACATAAACAGATGGGAGAACATACCATGTTCATGGATCAGTATAATCAACATCATTAAAATAGCCATACTACCCAAAGCAACCCATATATTCAATGCATTAAAATACCAAAAGGCATATTTCAAAGAGCTAAAAAAGCCTCCAAAAATTCATCTGGAATGAAAATATGATCCTGAATGGCCACAGTAATCCTGAGAAAGAACAACAAAGTTGGAGGGATCACAATATCAGATATCAAGCTGCAGTACCAAGCCACAGTTCTCAAAACTGCCTGGTACTGGCATGAGAACAGACATATACTAGTATACCAATAGAACAGAACAGAGAACCCAGAAATTGACCCAAACCATTATGCTCAATTAATATTTGACAAACGAGGCAAGAACATACAATGGAGTCAAGAGAGTCTCTTCAATAAATAGTGCTGGAAAATTTGATCAGATGCATACAAAAATGAAATCATAAAAATCCTACAAGACTCCACAGGCATAAAAATATCAGACATGTATCATAGCAATATCTTTACAGAAATAGCTCCTAGGGCAATGGTGACTAAGGAGAAAATAAACAAATGGGACTACATAAAAAAAAAAGCTTCAGCACAGCAAGAGAAACCATCAACAAAACAACAAGAAAGCCCACTGCATGGGAGAAGATATTTGCAAATGATATTTCCGATAAGGGTGAAATCTCAAAAATTTACAGGGAACTCATACAACTTAACAAAAGAAAGATAAACAATCCAATCAAAACATGGGCAAATGATCTAAATAGGTGCTTTTTGAAAGAGGACATACAGGAGACCTAGAGACATATGAAAACATGCTCAAAGTCATTAATCATCAAGAGATGCAAATCAAAACAGCAATGATGTACCATCTTACACCTGTTAGAATGACTATCATCAACTAATCAATAAATATGAAGTGCTGGCAAGGATTCAGAGAAAATGGAAACCTCCTGCACTGCAGGTGGGAATGCAGACTGTGCAGCCACTGTGAAGACAATATGGCATTTCCTCAAAAAGTTAAAAATGGAACTCCCATTTAACCCAGTAATTCCACTTCTAGGACTATATTACAAGAAACCAGAAACACCAATCAGAAAGGATATATGCACCCCTATGTTCAGAGCAGCACAATTTACAATAGCTAAGATTTGGAAACAGCCTAAGTTCCCATCAGCAAATGAGCAGATTAAAAAACAGTGGTATATCTACACAATGGAATACTACGCTGCTATAAAAAGAAAGAACTTTTACCATTTGAAACAACTTGGATAGAACTGGAGAGCATTATGTTAAGTGAAATAAGCCAGTTGAAGGATGATAAATATCACATGATCTCACTCATTGTGGGATATAATAATCAATATAATTTGATGAACAAGAATAGATCTAGAGACAAATGGTGGGAGAAGAGGGTTAGAGAGCAACCAAAGGACTTGTATGCATGCATATTAGCATAACCAATGGACACAAACACTGGGGTGGTGGGGGCTTCCCAAGGATGGAAATGGCTGGTGGGGGTTCAATTGGGGGAAAAGAAGACATATGTAAAACTTTAGACAACTAAAAAAGAAAACTAAGGCTTGGAACTAAGTAACCAATAATCCTGGGAGGTCAGACAGATCTTCTGACACCTCGTACTAGGCATTTTATTTGCCACCTCTTTATATCCAATCAGAATTTCTTCTTCTTCCTCCCCTCCTCCTCCTCCTCCTCCTCCTCCTCCTCCTCCTCCTCCTCTTCTTCCTCCTCCTCCTCCTCCTCCACCTTCTCCTCCACCTTCTCCTTCTCCTTCTCCTTCTCCCCTTCTCCATTTCCTTCTCCTCCTCCTCCTCCTCCTCCTCCTCCTCCTCCTCCTCCTTCTTCTTTTCTTCTTCTTCTTCTTCTTCTTCTTCTTCTTCTTCTTCTTCTTCTTCTTCTTCTTCTTCTTCTTCTTCTTCTTCTTCTTCTTCTTCTTTTCCCCCTCCTCCTCCTCCTCCTCCTCCTCCTCCTCCTCCTCCTCCTTTCTCCTTCTTCTCCTTCTCCTTCTCCTTCTCCTTCTCCTTCTCCTTCTCCTTCTCCTTCTCCTTCCCCTTCTCCTTCTTCTTTCTTCTTCATGCTTTGCTGAGTGTTCAGGGAGATAAGAGAGGTCGATAAACAAATTCAAAGAATATGGTTGGACAATGTGTTGGTGATTGTAAACCACAAAAAATTTTTTCCCAAGGGTGTTTGTAGTTTTTAAAAGGACAAACATTGCAATTACTAAGACAGTGAACTAACTAAATCTTTAACTGTACAATACAATCATAGCTGATGGAGACTGCACTGGGAGGGGACCAGGAGTAGAGAGTTGGGAGGGCACTGCCAGGTCAGTTGCAAATAACACCCTGTTAGTAACCAGCATTTCCATGCACATATAAAGCAAGCTTTGTCAAAACAACTCCACCAGTTAGGGTTTTTCATGTGGTGGGAGAGCATTAAATTGCAGGCATATATTGTCAATTCTATGTATATTTAAAAATTTATATTTGTGAAAAAATCATTTTTAAGTTAATGATACTGATTTCTACCTAGACCTGACACACATTTCCAAATCTTATTTAGCAGCAAATAATAGCTTGTCAGCTCCTCAAGAACAGATACAGAGCAGGTTTTTACTATTTATTAAATGAGAGAAAACCATCCTTCTTCTAACAGCTAAGTTGCACAATCTTGTTGCTGGTTTGGCTTTGCAGATGTTCATGGGCTCTAAGTGAGAACTGAATTGTTCAAAAACAAAATAGAAAATTCCAATTGGCCTGAAAGCTGTGATGCTACTTTAATACAAATCTACCAGGTTTGTTGTCACAACACTGCTGACATTACTGGCAGTTACGCTGTCACAACATCAGATGAAATGCTCATTTAATTAGATTGATCTGAAAGTTTTTCTAAGGTTTCACAACCTATGAAAAAACCTCAGTATGTCAGCATAAAAATATGGGATGAGATTGCTTTAAATACAGATATATTAGCAAGACCCGAGAGAGCACACACAAAGAGTAGGGATTCCAAAGCAGGGGGTGAGGGAAGCATGAAACCCCTAAAGAGACCCCTATTGCCTTAATGGAGGGAAGTCATGTTCCCCAACTCTCTACGCTTACATGATTTTTATCAACTTGACGGAGATATAATTCACATATCATAAAATTCACTCTTTTGAAAGTCACAGTTCTATGATATTTAGTATATCCAGAGTTGTGCAGTCATCACTCTAATTTAGTTTTTGAACATTTCATTGCCATAAAAAGAAGTCCTAAACACAATCTCTCCCCATTCTCTCTTTCCCAAGTTCCTGGCAACCATTTATCTATTTTTTGTCCCTATGGCTTTGCCTGTTTTGGATATTTCATATAAATGAAGTTATATAATATGTGAACTTTTCTGATTGGCTTAAGTTAACATAATGTTTTCAAGGTTTATCTATACAGTGTCATGTATCTGTTTTCCAGTCCTTTTTATTGCCAATATTAAGAGTATGCCTAATATTCCTGCAACTAACTGAACATTTATGTCCCTTCCCAAGTGCATATGTTGAAATCTTAACCCTCAATGCAATGTTAAAAGGTGAATTCTTTGAGAGGTAATTAGGTCATGAGGGTGAAGCCTTATGAGTAGAATTAGTGCCCTTTTAAAATGTCCCCAGTGCCAAGCCAGATAGCTCAGTTGTTTGGAGCATCATCCCATAAACCAAAAAGGTTCAGGTTTTTGGTGTGTTTTTTTTTTTTAAGTAAAAATAAAACTTCGTTGTTGCTTTTTGCCATTTGGTAGCATTTTACACACAGACTTTGATCGTCAGAATACCCTGGATTCAGTAGAAAAAACCCTTTAAATAAAGTTTCGTATAATAAAAACAGTCAAAATTTAGACTGTAAAAAAATTACATGTAAAACATACTTTTCTGAAAACATTGGAACAAAGCACCAAAGTACACAAATACAGAGTGAGAACAGCATTTCACCCACCAAAAGTAGTCATCATAAAAGGTGTAAAAGTCACCTAACTTCACTAGGCACTGTTCACTTTTTAAACAGGAGTTAATAAAAAACATTGTCCACAAACAATATCCAAACCTTAAGGTAGGTTTCAAAAAGCTTTTCAGTTCGTGCTTTAATAGCCACAAGATGAATATGATCAAGATCTGGAACGTGATCTATATCCCCCAGGACTATAGTAAGAGAAAGGTCACCGCCTTCCCTAAATCTGATCGCTGTCGAGCAGCTCTCCATCCTCCCGCACCTCCACCTCCTCCTCTGTATGCCCTGCTGTAGTAGTCCCGATCATCACAGCCTCCCTCTTGTCCTCTGTCGCAGTAATCAGACGGCGTGAGCTGCCATAGGCAGGTCTCCCCATATAGGTGTTGGGGTTTGTGGTCCTTTTGTTATAGAGAAATCACCTCTGATTCTACGTCCATCAAGCTCCATTCCATTGGCACACTCTTTTGCTTCCTTGGCATCATCTACATTTTCAAAGTATACAAAGGCAAATCCTCTTGAACGTCTAGATTGCTGGTCATATAGGATAGACACATCAGCAATGGGGCCATATTTAGAGACTACTTCTCTTAGAGCTCTCTCAGTAGTGTTCCAGCTCAATCCAAACACTCCGAGACAACAGTTGGGAACAGGACTTGCCTCCGTTGCAAGCCTCATCACGGGCTCCGGTTGGGGCGTGTGCGGGAGGCAAACAATGGATGTGTCTCTCTCACATGGATGTTTTTCTCCCTCTGTCTCTCCCCCTCCCTTGCACTCTCAGATTCCAGACACGACGTCTGCAAGTAGACATTGGCGAATGACTGTGGCTATGATGCCTCCAATAATCTTGACTGTAAGACCTGCTACGGATTGTCTATGGGAGGGAGACCAAGATCTTCATCCTGTGTAATGCCTTCAAGAACTTCTTCTAGATCTAGACCTAGATTCAGATCTGGACCTGGACTTTGATCCGGGACGTCTGGAATATTCCTTGGAGTGAAACCTTGCAGAGGCATACCTTGCAGATTCCCCAGATCCATGAGCACTTCCACTTCTGGAAGCAGAACGGGATTCCGCTTGCTAGAGTTCTGCTCACCGCTGTCGCCCATTACTCCATCTTCCGCCCACCCCCCTGGGCTCAATGTGCTTCAACCAAAGCTGCCAACTTCTTGCACCTTCTTCACAGAGGCTCGGCCGCAGCCTGTCAGCACCCACAAGTTTCCACGCTGCTGAGAATCCAAGCGCTCCGCACCGCTGCCACACGGGCTCTAGGTTCAGGTTTTATACCTGATCAGGGTCACATAAAGGAAGACAGGAAACAGCTGATCAGTGTTTCTCTCTCACGTTAATGTTTCTCTCTTTCGCTCTTTCCATACCCTTAGGTATGGATTGAAAAAAAAAAAAAGACCCCAGAGAACTTCCTCGTTCCTTCTACCATGTGAGAACATGTGAGAATACTGCTGTCTGTGAACCACCTCACCAGTATCTGCCAGAACCTTGATCTTGGACTTTCAGCCTCTAGAACTGTGGGAAGTAAATATGTGTTGTTTCAGCCATCCAATCTATACCTTTTTGTTATAGCAGCTTGAATGCACTAATACAGTCACCTTGCTTGTATATTCTACATTTTTATTCATTCATCAGTTAGTGATACTTGACTTGTTCCCACTTCTTGGCTATTTTGAATAATGCAGTGATGAGCATTTGTGCATAGGCTTATTTGTGTATCTATGTTTTCATTTCTCTTGGGCTTATACCTAAATCTCTGGGTTATATGGTGACTCTATGGTTAACATTCCAAGTAACTGCAGACTGTTTCCCAAAGTGGCTGTACTATTTTACATTGTCGTCAGCAATGTATGAGGGTTATAATTTCTCCATGTTTTGGCCAACACTTGGTATTCTTTTTATTAAGCCATCCTAATCAAACCTGTTGTTTGATTTGTATTTCCCTAGTAACTATTGGTGTTGAGCACATTTTAATTGTATTGTTGAGTTGTAAATGTTTCTTATATATTCTGAATACAAGGCTTCCCTTTCCCCTACCTCCAGAGGTTAACTTTCCAGCTAACTCAGCAATTATAGGAAAGCGCAAGAATGATATGTGAATACTAGCACACTGAAGGTTATCTTGCCTTGTAAGATCTGGAGTTATTTTACTTAAGTGGGGGTAGGCTGGGCCAACATTGTTAATAAGAAGCATTTTGGGTCTATGTAAATATTTGGAAAGGAATGAAGTTTAAGCCTCAAATATCTGCATCAATACTGGAAGAGATAACATTGTCAGGAAGAATCTGAATCCAGAGATACCCAATTGTCACCTGCTGCCACAAAAGTTCTATCAATCATTACTATTCAAAGTGTGGTCCTTTGGCCAGAGACATATACATAATCTTGGAGCTTTTAAAAAATACAGAATTTTCATATCCCACTCCAGATCTACTGATCTGGACATGTCCCCAACTGCCCCCACCCCGGGGTCTTGCCTCCATTGGTTATGCTCATATGCATGCATACAAGTCCTTCGGTTGATCTCCCACAGCACCCGCGCCCCACCTTCCCCAGCCATCCCCCTGTAGCTTGACAGCCTATTCAATGCCTCCTGCCTCTATATCAAAGCTCTCTCCTGTTTCTTTTCTTCAAAAATATCTTACCTCTGCATACTGGAAATAAATGTATAAGAACAAAAAATGTTTGACTCTCAGTTTCAATGTCCATCTGTTCTGAGTCCCAGTTTCAATGTCAAATAGTTTCTTATGTGTACATGTCAGAAATGGTATCCAGATGGTGGACACATAGTGGCAATGCAGGTTCCATCCTCTCTGGTATGTTCCTGGGCCGCCTGCAGCAACGCACAGCTGCTAACTGCTAGCATGGCAAGGTGTCGTCAGTGTCCCCCATCTCTGGTCCGTCCTCGTGGCTGGAACAGATCAGTCAGTTCCTCGCTGTCACAGGAACCCACATGGTCTTGGAGTTGTTCTCTGCAAACACACAAACACATTCTCGACCAAAAGTTAACAAAGGGATCCTCTCTGCAAAATAGACTTGGGATTCTTTTTATTTTTGCCCAAATGATTTTCCTTTGGTTTATTTTGACATCATGTGTGTTTTTCATGGGTGTCCTGCTGTTGGTGTTTCAAATGGATGTTACTTTGCTGGACTAAGAACTTTCTAGATGTATTTTATTTAGAGGATATTTTTCCTTACATGATATTACCCCCCTATTCTCTCCCACCCCTTTTTTTGATTAATGGGGGCTTTTGGAAATTTTATATTGCAGTCTTGGTAATACTAAATTTTTTATTTTCGCACACAAATACGACTGCTTTAGGTCCATTGGATGTTAGGCAATTTTATAATGAGATGAACTACTAATAGAAGTTTTAGTTAATATTTTAGGAACAGCTATTTGTCCAGTACACTTAAATTTTCTTGAGTATTCACTTATTTCACTTGGCCAATTTAATTTAAACTGAAAACTTGATTACTATTTTACTTTCAATTTTATTTTATTTTATTTTTTATCTTTATTGTTCAGTTTATTAATAACATTGTTCCCTTTTTTTTCACCCTATAGTTCCTCTCCACCTGGTACCCATCCTACCCTCCGCCCTCACCCCGCTCCACTGTCCTCTCCCATAGTTGCATGATTTTTGTCCAGTCTCTTGCTGCACTTCCCACACCCCCTTTCTCCCCAAGAGTTGTCAGTCCATTCCCTCTCTATGTCCGTGATTCTGTTACATTCACCAGTTTATCCTCTTCATCAGCTTATTAATTCACTTGATTTTTAGATTCATTTGTTGATAGATGTGTATTTGTTGTTCCTAATTTACAGTTTTCTCTTCTTCCTCTTCTTAAAGAATATCTTTCAGCATTTCATATAATATTGGATTGGTGGTGATGAACTCCTTTAGCTTTTTCTTATCTGCGAAGCACTTCATCTGACCTTCAATTCTGCATGATAGCTTTGCTGGATAGAGTAATCTTGGTTGTAGATTCTTGCTGTTCATCACTTTGAATATTTCTTGCCACTCCCATCTGGCCTGCATCGTTTCTGTTGACAATCGTACGGGTGCTCCCTTATAGGTAACCATCTGTTTTTCTCTTGCTGCTTTTAATATTCTTTCTTTGTCTTTTGCTCTTGGCATTTTAATTATGATGTGCCTTAGTTTTCAAGAAAACTGGCTGGTTTTCAGCCGCCCACCCTATCCATTGGCGCGAGCGCTCCAAACCTCTCTCCGCGTGTATCTTTCAATGCTGTCCTCAGCCACTCCTCCGAGTCACAGTGTCTTATCTTCACTTTTATTTGTGGAATTTTCACTCGGCCAGCTTTCTGGTGATTCTGGAAGGTGTTTGTTCTTTTATTAAGTTGTAGTTTTAAAATTGTTGTGTATGACGGCAAGATAGGTGTTTTACCTACGCCGCCGTCTTGGTTCTCCTCCTTTACTTACAATTTTATTACTCAAGAAAAACATCTTAGTTTACCCTGTAAATATTAGTGGAAGGGATTATTTGCATTCTTGAGTAGACCCTGAGCATTCCTGGTACTAGACTGAATTTAGATATAGTGCAGCTGTTGCTGGCCGAGTCTCTGCCTGTAACCTGGGTCCCAATCTGAGCTGTGCATGGGAGGTGAAGCAGCTGTGGGGGCAGGAGACCTCCCTCAGAAGCGGTGAGAGTTCAGGCCACTGCAAGGTTTGTGGGTGAGGGTCTGTGCCCCACCTCTGTTGACATTTTAGTTCTCTCCTGTTGGCCCATCTGCAACTGTGCTTGTCTTAGGTTGTTCCTTCCCTGAGGAATCTTACCCATCTCTGGCTAACCAGCCATCCTCTGGGGCCAGATAGGGTGATGAGAGGTTCAGTTCTGTCTCCTTTGTAGTCTATGCCCCCGTGGCCTCCACGCCCAAAACCTGCATTGGAGTCCCCTCGCCTGCTGGAAGGGTCCCATTACTGATCACTTATCTCGGGGGATCCAGGTTTCTTCTCCAGAGAGGGCCCAGCTCACACCATTGGTCGAGATACAGATCCATGGTGCCAGCCGCCCAGAGGCTTCAACCACAGCTTGAACTGAAAGCTGAGGCAACAGCTGTGTGTATTTGGATAGTAAGAAGAGGGTCCCTCTTGGCAAAAAGGGCCAGAGGGGC
This sequence comes from Antrozous pallidus, assembly GCA_027563665.1. Taxonomy (NCBI): domain Eukaryota; kingdom Metazoa; phylum Chordata; class Mammalia; order Chiroptera; family Vespertilionidae; genus Antrozous; species Antrozous pallidus. The sequence continues at coordinate 117,185,122 of CM050514.1, forward strand.
CAATATAGAATGCTTAAGTGCCTTCCCAGTGCCTTAATTCCTCTGAAAGGGATTAATTTTTATCTTATCCTTTTTTAAATTGCTGCCAAACATACAAAGAATTAGTTTGTAAGTTTCTTTTAGATAATTGTACAATATGCTGTTGTCACATATCAAAAATTATAATGACATTGTAGAATAATATCATGTAAAGGTATTATGGTGTCACAGCAGGTTAAGGGAGGCCTAGCCTAAGGACTAGTGTCCGTAGGAAATGACAAGCTCAGGGCATATCAATTCAATCTCAAACTAGCTGCCCATTATTTTTATAATTTTATATAAACTTTGTCAGGGATGTAAAAACACAAATTACTTACCTTAGTTCAAGAGGTCAAATATATTGACTTTACCCTTTACTCCCACTACCTCCCATTGACCCTGAGGTTTCACATTCTGATGGACTTTTCTCAGTCTCTGGATCCGTTCTTGTTCAAATGAGTGAGATCATGTGATATTTATCTTTCTCTGCCTGGCTAATTTCACTTAGCATAATGCTCTCCAAATCCATCCATGTTGTTGCAAATAGTAGGAGCTCCTTCCTCTTTACCGCAGCATAGTATTCCACTGTGTAGATGTACCATAGTTTTTTAGTCCACTCATCTGCTGATGAGTACTTAGGCTGTTTCCAAATCTTAGCTATGGTAAATTGTGCTGCTTATGAACATCGGGGTGCATATATCCTTTCTAATTTGCATTTCTAGTTTCTTGGGATACATTTGTAGAAGTGGGGTCACTGGGTCAAATGGGAGCTCCATTTTTAGTTTTTTGAGGAAACTCCATACGGTTCTCCACAGTGGCTGCACTAGTCTACAATCCCAGCAGCAGTGCAGGAGAGTTCCTTTTTCTCCACATACTCACCAGCACTTGTCCTTTGTTGACTTGTTGATGTAAGCCATTCTGACAGGTGTGAGATGGTACTCCATAGTCGTTTTGATTTGCACTTCTCAGAAAATCAGAGACTTTGAGCAGGTTTTCATATGTCTGTGGACCTTCCTTTTGTCTTCTTAATTTTTTTTATTTTTTATTTTATTTACAATATAACTTATATTTAATAGTAGTATATGTTTTCCTCCCCTCCCTAATATTCTCCCCGCAGTCCCCCTTACCTCCCAGCACATGTTCCCACCTACCACCCTCCCCACCCCAGAGTCTTTCATTCATTGGTTATGCTCATATGTATGCATACAAGTCCTTCGGTTTATCTCCCCCAGCATCTGCCTCCCCTCCATTCCAGCCTTCCCCCTGTAGCTTGATAGCCTGTTCGAGGCCACCCTGCCTCTATATCAATCACTTCCCCTGTTTCTTTTCTTCAAAAATATATTGCCTCTGCATACTGAAAACAAACGTATAAGAGCAAAAAAAGTTTGAGTGTCAGTTTCAATGTCCAACTGTTCTGAGTCCCAGTTTCAATGTCAAATAGTTCTTCATGTGTACATGTCAGCAATGGTATCCAGATGGTGGACACATCGTGGCAATGCAAGATCCCTCCTCTCTGGTTTGGTCCTGGGCCGCCTGCAGCAACGCACAGCTGCCGACTGCTAGCATGGCAAGGTGTCGTCAGCGTCCGCCATCTCTGGACCGTCCTCGTGGCTGGAACAGACCAGTCAGTTCCTCACTGTCGCAGGAACCCACATGGTCTTGGAGTTGTTCTCTGCAAACACACAAACACATTCTCCACCAAAGGTTAACAAAGGGATCCTCTCTGCAAAATAGACTTGGGATTCTTATAATTTTTGCCTAAATGATTTTCCTTTGGCTTATTTTGACACCATGTGTGTTTTTTCATGGGTGTCCTGCAGTTGGTTTTACAAATTGAATTTGCTTTTCTGGAGTAAGAATTTTCTACATGTATTGTACTTACAGGATATTTTTCCTTACATGATATTACCCCACTGTTCCCCCCCCCCCCTTTTTTGGTTAATAGGGGCTTTTGGAAATTTTATCTTGCAGTCTTGGTAATTTTAAATTTTAATTTTTGCACACAAATATTACTGCTTTAGGTTCTTTGGATGTTAGGCAATTTTGCAGTGAGATGAACTACTAATAGATATTTTAGATAATGTTTTAGGAAAAGCTTTTTGTCCAGGACAGTTAGATTTTCTTGAGTATTCACTTATTTCACTTGTACAATTTAAATTAATCTGAAAACTTGGTTACTATTTTACTGTCAATTCTAATACTCAAGCAGAAATATGAGTTAACCCAGTAAAAACTTGTGGAAAGGAATATTTGCATTTTTGGGTAGGTCCGCAGCATTCCTGGTAATAAACTAAATTTAGATATAGGGCAGCTATTGCTGGCCGAGTCTCTGTCTGCCACCTGGGTCCCGGTGTGAGTTGTGCGTGGGAGGCGTAGTAGCCGTGGGGGCAGGAGATCTTCCTCAGGAAGGGTGAAAATTCAAGCCCCTGCAAGGTTTGTGGATGAGGGTCTGTGCCCCAAGTCCGTTGACCTTTTAGTTCTCTCCTGTTGGTCCCTCTGTGACTGTGCCTGTCTTAGGTTGTTCCTTCCCTGAGGAATCTTACCCGTCTCTGGCTAACAGGCCATCCTCTGGGGCCAAGCAGGGTGATGTGAGGTTCAGTCCTGTCTCCTTTGTAGTCTATTTCCCCGTGGCCTCCACGTCCAGCACCTGCCTTGGGGTCCCCTCGCCTGCTGGCGGGATCCCGGTACTGATCACATATCTCCGGTGACCCAGGTTTCTTCTCCAGAGAGGGCCCAGCTCACGCTATTGGTCGAGAGACAGATTCATAGTGCCAGCTGCCCAGAGGCTTCAGCCACAGCTTGAACTGAAAGTTCACGCATCAGCTGTGTGTATTTGGATAATAAGAAGAGGGTCCCTCTTGGTAAAAGGGCCAGAGGGGCCAATATAGAATGCTCGGATGCCTTCCCAGTGCCTTAATCCCTTCTGAAAAGGATTAATTCCCTTCCTATCCTTTTTTTAAGTTGCTGCCCATCATTCAAGGAATTAGTTTGTAAGTTTATTTGGGATAATTGTATAATATGCTGTTGTCAAATATCAAATATTATAATGACATTGTAGAATAATATCATGTAAGGGTATTGTGGTGACACGGGAGGTTAAGGAAGGCCTAGCCTAAGGACTGGTGTCCATAAGAAATGACATGCTCTAGGCCATGTCAATTCAATCTCAAACTAGCTGCCATTTTTTATAACTTTATATAAACTTTGTCAGGGATGTAAAAACACAAATTACTTACCTTAGTTCAAGAATTCAAATATATTGACTTTCCCCCTTATTCCCACCACCTGCCACTTACCCTGAGGTTTGACATTCTGATGGAATTTTGTCAGTCTCTGGATCCATTCTTGTTCTTCAGTCTATGTCATTGATTGTATTCCTCAAATGAGTGAGATCATGTGATATTTGTCTTTCTCTGCCTGGCTAATTTCACTTAGCATAATGCTCTCTAATTCCATCCATGTTGTTACAAATGGTAGGAGCTCCTTCTTTTTTTACCACAGCATAGCATTCCATTGTGTAGATGTACCACAGTTTTTTAATCCACTCATCTGCTGATGGGCACTTCGGCTGTTTCCAAATCTTAGCCGTGATAAATTGTGCTGCTATGAACATAGGGGTACATATATCCTTTCTAATTGACCTTTCTGGTTTCTTGGGGTGTATTCCTAGAAGTGGGATCACTGTGTCGAATGGGAGCTCCATTTTTTGTTTTCTGAGGAAACTCCATACTGTTCTCCACAGTGGCTGCACTAGTCTACAATCCCACAAACAGTGCAGGAGAGTTCCTTTTTCTCTGCGTCCTCGCCAGCACTTGTCATTTGTTGATTTGTTGATGTAAGCCATTCTGACAGGTGTGAGATGGTACTGCATAGTTGTTTTGATTTGCATCTCTCGGATAATTAGTGACTTTGAGCAAGTTTTCATATGTCTGTGGGCCTTCCTTTTGTCTTCTTTCAAAAAGATTCTAATTAGGTCTGTTGCCCATTTTTATTGGACCTTTTGACCTCCTTTTATTGCGTTATATGAGTTGCCTATATATGCTTTAGATTAAACCTTTATCACTGAAAACATTTGCAAATATGTTCTCCATACAGTGGGTTTTCTTGTTGTTTTGTTGATGGTTTCTTTAGCTGTGCAAAAGCTTTTTATTTTGATGTAGTCCCATTTGTTTATTCTGTCTTTAGCTTCCATTGCCCTAGGAGCAGTATCACCGAAGAAGTTCTTTTGGCATATGTCTGACATTTTTCTTCCTGTGGATTTCTTTAATATTTTTATGGTTTCCCATCTTATGTTTAAGTCCTGTATCCATCTTGAGTTTATTTTTGTGTATGGTGTATGTTGGTGATCTAGTTTCATTTTTTTGCACATATCTGTCCAATTTTCCCAATACCATTTATTAAAGAGACTGTTTTGTCTCCATTTTATGTTCATGCCTCCTTTGTCAAATATTAATTGAGCATAGTGGTTTGGGTTGATATCTGGATTCTCTATTCTATTCAATTGATCTATATGTCTGTTCTTGTGCCAGTACCATGCTGAATTGAGAACAGTAGCTTTGGAATAGAGCTTGAAATCTGGTATTGCAATCCCACCGACTTTGTGCTTCTTTATCAGGATTGCTGTGGCTATTGGGGATCTTTTTTATTCCAGAGGAATTTTTGGAGAGTTCTTTCTAGGTCTTTGAAATATGCCATTGGTATTTTAATGGGGAGTGCATTAAATTTATAGATTGCTTTGGGTAGTATGGACATTTTAATGATGTTGATTCTTCCAATCCATGAATATGGTATGTTCTTCCACCTGTTTACATCTTCCTCTATCTCTTTTTTTAGTTCCCGTAGTTTTCTGCGAGTAGCTTTTTAACCTCCTTAGTTAAGTTTATTCCTAGATATGTTAATTTTTTTGGTGTGATGGTAAATGGGATTGCTTTTTTAGTCTCTCTTTCTGTAAGTTCACTATTAGTGTATAGAAATGCCATAGATTTCTTGGCATTAATTTTGTATCCCACTGCCTTGCTGAAATCTTTTATTAAGTCTATTAGTTTTTTTATGGAATATTTCGGGTGTTTTAAGTCCAATATCATGTGATCTGCAAATAAGGATAGCTTTACTTGTTCTTTTCCAATTTTGATGACTTTTATTTATTTTTCTTGTCTAATTGCAATGGCTAACACTTCCAGTACTATGTCAAACAGGAGTGGTGAGAGTGGGCAACCCTGTCTTGTTTTTGTTCTTAGGGGAGATGGTTATAGTTTTTGCCCATTGAGTATGATGTTTGCTTTGGGTTTATCATATATGCTTTTATTATGTTGAGGTATGATCCTTCTATTCCTACCTTGATGAGAGTTTTTATCAAGAAAGGGTGTTGGATTTTGTCAAATGCTTTTTCTGCATCAATTGATATGACCATGTGATTTTTATCTCTCAATTTGTTTATGTGATGTATCACATTTATTGATTTGCAGATATTGTACCATCTTTGCATTCCTGGGATAAATCCTACTTGGTTATGTTGCATGATCTGTCTGATGTACTGCTGGATCCGATTGCTAGAATTTTTTTGAGGATTTTGGCATCTATATTCATGAGGGATATTGGCCTGTAATTCTCTTTCATTGTCTAGTCTTTATCTGGTTTTGGTATTAGGGTGATGCTGGCTTCATAGAAGGAGTTTAGAAGTGTTCCATTCTCTTGAATTTTCTGGTATAGTCTGAGGATGATAGGTTTTAATTCTTACTTGAATGTTTGGTAAAAGCCGTCTGGCGCTGGGCTTTTATTTGCTGGAAGCTTTTTGATGACTGCTACAATTTCTTCCACAGTAATTGGACTATTGAGCTGTTTAGATTCTTCCTGATTGAGTTTTGGGAGGTTATATTTTTGGGGGAATATACCCATTTCCTCCAGGTTGTCCAGTTTGTTGGAGTAGAGTTGTTCATAGTATATTGTAACAATCCTTTGTATTTCTATGTGGTCTGTTGTTATTTCACCTCTTTCATTTCTGATTTTATTTATTAGCGTCTTCTCTCTTTGCTTCTTAGTAATCCTGGCTAGAGGTTCATCAATCTTGTTTATCCTTTCAAAGAACCAGCTTTTGGTTTTGTTGATCTTCTGTATTGTTTCTTTGGTCTCTATGTCATTTATTTCTGCTCTGATCTTTACTATTTCCTTCCTTTTGCTTACACTGGGATTTTCTATTGCTCTCTTTCTAACTCTTTGAGTTGTTGGGTTAGATAATTTATTGCCACTGTTTTTTGCTTTTTGCAATAGGATTGTAGAGCTATGAACTTCCCTCCCAAAACTGCTTTCACTGTGTCCCATAGATTTTGGATTGTTGTGTTACCATTGTCATTTGTTTCCATGATGTTTTCTATCTCTTCCTTAAACTCTCTAGTAACCCGGTCATAGTTTAATATCATGCTGTTTAGTCTCCATGTGTTTGATTTCTTTGGGTTGTTTCTATTGTAGTTGATTTCCAGCTTTATGCCACTGTGATCTGAGAATGTGTTTGATATGATTTCTATCTTCTTGAATTTGGAGAGACTTTGCCTATGACCCAACACATGGTCTATCTTTGAGAATGACCCATGGACGCTTGAAAAGAATGTATGTTCTGTGGCTTTGGGGTGAAATGATCTGAAGATGTCAATTAATTCCTTCTGGTCTAGTGATTCATTGAGGATTGATGTTTCTTTACTGATTTTTTGTTTAGAGGATCTGTCCAATGGTGATAGTGGGGTATTAAAGTCTCCTACTATGATTGTAATGCTGTCTATCTCTCCCTTGATATCCTCCAGGAGTATTTTTATGTATTTGGGTGCTCCTATATTGGGTGCGTATATGTTTACCAGAGTTATTTCTTCTTGTTGGATTGCTCCCTTTAGTATTATGAAGTGGCCTTTTTATTTCTTGTTATGTCCTTCACTTTGAGATCTAATTTTTTGGATATAAATATTGCTACCCCAGCTTTTTTTCCATTTCCATTCGCCTGAAGAACCTTTTTCCATCCTTGTAGACAGCAAATACATGGGTCATGTTTTCTTATCCAGTCTAAAACCCTATGTCTTTTGATTGGAGCATTTAAACCATTTACAGTTTAAATTATTATTTATAGGTACTTATATGTTGCCATTTTTGTTCTTTACCCCTGTGTTCCGTCTTTCCTTCCTTCTTCTTTTTACAACAGACCCTTTAGCATTTCTTGCATTGCTGGTTTTGTGGTAATGAATTCTCTTATTCCTTTTGTGCCTGTGAAGCTCCTGATTTGACCTTCAATTTTTATCGATAGCCTTGCTGGGTACAGTATTCTAGGATTCAGACCCTTCCTTTGCATGTCTTTGTATATTTCATTCCATTGCCTTCTGGCCTCATATATTTCTGTTGAGAAATCACTTGTTAGTCTGATGGGGGTTCCTTTGTAGGTGACTTTCTGTCTCTCTCTGGCGGCTTTTAAGATTCTTAATTTGTCATTGGTGTTTTCCAATTTAATTATAATATGCCTTGGCGTAGGTCTTTTGGGGTTCATTTTGCTTGGAACTCTGTGAGCTTCTTGGATTTTTGAGGGCTTTTTCTTTCCTGTATCATGGAAGTTTTGTGTCATTATTTCTATTCCTTGCTCAGTTTCCTGTCCTTCTGGAAGCCCAATTATATGGATGTTGTTTTGTTTCATGTTTTTCCAAAGTTCCCTTAGGCTCTCCTCCTGCTTTTCATTTTTTTTTCTTGAAGCTGCCCTACTTGGGTATTTTTTCCTACCTTGTCTTCTAGCTCACTGATGTGGTCCTCTGCTTCTTCTAGTCTACTCTTGGTACAATGTATTGAGTTCTTTACTTCAGTGATGTCACTTTATATTTCTTCTTGGCTCTTTTTCATTTCTTCCTGGGTCTTCCTCATTTTCTCTTGGTTCTTCTTCAATTCCTCTTGATTCTTACTCATATTGTCAAATTTGTCTTCCATTCTTTTCAGCCACCTTATGACCATTTCTCTGAATTCTTTCTCTGACAGGTTGCTAACTCTCATTTCATTTACCTCCTTTTCTGGTGAAGCTTGTTTTTCTTTCATATGTGGGCTCTTTCTTTGTCTCCACATGGTATCTCTTCTCTGTGTGTCAGGAATGTATTCACATTGGTAACTCCAAATAAAAGTGATCTCCAGAGAAAGGCAAATTCAGAGATAGGTGGTAAAGAAGGAAGAGAGGTAGGAACACCAAGATGGCGGCATAAGCAAACACCTATTGTTCTGCCCTGCGCAACTATTTAAGAACTACAACATAACAGCAGAACAGACAAGCACCCAGAATCGCCAGAAAGCTGGCTGAATGTAAACTCCACTAATAGGAGCAAAGGTGGGACACAGACTCAGGACCAGCAGGAGCACAATCTTTCAGACGGAAAGAGGTTAAGAGCCGCTCTGGTCGCGCGCGCGCGGGCTGGGGCTGGAGCAGGGACTGGCCGGATTTTGTCCACGAGGAAGGGCGGAGGCGTCTCACTGCCCAGATTTCCCGAGCCGGGCGAGGTCAGAGATCCAGAGTAGGAGGGGTTCCCCTGCACAGATTACCCGGAACTGGGCGCGGTCCGAGGTCCGGGGGACGCACCCTGGAAGCGGGGCTCGGTGCGCAAACCCGCGACTTGCCCCCTGGAAACTTGGTTCCGGAAACCATTTATTTTACAGCCCTGGGCTGGACTTTTGGTGTGCAGGCACATTTGGGGAAAGGCAGAGTTGTCTGGCAAGGGGAAGAGACTAGCGGCTTTTTCTTGGAGGAGTCTGCAGCCATCCCCATCCAACAGAGACCCGCGCGCGAGCACCGCATAGGACCCAGCTGCTGCCGCCACCGCTGCCGCTGCACGCAGCCAAGAGACTCCGCCCATCCAATCTGAACACAGTCTCCCTTCACAGCCAATTGGCCTGGAGGTCAAACCCTCCTAGGGCTAACAATAAATAGCTGGGTTTAAATTCAAAAACACTGAATACAACCCATAAAGGATTGCAGTAAGAGTACCCACCTCAGGTAACCGGGGAGACTGAGCCACTGTCCCTTTGAGGATAAGCCACCACATAAAGCAGCCACCATGCAGAGACATGGAAAGAAATCAGGTGTGAAAGAAATGGAGGAGAAAAGACGACAAGACATTGAGTTCAAAACCACGGTTATAAGGCTTTTCAAGAGGCTCCTACAAAAGGCCGATCAAATTAATGAGAATTACCAGGAAATAAACAAGACCAACCAGCAAATGAATGAGAATTACAAGGAGATGAATGATACTTACAAGCAAATGAATGAGACCCTCAGGGAAATGAACAAGACCTCTGAGGATACGAACCAGACCCTCACAGATAAAAAAAAAGGACCAACTAGAAATCAAGCATACACAGACTGAAATAAAAAATATTACACAAAGTCCTAAAAGCAGTCCAGAGGGCCACAAGAACCAAGTCAAAGATTTGAAATACAAAGAACCAAAATCCACTCAGCTGGAAAAGCAAGAAACAAAAAGAATTCAGATAATTGAAGATAGCGTAAGGGGCCTCTGGGACAACCTCAAGCAAGCCATCATCCGAATTATTGGGGTGCCAGAAAAAGAGAGAGAGCAAGTTAATGAAAACCTACTTGAAGAAATAGTGACTGAAAACTTTCCCCACCTGCTGAAAGAAACTGACTTAAAAGCCCAAGAAGTACACAGAACCCCAAAATATAGGAATCTAAAGAGGACCACACCAAGACATATCATAATTAAAATGCCAAGAGCAAAAGATAAAGAGAGAATATTAAAAGCAGCAAGAGAAAAACAGTTGGTTACCTACAGGGGAGCACCCATCCGATTGTCAGCGGATTTCTCAACAGAAACGATGCAGGCCAGACGCGAGTGGCAAGAAATATTCAAAATAATGAAGAGCAAGAATCTACAACCAAGATTACTCTATCCAGCAAAGCTATCATTCAGAATCGAGGATCAGATAAAGTGCTTCGCAGATAAGAAAAAGCTAAAGGAGTTCATCACCACCAAACCAGTATTATATGAAATGCTGAAAGATATTCTTTAAGAAGAGGAAGAAGAAAAAGGTAAAAATATAAATTATGAACAACAAATACACATCTATCAACAAATGATCATAAAAATCAAGTGAACTGATAGGCTGATGAACAAGATAAACTGGTGACTATAACAGAAACATGGACATAGAGAGGGAATGGACTGACAATTCTTGGGGAGAAAAGGGTTGTGGGAAGTGCAGCAAGAGATTGGACAAAAATCTTGCAACAATGGGAGAGGACATTGGGGAGGGGGAGGTGAGGGCGGAGGGTGGGATAGGTACAGGGGGGAGGGAAGATATAGGGGGATAAAAAAGGGGAAACAATGTAATTAATAAACTGAACAATAAAAAAAAGAATAAAAATAAATAAATAAAAAAATAAAATGTCCTTGTATATAAAAAAAAAAAAAGAAGGAAGAGAACCCCCCGCACACACACAGACACTCCCCCGTCCCCCCCACACACACACAATAAAGATAGGAATGCCAAAATGATATTGGGGAAAAGGGAAGAAGTAAAAAAAAAAAAGAAAAAAAGAAAAGGGAATAAACTATAAATGTGGGGTAAAAATTCCTATAGGACAGCCACTAATGTGAACAAAAGCCAGCAACAAGTACCTGGAGATTGATACAAACTACATACAACTACTAATATCATGGGAGGTGAGGAAACAGAGAAGCAAAAAATCTATCAAAAAACAATGCAAACAAGGACAACAGAACATAAAAACAACAACAACCCCCCCCCCCCCACAAAACAAGACAAACCAAAATAAAAGAATAAGCAAACCAATCTCACAAACCTGCATAAAAAAATCGATATAATGAACATTCAAGTAAACAACAACAACAGGACAGAGAGAAAAACAATTTAGGGTAGTGAAGTCAGAGAAGCAAGAGGTATCTATGGACTTGGAGTAGGTGGTTGGGGATTAGATATATAAGTGGGGTGAAATTTTAACAGGGGGTAAAAAGAAATAATAAGGTAAATCTAAAGCCAGAAAAGTGTAAGGGAAACAAGGCACTAAATAGGGAAAGGTTAGCAAGAGAGTGGTGGCATAAAGGTGAAGTTGAGGTAGAGTAAAAGATACTAAAGGATAGATAAAAATAGACTGTAGAACACTAATCCCAAAGTAGAATAAAGAGAAAATAAAATCAATTCCTTAATTTGTGTTACACAAGAGTCAATTTGTGATTTAGCCCTTGAGTGGCAGTGTTTCTAGATTGACCTCTGGGTTTATTGGTCCTCTTTAGCCTAAATTGAAATCTCGCTATCCCTGTGGTATTTAATACTGATTTGTGGGGATGGGCTACTCCAGAGCTGCCTCTCTAATGGTGACTGCTGACTTTTATTTCCAAGCTCCAGAAAAATAGCTCTCCCCTGCCGTCCTCCAGGTTATCTCCCACCAAGGGATTCCCAAGATCCTGGTTTAGCACTGAGAAGCTAGGATTAGGAGATGGAAAAAACACAAGTGCACGAACTCAGGTTCTGCATGTATGTCTCCGCAAATCTCCTTTCCCCCTTGGGTTTAGCAGCCAGGACCCTCCCAAAATTTTTTGGGCTTCCCTCCTCTGTCAGGTCCAAATGGGTTGCTTTCTAGGAAGCTCCTATACCACCAGCTCCAAGGGTCCTAGTCCACTTTTATCAACTCCAACAGCCACAAACTTTATTTCAGGTGCAGATCTCCAGGCTCTGACAGTTCCAGGGCACAGATCTCTTGGCTCTGCCAGCTCCCTCGGTCTCATGCCCAAAGTAACCCCAGGGGAAATCTGACCTTTCTGTGCTGGAGAGCAGAGCTCCTTAGAATCTACATGTCCGTGCCAACTGGGCACCGGTGTTCTGGGGGTCTCAGCCGTCCAGTGGGTACTGCAGCTGAATATTTTCAGGCCCTTCCCCTTCAAGATGGTGTGGTCTGCCTCTGAGCCAGTGTCTCCACGAGAGAACCCAGCAACACTGGGGCCGCTCAGTCAAGGAAGGCCAGTCCAGCAGTCCCCTACCTTCTCCCAGCACACAGCTGTCCTCCTACTCGCCAACAAACACTCCCTGTGCGACCCTCAGCTCCTCCCTCCTTCTGCTGTGGGACCAGATTCAGATCGCATCCCTCTGTTCCGTCGCCATTTTTTCCCCCTCCATCAACCTTTTGATGAAACTTCTTGCATTTATGACCTGCTGGAATTAGCTTCAGGCATTGTAGGTAATTACTTAGATTGGACCAATCTAGTAAACTATCACGTTTCCCCTTCTTCCTTTTTTCTTCTTCAGCTATTATTTTACTGTAGAAAATCTTAAGATGTCTTATCTTGGGTCCAGACCACTGGGTCAAAAGATCTACTTTCTTTTACCTACTAGGGGAACTTATCTTTACTTTCTTAGCTCAAGTTCTCTTAGAACATTGGAAGTGGCAGGGAGTTTGGAGATACCAATGTTATTCTCTAAATTTCACCAAGCAGAAAGCCCTGGAAACTGGATGCTTCCAAGGCACAGTCATTGTGCACACTGCCAATGAAGAAGTGCTAGTGTCACTTATGATACTAGCAGTTGGCTGCCAAGTGGTCATGATAAAAGGGAGGGGTGCAGGCTAACTGAAAGCATGTGGGAAACTGGAAGGGAGAATACAATGGGATATATGCAAGAAATGATTGATGTAATGGAAAGAGTGCTAGGCTGGTATTATCTGTGTGGCCTTGGGCATTGCATTAATCTGCCTGAATTTTTCTTACTTATAATAAACTAGAGGCCTGGTGCACAAAATTCATGCATGGGAGCCAGGGGATGTCCCTTAGCCCAGCCTGAACCCTTTCCAATCTGGGACCCCTCAAGGGATGTCCTAGTAGGATCTGGCCTAAATGGGCAGTCAGACATCCTTCTCACAATCCAGGACTGCTGGCTCCAAACTGCTCACCTGCCTGCCTCCCTGATTGCCCCTAACTGCTTCTGCCTGCCAGCCTGATCACCCGCTAACCACTACCCTGCCAGCCTAATTGATGTCCAATTGCTCCCCTGCCAGCCTATTTGACCCCAACTTCCCTCCTCTGCCAGCCTGGTCATCCCTAACTGCCCTTCCCTGCAGGCTTGATTGCCCCTAACTGCCCTCCCTTGAGGCCTGGTTCCTCCCAACGGCCCTCCCCTGCTGGACATCTTGTGGAAGCCGTCTTGTGTCCACATGGGGGCAGGATCTTTGACCACATGGGGCAGCCCTCTTGTGTGTTGGAGTGATGGTCAATCTGCACAACACCCTTTTATTAGATAGTATAATCAAAACAGTTAAAATTTACTGGGCTATCAGCACTTTACACAAACTATGTCAAAATTTCACAACAATCCATAAGAAATTTCTTTTATTTCCTCCATTTTATAGATGAGGAAATTGAGGCACAGAGAATGTCACTTTCCAACGGCCACTCAATTGAACCCAGAAAATCTGACTCCAGAGTCTGAGCTATGACAACTGAGAGGGTCAGGTTAGATGAATGCTACAGACTTTTCCCACCTCTGCTATTAATTTTCTCTCTTGCTAAACTGGGATACTGGTTGTGATGAGCTAGCACATTGAGTGCTTAACACAGTGCCTGGATCCTAAGTGCTCAATAAATGCCAGCTGTTACTATTTCTCATACCTTTACTATTATCATTCCCATTTTACAAAACAAACAAGTTCTGTCATCCCCTTTACAGCTTCCTTAGTGCATAGTTAGCCCCACTAAACTGACTAATAGATTCAAACAATGGTCAATTCAGTCAAAAAATCACGCAAGCCTAAAATGATGCTGAAATAAATAGAACTTTCTGTGACAATGCAAATGTTCCATGTATGTGCATCCCACATGGCAGCCACTAGCAGCATGTGCCTACTGAGCTCTTGAAATAGGACTAGTGATACTGAGGGACTGAATGTTTCATTTATTTAATTTTTCTTGCTTTAAATTTCTTATCTCAATAGCCACAGATGGCTAGTGGTTACCATGTTGGACACCTTAGGAGAAAACATGTCTGGCAGCCAAGAAACCTTGGCAAGAGGACACTAAAGTGTCAGGCACAAGAAAGAACTTTGGGATCCCATCTGGCCACAATTTTGTTGTGTTACAGGTACTTTGAAAACTTGTGGATCTTAGAATGCTCAGGCTAGATAGTTCCCTCCATCTGGTAAGTAGGGATATGTATTTTAGGGCATGGAAGGGAAGAGGAAGACACTTCCTCACTAGGATGTTCCCAATTGATATTTGTAGAAGTGAATTCTTTATTATTGTTAAAAATTATTTTTTTTGTGTGGATAGTTTATACCTCTGCTGTGTTACACCACTCTGATGTTACAGTTTTCAGCTGCTCCGATTTGTTCAGAAATGAAAAAGTGATATCAAGTCATGGCTTGAATATTTAATCAGGAAAAAGATTATCAAAGTGGATAATTAAAGAATTATAGACTTATAAGCATGTCCATTACAAATTGATATCTTAAGGAAGCCACACATACATTTCCAGGACACAAATGTGACATTGTGCCTTGCTTTTGGGACTGACTTGTTTTTGGATCAAGAGAGGAGAGGCGTTCAGCCAGGTGGTGATGGTGCCACCTTGATCCTCTCAGGATTTTGCCCATGTTTTTGTTTGACTTTTAAGGAAAGAATTTCCTGATGATATGAGGATATTAATGAGCTCATTTTATGTAGGTATGAAAGCATGTGACTGCTATCCCAGTACAAATGACTAGGCTTTATATCATGTTGTGGTTCTAAATATTTTGAGCAATAAAGAAGTCCTCCCCATATGCCCCACTTCTCCCAAAAAGTGTTGATTGAGTGAATAATTCAATGGTTGTCAAAATGTGCAGAAATGAAACTGAAATCTAAGAAGGCTTGCTTATGTTAGACCAATTTTAAATGATAGTTATTGAGAGTTTTCATATAGGAAAGGCTTTGTTTAGACTGAAATGTGAAAACCATTGGCAGGAACACAATGGTCTTATACATAAAAAAATCTCTCTTTCTGCCTTGAAATCACATTGGCCAGTGTCTGAGTGGTGAGTGCTAACATAGCAGCCCACCCTGGCATTGTCCTTACTCTCCACCATCCCACTGAGTTCACCTCCAGAGTACCTTGTACCAGGGCTGCAGCCTCTCAGGCTGTATGCAAACAGATACCAGGCCATCTGCCCTCTTGCCTTCCACCCAAACACAGCTGCTGGACCCCATCCCAGCTCTAGCCATCTGCAGGAGGAACAAAGGGTCCCCTCTCTTCACTCTCATCCTGGGTGCCCAGGGAGACTGAGGAGTCTTGGAGTTCAGGCCTAAGTGGGGAAGGGAAAATGGAAGAGGCAGCCAGATCCTCTGCTAGTGGCAGGCCATTACTCCATTCTGGCTGTCTGAGTTAAAGAAAGCCTTTATTTATACCCCAAACATGTGTTGGGCTCTTAAAGTGTCACACCTGGAGCAAGCTCTGGGGACTCAAGGATGAGATCCAGAACTGGTCTCTAGGAGTTCACACTCCAGTGAGGACAATGGGCATCTGCATAGCCAAGGTTACTGTTGGTAAAAGTGAAGAGGTTTTAGGAACCTAGTGGAGAGATGATTCAGACAGAGGTGATCAGAAAAGTCATCTCCAAGAGGTGACATCTAGTCTGGCATCTGGAAATGAGTTTTCCTGGGCACCAGAATGATAAAGGTTACCCTAGCAGGGAATCTAGGCAGACCTGAATGGTGTGGTGTGGCGTATGAAGAGGGAGGTGATGAGGGAAGAGGCAGATTATAGAGGGCCTTGATACCCATCAGTGAACATGGGCGAGCAAGTGAAAGGCTATGGGTATGGGAGGGTGACAGTCAGCTTTGAGATTGGGAAGATTCTCCAAATGGTAGGGAAGAGAAGGGATTTGAGGCAACAAGACTGACTAAGAACTGTCATAGTAATCCAGAGGAGAAATAATAGTGGCTGTATGAAGTGATAGTGGAAATTAAGAAATTAATTCGAGGGAGAAATCCTTACCAAAAACGTGTTAACTCTAAACCCTTCAAACTGGTTTCCAAGTATTTCTGAAATTCCTAGTATGCTCCTCGAAAAAGGCACTCAATACTACTCTTTTTAGATAGGAAAGAATTTGGCATTACAGGGACAGCTATTGCTTAAATGGGCCTAAGAGCCACCTGGCAGCCATAAATGGTAGAAGATGGCATGTCAGGCTACTCTTATAAAGAACTTTTACCAAAAGATATCTCACTTGCTGAAATGGCTCCAATTCAAACTATGGCATCCTATCTAATAAAATAATAATATGCAAATTGACCATACCTCCACTACACCCACGACCCACATCCACCAGCCAATCAGGAATGAATATGTAAATAAACCCATCTAAGATGGCTGCCAGCCACAGAGAGTAGGAGGGAGGCTTGGGTTTCACTCAGCGATGGAAGCCAAGCTTTTTGCCTGCCTTTGCCAGATCAGGCTTCCACTTAAGGCTACAAAGTTTCAATTATAGAATCCCAACAGAAATGGCAGCAGCCATGGAGCTAGCAGAAGGTTTGGCTCTGCTCTAGGCTACAAAGTTTCAATTGTAGAAGATACATAAATCTCAGATACCAGGGCCTCCACTTGGGTGACCGGGGGTCATGGATGGCCTGCAAACTACCACAGGCCCCTCACCCAGGCCACCCCATGCCCCAAGGGAACCCCCACTCTGATCTGGGACACCCTTCAGGGCAAACCAGCTGGCCCCCACTCATGCACCAGGCTTCTATCCTATCTAATAAAAGAGTAATATGCAGATTGACCATCACTCCAACACACAAGATGGCTGCCCCCATGTGGTCAAAGATCCTGTCTCCATGTGGACACAAGATGGCCACCACAGATGGCCAGCAGGGGAGAGCAGTTGGGAGAGACCAGGCCTGCAAGAGAGGGAAGTTGGGGGCAACCAAGCCTGCAGGGGAGGGCAGTTAGTGGTGACCAGGCCAGCAGAGGAGGGAAGTTGGGGGTGACCGGGCCTGCAGGGAATAGCAGTTGAGGGAAGGATCCAGGCCTGCAGGGGAGGGCATTTAGGGGCAAACAGGCTGGCAGGGGAGCAGTTAGGTATCAATTGGGCTCGCAGGGAAGCGGTTAGGGGCAATCAGGAAGGCAGGCAGGCAAGCAGTTGGGAGCCAGCAGTCCTGGATTGTGAGAGGGATGTCTTACTGCCCATTTAGGCCCAATTCTACCGTGATTGGGCCTAAATGGCCAGGCAGACATCCCTTGAGGGATCCCAGATTGGACAGGGTGCAGGCTGGACTGAGGGACACCCCCCCCCTTGTGCACAAATTTCATGCACTAGTCCTCTAGTTTACCTATAAACCACATTCTTGTTAGATGCTCAAAACCACCAGAGATCACCTTTCTGAAGGCAGTTTGTTCAGCTGGCTGCAGTTGGCTCTAAGATGCCTTTGGCCTGATAGGGAGCAAACCATGGCAGTGTGGGGCAGCCTCACAGAAGAATGGTCCATCTCCTGCCTCTTCCCTCTTGCCTATCTCCATTGGTGCAGATGCTGCCCCCAAGACTGTGCATGTCAAAGGCCAAGGGGCTGTTCAGTTTGTTGCTTTTTTGTTAAAGGGAAGGAAGGCCAAGGCCCTTTCTTTTCTAATGCCCTTCATTCTTAGCCTCCTTTAAAGTACACAGAGTTCAGAATATTAAGAGCATGTACACAGAGAGAATCATAAACCAAAAAAAAAGGATCAAAACCTGTTCCTCTTGAATAAGCAGGGATTAAATACTAGTGACAATCTGATGTATGAGATCAGAAGAAACAAAGATGCCTGGCTCCATCCATTAAATTTATGCAATGGACTCAGGATTGTCTCTGAGAGAGAACCTAGGACCTGGTCCACCCCTGAAAACCCCAAATTCTAATAATAAATATACTTTCAAAATATCTTGCTATTTGCAGAATTTGGCATTTTTAATTGACCTAACAGCTAGACTAAAACTCTACAAAATCTGTTCAAGTCACTGAAAACTCATACCATTATTTTCTTTTCTCAGTGATGAATCTTCATTTGCATTCTGAGAAGTTCTTCTTTACTTTTCACACATAAAAAATTTAAAATTACAACTGCTAAAAATAACCATGGGTAGAATTTTTTAATCCCATTTATTCAGTTTCTCAGCCCCCATAGCACTGCCATTCTCCTCTAAGGAGTTGTTTGAGTTTATTTCATAGGTTTTAAAATATATATACTTTCTATTTCTTTAATTCTTGCATTTCAGATCATCTTTAGTTAAAGGGAAGGATGTCTAATGTCACCCTAAATTAGACAATAAAAACAGTAAGCTTATTAATTTAGCTGATTCATAATTTCTTACATGAAAAGCTAAGCAGCAGTCTTAGAAGACATGATAAATTAATATTATAACCTTCCAAACAGATTGCTGAGGGCCCAAGGATTACTGCTTAGTACCTTAATTGAGAAAGCTATGTTTTTCCTTGTGTTATTTCTTTATATAAAGGGAGTAAAAGAGTCTTTTTTTTTAAAGTCAATCTTGTTTTTAAAATTTAACAGTTTTTAATTTTCTATGCCTTGATTCCAAGAGTGCTGATCTTTGTCAAGTTCCTTCACTTCCCTGGCCTGAGGGTGTAGATCGTGAGAGGAAAAAGTAAATGATAATGTCTCAAAAGTTTTAGCTTTATAGTTTCCACATTTAAGTGCTCCTTCCTCATCCTGTTTAAGAGAATCCCTCCTCTTTGCCCCAGTGCAGTCCCTGAAGGTCCCAATGCCAGCATTCCTTATGTCCATGCCCCCCTTACTATGGCCCTTGAACCACACTCCTTCAACCAGAGAACCCTCTACACAGTTTGCCCTCCAAGAACCCATATACTTTTGTTGGCCCAGAAGGGCAAGTCACATGACTTCCCTATGCTTGTCTAGAAGTTGCTAGTCAAAATATTTCTCAGCATTTCTTTCACTTCATTTATTCCCTTCAAGTCCCACTTTGTTCTCAGGCTCAGAATCTCAGCAGATGTTATTCTAAAAGGGAAAATGTTGTGGTATTAAGTTCCCCTCTAGTGACCATCTCAATCACAATGTCTTCTTCTCCTTCTTCTCCTTCTCCTTCTCCTCCTCCTTCTCCTTCTCCTCCTCTTCCCCCTCCCCCCTCCTCCCCCTCCCCCTCCCCCTCCCCCTCCTCCTCTTCCTCCTTGCTTGAAACATAAACTCTCAATACAAATTCTGCAGGCAACACAGTTCTGCCCTTCCAGACAAATGGTGAGTTTGTCATTATAACAGCCATACTCGTTTTCCATTAGAAACAAAACAAAAAGAAAATGCTTTAGGAATTACCAAAAACCCAGTGTTCTGGGAGCAAAAATGGAAGCACAAAAATCAAGGTATTTTAGAGGAAGTAGAGTCTTTTGAGGTGATGCAATGGAGTATGCCACCCTCCCCCCAATTTTACAGATAGAAACTGCCAGTTTGCAACCGGGAGGCTGAAAATTGCATTGCCAGTGGTGGCAGAGTCAAAACCAAAGCTGCCTCCCAGACCACAGCCCTCTCTACCTCAGTTTCTTCAACTGTACAGTGCAAAGTGCAATACAACTGTAAAGGAAGCACTGGAATACAAGAGGATAATAAAAGGTAGATGACTTACTATGTGTAAGTACCGTGAACAGCTGTTGGCACAGAGCTAATGCTCTATAAATGTCAGTTCTTATTAGCAAAAATACTTAAAATCAATGTTGTAGGAAAGAATGTCTTATAGTCTCACTGAGTGAATTTTGTAAAAACTATTGCATTTTTAAAATGGATATTCCATTAAAAATATGGAGGATAGCAGAAACCTTGCAGGGGTTTGAATTCTCACCCTTCCTGAGAGAGGTCTCCTACCCCGACAGCTGCTTCGCCTCCCACGCACAACTCATACCGGGGGGACCCAGGTGGCAGACAGAG
Source organism: Antrozous pallidus (assembly GCA_027563665.1). Classification (NCBI taxonomy): domain Eukaryota; kingdom Metazoa; phylum Chordata; class Mammalia; order Chiroptera; family Vespertilionidae; genus Antrozous; species Antrozous pallidus. The sequence goes on from CM050514.1 coordinate 117,205,069, forward strand.
ACTCGGCCAGCAATAGCTGCTCTATATCTAAATTCAGTCTATTACCAGGAATGCTCGGGACCTACTCAAAATTGCAAATATTCCTTTCCACTAGTATTTACAGGGTAAACTAAGATTTCTGCTTGAGTATTAAAATTGACAGGAAAATAGTAATCAAGTTTTCAGATTAATTTAAATTGGCCAAGTGAAATAAGTGAATACTCAAGAAAATTATAGTGTACTGGACAAAAAGCTTTTCCTAAAACATTAACTAAAAAATCTATTAGTAGTTCATCTCACTGTAAAATTGCCTAACATCCAAAGAACTTAAGCAGTCATATTTGAGTGCAAAAATTAAAATTTAAAATTACCAAGACTGCAATATAAAATTTCCAAAAGTCCCCATTAATCCAAAAAGGGGAGGGGACAGTGGGGTAATATCATGTAAGGAAAAAAATATCGAGTAAGTAAAATACATCTAGAAAATTCTTACTCCAGTAAAGTAAATTCCATTTGTAAAACCAATTGCAGGACACCCATGAAAAAACACACATGGTGTCAAAATAAGCCAAAGGAAAATCATTTAGGCAAAAATTAAAAAGAATCCCAAGTCTATTTTGCATAGAGGATCCCTTTGTTAACTTTTGGTCGAGAATGTGTTTGTGTGTTTGCAGAGAAAAACTCCAAGACCATGTGGGTTCCTGAGACAGTGAGGAACTGATGGATCTGTTCCAACCACGAGGATGGTCCAGAGATGTGGGACGCTGACGACACCTTACCATGCTAGCAGTTGGTAGCTGTGCGTGACTGCAGGCAGCCCAGGACCATACCAGAGAGGATGGATCTTGCATTGCCACGATGTGTCCACCATCTGGATACCATTGCTGACATGTACACATGAAGAACTATTTGACATTGAAACTGGGACTCAGAACAGTTGGACATTGAAACTGAGACTGAAACATTTTTTGTTCTTATACATTTATTTCTAGTATGCAGAGGCAAGATATTTGTGAAGAAAAGAAACAGGGGAGTGTGATTGATATAGAGGCAGGGTGGCCTTGAACAGGCTGTCAAGCTACAGGGGGAGGCTTGGGTGGATGGGAGGCGGATGCGGGGGGAGATCAACTGAAGGACTTGTATGCATGCATATGAGCATAACCAATGAATGAAAGACACTGGGGCGGGGAGGGGGGAGGGTGGGGATATGTGCTGGGGGGTAGGGAAGGCTGGGGGGAGGATAAGGGGGAGGGGGAAAAGAAAACATGTACTACTATTAATTATAAGTTATACTGCAAAAAAATATATTAAAAAAAAAAGAAAAAAATATGGAGGATAGGATTTGGCCCCAAATAATGATACTGATAAATTCACCTACATAAAATGTAATAATAAAAATATTAAAATAAAAATATCCAGTATCACAATATGTTTTGTAAGGTAGATGACATTACAAGGGCATAAGGAAATCCTTCATAATCTGTTTTTTTAACCAAGTATTATGAAATACACACACACACACACACACACACACACACACATATGTGTGTGTGTGTGTGTATATATATATATATATATATATATATATTCTTCCTCTACTAATATTTCTTAGTATTTTTCCCATCCTTATTTTCTCTACTGAGAAATAAATTTAGGGGCTTCTAGAATTATAAAATGGCCATGTATTTGAAAGTAGGAGTCTGTTCTTTCTGTAACCCAATAATACTATCTGTTCATCAAACATGCAACTCTGTTTTTAGTTATATTATCTGTTCCCTTATCCTTCTCATACTTTCATTCTTAAGCAGGAATAGACAGGAGATAGTGAGAAATATTCAAAGAGGAATGGCTTAAAATGAAAAGTTCTAGAATATCATTATGTCAATACACGCACAACACAATGTTCATGGAATATAAATAGAAGAAGAATGGAGAGATGAAAATAACTAAGTTATTTTCAAAGTGGCTGAAGGTGTGGTATACATTTAGAATTCCCTTTCAAATGTAAAGTTTGTGACAATATTTTAAAACGCATGGGTAATTTACATATATATAATAATTTATATAGATCCTTAAGAATATCAAATTAATTCTGGGTAACTTTGTGCATGAGTAAAGTATTGAACTGTATATGAGTTTATTTTCCAGTTGGTCATATAACCTTGTCATTTTTTTTGAATTAAAAAAAAATTCACATACACCCAGAAATGAACACACACACACACACACACACACACACACACACACACACACACACACTTCCAATACGGATATTTTAGCAGAAACCAATTTTTACTTTATTTACTTTTTGTTAATTCTCACCCAAGAATATTTTCCATTGATTTTTAGAGAGAGTAGAGGGAGGGGGGGAGCGAGAGAAAGAGAGACATCAATGTGAGATAGACACATCGATTGGTTGCCTCACACACAGACCCTAACCAGGGCCAGGATTGAGCCTGCAACCTAGGTATGTGCTCCTGACTGGAATCAAACCCTGAACCCTTCAGTCTGAGGGCCAAGGTTCTATCCACTGAGCCAAACCAGCTAGGACAGAACCAGTTTTCATTTTAGACAGTTTTAATTTTAGGTCTTATTCAAGATTTGCTACTCTTGAAAGTACTCTCTGAGATGAAGTTTAGTATGAAGGATGCTCATTCAGCAGTGCCGTTGAAATCAATATTTCTGAAAATGGGGAAAGAGAGCAAGCCCCCTGACCACCTGGCAGCCTCAGCTGACCTTACATTCTGCTCTGGAGCTAGTGTGGCCATTTAAGGTATCCCAAAGGAGCTCAAAAGGTTAAGCTTTTTATGTCTGCCTCCATCATTAAATGGATATGGGCTGCCCCTGAAAGAGCCTACTCCTGGGAGAGGCTCCTCTCTGACACTGAGGGAATGTTGAAGAGGCTGACAGCTGAAAGCTGTTTGCCAACCCAACTGCCATCCCAGCAGCAGAGGCAATAAGACCTTCCTTTAGGAGACATCTGGTGGGCCCATCACTGAGACTACCATGGGTTTGGTCCTTACTAACTGTGTGCAATTTGGTCATTTTGCCTCTCTGGATTTCTATTTTATCTTGGCTGAGATCATCTCCAGATATAAAAATCTATTTTTTAAATAAAAATAAATTTTCATAACTAGTCTTCTATCATATCTTTAGCAAATGCAAAAAATAATCCTATGTACATATAATAAAAAGATATACACATACATACATGTGATGGAAAGTCTTCTGTTCCTTTTGTTACACCAGGAGTTTGGCCAGAAAGTAGAAGCAAGAGGAGAAATGAAGTTATTAGAAAAGAACTTCATTCTTAGGCAATGCTGAAAACCTACCAAGATGGCCACATAATGTGTGTCTCTCAAACATAAAACACAAAAATAAGGTTGTTTTCTTAAGTCTTTAGATCTCTCTACATAACGGTGATGAATTCTCTCTGTGAATTAGCCCAATGGTAGGAACATTACAATGTACCCTTCTCATTTCTTCCTTTATCAGCCAGCCCACGGGATCTTTCACCTCCTCCCAGCTAGATTTTTCAAGACTATTGTGGGGATCTGCAGTGTGGAAACAGATGGCAGTTTTCTTGACTCTGCCTATTCTACTTTAACAACCTATCTTCAAGAAACTCCGCCAAAGAGTATGCTGCAGAAAGGGTCAGGATGAGAAAATAGTGAATTCAGGTCATCTGAGAACACAGAACACCAACTACCAGGTGATGTGAAGACAATTTAAAGACAAAACTTTCTGCAGAGACTTTCAAGGGTCTATTCATGGGTAAAATATGCAACATGGTGAAACATATCCAGGAAATAGGTCTCTGATTCTCTATTTGAGTGTAGAAAGGATCATCCATTTGTAGGTAGGGGCTGATTGGTTGGGGAAAGTGTTTTGATGTCTAGTAGAACTTAACATTTTCTAGACTTTGGGACATATATTTGTCTCATGGTGAGAATCTCAAGATATATTAACTTGGTTGTTAATTTTTGGTTGCTAGGAGAAAATGGTTAGGGCAGCATGCATGGTGAAAAAAGGGATCCTGGGGGTGAAGAAAGATAAAGTGCTCTGTGGGTTTTCCAATGACAGTCTGCAATCTGGGATCAATCTGGATGCTTCAGAATTACTTGAGGAGTTTGTTAAAATATAGATTTCTGAAACCCATTCTCAGGAATGTTGATACAGAGACAAAGTCTCCTGTTCAATTCTAATATGCAGTTAGGCTTAGGAACTATAGGAGTAGTTAAACTATAATATATTAATTTTTGGAATTCACCTATTATTCAAATATATGGTTGGTAAGTATCATCCATGGGAAAGTTGCTCAGCTAAGTTCTGTGGGGTTTATACATATGTACTAGAGGCCCGGTGCACAAAATTCATGCAGGGGGTGGGGGTGGGGATATTCCTTAGCCCAGCCTGCACCCTCTCCAATCTGGGACCCCTTGAGGGATGTCTGACTCCCCATTTAGGCCTGATCCACTAGGATCAGGCCTAAATGGGCAGTCGAACATCCTTCTCACAATCCAGGACTGCTGGCTCCAAACTGCTCACCTGCCTGCATCCCTGATTGCCCCTAACCACTTCTGCCTGCCAGCCTGATCACCCGCTAACCACTGCCTTGCCAGCCTAATTGATGTCTAACTGCTCTCCTGCCAGCCTTTTTGACCCCAACTCCCCTCCTCTGCCAGCCTGGTCACCCCTAACTGCCCTTCCCTGCAGGCTTGATTGCCCCCAACTGCCCTCCCTTGCAAGCCTGGTTCTTCCCAACTGTCCTCCTCTACTGGCCTGATCGCCCACAACTGCCCTCCCTTGCAGGGCCTGGAATCTCCAACGGCCCTCCTCTGTTGGCATCTTGTGGTGGCCATCTTGTGTCCACATGGGGGCAGGATCTTTGGAGGCAGCCCTCTTGTGTGTTGGAGTGATGGTCAATCTGCAAATTACTCCTTCATTAGATAGGATAAGTCATACATTGCCTTGGATCCTTGAACATAAAGAAGCAGAGTACCAGATAGGTAGGCAGATAAATGACAGAATTATTCTCAGGCATAGTTTACAGTTCAGGAGCATAGAAAGAACAGAATGGAACTATGATGCCAGAGGTAAATAAGCAGATGTTTAAAACCAAGTAAAGAAAGAAGATTGAACTTCCCAGAATGGTCAAAGGTTAAAGTAGACAACTATTAATTTCAATATCATAATTTCTTAGAAAATTCAGTAAAATCATGTATGTGATAGTCATCAATAAATGGATGAAATTAAAATTGCAGGAGATTTAAAAGACTATGGGACTACCTTTTTTAAAAAAGTATTTCTCCCTTTTTACCCACCACAGTGCTAATATTTTTTTTTTACTGAGTTTTGAAGTCATACTGAAAAAGTCTTTTATTGAAGAAAGTATTTTGAAAGTCTCATTTTAATTTTCTAATTTCTTTAAATTTCTAATAGTCTAGGAAGAAGAAGAAAAACAGGGGACACATGAAGAACAGAAGTCAGAAAGGAGTGAAGTGGTGTCAGAGGCTAAATTTTATATACCTGGCATTCTTATTGCAGAAGCCACCCTCTTGAAAGTGGTCAACAGTCCAAGGCAGATTGTATGGCCTATGTGATCATTCAGAGCCTGGGCCCTCCACCTAATGGTTTCTTCTTTCTCTCAGCAGCTGGCAGATGGAAGAGACTGTGGAGAAGGTTCCTCTGTTTCTTACCCACTTGGGTCATAAGCTCACATTCCTTTGGTGAGAATCAATCGTTTGGCCCATCTAGACATAAGTGTGTAGGAGGGAGGAGAGGGAATGGGAAAGGCTGCAAAATGTAGCCCCTGGCTATATAGGAGGACTCAGGACTGGAGGGGAGTCAGAAACAGAGACACACATTCATGAAGAGGAGTTAGAAACAAAGACATACAGGCTTGGCCAACAAGAGAAAGTCAAAAAATAATTCAATGTATAAATGCCCATCAGTTAAACAAACCTTTTCAGGAAGAAGAAAGGTGTTAAGTTATGGAGAGAAGAGAAGGGAAAGCATTTGGGGAGCTTATAAAGGATTGAATGAGAGCATAAGCCTTGGCTGAAAGGATGAGAAATTATGCTTAAAAATATCCAGGTGGAAATCTGGTCTTTAGAGCTGTGACAAACATGGTGAGCTGGCCACCAAGTGTTCATGCTTCCCCTGGCCAGCCCCATGCCACATTTCACATCCTTTACACCCCTGACATGTAGATGGGCTAGTGACTGGTTCTTGCCAATAGAATGTAGAGAAAACTTTTGTAAAAGATGAAGTGAGCCAAAAGGCCAAGAAGCACATGTATCTCCATTAGAGTCTCATTCACCATCTGCCACTGCTAAGACGACACAGCAAAAGAAAGAGCCATAAGGTGAAAGGTCTGCCCTCTGAATGTTCACATTGAAGGCCATACAGCCTGGAGGACCTCAGTATAAATGGGAATAAACTTTAAGAATCTAAAATTCCAAACTTCATCTGGGTCAGCAGCAAGCTTTACTTAACATATAGTAAAGGTCAAAAAAGATCTATGTGGAGCAGAGCCAATTCAAGAATCAAGGTTATGAGACCTTGAATTTCTCTCCTCCACAAATAAAATATTGAAGGCTGGCAAATACAGCAATTCCACATGCCTCTTCAGGCAATCATCATGACCAAGTACAGGGAAACTCCCTACTTTAACCCCCACCCCCCATACCCTCAACTTCTAAAATAAGCATCAGACTCCTACTATGGGGATTTATTTCTCTTCCTTAAGACCCCCATCTGTCATCTTTTAAATGACTTTTATTATAGACTAGAGGCCTGGTGCATGAAATTCATGCATGGGGGGGGGGCAGGGGATGTCCCTCAGCCCAGCTTGCACCATCTCCAATATGGGACCCCTCAAGGGATGTCCAGCTGCCCAGTCAGACATCCTTCTCACAATCCAGGACTGCTGGCTCCAAACTGCTTGCCTGCCTGCCTCCCTGATTACCCCAACCAATTCTGCCTGCCAGCCTGATCATCCCCTAACCAATACCCTGCCAGCCTAATTGATGTCTAACTGCTCCCCTGCCAGCCTGTTTGCTCCCAACTTCCCTCCTCTGCAGGCCTGGTCACCCCTAACTGTCCTCCCCTGCAGTCATGATTGCCCCGAACTGCCCTCCCTTGCAGGCCTGGAACCTCCCAATGACCCTTCCCTGCTGGTCATCTTGTGGTGGCCATTTTGTGTCCACATGGGACCAGGATCTTTGACCACATGGGGCAACCATCTTATGTGTTGGAATGATGATAAATCTGTGTATTACTCTTTCATTAGATAGGATAGAGGCCTAGTGCATGGGTGGGACCAGCTGGTTTGTCCTGAAGGGTGTCCTGGATCAGGGTGAGGGATCCCTTGGGTGTGGGGTGCTGGGGCCTATGGCCACATCCCCCAGGGACCCAAGCGGAGGCCCTGGGATCTGGGATTAATTTATGTCCTACAATTAAAACTTTGTAGCCTGGAGCCGAGCCAAGCCTTCTGTTGGCTCTATGGCAACAGCCATTTCTGTTTGGGTTTATTTAAATTCTATAATTGAAACTTTGTAGCCTAAAGTGGAGGCCTAGGCACTAGGGCTGCAGAAACTTGGCTTCCTCTATTGCCCAGGCAACCCTAGCCTCTGCTCTCTCCAGCTCCATGGCTGCAGCCATTTCTGTTTGGGTTTATTTAAATTCTATAATTGAAACTTTGTAGCATTGAGTGGAGGCCTAGGCTGGCAAGGGCAGGCAGAAGGCTGGGCTTCCTCTATTGCTGGGGAAACCCAAGCCTCCATCCTGGTCTCAGTGGCTGCAGCCAGCTTGGTTAGGGTTTATTTGCTTCTCATTGGCTGGTGGGCATGGCTTGTGGTGTGGCTTGTGGGTGTATCAGGAGCTACGGTCAATTTGGAGGATAGGAAGGACACCTGGTGTTTAGGACACCTGGGGAGAGTGGGTAAAGTAAAAATCAAATAAATAGGTGAAAGTTTAGTTGTAAAGAAGAGGGTAGTGGCCATGAGAACATTATTGTGTCTCTGATTTTTGGGTGTGATAGGGGAAGCAGTTCTTTAGTTTGACTAATCATTGATGGGCTATAGGTGGGCAAAGCTGGGCTTAAAGTTCAATTTGGAAAAAGGATCTAGAGAAGAGTTGTTATTTTGCATAAAAATTTAAGGAAGAGAGTTGAAAAAAAGAAGAAAGGTGGAAAGAAAGGAATGACCTTTCACTCCAGGGACATTTATTGAACTCCTAATGTGTGCCAAATTCTATTCTAGGACATGAAAACAAGCCTTGCGCAAAATGGACAAGATCTCTGGGGACTCACATGGTAGGGGAGTGATAAAGTAACTGAACAGATAAGTGAGAAAATCCAGGGGATGTGATGGTGAAGGAGGCTCCATATTTTGAGAACGGATGTCACCTCAATGAAGCAATACTGAAGCTAATACTATTCCCATCCAGAATTTGTAAATATCTTAGAATAAAGTGCCTCCAGTGCATGCAGGTTGCAGACCAATCCTGTACGCCTTGTCTTGCTAATTCTCCCCTTGTTCGCTGCAATGATGTAATGCTATTTTTCAAGGAACAATAAACATGTGTTGAGCCCTTCTTTGTATGCTATAAATATTTGCTGCTCCTGGGGTCCCCAGAGAAAAAGCAGTGAACTCCTGGATTTACATGATTTGATCTCATGCTTGACTACAGGCAGAATAAAGCTTACTACAAGACCTCTTAGACTTCTCAGCTATCCTGAGGGCAAGATTCTCTCCACCCTCCCAGTAATGAAGAAGTGAGTATTTTCTTCCCAGTGGGCCAAAGGCGACTTCCTGGTGAAATTTGCAGTGCCAAAGCACCAGCTCTGCCCTGAGCAACTGCTGAGCCCTGCTGAACTGCTGCCTGGAGAGTCGAAAGGGAAGGAAAAGAAGGAGCTCCATCTATTGTTGTTACAAAATCAGACCTAAAGCATCCTGAAAGATTTCTCAGGTGACAAACATACCCTACTCAGAGATACAGACATTAAAATAGTAATTATCAGAGGGGAAAAGGGTAAGGGGAGGTTAAAGGGGGTCAAATATATTGCAACAGACGCAAAATAGACTTTTGATGGTGAGCTTGCAATATCTAAATCTTCTGGGGTATTTAGATATTGAATTACAGTATTGTAATCTGAAATTTATATAATTAACCACTGCTACTCCAATCCTAATATATAAAAACCCTGGGCCGTAACTACTGAGGCTTGACCAATGCAGTCAGCACTGGGTTGCTGTGGCAGGTCCAGCGCCCCAGAACTGACTGCTGAGGGGGCTGTGAATCAGGGCCAGAGAGATGTCTGAAGAGAGAAGCAGGGACTGATCCTTTGCCTCTGAGGCAGCTTTTGGTCAGCACTTACCTCTCTCTTTCTCCCAGTCAGGCCGGCAGCCAGGCCTGCATTTCTCTCCAGGCCTCCACCAGGTGTGCTGATCAACTCTGCCTTTCTGATCAGGCCCCATTGATAGGCCCAGAGATGCTGACTGGCATAGGAACCAACCAATCAGAACAAAATCTGGGTGCTGTAGGGAGCCAATGGCTGCCTAGGAGGCAGAGATTTTGATGCTGACTGGCACAGAAACTGACCAATCAGAACCAAATTGGCCAGCAGGGGAGGGCGGTTGGGAGCAACCAGGCTGGCAGGGGAGGGCAGTTAGGGGTGATCAGGCTGGCAGGCAGAGGCAATTAGGGGTGATCAGGCAGGCAGGCAGGTGAACAGCTAGGAGCCAGCAGTCCCAGATTGCTAGAGAGATATCCAACTGCCGATTTAAGGGGATCCTGCAGTCAAACATTCCCTGAGGGGTCCCTGATTGGAGAGGGTACAGGCCGGGATGAGGGGATCCCTCTCCCCATGCACGGATTTTGTGCACTGGGCCTCTTAGACAACCATTGGCTCTCCACAGCATCCCCACCCCATCCCCACTCCATCCCCATTATATATTACCAGAGGTCTGGTGCATGAAATTCATGCATGGGGGGAGGGTTCCCTCAGCCCAGCCTGTACCCTCTCTAATTGGGGACCCCCTGGGGGATGTCTGACTGTGGGATCTTCTGCAGGATCAAGCCTAAACTGGCAGTCAGAAATCCCTCTTGCAATCTGGGACCACTGGCTCCTAACCACTCACCTGCCTGCTTGCTTGATCACCCCTAACTGCTCTGCCCTGCTGGCCTGATTGCCCCTAACCACCTCTGCCTCTGCCCCCACCACCATAGCTTTGTCCAGAAGGATGACTGGAAGATGTCCAGTCGACCAGTCTAATTAGCATATTACCCTTTTATTAGTTTAGTCAGCTCAGACAGCCATTACAATATATCATAAATTTGTGTGGCTTACATAACAGAAATGTATTTTTCCCACAATTCTGAAAGTTGGAATTTGGGGTCAGGGTACCAGCATAGCATCATCCCATACACCAGAAAGTAGTGGATTGATTGCCCGTCAGGGCACATGTCCAGGTTGCAGATTCAATACCCAGTCCAGTGAGTGCAGGAAACAATAGAACAATGTTTCTCTCTCTCCCTTCTTCTCTCAAGATCAATTAAAATGAATGATAAATAAATAATGTTCTCTAAGTATGGTTTAACAGGAAAGATATTAGTGATCTATGAAGTGAAAAACTCACCCCATTTAAAAAAAATATTTATTGATTTCAGAGGAAGGTAAGAGAGATAGAAATATCAATGATGAGAATCATTAACCAGCTACCTCCTGTGTGCCCCTACTGAAGATCAAGCCCGAAATTTGGCCAGGAATCATATTGTGACCTACCAATTCATAGACTGATCCTCAACCACTGAGCCCCACCAGCCAGGCCCCACTTTTATCAATACCAGACATGTGAGGTATATATATTAGCAAGATCTCACTCCTAGCTGAAAATCTGAAATTGCCCAACTCCTTTGCAGCAAGGTTTCTGGACATGAATTCATTTCTGCCAATTGGTTGCACTTGTACAATATTTTGAAGGCAGAAGTGGGGCAGAGGCATCCTCCCACAGTTTGGGCTGTTTGCTGCTGACGAACATGTTTGCAGAGATGTGGAGGTTTTCAGCAGTGAATCCGGGCTGAGCACAGGCAGTTGTGGCAGAGGCAGTGCCCAGTGACCTGTTTAGTGGGAGCTGGAGGGCACTTGCAGGGGCAGCAGTTTCCTGATCCTCAGGTGTCAGCTGTGTCAGGGTGTTCTAGAATTCAGTTGTGGCTGAGGGAAAAGCTCCTCCCACTGGGCAGAGAGTCTTTTCTGGGGCTCAGCCTAACACCCACTCCTCCAACTTTCTGATGATTTCCCAAGTACCAATTCCCTGAGCTAAATCCTTTCCTACCTAAAATAGCAAAGAGCTAAAAACATTTTGGATCCTCTACTTTCTTTTTTTAAATTTAATAAATATTTAGTGTTCAGATTATTACAATGTTCCTTTTTTCCCCCATAACTCCCCTCCACCCAGTACCCATCCCACCCTCTGCCTTTACCTCCCCCCTACTGTCCTCATCCATAGATGTACGATTTTTGTCTGGTCTCTTCCTGCACCTCCTACACCCCTTTTCCCCCAAGAATTGGCATCCTAGGTAATTAGCATATTTCTCTATTATCTATACTAATAAAAGAGTAATATGCTAATTAGACTGGGAGACCTTCCAGAGACCTTCCAGATGTCCTTCTGGACAAAGCCATGGTGGCAGGTCCGAGGCAGAGGCAATTAGGGGTGATCAGGCTTGCGGGGGGGGCAGGTGGGGTGAGCAGGCTGGCAGGGGTGAGGGGCAGGTGGGGACAATCTGTTGGCAGGAGTGGAAAGTTAAGGGTGATCAGGCCAGAAGGCAGGGCAGTTGGGGTTGATCAGGCTGGCAGACAGAGTGGTTAAGGGCGATCAGACTGGTAGGTAGCTGAATGGTTAGAAGCCAGCATTCAGACATACCCAGAGGGGTCCTAGATTGGAGAGGGTACAGGCCAGGCTGAAGGACAACACCGCCCACCCCAGCGTGCACAAATTTCGTTCACCAGGTCACGTGTGTGTGTGTGTGTGTGTGTGTGTGTGTGTGTGTGTATATATTTTTTTCCATATTTTGAAGAGCTAGTCCTCTCTCCTTATTCTTCAAGTGTCCTGGCCATTGTTAAGGCTTTGAATTTCTACATAAAATTTAGGACCACAGGATTACATTAAACCTATATGCTACTGGAGAAGAATTGACATCTTTATAATACTAAGTATGAAGTCAATGAATATAGCTTTCTATTTATATATGTTTTCTTAATTTCTATCAATAATACTTTATTATATTCCATAAGAGGTCTTGAACATCTTTTGTTTGAATAATTTCTTATTTTTTTTACAATCCTTTATGTTTCTATAAATATCCTTTTTTTTAATTAAAAAACAATAGACTTTTTGTTAGAGCATTATGGGAACCACACCAAAGTTGCCAGACAACCAAGGCCATTCAGAGTATAAAGAGTATAAAAATCCCTCTTGATAGTATGCTGAACAGCCAAGTCCATTTTGAATGCAGCTACAAGTCCAACACTATATGAGGGCACTCTGTGCCCTTTTTTAATACAAATGACTGGTGTCACTGTTGGCAACTAGCCTTCTTTGTCTCTGGAATAATATGCAAATTATCAACAAGCTAGTCTGCGGTAGTGTGAAGAAATGTGCTGGAAAGACAGAAGGAAGGCCAAGAGACATATGAAAACATGCTCAAAGTCACTAATTATCCAAGAGATGCAAATCAAAATGACAATGCAGTACCATCTCACACCTGTCAGAATGGCTATCATCAACAAATCAATAAACGACAAATGTTGGAGAGAATGCAGAGAAAAAGGAATCCTCATGCATTACTGATGGGAATGCAGATTGGTGCAGTCACTGTGGAGAACAGTATGGAGTTTCCTGAAAAAACTAAAAATGGAAGTCCCATTTTACCCAGTGATCCCACTTCTAGGAATATATCCCAAGAAGCTAGAAATACCAATCAGAAAGGATATATGCACCCCGATGTTTATAGCAGCACACCATAGCTAAGATTTGGAAACACCCTAAGTGTGCAACAACAGATGAGTGGATTAAAAAACTGTGCTAAAAAAAAAAAAAAAAGGAACTCCTACCATTTGCAACAACATTGATGGAACTGAAGAGCATTATGCTAAATGAAATAAGCCAGTCAGAGAAAGATAAATATCACATGATCTCACTCATCTATGGGAAATAATGAACAACATAAAGTAATGATCAAAAGCATATCCAGAGACAGGGAAGCATTGATCAGACTGTCAAACCTCAGAGGGAAATAGGGGAGGGAAGGGGTAAAGGGGAGAGATCAACCAGAGGACTTGTATGCATGCATATAAGCCTAACCAGTGGACACAGACAAACACGGGGTCAGGGAATGAATGGTGGTGGTGGTGGGGGGTGGTGGGAAGGTAATAGGGGAATGAGGACAAATACGTACTATCTTAACCAATAAAGACATTAAAATGCAAACAAAAGAAGTGTGCTGGAGAGATGGAGCTGAGAGTTGGTATTGCTACAATATAAGGCTAAGAGATCATAGAGAGCTCAGATATAGCTATATGTGAACCAGCTAGAGTGTGCTGGGCAGGAGAGCCAGGAGAAGCCGCTGAGCAGAGAGCTCACATACTGCTATAATGTATGGTAGTGAGGCAGTATGCAGCTGCTCAGATAATAGCTGTGGGTACAGAGACTAATGCTGCTTCGTAGGAAAGATATGTATTTATCAGCCAGTGTCTGTGTTGTCTGGCTTCTGGAATAAAGACTAATTCTTATATACCCACAACTTCTCAAGGATTTCCATCTACTACCAAGAAGGTACAGCCCCAGGCAGTGGGGCTTGGACCTAACACCTGCAGCTAGTGATCAGAGAACAAAGGAGGAACTTGGTCTAAGTTCCCAACAGTTAGTACAGTGGGCAGGGTTCAAGAAGGAACCTGCCTTGGTGTAGTTTGCAAGAATTTAGAAGAATATAGAGACTCAGAACAACTCAGAGCACCAGAGCTGAGCAGAGCTCTGCCTTTCCCTGACAAGCAGTTTCTGCTTCATAGAAAAATTGAGCAGAAAGTACAGAGAGTTTTCACAGGCAAAGCCTCTCCTATTATCAGTGTCCTCTACCGGAGTGGTATATTTTTTACAATCGATGAACACACATTGACATATCTTTATCACTCAAAGTCCAGAATTTACATTAGGATTTACTCTTAATGTGCATTTTGACAAATGTATATTGACATATATTTGCACCCACCATTGTAAACTACTCACACAGAGTAGTTTCACTGCCCTAAAATCCTCCGTGCTTCTCCTTAATTCCTGGCAACCACTAATTATTTTTCTGTCTCTGTAGTTTTGCCTTTTTCAGAATGTCATATAGTTTGATATTCTGAAAAGGCAACTGGTAGCATTTTCATATTGCTTCTATCAATTAATAACATTTATTTGGGAGAGATCCAAGATGTTGGCCGACAGGACAGCAGTGAGGAAGAGAGTGAGTGAGGGAGTGAAAGGGGAGTGCATGGAGGTGTGGGGCACGTGTGTGTGTATGTGTGTGTATGTGTGTGTGTGTGTGTGTGTGTGTGTGTGTGTGTCTGAAGGACAGTTATATTCTGCAGGACTGTTAGGGGTAGGTAGCCTCTGCTACCATTGCAATCGCTCCTAGGTTTGTCCAGCTCTGCCTCAGAGGCTGCACCATCTTAAAGGGGAGAGCAGTTGTGACTGGGAGCCCAGCATTTCCTCCACTGGGGAGACCTCTGACACCACCTGGGACCCTACAGCCACACCGACCAGGGACCTGCTGCCTCGGCTGCAAGCCCACGAACACTGAGACTCCAGCCTCCCTGGCCACAGGCTCATAAGGAGTTTGTCCAGGGAAAGACAAAATAGCAGCAAATAGGTGGATGTGTCCTGTGTCTTCTCACGGGGAAAGAAAGAAGAAACAACTAAATCAAATAACAGCCACCCAGAATTGGTGAGTTAAACACAGCTGGTGAGGCAATTCGTGGCTGGAAAGGACAGGAGACACCTGGAGAATAGTAGGATAGGGGATCTAGGTTGGAGAGAGAGAGAGAGATGCATGCAACAGGGTCTAAAGCAGTGGTTGGCAAACTCATTGGTCAATGGAGTGGCAAACATGGCTCACGAGTCACATGTGGTTCATGAGCCACAGTTTGCCGACTACTGGTCTAGAGTGTCAGAAGGAAACTGCGCTGCACCAAGTCTGTGTCCCTTGGGGACACACATAACATTTGACTGTGGAAGGGGGTCCACAGGGCTTCTGGCAGCCAAGGACTCTCAATCTGGGTCTATAGCCATGGAAGGCTGCTCCCAGAAAGTCATCCTGAAGTCCTGCGCAAGCCACACAGTGCTAGGGGAGTTGGGGGAGAGAGACGTGCAGCAGCATCTTGCTCTGTCTTTATATTGTCCTTGCTTTTACTCACTAAATCCAGTTCATAAGACCCAATACAAGAGCACCCAAATATATTTTTACAAAAAACTGGAAGATATCAAGGGAGAGATTGGCAGCAATGCAATCATTGTAGGGGATTTTAATGCCCCATTGACATCACTGGATAAATCTTGTAGACACAAAATGAAACACCAATTTTAAAGGACTCACTAGGTCAGATGGACTTAACTGACATCTTCAGAACATTCACCCAAAAGCAATGCAATACACATACTTCTCAAGTGCACCTGAGACATTTTCAAAGATAAATCACATATTAGGAGACAGGCTAAGTCTCTTCAAATTCAAAAAGATATAAATCATATTAAGCATCTTCTCATATTACAATGGCATAAAACTAGCAATCGACTACATAAAAACAATTTAAAATACCAAATACTTGGAGGCTAAATAGCATGCTATTAAACAATGATTGGGTTACCAAAGAGATAAAAGAAGAAATAAAAATCATCCTGGAAACAATGAAAACACAACAATTCAAAATCACAGTGAAAGCAGTCTTGAGAGGGAAGTTCATAATTCCACAGGCCTACCTCAGAAAACAAGAAAAAATGGTAATAAATTACTTAACCTTACAACTTAAAAAATTAGAAGGAGAGCAACAAGAAAAGCCCACAGTATCCAGAAGAAACAAAATAATAAAGATCAGACCAGAAATAAATGACATATAGACAAAAAAGAAAACACAAAAAACACAATAAAAAAGATCAATGAAACCAAGAGCTGGTTTTTTGAAAGGATAAACAAGATTGATGAACCTCTGGCTAGGCTCACCAAGAAACAAAGACAGAGGACCCAAATAAACAAAATCACAAAGTAATAACTGACCCTGTTGATATGCAAATGATTGTTAAAAAAATACTATGAACAACTCTACTCCAACAAACTAGACAACCTTGACAAAATGGAAACAATTCCTAGGAAAATACAATCTTCCAAAACTCAATCAGGAAGAATAAAAAAAACCTGAATAGACTAATAACTACTGATGAAATTGAAACAGTAATAATCAAAAAGATTCCAGAAAACAAAAGCCCTAGACCAAATGGCTTCACAGGGGAGTTTTGTCGAACATTCAAAGAAAAACTAAAACCAGTCTTTCTCAGACTATTCCAAAACGTTCAAGAGGAAGGCACACTTTCAAGATCTTTCTATGAATCCAGCATTACTCTAATCCCCAAAACCAGATAAAGACACCACAAAGAAAGATAATTACAGGCCAATATCCTTGATGAGCATAGATGCTAAAATCCTCAACGAAATTCTAGCAAATTGGTTCCAGTATTACATTAGAAAAATCATACACCATGACTAAGGTGTTATTCCAGGAATGTAATGCTGGTACAATATCTGCAAATCACTAAATGTGACACATCACATAAACAAATTGAGAGACAAAAAAACCACATATGATATCAATTGATTCAGAATAGGATAAAGTCCAAATACCCTTTTCTGACAAAAATGCTCAGCAAAGTGGGAATAGAAGGATAATACCTTAACATAATAAAAGACTTATATGGAAAACCTACAGCCAACATCATACTCAATGAGAAAAAACTAAAACCATTTCCACTAAGAACAGAAACAAGACAGGAATGCCTACTTTCACCACTTCTGTTCAAGATAGTACTAGAAGTACTAGCCACAGTGATCAGACAAGAAAAAGAAATAAAAGGCATGCAAATTGGACAAGAAGAAGTAAAGTTGTCGTTATTAGCAGATGACATGATACTGTACATAGAAAACCCAAAAGACTCCATCAAAAAATTATTAGACTTAATAAATGAATTGGCAATGTGCAGGAGAGAAAATTAATGCCAAGAAATCTAAGGAATTTTTATATACCAATAGTGAACTTTAAAAAAAGAGAAATTAGAAAAATAATCCCATTTACCATTGCACAAAAAAATTAAGATACCTAGAAATAAACTTAACTAAGGATGTAAAAGACCTCTACTCAGAAAACTACAGGATGTTGAAAAAAGAGATAGAGTTAGACATAAACAAATGGAAAAACATACCATGTTCATGGATTGGTAGAATCAAAATCATTAAAATGTACATGATACCCAAAACAATCTACAGATTCAATGCACTCCAAATTAAAATACCAATGGCATATTTCACAGATCTAAAAAGAACTCTCCAAAAATTCATCTGTAATAAAAACAAACAAACAAAAACAAAACAACAACAACAAAAACCCTGAATAGCTGCAGTGATTCTGAGAAAGAACAAAGTAGGAGGGATCTCAATACCAGATATCAAGATGTATTACAAAGCCACCATCTCAAAACTGCCTGGTATGGCACAAGAACAAGCATATAGACCAATGGAATACAATAGAGAACTCACCAATCGACCCAAGCCACTATGCTCAACTAATATTTGACAAAGGAGGCAAGAACATATAATGGAGTCAAGACAGTCTCTTCAATAAATCTTGCTGGGAAATTTGGTCAGACACATGCAAACAAAAATGAAACTAGACCACCAACTTACACCATACACAAAAATAAACTAAAAATGGATAAAGGACTTAAATGTAAGATGGGAAATCATAAAAATATTAGAGGAATCCACCAGCAGCAACATCTCAGATATGTGCCAAAGAAACATCTTCACTGACACAGCTCCTAGGGCAATAGAAATCAAAGGGAAAATCAACAAATTAGACAACTAAAAAATAAAATAAAAGCTTTTGAACAGCAAAATAAATGATCAACAAAACAACAGAAAAATTCACAACCTGGGACAACATATTTGCCAATGATATCTCCAATAAGGGTTTAATCTCGAACATTTACAGGGAACTCATACAACTTAACAAAAGAAAGATAAAAATCCAATTAAAAAAACGAGTAAAGTACTTAAATAGACACTTTTTGAAAGAGGACATACAGAAGGCCCAGAGACATATGAAAACATGCTCAAAGTCACTAATCATCTGAGAGATGCAAATTGAGAAAAAATGATGTATCATCTCACACCTGTTAGAATGGCTATCATCAACAAATGAACAAACAAGTCCTGGCAAGGATGTGGAGAAAAAGGAACCCTCTTGCACTGCTGGTGGGATTGCAGACTGGTGCAGCCACTGTGGAAAACAGTATGGCATTTTCTCAAAAAGTTAAAAATGGAACTCCCATTGGACCTAGTAATCCCACTTCAAGGGTTATATTACAAGAAACCAGGAACACCAATCAGAAAGGATATATACACTGCTATGTTCATAGCAGCACAATTTATATTAGCTAAGATTTGGAAACAGCCTAAGAGCCCATCAACAGATGAGTGAATTCGAGAACAGTGGTTCATCTATACGATGAATCACTACACTGCCATGCAAAAGAAGGAACTTTTACCATTTGCAATGACCTGGATGGGACTGGAAAGCATTATGCTAAGGGAAATAAATCAGTCAAAGAAAGATAAATATCACATGATCTCACTTATATATGGGATATAATGAACAACACAAACTGTTGAAAAAAATAGATCCAGAGACAAGGTAACTCTGAACAGACAGTCCAACCTCAGACAGAGGAGGGGTGGGACTGGAGATCAATCAAAAGACTTGTATGCATGCATATAAGCATAACCAATGGGCACAGATACTGGGGGGATGAAGGCTTGTCCTGGAGGGTGGGAGGGACTAGGTGGTGTCAATGAAGAAAAAAAGGAGACATATGTAATACTTTTAAACAATAAAAAACAAAAAAAAATTCACTTAAAGTTCTTCCATGTCTTTTTATGGTTTGATTGCTCTTTTTTTTTTTTTTAGCTCTGAATAATATTCATTTTATGAATGTGTCACATTTTATTTATATACTAGAGGCCCAGTACACAAAATTTGTGTATGGGGGGCGTCCCTCAGCCCAGCCTGTACCCTTTCCAATCTGGGACCCCTCAAGGGATGTCCAACTGCCCATTTTGGGATTGGGCCTAAATGGACAGTCGGACATCCCTCTCACAATTCAAGACTGCTGGCTCTTAACACTCACCTGCCTGCCTGTCTGATTGCCCCTTACTGCTTCTTCCTGCCAGCCTGATCACACACTAACCACTCCCCTGCCAGCCTGATTGACACCTAACTGCTCCTCTGCTGGCTCGATGCCCCTAACTGCCCTCCTCTGCTGGCCCGATAACCCCAAACTGCCTCCCTTGCCAGCCTGGTCACCCCCAATTGCCTTCCCCTGCTGGCCTGGTCACCCCAACAACCCTCCCCTGCATGCCCGGTTGGCCCTGATTGTTCTCCTTTTCAGGCCTGGTCACCCCCAACTGCCCTCCTCTGCTGGTTATCTTGTGGCAGCCATCTTGTGTCCACATGGGAGCAGCCATATTTTTAAAATAAATCTTTATTATTCAGATTATAACAGATGTTTCTCTTTTCCCTTCCCGGACAGTTCCCCTCCACCTGACACCCCCCATACCCTTACCCTCGCCACTGTTCTCATCCATAGATGTAAGATTTTTGTTCAATCTCTTCCCTCATCCCTCACACCTTCTTCTCTCCAAGAATTGTCAGTCCACTCCCTTTCTATGGCCC
This sequence comes from Antrozous pallidus, assembly GCA_027563665.1. Classification (NCBI taxonomy): domain Eukaryota; kingdom Metazoa; phylum Chordata; class Mammalia; order Chiroptera; family Vespertilionidae; genus Antrozous; species Antrozous pallidus. The sequence continues at coordinate 117,225,092 of CM050514.1, forward strand.
TGATTCTATTATATTCACCAGTTTATTCTGTTCATCAGATTTTTTAATCACTTGATTTTTAGATTCACTTGTTGATAGATATGTATTTGTTGTCACTTTGTTGTTCATAGTTTTTATCTTTACCTTTTCTTCTTCTTCCTCTTCTTAAAGAATAGCCTTCAGCATTTCACATAATCTGGCTTGGTGGTGATGAACTCCTTTAGCTTTTTCTTGTCTGTGAAGCCCTTTTTCTGACCTTCAATTCTGAATGATAGCTTTGCTGGGTAGAGTAATCTTGGTTGTATATTCTTGCTATTCATCACTTTGAATATTTCTTGCCACTTCCTTCTAGCCTTCATAGTTTCTGTTGAGAAATCAGCTGACAGTTGTATGGGTACTCCCTTGCAGGTAACTAACTGTTTTTTTCTTGCTGATTTCAAGATTCTCTCTTTTTCTGCTGCCCTTGGCATTTTCATTATGATGTGTCTTAGTGTGGTCCTCCTTGGATTCTTTTTGTTTGAGATTCTCTGCACTTCCTAGACTTGTAAATCTATTCCTTTCACCAGGTGGGGAAAGTTTTCTGTCATTATTTCTTCCAATAGGTTTTCAATATCTTGCTCTCTCTCTTCTTCTGGCACCCCCATAATTGGGATGTTGGTATGCTTAAAGTTGTCCCAGAGGTTCCTTACACTATATCTGTATTTGTTTATTTTTTCTTCTTTTTGTTTTTCTGGTTCGGTGTTTTTTGCTTCCTCATATTTCAAATCTTTGGTTTGATTCTTGGGCTCCTCTAGTCTACTGTTGGATTTCTGTATATTATTTTTTATTTCAGGCAGTGTATGCTTAATTTCTGACTGGTCCTTTTCCATTTTTTGGCATTCTCATTAAGATTCTTGAAGGTCTCACTAAGTTTCTCTGTGGTTTCTGAAAGATTCTTGAGTTACGTCATAACTGTGGTTTTGAACTCTATATGCAGTAGTTTGCTTTCCTCCATTTGTTTCATTTGTGACATGTTTCTTTGTCTCTGCATTTTGGATGCTTCCTTGTGTTGATGGAGTGGCTTTGTGTGGTAGGTGACCTATAGGGCCCAGTGGCTCAGCCTCCCCAATCACCTGGGGTGGACACTCTTGGTGCACCCCTTTGTAGGCTGGGTGAACAGTCTTGTTGTAGTTAAATCTTGATTGCTGTTAGTACACTGGGAGAAATTGACCTCTAGGCCAAATGGCTGTGAGAATAAGCTATGCCTATAATAGAAGAACTGCTGTGCTTCTCTTATGGGGCAGGACTTGCTTCAGTGGGGCTTTGGTGCTCACTGAGTCTACCTCTTGAGTGTGTCGCTCATGGATGTGAAGAGTTGAAATCTGGTGTTGTCTCACACTGAAGAGTAGGTACACTGGCTCCTGGATCTTCAAGGAGGTGCAAGTCAGCTATTGTCTGAGGCCACCAACAGGAACTATAGCAAGATCTGCAGATTTCTCCTCTTTGGTGTTTGGAAGTTTTGGAGCTGTCTGACCAACTGCAGTTTGTTAGGTTAAGCTGCAAAAGGGCAGGCCATTCATATGCAAGAGCCACTGCACACACCTCCGGTGGGTTTGTAAATTGGGCATGGTGGGGTCTCAGGAAATCACTAGGGCATGGCAACCAGCGATGACTGCCAGTCAGCCCTCTCTGCATTTCTGTGTCTCCATGCCCCACACCCCAGTAGAGTAAACAATGATTCCTATGCACACCTCTGCAGGAAAGCCACCCTCACTTTCCGAGCCGATGCCAGACAGTCCAGTTTCTCCCCATAGGAGTCTGGGTCCTCAGAACCTCTCCAGAAACTGTAGTTCAGAGCAGTCAGGAACTTGAGTCTCCCTCCCACTTGAAAAAGACAATTGCATCCTCAGTTGCCAGCCCTCTCTGTGCATGCCTCCGTACCTCTGCTTTTATGCGGCTCTGCACCTCCTACACAGTCTCAATGTGCTTTTTTCTTTCCTTCTAGTTGTAGAATTTCCACTCAGCCAACTTTCCTGTGGTTCTGGGTGATAGTCGTTTTGTCTTTTAGTTGTAGTTTTGATGTAGTTGTGAGAGGCAGCATGTACCTTATGCCGCCATCTTGGTTTCCCTGGGGGTGGCCATCTTTGACTACATGGGGGTGGCCATCTTGTGTTTTGGAGTAATGGTCAATTTGTATATTACTCTTTTATTAGATAGGACTAGCCTTCTGAAGAACATTTTGGTTGCTTCCAAATTTTGGCAACTTTGTATAAAGCTGCTATAAACATCCATGAGCAGGTTTTAGTGTGGACATAGGTTTTTAACTCCTTTCAGTAGCTACCAATGAGTGCAAATGTTGGGTCCTATAGTAACATGTGTTGTTTTGTAAGAAACCATCATTTGTCCTAGAAAGTGGCTGTAGCATTTTGCCTTATCGTCAGCAATGAATGAAAGTTTCACATCTTTGGCAACATTTTGTGTTGTCATTATTACAGATTTTGGCCATTACATTATGTATGTAGTGTTATTTCATTGTTTTTTGAACTTGAAATTCCCTAATAATATATGGACTTAAGTACCTTTTCATATGTTTATTTGCCATCTTAAATCTTTTTCGGTGAAGTGTCTTTTGCTCGTTATTTTCTTAATGAAGTTATTTGTATATTTTAGATAACATCCCTTTATCAGATGTGTCTTTAACATATATTTTCTCCCAGTTTGTGATTTGTCTTTTCATTCTCTTGATAATGTTTAATGAAGCGCAGATATTAATTATTTCTTCTATGAATCATGCCTTTGGTTTTATATTTAAAAATTCATAACAAATTCAAGGTCATCCAGATTTAAAGTTTTAGTTTTAAAGTTTTGCATTTTACATTCAGGTCTACAATCTATTTTTGAGGTAATTTTTGTGAAGGGTGTAAGGTTGTGCCCTTCTCCTCCTCCTCCTCCTCCTCCTCCTCCTCCTTCTCCTCCTCTTCCTTCTTCTTCTTGTGCATGGATGTCCAGTAATTCTAGCACTGGTTGTTGAAAAGACTATATAATTGTTCCTTTGTTATTGCCTTAGCTTCTTTGTCAAAAAACATTGACTGTATTTATATTTATTGCTGGGCTCCTTGTTCTGGTCCATTGTTTTGTCTATTCTTTCACCAGTCCCACACTGCCTTGATAACTATTGCTTGTATAGTAAGTCTTGATGTCAGGTAATCTTAGTCCTCCAACTTTGTTCTTCTCTTTCCTAATCTTGTGCTGGCTATTTTCAGTCTTTTACCTCTCCATGTAAACTTTAAAAATCAGTTTGTCAATGTCCAAAAAATAATTTTCTGGGATTTTGTGTGGGATTGTGTTGAATCTTTACACCAAGTTGAAAAGAAATGACATCTTGACAATATTGAGTCTTTTATCCCTAAACCTGAAATATTTCTTCATTTATTTAGTTTTTTTCTTTTATTCATTAGTTTTGTAATTTGACTCATATAGATTTTTTACATATTTTGTTAGATTTATATCTAAGTACTTCATTTTGAAGGGTACTAATATAAATTGCATTGTGGCTTTAATTTCAACTCCCATTTGTATCTTATTGTTATATAGGAAATCAATTGATTTTTGTGTATTAATCTTATGTCCTGAAATCAGTCTGTAATTGCTTATTTTCTCTAGGAGGTTTTTGGTCAATTCTTTCTGATTTTCTACATAGATAATCATGTCATTTGTGACGTGTGTGTGTGTGTGTGTGTGTGTGTGTGTATATATATATATATATATATATATATATATATATATCCTATATAATAAAGAGATAATACACAAATTGACTGTCACACCCTCATGTGGTCACAAGATGGCCACCATAAGATGACTGGCAGGGGAGGGCAGTTGGGGGAGACCAAGTTGGCAGGGGAGCAGTTAGGCGTAGATCAGGCTGGCAGGGGAGTGGTTAGGGGGTGATCAAGCTGGCAGGCAGAAGTTGTTAGGGGAAATCAGGTAGGCAGTCAGGTGAGTAGTTGGGAGCCAGCAGTCCTGGATTGTGAGAGGGATGTCTGACTGCCAGTTTACAGACTTCCCCCGAGGGGTCCCAGATTGGAGAGGGGATCCCTTGGGAGATGTCCCTTTCCAATAGGGGACCTCTTGGGGGATGTCTGACTGCCAGGGGATGTCCCTGTGGGATCATATCTAAACCAGCAATCTGACATTCCTCTTGCAATCTGGGACCGCTGGCCTAACTGCTCATCTACCTGCCCAATCACCCCTAACCACTCTGCCTGCTGGCCTGTTCACCCACAACTGACCCCCACTGCCAGCCTGCTTACCTCCAACTGCCCCCCCCCCGGCCTGATTGCCCCTAAATGCCCTCCTCAGCTGGCTTCATGGCCCCCAGCTGCCCTCCCCTGCTAGCCTTATGGTCCCTAACAGCCCTTCCCTGTTAGCCTCATGGCCCTCAACTGCCCTCCCCAGCCAACCTCATGACCCACAATTGCCCTCCCTGGCCAGCCTGATGGCCCCCAATGGCCCTCTGCAGCCAGAGGCCCATCTGCAGCTGGGTGGGCAGAACACTTGCCTCACAAATGTTCTGTGCCCAGCTCCCCTCTTCACCCTGGCCACTCCATGCCCACTGCCAAAGGGCCTTCGTGGCCTGCAACAAAGCAAGCATAATGCCAGGCCGCTCACACTGCCAGCCCTTAGCGGCCTCCCACCCCCCTCCAGTCTGGGAGACCCTGATGGGGCTGAGAGGACTGGGTGGAGCCATCTTTGTGGTGAAGTGATGGTCAATTTGCATATCCCTCTTTATTAGATAGGATATATCCTATCCAATAAAAGAATAATATGCAAATTTGACCATACCTTTGCCACACCCACAAGCCAAACGCACAGCCACGCCCACCAGCCAATCAGGAATAGATTATGCAAATAAACCCCAACCAAGATGGCTGCCACCACTGAGAGCAGGAGGGAGGCTTGGATTTCCCTGGCAACAGAGGAAGCCAAGATTTCCACCTGCCATTGCCTGCCTAAGCCTCCACTCAATGTTACAAAGTTTCAATTATAAAAGATACAGGAATGGCAGCAGCCACTGAGCTGGAGAGAACAGAGGCTTGGGTTTCCCTGGCAATGGAGGAAGCCAAGCTTTCCACCTGTCATAATTGACCTGCAGCCTATACCTCCACTCTAGACTACAAAGTTTCAAACAGAAATGGCTGCCACCACGGAGCGAGCATAAGACTTGGCTCCACTCCAGGCTACAAAGTTTTAATTGTAGACATAGATTAATCCCAGATCCCAGGGACTCTGCTGGGGTCGCTGGGGTGGGGGGCGCGTAGCCAGCCTGCAAACCTCCACAGGCCCCCCACCCAGGCCGCCCCATGCCCCAAGGGAATCCCCACCCTGATCTGGGACACTCTTCAGGGCAAACCAGCTGGCCTCCACCCATGCATCATGCCTCTATCTTATCTAATAAAAGAGCAATTTCCAGATTGACCATCACTCCAACACGCAAGATGGCTGCCCCCATGTGGTCAAAGATCCTGCCCCCATGTAGACACAAGATGGCTACCACAAAATGTCCAGCAGGGGAGGGTAGTTGAGAAGTTCCAGGCCTGCAAGGGAGGGCAGTTGTGGGCAATCAAGCTTGCAGGAGAGGGCAGTTAGTGGTGACCAGGCCAGCAGAGGAGGGAAGTTGGGGGCAAACAGGCTGGCAGGGGAGCAGTTAGACATCAATTAGGCTGGCAGGGTAGTGGTTAGCAGGTGGTCAGGCTGCAGCCAGAAGCGGTTAAGGGCAATCAGGGAGGCAGGTAGGTGAGCAGGTTGGAGCCAGTAGTCCTGGATTGTGAGAAGGATGTCCAATTGCCCGTTTAGGCCCGATCTTACATTCCTCAAGGGGTCCCAGATTGGAGAGGGTTCAGGCTGGGCTAAGGGACATCCCCCATCCCTCCATGCATGAATTTCATGCACCAGGCCTCTAATATATATATATATATATATATGTGTGTGTGTATATATATATATGTGTGTGTGTGTATATATATAATATATTATATATTATATATTATATATCATATATTATATATATATATATATATATATATATATATATATATATATATATATATATTAGAGGCCCGGTGCATATATAATATGCAAAAAGACCAAATGATAGAACAATCAAACAACAAGTCACTATGATGTGCGCTGACCACCAAGGGGCATACACGGAACAAGGTGGGCATTGGCAGCAGGTGGCAGAGTGCAGAACATGGTGGGTGTAAGCCCTAGTGTGATGGTAGAGCAGGTGAGTGGGACATCAGACCAAGGCGGGGTGCCAGTAGATGTTATCGGGGCAAGCCTTTGGTGATTACTGAAAATTCTTTTTCCCCATGTGCCACAGTCCAACCCAGCACTCTAACCTGCTGCTGGTGCCTGGAGCCAGTCCCAATTGATTGACACCTTCAGTGGATATAAGTAGTGGCTGCCAGCCCCAATTGCCCCTGAGGGCTTCTCCACCTCCCCGTGCCCCTAGGGAGCATTCAGGGCAGCAGCTGCCACTAACACCTGCTGAAGGTGCTGGCCCCACTCGCATCTGCTGCTGGCACCTAGCACCAGCCCTGATCGCTTGATGCTGTCAGCAGGTGCAAGCAGTGGCTGCTAGTCCTGATTGTCCCTTAAGACTTCTCTACCACCCTCTGCTCCTGAGGGTTGATTAGGGCCAGAAGCTGCCTCTCATACTGGATGCCAGTGATGGTCCCACTCAGACCTCTGCCAGCGCCAGGGCCACTGCTCTCACATTCTGCTGGTGCTGGCCCCATTTGTTCTGCATTGGTGGGTGCAAGCTAGACTGGTGCCATCACCCTGTGGGAATGGTATTAGGAATGGGCCTGCCAGGAGATAAGGGACTGGGGGATATAGTGGGAGGGCATGGAGGATGCACCGAGACCCACCCCTGTGCCCACCACAGCCTTGCAGCCCACAGTTCCTTTCAAGATGCATGATTTCATGCACTGGGCCCCTAGTGTGTGTGTGTGTGTGTGTCTGTGTGTGTCTGTGTGTGTGTGTGTATCTCCTATCTAATAAAGTTGGAATATGCAAATTGACCATAACTCCAAGACAAAGATGGTGGCACCCACAGCCAATAAGGAGGGAATATGCAAATTGATGCGACAAGGCAAGAGGCAGAAAGGCGACTCCAGGCTGGAGCGAAGGCAGAAAGGCAGCTCTGGCTGGAGCGAAGGCTCCATGAATCTTTGTGCATCAGGCCTCTAATATGTGTGTGTGTGTGTGTGTGTGTGTGTGTGTGTGTGTGTGTGTATACTAGAGGCCAGGTGCTCAAAATTCGTGCATGGGGAGGGGACAGGCTGTCCCTCAGTCAGCCTGCACCCTTTCTAATCTGGGACCCCTCAAGAAATGTCCAAATGCAAGTTTATTACTTGCCACGAAGTGATGAACCCCTTGGATTAGGTAGTCATTTTGCATATAGTCGGGCAGTCAGACATCCCTCTCACAATCCAGGATTGCAGCTCCCAACCACTTGCCTGCCTGTCTGCCTGATTGCCCCTCACCACTTCTGCTGCCAGCCTAATCTGTTTCTCTGCTAGCCCAATTGCCCCTAACTTTCCTCCCTTACAGGCCTAGTCCCTCCCAACTGCCCTCCCTGCAGGCCTAGTCCCTCCCAACTGCCCTCCCTGCAGGCCTGGTCCCCCCCAAATGCCCTCCCCTGCAGGCCTCATCCCTCCAAACTGCCCTCTCCAGCAATCCAGGATGCCAAGCCTTTCAGCCCATTTCCTGTTCTGCACTGGCGTGACCCAGGCTGTCAAGCCATTTCCCCACTCTCCCACTCTGCTCTTCCATCAGGCTTGGCATCCTGGATCACTGGGGAAATCCAGGACGCCAAGCCTTCCTGCCCGTCTTCCACTCTGCTCTCCCATCAGGCTTGGTGTCCTAAATTGGAGAGGGTGCAGGCTGAGCTGAGGGACATACACCCTGTGCACAAATTTTGTGTACTAGGCCTCTAGTTAAGAATAAAAAACTAAAATTCTTTACCTTCACCTTTTCCTTCTTTGATGCTCTTCCTTTCTTTATGTAGATCTGAGTGTCTGACATGTATTATTTTCCTTCTCTCTGAAGAATTTTAAAAAATATTTTTTGCAAGGCAGATCTACTACCAACACATTTCCTCAAAATTTATTAGTCTCAGAAAGTGTTTATTTCTCCTTAATTTTTGGAGCATAATTTTACAGGGTACAACTTCAGGAAGCATTTTTTCTCTCTCAACACTTTAAATGTTTTATTCCACTCTCTTCTTGCATGCAAGAAGTTGGATGGATTTCTTATCTTTTCTCCTCTAGGTAAGGTTTCCCCCCTCCCTCCTTCCTCTAGTATCTTTCAAGATTTCTCAAAAATTTGTCTTCTGCAGTTTAAATATATGTGTAAGAGTAGTTTCTATTTGTTTGTTTTGCATTTGTTTGTTTGTTTGTTTGTTTGTTTATTTTTGTTTTGCATTTGCCCTGCTTGATATTTTCTGAGCTTCCCAGATCTGTAGTTTGTTTGTGACATTAATGTGGGAAAATTCTTAGGCATTATTGCTTAAAATGTTATTTTTGTTCTTTTCTCGGTCATGTAAGGCTCCCTTTTCTTAACTAAACTCCAAGTTACTCCATCTGAGGCTCCTGTTTATTCACTTTGTTTTTAGGACTTCTCAGGTTCCCTGTGGTTCAGAACCCAGTGAACCCTGGAACATTTTGCCACATTGAGCCCACTGACATGTTCCAATGATAATGGAAACATTTTACGTTATAATTTTAAAAAGGGAACAGCAGGGAGAATTGAGAAAGAACAAGTTCTTGAGGAAAGTTGGGGAAAATCAAATAAGTTGGGAAGATTTAATTTTTACAAAAATATTGCCTTTACACCTAGTTCTCACTCAGGTTTGCTCTATAAATGAATGAAATATGTGGAAGAAAAGTGCAGTGGGATTTGACAACAGAAAAAAGCATGTTATTTTTAAGAATTAAGGAGAGAAGTCATGACTTCAGCTCTTTTCATAACTATAAACAGTAATTGCCTAGACCCATAAAACTTTACTAAGAGAGAGACCCAGAGATGAGAAAATCCAGTTCCTTCATTTAACTGTTGATAAAACTGAAATCTGAAAGCATTATTGGACTTTCTCATAGTCACACAAATACTTAGACCCATTTATGGGCCAGGATTTTTATAGTATCACAGTAAGAAATTTAGATCACTGTATCAGTCAGGATTATACAGAGAAACAAAGTCAATAGGAAATATATAAATACACAGAAAGACAGTTATATGAGGTATTGGCTCATGTGATTTTGGAGGCTGAAAAGCTGGAGGCCCATAATCACTGGTGGTGCAGTCCCAGGCAAGCTGTAAAGGCCCAAGAACCAAAGGACTGATGGATGGTGTAAGTCCTGGTACAAGTCCAAAAGCCAAAGAACCAGGATTGCCAATGACTAAGGGCAGTTGATGATGGATGTCCCAGCTCAAGCAGAGAGAGAGAGCGCAAATTCATGCTTCATCCTTTTTGTTCTGTTTAGGCCGTCAGATTGGACAATGCCTATTTGCATTGCCAAAGGTCTTCTGTACTCAGTCTATGGATTAAAATGATAATCTTTTTCTGGAGACATTCTCACAAACACACCCAGAAATAATGTTTTACCATCTGGGTATGCCTCAGCCCAGTCAAGTTGACTCATAAAATTAAACATCACAGTCACCATATATTTTCAAATATGTATTAATAGTAATTTATGTCTAATGAGACCCTCAAACTTAACAGAAGGGGACCTTGTTGGCTGTGTTTGTCCTCACATTCCAGTGCCTACACTGGTTTCTGACACTTGGTAGACAATCTGTACACCTGACAGGGAGTGAATGTTAGGTCTATTCTCAGAGGTATACTTGTCTATGTAGATCAGTTTGTTAAAGTAATCTTGAGGCTCATTGCCTCCATGGTGGATTAAAGATGGCCACAATTGAGAGTAACCAAGATGGCGGCATAGGTAAATAGCTATTTTGATGCCCCACACAACAAGTCCAAAACTACAACTTAACAACAAAACAAACATCATCCAGAATCACCGGAAAGCTGGCTGAGTGAAAACTCCACAGATAAAAGTAAAGATAGGACACTGTGACTCAGAGGAGCGGAAGAGCACAGCCTTGAAGATACACCCAGAGAGAGGTTCGGAGCCGTGTGAGCGTGCGAGCTGTAGGGTGGGCGTCAGCAAATCCGGCTGGATTTCTCCAATGGGGAGGGTGGAGACGTCCCACTGCACTGATTTCCCAGTTCCAGGTGAGGTCCGAGGTCCAGGGTAGGCATGCTAAAAGCCGGGCGAGGCAGAGGTCTGTGAATTTGAGGAGAGTGCGCTAAATTTGGAACAGCAGTTTGTGCGTAAACTTGGGGACAGAACTTCGCGACTGCGCAGAGAGGACTCGTGACTTGCTCCCTCGTTCGGGAGACCACCGGACTGCTTTGTTTTACAACCTTGGGCAAGGCTTTGGGTGTGCAGACTCATTTGGGGAGAGGCAGGGTTGTCTGGCAATGGGTGGGGACCGGCGGCAGCTTTCTCTTAGAGGTGCGCAGCAGTTACCACATGGCACAGAGACCCGCGCACAGCATAGGGTGGAGCTGACGCTGTCTGCTCAGCCTGGAGACTCCGCCCAACCAACCTGAACACAGCTTTCCTTCACAGCCAATTGGCCTGGAGGTCCAACCCTCCTAGTGCTAACAACAATAAGCTGGGCTTAACTTCAACAATACTGTGCAACCCATAAAGGATTTCAGTAAGAGTATCCACCTCAGGTAACTGGGGAGGCTGAGCCACTGTCCCTTAGAGGACATCTACCACACAAAGTTAATCGACCAACTCAGGAAAGCAGCCACAATGCAGAGAAATAAAAGATATCAGGTGTGAAAAAAAATGGAGGGAAAAAGATGACTAGACATAGAGTTCAAAACCACAGTAATAAGGTTTTTCAAGATGCTCCTAGAAAAGGCCGATGAACTTAATGAGAACTACGAGGAAATGAACAAGACCTATGAGGAAATGAAAAAGGACCAACTAGAAATTAAGCATACACTGACTGAAATAAAAAAAATATTACATAAAGTCCTAAAAACAGTCCAGAGGACTGCAAGATCCAAGTCAAAGATTTGAAATACAAAGAAGCAAAATCCACTCGGCCGGAAAAGCAAGAAGCAAAAAGAATCCAGATAATTGAAGATAGTGTAAGGGGCCTGTGGGACAACCTCAAGCTTGCCAACATCCGAATTATGGGGGTGCCAGAAAAAGAGAGAGATCAAGGTAATGAAAACCTACTTGAAGAAATAGTGACTGAAAACTTCCCCCACCTGGTGAAAGAAATTGACTTAAAAGCCCAAGAAGTGCACAGAACCCCAAAATATAGGAATCTAAAGAGGAACACACTAAGACACCTCATAATTAAAATGCCAAGAGCAAAAGATAAAGAGAGAATATTAAAAGCAGCAAGAGAAAAACAGTTGGTTACCTATAAGGGAGCACCCATACGATTGTCGGCGGATTTCTCAACAGAAACAATGCAGGCCAGATGGGAGTGGCAAGAAATATTCAAAGTGATGAATGGCAAGAATCTACAACCAAGATTACTCTATCCAGCAAAGCTATCATTCAGAATTGAAGGTCAGATAAAGTGCTTCGCAGATAAGAAAAAGCTAAAGGAGTTCATCGCCACCAAACCAATATTATATGAAATGCTGAAAGATATTCTTTAAGAAGAGGAAGAAGAAAAAGGTAAAAATATAAATTATGAACAACAAATACACATCTATCAACAAATGAATTTAAAAATCAAGTGAATTAATAATCTGATGAACAGGATAAACTAGTGAATATAACAGAATCATGGACATAGAGAGGGAATGGACTGACAATTCTTGGGGAGAAAAGAGGTGTGGGAAGTGCAGCAAGAGACTGGACAAAAATCCTGCAACTATGGGAGAGGACAGGGAGGGGGAGGTGAGGGCGGAGAGTGGGATGGGTACCGGGTGGAGGGGTGCTATAGGAGGAGAAAAGGAGGAACAATGTAATTAATAAACTGAACAATAAAGATTAAAAAAGATGGCCACAATTTCTTCATTCTGGTTAGAAGGTAGGTCTAAGTCGCCCTTGGTCGAGAACCTACATGAGACCTGTAACTACTTTGACAAATATAATGCATTGAAAGTGATGTAGTGCCTATTTCCGGCCCCAGGTTTGAGAAACTGAAAACTTCTATCTTTTTGGAACTCCTCCTGGGCTCCCTGAGCCACCATAGGATGTCTGACCTTCCTGAGACATTCATGCTGGAGAAGCCATGGGTAAGTGTGGATGCTGAGAGACCTTCCTGATCCCTGCTTTACAGAACCCACAAGGCACCTGACAGGTGGCTGAAGCTGTCTTGGACCCTCCAGCCCAGCCACCCATCAGCTGAGTCCCCCTCAGTGACCTCAGCCTATACCACATTGTGCAGAAAATTGCCCAGCAGAAATTGCCTGAATTTCTGTCCACAAAACCAGGACAGTTTATAATATAGTTGTTGCTTTAAGTCATATGTTCTGAAGTGATTTGTTATACAGTAACAGGTAACAATAGTGAGCCTCAACAACCACAAAAAATGGAGGCTTTCAATTAAGAATATGTTTGGCTACAGGTAACAGAAAACCCCATTTAGTGGCTTAGATAACAGATGTCCGGAGCTGGGCAGCCTGGAACAGTACAGCTTCTCTGGATTGTCATCAGGGACTCAGGCTCCCTCTGTCTTCCTGCTGCACATCCCCACAGCCACTGCAGCATGTTCAACACAGCAAAAGAGGCTAGGGCAGTAGCCAAAGGACAGAGGGCCATGAGGTTGCCAGAGAAACCTGCTTCTTTTGAAAGTTTGTATGGAGGTTTCATTCAAGGACTTTCCCTTACATTTCTTTGGCAAGATTAGGTCACATGGCTCCTCTAGCTGCAAAGGGAATAATCGGAGGAGGCACGTGCTTTTGGCACAGTATATAGTCATCCTCATAGGAACTGGAGTTCTGTTAGCAGGAAACAATGAATATTGGATAAGCAATAAATGTATGCCACAAGGAATTCTTCAGTCCCGGGCCTCAAACTTGCTTGCTCTTACTGTTAGAAGCTTCTGAATTCCTGCAGAGAAATGCTCCAAAGCATAAATCTCTTTAGAATGTAGGTGAGAAAATTTATCTAGAATCTGAACTTTCATGACAAGTTCACTGTTGCTGTTTTTTGTTTGTTTGTGGTGTTTTGTTGATGTTGTTTTGTTGTTGTTTTTTTGCTTAGATATACCCTCATTTGGGATGACTTGGGGAAGCCTATACATTTTGTAGGAGGGCACCTCCCCCATTCTACTCCCCCAATAAGCACCCATTGGAATTGACACTGCCTTCCTGGCAATGAAACACCAATAGGCATAGCTACTCTAAGGAATGATTTGAAATGTGCTCTTCACAAATATAAAAGGCCTAATAACTAGTTCAACTCATAACAATCATATCTGCACATCTTTGCATGACAAATGAACACAGATGCAAATCCATGTTCAATTGCACCCATATACACAGAACTCATTACAGAAATGGAGAATTGTTTGAAATACACTTTTTAAAAGAAACAACCTCATCTGAAATCCAAATTCCTCACAAACACTTGAACATGTAACATGGCCTAAATGTTAATGAAGCAATTCAGCTCACTCAGCAGGATGAGCAACAAAAAGAAACCCTTTTCAAGACACAGCTGTCAACAATTACACTGAGTGGGTGGAGCTGGCTGATACTCAGCATCTTAAAACTCATGGAAATGTGGAGCCTGTTTGGCCAAAACCATTCCAGACTCCAGAGCAGACAGTGACCCCTCTTTATTTGTCAGACAAGACAATGGGATGTTTTGGTTACCTGGGTATCCCCACCCCACCTCAGAAACAAATGACACATTTCATTAAAGACTTGGGGATGATACATGAAGCTCTAATTTTAAGACTAATGTTTGATCTAACCTGCCCTTCTCCTGATGTTGTGATTCAGATGCATTCAGGGTCAAGAGGGCTTTGATTATTTCATATTGTCGGGGGGAAGTTTTTACATTTGACTTCCTGATTATCTGTATTTTATAAACTGAAGTTCATTTTACTGTATTATAATTACTACAGGAGACAGTTCCTATTCTGGATGAGGAAGTCTCCTTTGAGATTATTCCTTCTTACCTCAACATACACACACACACACACACACACACACACACACACACACACTCACATGGACCTAGCAAACATGTTTGTGGCTTATAATATAGTTGTAGTGTGTGGCAGACAGTTGGGCCAGGAGCAATCCCTAACCAAAGGGAGATGTTTGGAATCTCTTTCTGGCAAGTTGAAAGTCAGAATTTGGAGATAGCCCTGCAGTCTCCTTAAGGAAAGACTGGAGAACTAGGGAGCCAGGAGTGACCCTCTTCTGCCTTGTTCATAGAGACGCAAAGAACCAATTGAGAGGGAAATAAAAGTAGAAGGTAATTATGCTAAGTGAAGAGCCAACCAGAAAGTACAGAGCCCCAGAAAGAGGCCCCCAGAGTGGTGTCCTAGGTTCCCAATACCTTGTAGTTCCTGGCCCATGCCTGCTACCCTCATGAGGCCTGACTGCACTTCCTGCATGTGGTTTCCTTGGGCCTTCTCTGGATTGTTCCCTTTTGACACAAACTGAATGGTTTGAATGAGGCTGTCAGTTGGTTCTCCAATATTTATTCTCCCTTTCTTCCTCACTAATTGAAACCAGTTTTATTCAGAACATCTAAAAATACCACAAATCTTAGACTCACAATGAGGGTAGTTCATGAGAGGTAATCAAGTCACTAGGTAGAATATTCAGGAAGTTTCTTAACCCTTTTGCTGTTCTCCTTTCCTTCACCATGCATCGGAAGTAGATGTGCTCGCTGGAGTCCCAGCAGCCACCTGTGATCGTATCTACTGTGAGGATGGAGGCCAGGGCTAAGGATGGTGTAGCAGAGAAACAGAAGGAGCTAAGCCTTTGGTGACAAGGTGAAGCCTTCATTAGAACCCAAGACTGTGGCCCTTTAATTTTTATGTTAAATGCAAAAAAAAAAAAACCTTCTAATTTGCCTAGGCCACTGTTATTTTGGGTTTCAATCAGTAGCAGCAAATGAAATTCTAATGACTCAAGTGGGTGTTAGTTCCTTGCAGCCAGTCTTGAAAAGAATTTCACATATCTTACTACAAATTTTACCAAAGTCCCCACAGGTATTATGAGCAGAGGCTGTATCATTTCCTGTGTGTTTGAAGCACTCTATAAAGGGTCAAAGGGAGATAATGCAGAAAACATGGCCTTTATCATTTACAGCCTCTTAGTTCAGAGCTGGTGGATGGGACTCGGGAAGCTTATGAAAGGGTTAGGCCTCCTCCTTTTCTCTCTTCCATCTGGGACAGAGTTACGAGAAAAAAAGTATTTTCTTTCTCTCTGGAAGGATGGGGCCAGGGGGTAGGGGGTGGGCGGTGGTAAGCTAGACCTGGGTTAACTCCTTGGGCACCTTAAATATCTAGAGTAGCAAAACTGTCACCTTAAAGCATCTGATAATAACGTCTGTACAGGACTCACAGGTCACAAATTGATTTTGTTCATATAGCACATTGCCTCTCCTTGGGCCTGCCCCTCCTCTCCTCTCCCCGAGTCTGTATGCACAGTCAGAATAATCAGAATTGTACCTTGTGACCTCTGCCCTGACCATAGTTTATGGGCCTGTGGTGGGCTAGTAGCAGCTCCTCCTTCTGTGCCTAACTGGCCCGCTCCCTCAGCAGGTTTGTTTGGTTCAGGGTAGGGTACCTAATCCAGGCTGCCCCACTCAAGTCTTTTTGCAGCAACTTGGAATTTATACTAAAAAATCACAGCTTCAGTGTGATGATTTATTGGCTAATCCCAAGTCAGAGATAATAATTTTAAGGATGATGCTTTCAGCGTCTCTTCTAGAGATAGGAAGGTTGTGTCCAAGTAGGATAAATCCAGAGCGCTTACATCACCTCCTTTCAATTCACTAATTATTTGGGCAATAGAAGCTACATCATTGTTCCAGCTTTTCATTAAAAAACTTGAGATATAATTCATATTCAGGGTCGGGGAAAAGTAAGTTTACAGTTGTGAGTACAAAACAGTTTATTCTTGTATTATTACTTATTAACTAGAAGCTTAATGCATGGGATTCATGCACTGGTGGGGGGTGTAGCCGCTGTGGGAGTGCTACTCATCCCAGGCAGCCAAGCAGTTGTGGAACCACACCTCTGAGCAGTGCTCTCACTGTGGGAGCGCACTGACCACCAGGAGGCAGCTCTTGCATTGAACATTTGCACCCTGGTGGTCAGTGTGCATCTTAGCGACTAGTCAACCAATTGTTCTGGTCATTCTGCCATTCGGTTACTGGGATTTTATTATATAGAATTACTGTATTATTTTCCATACTAACAACTGTAAACCTACTTTTGCCCAACCCTGTACCATAAAATTCACCATTTAAAAGTGTACAATTCAGTGGATTTTAACATGTTCATAGAATTGTGAAACCATCTCCATTATTTAATCCTAGCACTCCATACCATTCCTTTGTCCTCTTAAGCTCTGGCAATCACTATCTATGTTTGTGCTCTATGAATTTGCCAATTCTTCACATTTTGAATAAATAGAATTATACAACAGATGGACTTTTGTTCCTGGATTCTTTCACTTACTATATTTTCAAGGTTCATCCATGTTATCACATATATTAATATTTCTTTTCTTTTTATTGCCAAAAAAATTCCATTGTATGTGTATCCATCAGTATTTACCACATCTTAGCTACCGTGAATGATGCTGCTAGGAAAATTGGTGTACCAATATCTGTTAAAGTTCCCAATTTTAACAGATTCTCTGGGAACATAAACAGAGTTGAATTATTATATTTCTCTGTTTAATTATTTTGAGGAATAATCATATAATTTTTAAATTTATTTTTGACACTATTCTTAATATAATGGTTTATTTAATTTTATTTTCAGATTGTTCATTGCTTGTGTATGAAAGATAATTGATTTTTATATTGATCTTATTACAAATTTCTTTTTAAATATTGAAGTTCCAATTTTAGGTGTAGTACTTGCAGAGTCATCCTTTTCTTCCTTAGTATATACCGGTCCTGGAGTGGCATTACTCCAGTCACTGAATGACTCCTTTATCCCTCCCAAGCTGAAATTAAGTTTTATGGACTGAAAGAAAAACCTGAGCATATTAAAAATCCACAGCTGAAGTCACACTGTCCCAGAAGTCAGGAGTAAAGAGGTTAACATCCAGGTAAACCTCTTTGCTGGCATAGCCAGCAGATGCCTTAGACTCTGGAGGTTTTGGGTGAAATCAGGGAACTGGTAGGCTTTTTCAGCAACCTCAGATTCAGGGCTGTCCCAGAGACTTTGTTTTGTGTTTTAGGAAGAAAATGTGACATAACGACTCACAGAGTCTTAGACCCGAGAGACATTCTGGGGCCTCTTAAACTATTGGCCTTACCCAATCCTACCCAAGGCCCCATCTTCCAATCCCCCACCTTCCCTTGATATACCTACCTTACACCAGACTTCAAAATCTCAGCAAATATCCCACCATTTTTCTCCTCTAAGACACCATCGGGCTCCAGAAAGGTATCATTCTTTCTACAGTAAACAATCAACTAAACTTTGTCTTATCAACACTTTGTTTTGATCATGTTATGGGAAAGAATATTTAACAGGATAAAGACTAAAAGGGAATAGACAAAAATTAAATCTGTTATTGAATTGAAATAATGAAGCTTTTCTAAGTATCAATTTGGGTACAATAAGGAAATTTAATATTAAATAATTTTATGGAATTTTAATTGTCAATGCAGTTATATTGGGAGATATGTGAAGAAGCTTTAAAGATGATATGTCATGATTATCTGTAACTTAAATTTCAAATCAAAGAGGATAAAAATATGTGAATATATTTTGATGCAAAAACATGGAGAAAAAAGAACTCAAACATGGCACATACATAAAGAGAAAGAGGAAGAGTGAATATATGGCATATTTAGCAATATGTTAATGGTTGTGACAAACTAGGTGCAATGTACATGGATGTTTATTGTACTAGTTCATTGTTATATGTGAAAATATTAAGGGAATTAATGATTGAAGGGGAAATTTTGTCTCATTCTTTAAATGGAGATCAAGTAATTTTGTTATTTATTTTTATAGCAAAAATAGATTGACCTTTTCTCCAAATAAATTTGTGTGTTTTTTTAACTTCTCTACTCCTTTCTCATTTGTGGATGCATTTGTATTTAACCACTGAGAATATACTGAATTGTCCATAATGATTTTCACTTTAACCAGAGATTTAAAAATAACTTTTTGAGATTGTGCCTCCCACAAGGGGGTGCCATCCACACAGGCAACTTTGTGAAGATCACTACTGCAGCTGAGCAAGTAGCGTGACCAGTTCATTCCTATTTGGCCAGAAGGTTTCAGTTTTAGCACTGAAAGCCTCACTTCTGTGGTTGATTACTCTAAGGAATGCAGAAAGCCTGGCTGTGTTTTACTATATTGAACAATGAAGATGATAGTATTAATCCTTGGCACTTTACTTGCCTGAATTGTTCTGTTCATTGATGGTATTAACTTCATGTATAATCTCACCTGGCAATACTGCTACCTGTCAGCAGGTACTTCCCACAAAATCTAGCCCAAAGAGGTGGCATCAATGGCAGAGACTCACTTCAGAAACTATGACTAGACTTTTGGGTGCATAAACTGAAGGCTCCTCAAAGACCCCAATAGAGGCATAACAAAAGGCCAACAACACCACCAACCCACCATGTGAGATTCATTTAAAAATTTTTATCTTTATTGTTGAAAGTACTACAGTGGCCCTGTTCTCTTCCCCCATTGACCTGGGCCACTGCCCCCTCCCCCAGGCCTTAACCACACTATTATGTGTAACACTAGAGGCCCAGTGCACAAAATTCATGCATGGGGTAGGGGATGTCCCTTAGTCCAGCCTGAACCCTCTCCAATCTGGGACCCCTCAAGGGCAGTTGGACATCCTTCTCACAATCCAGGACTGCTGGTTCCAAACTGCTCACCTGCCTGTCTCCCTGATTGCCAGTAACTGCTTCTGCCTGCCAGCCTGATCACCCACTAACCACTATCCTGCCAGTCTAATTGATGTATACCTGCTCCCCTGCCAGCCTGATGCCCCAACTTCCCTCCTCTGCCGGCCTGGTCACCCCTAACTGCCCTCCCTTGCAAGCCTGGTCCCTTCCAACTGCCCTCCCCTGCTGGCCTGATCGCCCACGCTGCCCTTCCTTGCAGGGCCTGGAACCTCCCAATGGCCCTCCCCTGCTGGCCATCTTGTGGTGGCCACATTGTGTCCACATGGGGGCAGGATCTTTGACCACATGGAAGTAGCCCTCTTGT
This sequence comes from Antrozous pallidus, assembly GCA_027563665.1. Classification (NCBI taxonomy): domain Eukaryota; kingdom Metazoa; phylum Chordata; class Mammalia; order Chiroptera; family Vespertilionidae; genus Antrozous; species Antrozous pallidus. Next base: position 117,244,562 of record CM050514.1, read on the forward strand.
AAGTTGGAGTGATGGTCAATCTGCAAATTACTCTTTTATTAGATAGGATAGAGGCCTGGTGCATAGGTTGGGGCCAGCTGGTTTGCTCTAAAGAGTGTCCCAGATCAGGGTGGGGTTCCCTTGGGATGAGGAGCAGCTTGGGCAAGGGGCTAGTGGAGGTTTGCAGGCCGGTCACACACACCCCCCAGCTACCCAGGCCGAGGCCCTGGGATCTGGGATTAATTTATGTCTACAATTGAAGCTTTGTAACCTGGAGTGGAGCCAAGCCTGTGCTCACTCTGTGGCCGCAGTCATTCCTGTTTGAAACTTTGTAGCCTAGAGTGGAGGCCTAGGCTGGCAACAGCACGTGGAAAGCTTGGCTTCCTCCATTGCCAGGGAAACCCAAGACTCTGTTCTCTCCAGCTCAGTGGCTGCTGCCATTCCTGTATCTTTTATAATTGAAACTTTGTAGCATTGAGTGGATGCCTAGGCCAGCAACAGCCACGGAAAGCTTGGCTTCCTCTATTGCTGAGGAAACCCAAGCCTTCCTCCTGCTCTCAGTGGTGGCAGCCATATTGTTTGGGATTATTTGCATAATCTGCTCCTGATTGGCTGGTGGGTGTGGCTGTGGGCATGGCTTGTGTGTGTAGTGATGGTATGGTCAAATTTCCATATTACTCTTTTATTACATAGGATGGCTTTTTAAAAATATATATTTTATTGATTTTTTACAGAGAGGAAGAGAGAGGGATAGAAAGTCAGAAACATCGATGAGAGAAAAACATCGATCAGCTGCCTCTTGCACACCCCCCACTGGAGATGTGCCCGCAGCCAAGGCACATGCCCTTGACCGGAATCGAACCCGGGACCTTTCAGTCCAAAGGCCGACGCTCCACCACTGAGCCAAACCGGTTTCGGCCATAGGATGGCTTTTATCATGAGAGTATGATCCTTCTATTCCTACCTTGTTGAGAGTTCTTATCAAGAAAGAGTGTTGGATTTTGTCAAATGCTTTTTCTGCATTGATTGATATGACTATGTAATTTTTATCCCTCAACTAGTTTATGTGATGTATCACATTTATTGATTTGAGGATATTGTACCATCCTTGCATTGCTGGGATAAATCCTACTTGGTCATGGTGTATGATCTTTCTGATTTACTGCTGGATCCAATTTGCTAGAATTTTATTGAGGATTTTGGCATCTATATTCATGAGGATATTGGCCAGTAATTCTCTTTCATTGTGTCATCTTTATCTGGTTTTGGTATTAGGGTGATGCTGGCTTCATAGAATGAGTTTGGAAGTGTTCCATCCTCTTGAATTTTCTGGAATAGTCTGAGGAGGATAGGTTTTAGTTCTTCCTTGAATGTTTGGTAAAACTCCCCTGTGAAGCCGTCTGGCCCAGGGCTTTTGTTTGCTGGAAGCTTGTTGATGACTGCTTCAATTTCTTCCACAGTTATTGATCTATTGAGCTGTTTAGATTCTTCCTGATTGAGTTTTGGGAGGTTATATTTTTCTAGGAATATATCCATTTCCTCCACCTTGTCCAGTTTGTTGGAGTAGAGTTTTTCATAGTATTTTTCAACAATCCTTTGTATTTCCATGGAGTCTGTTGTCATTTCACCTCTTTCATTTCTGATTTTATTTATTAGGGTCCTCTCTTAGCTTCTTGGTGAGCCTGGCTCGAGGCTCATCAATCTTGTTTATCCTTTCAAAGAACCAGCTTTTGGTTTTGTTGATCTTCTGTATTGTTTCTTTGGTCTCTATGTCATTTATCTCTGCTCTGATCTTTACTATTTCCTTGCTTCTGCTTACACTGGGATTTTCTTGTTGCTCTTTTTCTAATTCTTTGAGTTGTTGGGTTAGATAATTTATTACCACTGTTTCTTGCTTTTTACAGTAGGATTGTAGAGCTATGGACTTCCCTCTCAAAACTGCTTTCACTGTGTCCCATAGATTTTGGATTGTTGTGCTATCATTGTCATTTGTTGGCATGATGTTTTTTCTATTTCTTCCTTGATATCTCTGGTAACCCAGCATTGTTTAATAGCATGCTGTTTAGTCTCCATGTGTTTGATTTCTTTTGATTGTTTTTATTGTAGTTGATTTCCAGCTTTAAGCCACTGTGATCTGAGAATATGCTTGATATGATTTCTATCTTCCTGAATTTGGAGAGACTTTGCCTATGACCCAATTTATGGTCTATCTTTGAAAATGACCCAAGGGCACTTGAAAAGAATGTATATTCTGTGGCTTTGGAGTGAAATGATCTGAAGATGTCAATTAATTCCATCTGTTCTAGTGAGTCATTGAGGATTGATGTTTCTTTATTGATTTTTTGTTTAGAGGATCTGTCCAATGGTGATAATGGGGTATTAAAGTCTCCTACTATGATTGTGATGCTGTCTATCTCTCCCTTGATATCCTCTAGGAGATTTTTTTATGTATTTGTGTGCTCCTGTATTGGGTGCATATATGTTTACCAGAGTTATTCCTTCTTGTTGGATTGGTCCCTTTAGTATTATGAAGTGGCCTTCTTTATCTCTTGCTATGTCCTCCACTTATGAGATGTAATTTGTCAGATATAAGTATTGCTGCCTCAGTTTTTTTCCATTTCCATTCGCCTAAAGAACCTTTTCCATCCTTTCACCCTCAGTCTGTGTATGTCTATTTTTCCAATGCGGGTTTCTTGTAGACAGCAGATATATGGGTCGTGTTTTATTATTCAGTCTATTACCCTGTCTTTTGGTTGGAGCATTTAAACTGTTTACCTTTAAATTTATTATTGATAGATAGTTATTTGTAGCCATTTTTGTTCTTTACCCCTGTGTTTCTTCTTCGCTTCCTATTTCTTTTTACAGCAGACCCTTTGGCATTTCTTGCATTCTGGTTTGGTGGTAATGAATTCCCTTAGTCCTTTTTTGTTTGTGAAGCTCCTGATTTGATCTTTAATTTTGATTGAGAGCCTTGCTGGGTATAGTATTCTAGGATTCAGACCCTTCCTTTGCATGACTTTGTATATTTCATTCCATTCCCTTCTGGCCTGATAAGTTTCTGTTGAGAAATCACTTGTTAGTCTGATGGGGGTTCCTTTGTAGGTGATTTTCTGTCTCTCTCTGGCAGCTTTTAACATTCTCACTTTGTTGTTGGTGTTTGCCAATTTAATTATAATGTGCCTTGCATAGGTCTTTTGGGGTTTATTTTGCTTGGGACTCTGTGAGCTTCTTGGATTTGTGTGGGTTTTTCCTTTCCTATATCAGGGAAATTTTCTGTCATTTCTTCCAACAGGTTTTCTAGTCCTTGCTCAGTTTCCTGTCCCTCTGGAAGCCCTATTATGCGGATGTTGTTTTGTTTCATGTTGTCCCAAAGTTCCCTTAGCCTCTCCTCCAGCTTTTTAATTTCTTTTTCTAGAAACTGCTCTACTTGGGTATTTTTTCCTACCTTGTCTTCCAGCTCACTGATGTGGTCCTCTGCTTCTTCTAGTTTACTGTTGATACTTTCTATGGAGTTCTTTACCTCAGTGTTGTCACTTTTCATTTCTTCTTGGCTCTTGTTCATTTCTTCTAGGATCTTCTTCATTTCTTCTTCAGTCTTCTTCATTTCCTCTTGGTTCTTCTTCAATTCCTCTTGGTTCGTACTCATATTGCCAAATTTGTCTTCCATTCTCTTCTGCCACCTTATGACCATTCCTCTGAGTTCTTTCTCTGACAGGTTGCTTGCTTCCATTTTGTTTACATATTTTTCTGGAGAGGCTTGTTTTTCTTTCACTGGAGGGCTGTTTCTTTGTCTCCCCATAGTCTCTCTTCTCCGTGTGTCTGGTTATGTAGTTCTCACTCTCCTGAATTGATTTAAAGGCTAAAAATACAACACAACCAGGTTCAATGAACCAGGTACTGAACAGGAATGTATTCACGGTATTGGTAACTCCGAATTAAAGGTGATTGCCAGAGAAAGGCAAATTAGGTGATAGGTGAGAAAGAAGAGAGTAAGAGAAAACACACACACACACACACACACACACACATACACACACACACACACACACACACAGACACTCACAGACAAAAAAGAAAGAAAGAGAGAAAGAAAGAAAGAGAGGGAGAGAGAGAGGGAGGAAGGAAGGAAGGAAGGAAGGAAGGAAGGAAGGAAGGAAGGAAGGAAGGAAGGAAGGAAGGAAGGAAGGCCAAAATGAAATTGGGAGAAGGAGAAGAAGTGAAAAGAAAGAAAAGGGAAATAAATTATAAATATGGGTTGAAAACTCTTATAGGACAGCCACTAATCCCAAGAAAAGCCAGAAACAAGTACCTGGAGATTAATACAAACTATATACAACAACTAATATCAAGGGAGGTGAGGGAACACAGAAGTATAAATCTATCAAAAAAACAATGTGAATGACAACAACAAAACAAAAGCAATGCCAAAAAATACCTACGAAAGAAAAGAAAATGCAAACCAATCTCACAAACATGCATAAAATATCAATATAATCAACAGTCAAATAAACAACAACAACAGGACAGAGGGAAAAACAATTTAGGATAGTGAAGTCAGAGAAGTGAGTGGTGTGTATGGACTTGGAGCAGGTGGTTGGAGATTAGATATATAAATGCGGTGAAATTTTAGCAGGGAGTAAAAAGAGAGAAAATCTAAAAGGAAAAGTGTAAGGGAAACAAGACACTAAATGAGGAAAGGTTAGCAAGAGATTGGTGGCATAAAGTTGAAGTTGAGGTAGATTAAAAAGATATTAAAGGGTAGATGAAAATAGACCGTATAACACTAATCCCAAAGTAGAATAAAGAGGAAATAAAATGGCACTTTAAAAAAAGGTGAAATAGTAGTAGAAATAAAATTGATTCCTTAATTTATGTTACACAAGAGTCAATTTGTGATTCAGCCTCTGGGTGTCAGTGTTTCTGGATTGACCTCCATGTCTATTGGTCCTGTCTAGACTGAACTAAAATCCCACTATCCCTGTGGTATTCAATACTGATTTGTGCGATTGGGCTGCCCCAGAGCTGCCTCTCTAATGGTGACCGCCTGTTCTGATCCCCAGGCTCCTGAAAAACAGCTCTCCCCTGCATTCTCCCACCGTATACCCCACCAGGCAATCCCAGGTTCCTGGTTTAGCACTCAGAAACTCGGATTAGGAGAGACAAACACACAAGTGCGCGACTTCAGGTTCCGCTCATATGTCTGCACAAAACCCCTCTTCCCCTTGGGTTTAGCAGCCAGCACCCTCCCAAAATTGTTGGGCTGCCTTTCTCTGTCAGGTTCAAATGGTTTGCTTTATAGGAATCCCCTTTTCCACCAGCTCTGAAGGCCCTCTTCCACGTTTACCAGCTCCAACAGCCATAGACTTTTTTCAGGTGCAGATCTTCTTGCTTTGCCAGCTCCCTCTAATCCCAGGGGAAATCTGACCCTTCCGTGGCAGAGTGCAGAGCTCCTCCAAATCTGCTTCTGCTCCAACTAGGAACCGGTGTTCTGGGGGTCTCAGCCGTCTAGTGGGTACTGCAGCTGTATATCTTCAGGCCCTTCCCCTTCAAGACGGTGCATTCCGCCTCTGAGCAGGTGGCTCTGGGAGAGAACCCAGCCGCACCGGGGGCTGCTCAGTCAGATGAGGCAAATCCAGAAGTCCCCCTCCTTCTCCTGGAGCCCAGCTATCCCCCAACTTGCCAACAAACACTCCCCGCGCAACCCTCAGCTGCTCCCTCCTTCTGCTCTGGGACAAGATTCAGAACATGTCCGTCTATTCTGCCACCATATCTGAAGTTTTGAAGCTTGCTATCAATACAACAAAATAGCATACATATCAAATCGCATATATATCAACATATGTGTAACTCTATCTATTGAAAAAAAATCCAAGGTGTTTACTGGTACACCTAGTATGATCTTTTAAATCTATTGCTGAATCTGATTTGCTAATATTTTGTTGTGGATTTTAGCATCTATGTTCATCATGAATAGTGGCCTGTAGTTCTCTTTTTTTGTGGTGTCTTTATCTGGTTTTGGAATTAGGGTAATGCTGGCCTCATAGGAAGATCTAGGAAGTGTTCCTTCCTCTTAAATTTTTGGGATAGTTTGAGAAGGATAGGTGTTAGTTTTTCTTTGAATGTTTATTAAAACTCCCCTGTGAAGCCATCTGGGCCAGGGCTTTCTTTGCTGGCAGTTTCTTTTTTCTTTTTTTAAATTTTTTTATTACTGCTTCAATTTCAGCAGTAGCTCTCAGCCTATTCAGGTTTTTTATCCTTCCTGACTGACTTTTGGAAGCTTGTATTTTTCTAGGGATGTGTCCATTTATTCCAGGTCATCCTGTTTGTTGGAATGTAGTCATTCTTAGTATTTTATTTTTTTTGGATCCCTTGTATTTCAGTGGGGTCAGTTGTTTCTTCACCTCTTTCATCTCTGATTTTATTTGAGTCCTCTCTTTTTGTTTCTTGATGAATCTGGCTAGAGGTTCATCAATCTTCTTTATCTTTTCAAAGAACCAACTCTTGGTTTTCTCATTCTTTCATATTGTTTTTTTAGTCTCTATGTCATTTAATTGTTTCCATAATGTTATGCCCAGATTTTAAGATCCCCAAAGACCACCCGGGAGATGAGTCCGATGCAAAAACAAAGAGCCTTTATTCAAGCTTGAGCTTGGCTCTCTGCCTCCACTGATGCAGCAGCAGGATGCAAAAAGAAAGTGAGTTTCAAAAACACAATGATTTTATGGGGCTAGGGGTCGGGAGGTGGGGACATACTCGGACTGCTGAGTTGGCCAATTCTGATTGGTTGGGTGGGGGTTGGGGCTAGTGATGCAAATAATCCCTGACGCACGTGACCTGTCCTTTGCTCTTGATTGGAGCTCAGTCTTTTGCGATTGGCTAATTCAAAGGGAGGGGTTGGTCTTTGTGATTTCAAGATGGCAGCTCCCAGGTAAGTTTACACATCATGGGGCCAACATGGTGGCTGCCAAGTCACACAGTCCAAAATGGCAGCTATCTAAATTGTTCTTTGACAGAAAAGATGGCTTGTTTATTCTCACAATTTCCCCCCTTTTCTTTATGTAAACTCCTTTCTTCAAACTCAGCTGACATTCATTGACTTTCATGCTCTGCAGTGTCTAGGAGGAGATTACTTTGCTGTTTGGTCAATGTGGTTTCAATTAACCCTTGGATAAGACATGGGATGATGTGACATCTCATCACTGTAGCTCCTACTCAACAGGGTGAAGAGGACACCATGGCTCTAGTGCATCAGAGAAAGGACCTCGATCCCAGGCCCAGCTCACTCGTCACTAAAACTGCCAGTGCCTTAGGTTAATTTCCCTTTTATTCCCATTGGCTGAATTAAGAGTGGGCTAAATAACTGACACATCCTTTGGTTTTTCTCAGAAGAGGGGACACAGTTACACAAGATGGAGGGTATGGTACAAAGTGGAGTCAGTCCCGCTCTGTCCTATCAATCCTTTTACTTATGCAGGGCTTTTCTTCTTGTTCTCTTTCTAATTCTTTAAGTACAGGGTTACACAAAGCATGAAAAGTTTTACTTGATTTTTTTTTTAGGTAGTTTTATAGTGCTATGAACTTCCCTCTCAGCACTGCTTTCACTGGGTACCACAGATATTGGGTTGTTTTGTATTCATTTTAATATGTTTCCAGGATGTTTTCTTTTTCTTCTTTGATCTCTTTGGTAACCCTTTCATTGTTTAATACCATGCTATTTAGCCTCCAGGTGTTTGAATGTTTTTGAGCATTTTTATATAGTTGATTTATAATTCATGCCATTATTATCTGAGAAGATGCTTGATATGATTTCAATATTCTTGAACTTGTAGAGACTTAATTTGTGTCCTAACATGTGCTTTATCTTTGAAAATATCCCATGTGCACTTGAGAAAAATATATATTCTGCAGTTTTGAAGTGAAATGTTCTGAAAATGTCAATTAATTCTATCTGATCTAGTATGTCATTTAGGATCTCTGTTTCCTTGTTGATTTTGTCTTGAAGATCTATCCACTGAAGTCAGTGGAATGCTAACGTCCCTTATTATAATTGGATTGCTGTTGTTCTCTCCCTGGATATCCTTCAGAAGTTTTTTATATATTTGGATGCTCCTGAATTGGGTGCATACATGTTTATCAGAGTTATATCCTTATTGTATCAATTCTTTAGTATTATGAAGTGGCCTTCCTTATATCTTGTTATGGCATTCACTTTGAAGTTAATTTGTCAGTTATGAATGCTGACAAAATTTTCCGTCTGCCTGGAAAATTTTTTTCCCCATCCCTTCGTTTTTAATTTATATGAGTCCTTTGTTCTGAGATGGGCCTCTTGTAGACAGCATATATATGAGTCATGGTGTAGTATCCATTCAGCTTCTCTATGTCTTTTGATTGGAGCATTTAAGCCATTTATATTTAAGGTTATTATCGATAGATACTTATTGCCATTCTTTTTCTCTATGCCTGTGTTCTTCTCCTTTTCAGTATTTCTTCTTCTTATAACATTCCCTTTAGCATTTCCTGCAGTGTTGGATTGGTGGTACTAAACTTTTTTAGCCTGTTTTTGTCTGTGAAGCTGTTTATTTCATTTTCAATTTTGAATGATAGGCTTTCTGGATATAATAGTCTTGGTTTCAGTCCCTTGGTTTTCATTACCTTGTATACTTCATTCCATTCTTTTCTGGCCTAACATATTTCTATTGAGAATTCAGCTGACAATCTAATGGGAGCTCTCTTGTAACTTTCTCTCTCTCTCTCTCTCTCTCTCTCTCTCTCAGCCATTAAGATTCTTTGTCTTTAATGTTTGCCATTTTAATTATTATGTGTCTAGGTGTGGGTCTTTTGGGGTTCATCTTAGCTGGGACTCTCTGTTTCCTGGTTTTGAGTGACTTTCTCTTTCACCAGATTAGCGACATTTTCCTGCCATTATTTCTTTGAATAGGTTCTCTATTTCTTGCTTGGGTTGTTCTCCTTCTGCTACTCCTATGATTGGAATGTTGTTGAATTTCATGTTGTCCCATGAAACGCTCCCTTAAACTCTCCCCTTGCTTTTTCATTCCCCCCACCCCCAATTTGCTGCTCTGCACGGCTGTTTTTTTTTTCTACTTTGTCTTCTAATTCACTGTTTCAGCTCTCATCTTTTTCTAGACTATTGTTGAATCATTCCAGGATGTTCTTTACTTCAATTACATCATTCTTCATTTCCAATTGATTTTTATTTATTGTTTAAATCTCTCTTTTAATATTGGTATAGCTTTGAGACCCTTATAACTCTCATTTAGTTACTTGTAATTCTCACTGAATTGTTTGTGCACCCTTATTACCATTACTCTGAATTCTTTATCTGACAAATTGCTTGCCTCCATTTCATTTAGTTGGTTTTCTACTTTTCTTTCATTTGGGAGTCACTTGTCTACTCATTTTTGCTGTTTCTTTGTTTTTGTTTCTGTGTATTAAATCAAACTGCTATGTCTCCCAGATTTTGTGGGGTGGTCTTATATAGTTAGTGTTTATGGGACCCAGTGGTGTAATGTCTTAGATTTCCTAAGTTGGGTGCTCTAGTAGAGCCCCTTATTTGAATCATTTGGGTTCTCCTGTTGTAGTTGGATTTTGAATGTTGTCCTATTCATATGCAGAACCTTCTGTCCGGCTGGCTGATCATGTGGCTCACCCCAGGCCACATTTAGCAAGCTATTGTGGAGGAGCTGATTGAATGAGCAAGATACAACAAAACAAAACATAAAACAGAAGGAAACCAAAATGTACACAAGACCCCTATAGCACCAACAAAAGGAACCACAAGAGGATAGAGAATTAGCAAATAGATAAGAGAGCAAAAATGATAGAAAAAAAGATTAAACAATAAAGAATTTTTTAAATGATAGAAGAAAGAAAAATATGAAGAGAAAACAAAAAAACAAGCAAATTAAAAAAGCATAAACAAAACAAAAAAAAACAAGAAGGGGGTAATAATATGTATATGCATAGCTGAAATAAAGAAAATAAATAAATAAATAGAATAATAAGGGTATGGAAACTTTAAAATAAAAAAGGTAAGAAATAAATGAAAAGACATGAAAAAAATTGAAATGGAAAATAGAGAAGAAAGCAGATATACCTAATATAAGAAAAAGAAAAGAAGATGAGAAAGCAGTAGAAAAGTGAGAGGAAAATATAAGTAGTGAAAAAGAAAAAAGAAAAGTTGAGTAAGAAAAGGGAAGAAGAATATTAGATATATGAATGAAATAATATAGACTAATCAATAAAGAAGATAAAATTAAAAAGGGGAAAAAGAAATATAGGAGAAAAACTCAAAAAGGAACAAGAAGAGAAAATAAATTGAAAAGGAGAAAAAAACCGTGGTGTTCCTTTCACCTGAGTTTATGCTCCAGGGGGGATTCACTTTGAATCCCACTCTTCTGTTCCGACTGCCAATTCAGAGCTTCCTGTTAGGTACTTAGGTACTAACCACTCTCAGGCACTGTCTTCTGGCTTTCGGCACCCTGTTTGAAGCTCCAAGTGGTCCACATTTGTGTCTGTCTCCCTAGGCCTTAGCTGCAAACAGGAGGGGACAATCTGCCCCCTATGGTAGGTTTGTTAGCAACACAGGGCCCGGGGCTGGGTCAGCACAATTCCCCTGGTTCCCAAGTTCTGCCTCTGACTGCCTTTGATTGCTAGGCAGCTGTCAATCTTAATCACTCAATAGTCTGTTTCTGAAATGGCTTTAGGTGGGGGAGGTGCTGTTTAGCTTTCAGGAAATATAATGGGTATGTTTCCCTGTCCCAGAACTATTTCTCCATGAGTGACCCAAAATATTACTTTGCTCTTGGCTGGACAGAGATTCTTGTATGGAGACCAATGGGTTGGCTAGAAATCTGGAGTTTTTATCAGTTCTCTAGAACATGGGAAATATCAGTTTGGTTCCAAGGATATTGTGGTACATGATCCTTCCTCCAAACCAGTCACTGAAGGCTCCTTGAGTGTTCAGAACTGTAAGCTTGGCCTCTGCTTTTGTTTCCTCTGAAAAGCTCAAAATGCAGGGTGTGGCATGTAGGACACCTGTGGGTGGGACAAGCTGTATCACCTAGGGCAGGCTTTTTCCTTTAACCTGCCCTCTGGCTGCTGGGAGCAGCTAGCTCCGCTCAGGAGAAATGACCATTGGGTTTGGGCGCCTGGGACCGAACGCTCCTGGCTGCTGTTCCACCCAGTCTCGCTGCAATGCTTCCCACCCCAGCCTCTCTCTGCCCCGGCACCTCCAGTCCACGTCTCCCTCCCTGCACCCAAGTCTCCAGTGAGTAGTTACAAATTAAAACTCCTGGGCTCTCGGTTTAGAGAGAGAGAAAACAAAATCCGAATCGCCACTTTGTCTGCAGCCGGCTCCGGTCTATGGGCTCCAGGCTCCGTTGCAGCCAGCTGCCCTGCCACCTTTCACAGCGCGACGACACAGGTGCTCCGGGCCTCCGTCTTCTGAGGGAACAGACTCTCCCGGGAGTTCTCTCCGCACTCTGTGCCGCCAGCCTGCTGCCGCTGGGAGATGAGTCCGCTCCTCTCCCGACCTCACCCTTCCTACCGGGCTCCAGGTGTTTTGTGTCCTTCCTTGATATGTCTCCTCCTCAGCTGGACCTCAGTTGATAATTTCAGGTGGATGTTCTCCAATTCAGTTGGATTTCCAGTTTGGTCCTGCCACTAGATGCACGCCAGGTCTGCCTATTCACCCGCCATTTTCCTTTCTTGCCAGGCACTATTTTAAAGAACTTTACACAAATTAACTGATCCAACCCTAACAAAACTCCAGTGAGGTAAGTAGTATTGTCTCTATTGTACAGGTGGGGTGAACAGAGCAAGGGCATCAAAGTGGGAGTTCGAACCAGGGAAGTGTGGTCAGAGCCCCTGCTCTGCTTCACTGCACTCAGCTACCCCCGAGGGGAGAAAATCCAGGCTGCAGGAGGATTTATCCAGGGTGTCAGGACTTGACCATGGACACTCAGTAAATGGCTCATAAATTCAACTTCCAGCCCCTCTACCTCCAAAGCATGTGACCCAATGCTTATTGTAGTTTGGATTTGCATTTCCTTAATGCGCAAAATTAAGGAAATTGTTCAGATACCTGCCCATTAAAGAACTATTTCTTTTCTTTTTGTTTTGAAAGTTTTTATTGTGGTAAAATATATATAACAAAATTTGCCATTTTTAGTGTATAATTTAATGACATTTGTCATAGTCACAACCTTGTAAAATCATTACCACCATCTGCTTTCAAAAATGTTTGATTAACCCAAGCAGAAACTTTGTGCCCATTAAACAATAACTCCCCACTTTTTCCTCCCCCAAGTCCCTGGTAACCTTTGATCTGTTTTCTGTTTCTATGAATTTGCCTATTGTAGCTATTTCACATATATGAAATCATATGATATTTGTCCTTTTGTGACCGACTTATTTCATGTAGCATCATGTTTTCAAGATTCATTCATATTATAGCATGATTGAACTAGAGGACCCATGCATGAAATTCGTGCAGGAGTAGGCCAAGGCCCCAGCTTTGTCCAGAAGGTCATCTGGACTGTCATTCTGCTGTTTGGTCCATTTGCATATTATGCTTTTATGATTATAGATAGTATTCTACTGCATTGGACTTCATCATATTTTGTTTATCCATTCATATGTTGATGAACTCCTGAGTTATTTCCACATTTTGGCAATAAACATTGGCATACAAAGATCTGTATAAGTCTCCATTTTCAGTTATTTGGGATATGTACCTGGACAGGAATTGCCAAACTGTTTTCTATAGCATCTATTCAAATTTACATTTGCACTAGGAATGTACTAGGATTCTGATTTCTCCACATCCTTGCCTACACTTATTTTCCATTGTTTTGATGCCAGCTATCCTAGTAGAGATAAAGGGCTATTTTATTGTAGTTTGGATTTGCATTTCCTTAATGCCCAAAATTAAAATTTTTTTTGGCCATTTGTATATCTTCTTTGAAGAAATGTTTATTCAAGTTCTTTTTCCATTTTTAATTGGACTCTTTGCCTTTTGGTTGCTGAGTTGTAAGAATTCTTTATATATTCTGGAAATTGCTTGACCGATTGTTGATTATCCTCAGTCATTCACCTGTCAGATAGTATTAGCGATTCAAGTGGAGACCAACATGACTCTAATGGGAGCCATGACGCTGGATACAGGGAGAGTGGGAGATGCAGAAGGAACTGAGCAGTGATCTACTACTCGATCCTCCTAACCTGTTCCGAAGCCAGTCATTCTCTACCATTAAGAAAAATCTGCATTTTGCTTCTCAGTGCTTGTTACTGTCATTCACAGAAGCAAGGTCAATCTGCCTGGCACAAGAATATTTTCTGCCATCTATCACCAACCAAGTTACAGCAAAGAATCAGGATTGGAGGGAGGAGAGGCATGTGGGTGAGAGAAGGAAGACCAGAGGACCTGTGATATGGGAGGGCACATATTCAGATGGAAGACCCAAAGGTGGAGCCTGGAGAAGATGAGCCCAAACGAAGGGAGGGGAGTAAGAAGGGGAGAGGATAAGAAAGAAAATATGAGAGGGTGAGGTGTGCGTTTAGGAAGGGGAAGGCACTCGTACCCAGATCAGAGGAGAAGCCCACCCACTGGGGAGAGAGCTACAGACCCCGTGTTTTAAAGACACTACAGACCCCGTGTTTTAAAGACAACTCTTAAATCTACCCCAGGTTGTCCCTGTTAGGCCCCTTCCTTTCTGGCTGTGGTAACCTTAGCTTGTAGTGAGCAACAGGCTTTCCACAGCACTGGCAGAGCATAGAGCCATAAAAGTTTAGCTGCTGTGTCATCTATGCCAAGACTCAGGCAATGTAGGGTGGGATGGGGCTTGCCAATTCCCTCCAGGCTCTTCTTCCTTCCTTAAAGCTCATCAACATTTCAAGTAGGGGACCCCAACTTCAATACTATCTCTGGATTCTGTGTGATATTTTCCAAATAGCTGGTATGCAATTTACCAAGTGGCCTGTATGGATAGGCTATTACAGTGAGCTGGAAAGCAAAATATTTGCCCCACTCCTCTTGCCTGCAATATCCACCAGCCAAGGGTGCCAGGCTGACTGCCAGCCCAGCCTATGAGGCCTGGGGGAAGGGAACAGTGCGACCAGCCACATTCGTCCTCCACAGCCTGTGTACCAAGCAGGTGAATGAAGGCACTACAGGAATCTTGAACAGTGTTGGTGAGAAGTTCAGATTTCCACCAGGAAATTAGATGTGCTTTTAGGAAAAGAGCTTCAAAGCGATGGTTAAGTTGGAGGAAACATGTACAGCCTTTTTATAAAGGTTACCATTGACATGATTAGATAGGCATGATTCTGTGGGAGGGTGACTAAAAATTTTGTAGCTGTCTGAACATGTGTGCAGAATATAACAATATTGGGAAGAATATAATTTAAATATTCTCAGTACTTTCCTATGTTATCTTAGTTCATTATACAGGTCATTACCCTGTGAGGAAACTGAGGCCTGGAGAGGATCCATCACTCACAGTACAAGAGAGTGGGTTGTACTTGAAAAGGTCAGGGCAGAAAAATAAATTCTGGCTGCTGGACAGAGTGGGCGGTGACTAGTCTGGTGCCCCAGGCATGGCAGCATCAGGAGGCAGCCCTGCCAGCAGACAGTGTCTCCCACCTGGCCAGTCCATGTAAGTCATCCAGGCATCCACTGACCTCTGAGAGGACTGCAACAGGATACAGGCTTCTAGGCAAGAGGTCTGAAGGAAAGAAACTGTGTATACAGATGGAGCCTCAGAGAAGGGAACAGTGGACATCTGGGGGAGTGTCCTGAATGCCTTCAGTGATGACTTCTACCCCCTTGTATTCATGCTCTGCGTAATTTCCTCCCTTTGAGTATGGGCTGGACTTACAGAGATAGATTATGGCTGAGTAGTGGGATACCCCTCCCAAGATTAGATTACAAATCTAGTGGCTTTTTGCACTCTTGCTTGCTAACTCTGAGGGAAGCCAGTTGCTCTGTTGTGAAAACTGCTCTATGAAAAGACTCATGTGGCAAGAAACTGGGGAAGGCTCCAGCCAAAAGCCAGCCAGGAATTGAGGTCCTCAGTCCAACAGCCTACAAGGAACTAAACCCTGCCAACAGCCATGTTATGAGATTAGAAGCTGATTCCACCCCACTCCCAATTGAGTCTTCAGATGAGATTGCAGCTCCAGCTGCCAGCCTATGAGGGACCTTAAGCTAGTGGCACCAGCTAGGCCCATGTGATTCCTGACACACAGAACTATGAGACAGCAAGTTTTTATTGTTTTAAGCTACTAAGTTTGAGGTAACTTGTCACTTAGTGAGGAGCCACAAGCAAATGAGAGATACAAAGCTGCCACTGATTAAAATTAGAAGCAGCCCATTCACAAAGGTAATTTTATGCTGATGCACCTGAGCATTAAACTAGTGATTCTGAGAGGCAGCAGAACTCTTTATCTTCATATAAAAGAGAACTACTTTATAGGATAGAAATATTCAGGTTGTTCCAATACAAGAATTTTAATACCCAAAGGAGTGCTGTTTCTTTAAAAGTAGTCACCTTGGTTATTGCTTCAATAACACCACTGACCAAACTCATCTGCAACAAAATTTAGATATCCCACTTTGAAAAGCAGAAACATTGGTAACATCTCAATAGAAAAAGACACCCTAAAACATCTTCTTTGTGTGGCTAATGCCAGTGAGTGCCAAGAAAGCTTGGCCCTGGGTCCAAAGTCAGCCAATACCTGTGGAGCTGTGGCCCAGGGTCCCCTGAGGAGCTGGCTGAGCAGGATGTAAGTAGAGAAGACTCCTTGACTCCAGTGTGGAGTGCTCCAAATGAGCTACCAGTGTGCCCCAAGAGCCTGAATTTCTGAGCCTAAAGGCTGGAGAGCCTGGAGCATCCATCATTAGTGACATCTGTGCAGGGTGACCTGAGGACATAAAAGGAGGTGTCCTCCACCTGGGCAGCCACATCCTTTGTAGAGGGCAGCAGTGCCTGTTTAGATGAGGGGCCTATTCAGCTGCCAGAAGAATCTGATCCTAGGGACCCAAGAAGCAAGAATGCAACCCAAGGTATGGCCAATGAGAAGGCAGAAACCCAGCCTGACGTCCAGCCTTTATATCTTCCTTACCTGACTTTGTATCCTGGGGGTACTTCTGCCTGTTTGCTTCAAGGAGCACCAGCACTCAGGTGATGACAAACTAGAGCCCCTGTTGTGAAATACAGATCTGGAACATTCCAATGGATTCAAAATATTTTAACCTTATCACAGGAAATGGCCAACACTCCTTTTGTCAATGAAAGAAGAGGAAAAACAGTTGGATTCCCTTTTGCTATAATTTCAAATTTTGTAGCTATTTGAATGGTTGTAAAATTGGTCATAAAAATTTTATCACTTTCTTCTGTCATTGATCATTAATGGTGACTCTCAAAACTGGGAAGAGTTTATTTTAAAAAGTCTTGAGAAATTGTTTCAAGAAGCCATTTTAAGCATAAAACCTAATTTTTTATGTTGATGGAAGCAAACTCAAGCTTGTCACTAAAAATGTTAAAAGATTTTATTTGGATGATTCATACAAATTTAATGCTTACCATTACATAATATGAAGAAAGTGTAAAATTTTTTCACCCATCCCCATGTAGATGCCTTTGGATGCCCTGCAATTCTAGCATTCTATTCTAGCTTTTTATACAGAAACTAGTGGCCTGGTGCATGAAATTCATGCACACTAAAAGGGAATGCATTAGAGGAAATCTTACCTAATAATAGACAAACATGTAAATTGACTGTACTTCTATTATGCCCACCAACCAATCAGGAACAATTATGCAAATTAATCCGCCAAAGATTGCAGTTAATTTGCATACACAGGCTCTGAGTGACTGGGGTTGGGCAGGACATTTGTGTCGTTGCCATGGCAACAATGCAGGCGTTCCACCCCAACCCTGGACTCTCAGGGCCTCTAGGCAGTATGGGAAGGTGGACCAGAGTGGAAAGAGGCAGCTCCGGGGCTGGGCCAGAGTGGAAAGGTGGTGCCAGTAGCCAGGGAAAGGAAGGCCCATTCTAGCACGAATCTTTGTGCACTGGGCCTCTGGTATGTTAATATTGCTATTTGCCCTTTCTCTATAATAAAAGTGTCAGAGATGAAAGAAAATTAGTAAAATGTATATGAAAATCTTCCTCCTACTAGAGTCTGGAGCATGCCGTGGGACCCAGAGTCAAGTCCCTGCCCACCCACGCATGCCTCAAAATTGTGCAAGACCCAGACCTGGCCTGCCCCACCCCCACTGGGTGAGACCCAGACCCAGCCAGCCCCACCCCCATCAAGCCCTGCTGGGCAAGGGGTGCAGTCTCAGGTCCCCTGGCCTGGCGCCAGGTGGGGACCAGAGCCTCAGGTTCCCAGTCTGGGGCCAGCCTCAGGTCCCTCAGCCCAGCACCAGGATGGGGGCGTGCTGGCTCTGCACCCAGGCAGAGGCACATATTGAAGTCACCTGTCAAGCCCCACTGTGGAGGGGGCATAGCCTGAGGTCCCCCATCAAGCCTCACTTGGTGGGGGCTCAGCCTCAGATCACCCAACCCACCCCAGGAACAGGAAGCCGCAGGTCCCTGCTGATTACTCATTAAGAGAACCCCGCCTTTGCTGTGGTCACAGCCATCTTGTGATAGCATGAGAGTTAATTTGCATATTACCTCTTTATTATATAAGAGGAGGAAGGAGGATTAGCCCTTTCTGTGTATTTGTGATATGCAAGTGGTTGGGAAGCATTGGAACAATACAAGCCCCAGTTCCATGTGGACAGTGAGCTGTGTGGGAACCAAGGAGAGACTCAGGGGGCATTGCCCACAGACCACTGGGGTGTTAACCTTCTCTCCCATAAAACAGCCCAATGCCAAGGCCAGATGCTGTTTGTTCCTCACTCCTCTTCTGGTACAGTGGCCTCTAACTGGCTAATGGAGGTGGCTAGTCTTATCTGCTGAAGGTGAATTAATTTCCAGAAAAGCTTTGAGTCCCAAAGCGGCATGACATAAATTTGTTTTATTTTTCCTAAGTGGACTCAGAGGACAATTTCCTAAGTCAAATGTTTTTATGCCTGTAAGAATCATATTGGTTCCCATGGTTTGCAGGATGAGTGTCAATTAAATATATGAGGTCTAAGATGTTTAATTAAAATTATTCTCATTGCTTGTCCTAGCTAGTTTGGCTCAGTGGATAGAGTGTCAGCCCATGACTGAAGGGTTCAGTTGGATTCCGGCCAAGGTCACATACCTTGATTGCAGTCTGGATCCCAGCCCTTGTTGGGTTGCATGTGAGAGTCAGTCAATCAATGTGTCTCTCTCACATTGATGTTTTGCTCTGTGTGTCTCTCCCCCTCCCTTCCACTCTCTGTAAAAATCAATGTAAAAATGTCCTCAGGTGAAAACTAACAAAATAAGAATAAATAAAATCATTCTCATTGCTTTATAGCTATGCCTCTTAGGATACAAAAAAACAAATTCTCTAAATGAAGGCTTCCAAGAGGCAATTAAATAGTTTTGCTGTTGTTCCTAATGACACGCTAATAATTAAATTTATAGCTCATTAATAGGATCACTGATTTATGGATTCATCTTTACAAAGGAGTGAAAATGATAACAACTTCAGTTAAGAATCATTGTGAAATGGTGACACCATCTGCTATGAATTAATTTCTCTTAAATTTCAGGCTGGAAGGCAAGTACAATCCATGAGAGAATGAGTGAAGAAAAAGGGGACAATGGACATGAATGTAGATGTGGTGATTATGGGGGCAGGGCCTTATAATTCACAAAAAAGCAAACAAACAGCAACAACATTGATTTTTCCCAGAAAGCCAAATTAAGTTTGGGATTTTGCTCACTGCTTCTTTCATTTTTCCCATTTGTCTTAAATATGTTTATTCACTCAATTATGAAAATAATGTGTTTGTCCCCCCCCCCAAAAAAAAAATCAGAATAGTGCTAGATAAAAAGATAAAAGTTCCCCACCAATTAAAATTTTATCCCTTTCTCATGTTTTACGCTACAGTTCTGTGTTTTTTTTTTCATGTTCTCTCTGTCTTACTCCCCCAGTCCTCCTCGTTCCCCTCCTCCTCCTCTGCCATCTGTCCAGATTTCTTTTGTGGGTTCAGGTAGCCTGGGGGGGGGGTGGCACTCTGCTGCAGGCTCTCTGCATCATTGGTTTCTTTTTGTGGCTCTGGAAAGTCACTGCCCACCACTGAAGGGGGAAGAGGGGGTGCCCTCCTAGGAAGCCTGACCAAGGTGAGCAGACTCCATCCAGTTAGGAAGCCGAATAATTCTGAACATTGTCAGGCATCAGTGGAGATGCTGCCTGCCAGCTCTGAAGGCATTCCCAGAGAGCAGTGCGGGCCTCCAATAAATGTGAGGGCTCCTCTGATCTCCCTTGTTTCTTAGATTTCTCAGGTTCTATAGTGTGTGAGATCCAAGAAGCTTCTTTTGATCCAAGAAGCATCAAAAGAGCACAGCCGGAGTAACTTTGGAATTTGCAGGATTGAGGTGTGTGTGTGCGTGTGTGTGTGTGTGTGTGTACGTGTGTGTGTGTACGTGTGTGTGTACGTGTGTGTGTGTGTACGTGTGTGTGTGTGTACGTGTGTGTGTGTGTGTGTACGTGTGTGTGTGTGTGTGTGTGTGTGTGTGTGTGTGCATGAGTTGTGTGTAAGTCTAGCTGGGAGAAGAGACAAAGAAAGAAAGTTAACAAAGGCTGTTCCTTTACAAGTCTTTAGGGGGATTTTGAAACTCATTGGCTGAGCAGACAGATGTTAAACATTCAGAATATGCCAGCACTGCCAAAACAGACAGTGCTGCTTCCAAGGTGCTCTCTGACAGCCAACGGGAGGGATGACTTAGAGGAAACGCCACTCTCTGAACAAGCACTGAATGACACGGAATCCAAAGCTGTGAGATGACACCTCTCCTCCACCACCTCCTGGCTTTGTGGCTTTCACGCTAGTCACTTACCCTACTAAATCTCAGTTTTCTCATCTGTAAAATGAGGAAAAAGTATCCACCCTCATTTGTCTTCCTAGGTTGTTATGAGAATCAACTGGACTAATATGTGAAACCCCATACCAATGAAGGTAGATGCTCTTAGTATTTTTCATATAATTAGGGGGCTCTAAAAAACTACCTCAAAATGGCTGTAAGGTTTGTAATGCAGGAAACAAAACACACAGAGTCTAGGCGATTGGAGGTTTTAATCTTGCGCTCCCGGGTGAAATTCGCTGATCCAAGCGTGGGCCAGGGAAGTTCCCGCCAAAAGGAGGCATCTGTATTTCTTTTATACAGCAGGTTAGTAAGGGGAGGGCAGAGGGCATGAGAGGTGTGGAATTTTTGCCTGGGGCCAGGGATCTTAGGAAGGCTAGGAAGGCGCCAGCTATCTCTGTATCTCTGTCACCATCTACCTTGTGGATGCAAGCATCTCTGGACTTCCCCTCCTCCCCCCTGCCTAACAATGGCTTTTCTACAATGTGTGCCTAAAATTCTCACTCCAGCAGATACTCTTTAAAGGGTCTTCTTAACTGGGGCCAGGCATTGTCACCTGGAGGGCACAGTGTTAACCTGCAGCAAGGGTTTGTTAGATAAATCCTTCCATGGATCACATTTCCCACATCAGTGAGAGGTTGCATGGGGGAACTGGCCTGGTGAGTTGCCCCACATGTTGGGGCAGCATTCCAGCACTCCAGCTGCTACTGTGGTTCCTGCACTTATGCCACCCAGCCTCTGCCATGTCTCTTTCCCCAGGAATTTCAGCACCATCTCCATTTGGGCTGGATTTACTCTGGATTGTTTTGTTGTTGTTTGGCATTGCTGCTGCCACCAGGGTAGAGTGATCCTTAGATTAACTCTATGATTCCAGATCAGCATAGGCTGACATGCCTGGCTCAGAGCTCCTTGTCACTCGCCTCTAAATGCCACTGGCTACTTTGCAGACATGTAATTTTTCTCTGCTGAGAGCTGTTTGCCTGCTGGGGAGTTAATGTCCCAGACCCAGCACTCAAGTAATGATAGCTCATGTGTCAGTGGTCAGGAAACTGCGGCTCTCGAGCCACATGCAGCTCAAGAGCTGTGGTTTGCCGCTCTGTTGACTAATGAGTTTGCCGACCACTGACCTAGACTCTCAATGCTAGTAATTACAGGCTGTTGCTGTTCCTTGTGATTAAACCCCTACCAGTGGTTGGCAAACTCATTAGTAAACAACAGAATGGCAAACCGTGGCTCTCGAGCCACAGTTTGCCAACCACTGGGCTAGATAAATACATCAACTTACTTGTCCCTTGGAGCAAGTGGATAACTCTGAGGAATGTCCAATGTCCCGAGGTGCTCCTGCTTGATAGCCCACCATCATTTATTGTCTTCCTGCCCTTCCCTGTCTCTACTGATGCTTCCTGGGACCCCCTCACAGACACACTACTTACACTGAAATTCCTGCATCAAGATCCAATCTGGAGAACCCAGTGTGAGATGGCCCGGGCTGGAAGTGGTCCTGGGAAGCAGACCCTGGGATGGGTTCTAGAATTGGTTTACTTACCAGCCCAATGGTAAAAAAGCCCAATTGCTAGCGTTACATGGAGTTTTAAAGATTCTGTCAGATTCTCATCTAGCTTATCTTGTAGATAAGTTCTATAAGATTCTCATCTAAAGTGAATTGAGATCCTGTCTGCCAGAAGGAGATGTTTCAGCTTATGCAATAACTCTGGCATATTAGAAATATGGTAGCAAATGACCATAGAGTTGGTTAGTTATTAACTGCAATGGAAACCCTGAAAGGAAAAAAGGACATGGTCAGATCAGCTTAGAACGGTGTGAAAGCTAAAAGGCTTCTGCAGCAGCATTTAAAACCCTGGTCTCCTGCAGCCAGAGGCCGATCATGAAGGAAAACAGGTCAAGGATGGTTGTCCAAGTGTTGGAGCAAAGGCAAATGGAGGTCACAGCCTCAGCCTGTCTCCTATGGGGAAGAGAGTGCCCTGTTATGAAAGGAGTAGAACCCTGAAGTCTGAGATGGAAAATCTGGGGCAATGCACTTGAGAACCTTAAACTTTCAGATTCCCTGTAACTTCTGGGTTGGCAGAAGTACCCCTGCCACTTGTTAGAGGGAAGCCTCCACCTGCCTAGAGAGTAAACAAAGGCCTCTTCCAAGCCAGATACTTTGCTAGACAGTGTTTGCTGTCCTGCAGATCTGCTCCGCATCTCCTTGTTGCTGTTAGTTAGGCTAATAGTGGTGGCCAGGTCTCAGAAGGCTTGGGTGATGAGTAGTGCCTGTCTCCCTGCTGTGGGAGGAAAGGGATTGTTCACCAGAACAGTCATAGAGTCTGACCGGTGCTCCAAGGGCCTCCCAGATGACTTCTGTCTGTGCTCCTCCTGTTCATACATCTTTCAAGTTCATGTTCTATGACTTCATGTTGGTGGCTTGACATTGGCTGTCAGGAAAGTATGTACAACAGAAAAACCAGCAAATGCCACATATGCAGATCTCCTTCTCCCACCCCTTCCACCCCCTCCCTCTCCTTCCCATTCCCCTTCCCCTCCTCCAGTTCTTTTTGGAAAGCTGATTTATCAGAACACCATTGGAAATGGGGGGAATTAACCCATTGGATCCAGTTTTTAGACTCGCCTGGGCCATTTATCACATGGTTGGTTCTGAGGCCATGGTGAGGTTTTGGTTCTCCTGTTATCAGTGCCAAATCAGATTCTTGAAAGATCTAGGTATTCTCATTCCCAACTGTGGAATTACTGGGATAAAGGGTTGTGGAAATCTATGGGGAGGATTAGAAGAAAGCCACAAAATATATTTAATGTGGTATATTGCAGTATACTTCCTGAAAGGAAGCAGCCTCTCTCTCAATGAATGAGTTCTGGGTCTGAGAACTGACTCATTTCTAGAAAATGAATGAGGGATTTAATTTTCCATTGTGGCAGCTAACACCAGCCTCTGCTTACTTGCTCTTGACCCTTTTGGTCACACAAGTCAAGCAGTATCTATACTGGCTGTCCATGACCTTAGCCCTAGGCACACCACAGTCTATCAGTCATGACCAGAGGCCCTTGAAGGCCAAGGCTCTAGGTTGTCTATCTGCCTTGCTTCTGCTTTGCCTCTGATGGTCAAGTGCCCCAATATGCCTTTGGTATTCCAGAATAGTATATCCCCTCTGACTTCGGAGCCCAATTCCCTTTGTTAACTTTAATTTTATTTTTTCCATCACTACCCCTTCTATGCCTTCTTTTATCTCCACCCCACAATCACCACACTGTTGTCCATGTCCATGAATTTTCTCTCTTTTCTTCCTTTTTGCTCAATCCCTCCAGCCTCCAAACCCCCTCACGTCTCCCCCTCCCCCCTCCCCCCTCCCCCGACTAACAGCTCTGGTGGAGCCCAGTACTAACATCTCCTATAGTCAGTGTTAGCCTGCTGAAGAAAGCCACTGTTCTACTTCTCAGGAGGCTGCTGCCCACCTCTCCCAAACACACTAATGGATTCTTTGTTACTTTAGTAAAGCAAGTGTCCTGTGTGCCCTTGCCAGGATATGAATCCTGAGTCATGAGAGAATGCCCCCATACCAACAAGGTTTACCTTATTTTCTGTGCTCCAACCCCCAACTAGACATTCTTGAAATCCATTCCTACACAGGCTCTCACAGTCCCTCGTGTGTAAGCAGCATGATGTCTGGACCAGCTGGCAGAACTCACCTGGGAGTGCACTGAAAATACAGAACCTCAGATGCATGCCAGACTTACTGAATCAGAACCTGGATTTTAATGAGATCCTAGGCGACACACACATTTAAGAATAGAAGCTCTGCTTCAGAACTATCCTGACACTGCAGCAGAAAGAGCCTTCAGTTTCTTAAGCCTGAATAAAATTTCTTCTGAGTTTCTGAAACACCATCATCACTGTCCCTGTCATTGTCATTGTCACTGACTGTTATTATCACCACTGAGCAGCATCCGTTAGGTATCCACATAATGAGGGGCCATTTTTATAATAGCACAGACTGAGCAGACAATGCCTGGCCCTGTCTGACCCCATTTCCACAGATGTTTTTACAAAGCAACCAAGGTGTTTCTCACCCTCTGACAGGGTTCTACAACTTACTTGCTTTCATTTAGTTTTAAATCAATTTCCCTGACAATCCTTTCTTTCCCCACCTTCACACTTCACTGTCTCATTTAGTGATGTGACCAGGTACCTCCCTCCCTGTCCCCTCCACCTTTGTCTACTTACTCAAAGGTTTCAGCTATTGTCAGAAGAGCCAAAGACAATGATCCTTCAACTGGAAGGAAACAGTCTTCACACTCTCAGGATTTCCTATTATGTGATGTGCAGCCTTTTCCAGAAACACAATTGCATCCAAAAATAAAAACTGCCTGGATTTACCTTTATCTCAACACAATGTTTCCAGGGCAAATGGGACTGGCCTTGACTTAGGGCCAAACATTTTGAGATCCAGAGACTCTATCAACCAAGAAGGAGGAAACCACTTCCAGTGACTTCCAAGAGAGGGCAGACAGCTGTTTACTTATTCCCAGTTCTTTTGTTATTCTGTTTTATTTTGTCAATAAGACTTGGATAGGAAGAAGGAAAGAGAGGCCATGGACCAAAAGGAAGGAATGGAGGGGAGGGAGCTAAGGAAGACCAGGAGGTGGGAGTGGTCACTATGGAGTACAGGAGATGATTCAAAAGAAAAGAAAAGTGGTATGTTGAAAAGAAAAGATGTGTTAAAGGAGGAAGTGAGAACTGGAGAAGGAAGAGAGGAAGAGAGATTTGAATGAGGTGAGCATTCAAATTATGTTGCCTCTGGGAGGAGTTTTTACCTCTACCCTCATTTGTGTGTGTGTGTGTGTGTGTGTGTGTGTGTGTATGTGTGTGTGTGTGTATGTGTATGTGTGTATTTGTGTGTCTGTGTTTTGCAAGAGGGGCTGAGGAATGATTGAGGTAATGAAACAGCATCTTTAAAACTAGAGAGTGTTTGGGTGTCTGTTCCAACAGACCTGAGACCAGATAAAATGTACTGCAATTAAATTGTAAAGAGTTAAATGTAATTAAATGGTATTAGGCTACTGTTCTAAAAGAAACCCCACCCTGGAAATAACACCTGGCTTAGATAGTACTGGAAAAGGTGACCCTGGAAGGGATAATGATGAGAGGGAACCATTGACTGGCTGCCTCCTGCATGCCCCGAACTGGGGATCAAGCCCCCAACCAGGGCATGTGTCCTAACCAGGAATTGAACCGTGAGTTCTTGGTTCAAAGGTTAATGCTCAACCTCAGAGACTTGAGCCATGCTGCCCATGCTGGAAGAGAGTTTTTAATGATGATTCTGGGAGAAGGTTCATCTCTCTAAGCATCAGGGACCCCGTGTGTGAAACCAGGGCAACAGCATTCCTTTCATAAGGTGTTTGTGAGAATTATATAATTTTTAATGAAAAATTTTACTTCTCATGCAGTCTGTTTAGGGAATTTATTGGCAGAGTCAAGATTCAGGAGATGGTGGAAAAATAGCTTTGACCTGAAAGATGTTGGATCGGAAAGAAAAGGAGATTCCAGAAGACAAAAACAGAGAGCTCCAGTTGGACCTGGTGAATGAGCTAAAGTGCTGGGACCCTGGGAACCTGATGTTTGGGAGAAGAGGGAAATGGTTGCAGTGGAGCAGGAGCCAGATTCTTGTACACACTGCGTCTTGGGCCAACCAAAGAGATGCAGGGAGTTTCTTTCTCTAAAAAGATTCCAGCTAATACACGAAAATAGCTAGAAACAGAATACAACCACTTTGCGAGCTTAATGAAATAATGTATCTAGCTATTGATAATGGGTCAGTTATCATTTATCGCCTTTCAATTCCCAGACCACTCTTCAATATCTTCTCTGTGTTAATGTATTGAATGAACTTTAAACCTCTTACAAGGAGTGCAATATTAAGCTTTGTCAGTAGAGGGCACTAGAGGGACATTGCAGAAGGAAGAGGACTTTTGTATTGAGCTTTTTCTTGCTCCAGCTGCGGTATGTCAACAGTGTGGGCTCTGCCCCACCCACATGCTTAGAACATGCAATTCCTCAGAGACCTCAGAGCCACATCCTGGGCCCAGTGACCAGCTTGTCTCAGCACTTGTGATGTGGATACTGCACACCAGGCCTCACACCTGCAGCGGAGACCTAACTCTTCCCTTGCACTGTTTTCCAGTGTCAGCTGGCCTGGGCCCAGGATATTGTTTCAGAGACCCGCCCCCCCAACCCTCCGCCCCTGCTTCCACAATGTAAATGATCTACACTAGGCCTTCCACCAGAATGCCCACCAACCTCCACCTGCCTGAGACCACAATTCTTTCTTGCTTGCCTGATCAACCCGTTCTGACCGAAGGGCATAGTGAACTTACCTGCTATCTAGTGTGCTGCAACACAACTAAGTTGGAGCCCCAGCCTTGGCCTGAGCTCACCTTTCCAAGCTTGATTTTTC
This sequence comes from Antrozous pallidus, assembly GCA_027563665.1. Classification (NCBI taxonomy): domain Eukaryota; kingdom Metazoa; phylum Chordata; class Mammalia; order Chiroptera; family Vespertilionidae; genus Antrozous; species Antrozous pallidus. The sequence goes on from CM050514.1 coordinate 117,271,039, forward strand.
CTCGGTATTCTCCTTACGTATAGGATGCCATTAAGAGATCTCTTTACATCTCCATAGTTATTCTCCCATCATAGATAATACTTGTTGATTTTAAATGCCATCTATTTGTATTACTTTGTGGTTTCTGCTTCCTGAGTGGACCCAGACCAGCACAACCATAATTGACTGCTGACCTCACAAAGGGACACCCAGGATTGTGTAACTTGTTGGAAATGCACAACATACCTCTGAAGCATTCTTACCAAGCCTGAATCTGATCAAGCCAGAGGTCTAACTGTAAGTATTTAAGAAATGTTAAATGATGCTACCAGAGTCAATCAGCCAAATTCAGACTGTAGGAAACTCCAAAGCAAATAACTAGAATTCTTCAACAAATGAAAGAGAACCTATAAATTAAAAGGGACTTAAAAGGCATATTAACCAATTAAAATTCATGGATCTTCTTTTAATCTAAATTCAAACAAATTGTTTAAAAAAGATTTATGAGACAACGAAGGACATTTAAACACTGGACATTTAGTAATTATTATTTTTTAAATGTAAGAGCTAACAGAAGAAATATGAACACTGTTTATTTGATAATATAAGAGAATTATTTTTCTCTTTAGATGTGACTATAATGTGGATATTTTTAAAACTTTGATCTTTTATATTTACTTACAAAAATATTAACAGATGAAATAGTATGGTGATTTGCTTCAAAATAATCCTTATATTGGGTAAAAGTGAATGAGAGGATATATTGGCCATGAGTTGATAAAACTGAAGCTGGGTGATAAGTATATTAATTCAAAAAAAGTAAAAAAAAAAAAAGAGTAATACTCATAAGTTGATAAGGAAAAAAGGCAACTTGACAGAAAAAAATGAGAAAATATAAATAAGCAATCCTTCAGAGAAATATATATGGCCAAAAAAACATGTGTAAATGTGCTCAACCTTTCTGTAATAAAGAAAGTGCAAATATTAAGAAAAAGAAAGATAAATGAGAATTCAGAGAAATGGAGATTCCCATTAGTACTACCATCTTGGCAAACAACTTGACAGAATTTTCAGAAGTGCAAAATATGCATTTTTGTAAACCCAACAGTTTTGCTTCTAGATATATCTATCTCAGAGAAATGATCAAATATGTAGACATGAATATTAGTTTATTGCAACATTTTTTACAATAACAATATCCTAGGAGCAAACTAAATCTCCATCGATGGAGCAGTGGTTAACAAAAAGAAGTAGTTATAGCTTGCAGCTCGGCCACCGACACGCCATCCAGACTCAGGAAGACCCGAAAACTTCGGGGCCACGCGAGCCGGGGCCACGGCCGCATCGGCAGCACAGGAAGCGCCCCGGGGGCCGTGATAATGCTGGTGGCTGGCATCATCACAGGGTCAACTTTGACATATATCACCCAGGTTACTTTTGGAAAGTTGGCGTGAGGCATTACCACTTAAAGAGGAACCAGAGTTTCTGCCCAACTGTCAACCTTGATAAACTGTGGACCCTGGTCAGTGAGCAGGCACGGGGAAATGCTGCCAAAAGCAAGACTGGAGTTGCTCCTGTCATTGATGTGGTGTGATCAGCTACTACAAAGTTCTGGGGAAGGGAAAGCTCCCAAAGCAGCCTGTCATTGTGAAGGCCAAGTTCTTCCGCAGAAGAGCCGAGGAGAAGATGAAGGGTGTTGGTGGGGCCTGTGTCCTGGTAGCTTGAAGCTACATGGAGGGAAGTTAATTAAAATATCCAAGTACTTAAAAGAAAAAAAAGAAGAAGAAGAAGTAGTTATACAAAACATGGTATATCCACTCAGTAAACCCTCCACAGCCATTAAAAGAAAAAATTACATGGGCTGACATGGTAAAGAATATATCCAAGAATAAAAGCATGTTACAGACTAATGTGCTTTATTTGATCCCATTTCTGTACAAATAAAACTAAACTAAAACACCTGGAACAGGTCCTCCCAAAAATGACATACTTGGAAATGCTTATAGATATTCATAAAATTCATATACTAGTATACTTATCCTGCTTTTTTGATTTTTCATAAGAATATATTCATAGTGCTTTTATAACTTCTTTTACTTTTTAAGTGTTTTCTGAATTTGACAGCAAAAAAATCATTGGTGATGTGAGAAAAAACACTTTTTACCACATGTCATCGTGTGTGGGAGGTGGACTGTAGTGGGTTGGGAGCCAGGGGGTCCCTCCTCAGAGACTACATCTATACTACCCATCTGTTCCTATTGGTATATAAGTAACTAGCCAAGTTTTAAGATATAGAAAACTCAAATATTTTTTCCTATTTAAAGGCATTTCCTCAAATGTGTCTTGTCATAGCATTTTAGAGCCAAAGGGGACCTTTGAGGTTAGCCAATACAATTTCTGACTTTTAAGCATGAGAATGCTGAGGTCCAGAGAAACTAATAGGGTTGCCCAGGCCCTAAACTACTTGACAGTTTGAAAATGTCTCTAGCTAAGTAGCAAGAGGGCAGTCAGAGAAGCACACCCACTTGGAGACCATGAGGAAGTAACTAGGTAATTGTGTGTTCAGGACACGCACCAAGATAAGAATTACTGCAAAGTTGCTGACAGCCACGTATGAGTGAGCAGCATCCAGTGAGAAATCACCACTGGGATCAGGAGAGTGAATCATCTCAGGCTTTGTTCTCTGTAGGACAGCACATTTTTCTTTGGCTCCTTCTCTGTTCTATATCAAGGGATTGTTTCCATCGGGGTCACCAGGCAAAAGGACCCACTAAATTTGGCCTCATGCCTGTCTTGGCAAGCTGCCATGGTTTCAGCGTGATAGAGGAGTGTTTACACATGTTCTTTCCCAGAAACATATTCTCTATTTTGCCTGATAAACCCCAGAGTGAGATGGACAGAGTGGTAAAAAGAACACTGGACAAAGAGTTAGCTAGTGGGGTACTGGTCTCTTTCCATCATGAACCCTGCTGTGTGAGCTTGAGCTAGTCATTAAGGTGTTTTAAGCATGCAAAGATCGGACGCCCCCTTCCTTTATGTTTTGGGAACCTGGGATGAAAGTGGCTTCGAGCTTGAGGTTGTTCTCTCAAGCAGAGTGAGAAAGAAGTGCAAGGGCATAGCCATGATTGGTAAAGATGCAAAGCCAGATACCAAGGGGGAAAAAAAGATTAGTGTGGACATCACTGCTCCACCGGGATAGCAAGTAGATTGGTCCTGGGAGCCAACCATAGTGCTGCCTGGACCACTATGCGGGGAAGGCTCTGAGTGAAGCCTGAGCTCTGGGAAGAGAGTTCTCTGGCCCATTAACATTGTCTGCTAAGCATGAGAAGGAGGCAAAGAACAGGTCAAGGGGATATGATAAAATCTCTTCAGAAAGAAAATTTCAGAAAGCTGGCTTCTGTGATAAGAACAGATAAGAGCATAGGGAATCAGGAAGCCTAGGTATGTTCTCCAGTCTGTCACTAAATAATTCATAGTTTTGGAAGAAATCAGTAACAGGTTGGGATCTCTGTGTACTGTTGTTATCTGAGGCACAACAAGAAAGGCTGCTACAGGGTCTTTGGAAGTGGGGGTGAAACAAGGACCAGCCCTGAAGATCCCATAGGGAATGTTTGGCCCAGTTTTGTCTCATCTTTTTTTTTCCCCTTAATATATTTTTATTGATTTTTTTTTTTTTTTACAGAGAGGAAGTGAGAGGGATAGAGAATTAGAAACATCAATGAGAGAGAAGCATCAATCAGCTGCCTCCTGTACACCCCATACTGGGGAAGTGCCTACAACCATGGTACATGCCACTGACCAGAATTGAACCTAGAACCATTCAGTCTGCAGGCTGAGGCTCTATCCACTGAGCAAACCGGTTTGGTCAGTTTTGTCTCATCTTAATTAATGTGGTAATTGTACAGAAATTTCTAAAAATAAGGTGAATTATATATTTTCCACTGTGATATATTTAAAAGGGAAATAAATAAGAGGCCAAAAGAAAATTAACTAGATACCTATTCCTCAAATCCAACATTTGATATCTTGTATTTTCTTGCTATGAGGAGAATTTGATGTAAATGACTTTTTAAATAAGGAGTAGATTTACTCTTTTTTTTTTTTTTTGCTTGTGTTTAGGAAAATAAACAACAATCCATGAGAATTGAGTATATTAAAAATTTATGAACAAATAATTACTTACTAAAATTAATTGATAATAATAATTTTATTTTTATTGTCATTATTATTACTGAATGACTAACCAGTGACAGTGACACTCTTTATGCCATCATCACTTGTAAATAAACCTGAAACAAACTAGGGCCCTTTTTAAAATTACATGCAAAAGTTAAAAAGGACTAGAAAGTAATATATAAAAATAATAAACTATTTTTTAAATTTTATTTGATGTTGCAAAGTTATTCTTATTCAATTAAATAAAATGAAAGTAATGTGTGAATGGGAAGAGAAGTTGTAGGGTTGTTTTCCAAGGCAGGGTGTAGCAGTGTAGGACATACACTGCCCTGGTTCAACCTCCTGTCTCTGAAGTCAGACTGACTGAAATCCTGGCTCCCTCAAATAATGAGAACAATAGATCTACTGACCCTGCCCCAACAAAGGTGTGAGCCCAGCAGGTAGCAGCTAGAAATTTGCTGAGTGGCCTCAGACCCAGCTTTGGAATCAAGTCACTGAAATTGTATTAACCTTGTGAACACCACTTGCCCATACCAAGTGACTCACTGAGAACTTCCCTCATGCAACTCATATACCGCCAGAGACTTGATTTTCAGGGATTGAGCTTAATAGAAAACTGGCAGGCCGAGGCAGATCTCAGGGGGCATTGGGACTTTTGCTGACCTGCCCCCAAGTTAGGTGCTGATAGAAACTGGTCTTGGTGTGCATCTTTATCCTTTCTACATTCACCCAGGCAGTCACAAATTGTGGATCATTTCTAACACCAAACATGTCATCCTGGACCAGTTATAGGCAGTAACTTATATTGGCATTTATCAGAGTCCATCCCAAGAGGCACCAATACACCTAGTGGCTGGCTTAAAATAATATCAGAGCAAGATCCAATAAGCTTCACAAGCAACATATCCAAAGGGAGATTTCAGCAAGCACCAGACCCTGCTAAGGCGAATTACACTCTGTGGTCAGCACTTGCACAACAGCTTGCACACTGGTTGGGATTAAGCCTCACAGTCAGTCAGCCTGAAAGGTGATCCCATGCATAAACTATCCAATAGCAATTAATACAATTACAATAGGAGGTCCCATTTAACCCACACAAGGGACATTCCTGGAGCATCCAGTTCAGGAGATCAAGAAGAATGCACCACTGGACCCCACAGGGCACATACTAAATAAGGCCACCCCACTAAGATTGGGAGTCATCTAATACATAGAACAATCACAAAGATGCAGCCCAAATGGGGAGACAAAGAAACAGGCCCCAAATGAAAGAACAGAAGAAATCTCCAGAAAAAGAGCTAAATGAAAAGGAGGCAAGTAATTTATCACAGATAGAGTTCAAAGCAATGATTTTAAAAATGCTCTCAACAGCATGAAAAAGGATATAGAAACCATAAAAAGACCCAGTCAGAAATGAAGAATACAATATCTGAAATGAAGAATATACTGAAGGAATAAATAGTAGGCTGGTGAATCATATGATCAAATCAGTGATTTTGAAGACAAGGTAGGAAAAAACCTACATAATCAAAGCAGCAAAAGGAAAAAATAATTTTAAAAGAATGAGGATAGTTTAAGGGACCTTTGTGCAAAATGAAGAATAACAATATCTGCTTTATAGGGGTACCAAAAGAAGAAAAGAGAGAACAAGGAATTGAAGAAATAATAACTAAAAATTTCCATAACCTGGTTCAGAAAAAAAGACACACAAGTTCAGGAATCCCAGAGAGTTCCAAACAAGATGTACCCAAAGAGGCTCATACCAAGATACTATATAATGAAAATAGGAAAGGTTAAAGACAGAGAGAATCTTAAAAGCAGCAAGAGAAAACCGTTACACACAAGAAAGCATCCATAAGACTGTCTGCTTATTTCTCAACAGAGACATTCCAGGCCAGAAGAGATTGGCATGAGATATTCAACGCAGTAAAAAATAAGGACCTACAATCAAGACTATTTTACCCAGCAAAGCTACCATTTAAAATTGAAGGAGAAATAGAGAGCTTCCCAGATGAGAAAAATCGAAAGGAGTTTGTTATTATCAAACCAGTATTACAAGAAATGTGAAAGGGCTTTCTAAAAGGAAGAGGAGGAGAAGAAGAGATGGCAGTAGATGATGAGGAAAGAGAAGTAGAAACTAAGGAACATAGTTAAAAGAATAAAATGGCAAATAAAACACATGTACCTACCAATCACTTTGAATGTAAATGGCTTATATGTTCCAATCAAGAAACTTATGGTAGCTGAATGAACAAGGAAAAGAAAGACCCACTGGGGCAGTGGGATCATTCCCAGGGTGAGAATAATTGCGGGGGCGGGGGGGAATCAATTGGGGAAAAAGGAGACATATGTAAAACTTTAGACAATAAAAAAGACCCATATGTATGTTGTCTATGTGAGACCCACTTCAGAACAAAATATATACACAAACTGAAATTGATGAAATATATATTTCATGCAAATGAAACTGAAAAATAACCTGGGGTAGCAATACTTATATCTGGAAACATAGACTATAAAATGAAGGGTACAGTAGAGACAAAGAAGGACACTACATAATGATAAAGGGAGCAATAAAGCAAGAGGCTATAACCCTTATAAACATTTATACACCCAATGTAAAAGCTCCTAAATTTGTAAAGCAAATCTTGAAGAACATAAAGGGAGAGATTGACAGTAATATAATCATATTATAAAATTTTAACACCTCATTGACATCAATGGGTAAATCTTCCAGACAGACAATCAATAAGAAAACAATGACCTTAATGACACACTAGATCAGAATAATTTACAGAGCATTTCACCCCAAAGCAATGGCATATACACTCTTTTCAAGTGCACAAAGAACGTTTTCTTGGAAGAGCACATGTTAGGACACAAAACAAATCTCAATAAAGAAAACTGATATCATATCAAGCATCTTCTCTGACCATAATGTTATGAAACTAGAAATCAAGAACAAAACTTCAAAACACACAAAGACATGAAGGCTAACTAACATGGTACTTAAAAATAAAGGAAAAAAAGCAAAAGATATCTTATATAATAAAGGAGTAATATGCAAATTGACCATACCTCCAATTAAGCCACACCCACCAGCCAACCAGAAGCAAATAAACCCCAACCAAGATGGCTGTGGCCACTGAGAGCAGGAGGGAAGCTTGGGTTTTCCGGCAATGGAGGAAGCCAAGCTTTCCATCTGCCCTTGCCAGCCTAGGCCACCAATCAATGCTACAAAGTTTCAATTACAGAAGATATATTCCAACAGAAATGGCAGCAGCCATGGAGTTGGAGAGAACAGAGACTAGGGTTGCCCAGGCGATGGAGGAAGCCAAGCTTCTGCAGCCCTAGTGCCTAGGCCTCCACTCCAGGCTACAAAGTTTCAATTATTGAATTTAAATAAATCCAAACAGAAATGGCTGTCACCATAGAGCCAGCAGAAGGCTTGGCTCCACTCCAGACTACAAAGTTTCAATTGTAGAACATAAATTAATCCCAGATCCCAGGGCATCCACTTGGGTCACTGGGGGTGTGTGGCCAGCCTGCAAACTACCACAGGCCCCTTGCCTAGGTTGCCCCACGCCCCAAGGGAACTCCCAACCTGATCTGGGACACTCTTCAAGGCAAACCAGCTGGCCCCCACCCATGCACCAGGCCTCTATCCTATTTAATAAAAGAGTAATTTTCAGATTGACCATCAATCCAACACACAAGAGGGCTGCCCCCATGTGGTCAAAGATTCTGCCCCCATGTGGACACAAGATGGCCACCACAAGATGGCCAGAAGGGGAGGGCCATTGGGAGGTTCCAGGCCTGCAGGGGAGGGCAGTTAGGGGTGACCAGGCTGGCAGAGGATTGAAGTTGGGGGCAAAAAGGCTGGCAGGAACAGTTAGACATCAATTAGGCTGGCAGGGTATTGGTTAGAGGGTGATCAGGCTGGCAGGCAGAAGCGGTTAGGGCAATCAGGGAGGCAGCCAGGTGAGCAGTTTGGAGCCAGCAGTCCTGGATTGTAAGAAGGATGTCCAACTGCCCATTTAGGCCCGATCCTACCGGAATTGGGTCTAAACAGTCAGTCTGACATCTCTCAAGGGGTCTCAGATTGGAGAGGGTGCAGGTTGGGCTGAGGGACATCCCCCCCCCCCCCCCCGTGCACTAATTTCATGCACTGGGGCCTCTAGTCTTGAAATAAATGAAAATGAGAACAAAACAACACAAACTCTATGGTAAATAGTGAAAGTAGTTCTAAGAGAAAATTCATACAGGCCTACCTCAAGCAACAAGAAAGAAATAATAAAAATGAGAGTATCTATCTATCTATCTATCTATCTATCTATCTATCTATCTAAAGCCAGTGTCCATAATGACTGTGATGACCAAATGACTGGTCATCGTGAGGTGCATCAAGCACATATTGGTCCCTTCCCCCAGGCTTGTGAATGAGGTGGGCAGGACTGGGGACTGGCAAGTGGGCTGAACAAGTTCACTTCTTGGTCCCTGCCCTTGGCCTGCAGGCTCCGATGAATCAGCGATGATGAACGGGGCAATTGGGGTGAGTGGTAGGAGGACTGGGCTGGCTGTCAGGCTGTTGGGATCACCAGCTCATCCCTAAGTGGGCAATATGTTCTAACAGCAGCTGCCTGGCACACATGCATGGAGGTGAAGTTGCCAGCATCTGCTTTCCTGCAGTCCTGAGCCCCGGAGCAGCCAGGGATGAGCTGGTGATCCCAATGGCCTGACAGCCCAGTGGCAGAGATGGCGTTCAGCCTGGGGAACTGGGGAACTGGCAGAAGATGGCCTTGATCACAGGAGCCTAGGTCCCAGAGATCCTACCTGCACGATTTCATACATTGGGCCTCTAGTAAATAAATAAAATAGAGTCTAAAAAAACAATACAGAAGACCAGTGAAATCAAGAGCTGGTTCTTTGAAAAATTAAACAAGGGGGAAAAAACAAAAATGGTGGCCAAATAGGCACACATGCCCTGCACCTTTTCCCAGAGCAGATGGAAGGAATGACTAAATCAAATAACATTCACCTGGAGTTGATGAATTTGACACAATGGTGAGACAATCCACAGCCAGAAAGGGCAGAGGCCGCCTGGAGAACAGTAGGATAGGGGATCTGGGCTGGAGAGAGACACTCGACCACTGGGACAAGAGGATCAGAAAGAACCAACATGGCACCAAGTCTGCATCCCATGGGGACAGGCATAACATCCAACAGGCTGCTGGAAGCCAGGGAATCTAGATCTAGTTCACAGCCACAACAGGCTGTGCCCAGAAAGGCAGCCTGAAGAGCTGCCTGAGCCGCATGGTGCTGGAGGGAGAGAAACTCGAAATTATGTGGTTGCTTTGCATCTTTTTTGTCTTTGCTTTTATTTGCTAAATCCAGTTCATATGACCTTTCAATTACAAACATTCAGCAAGGCTGTGGTTCAGGTGGAGGTACAGATTTGTGGAGGCTGGGGAGAGGCTGTGGAAGGGGGCAGGACAGAGAGAGGTGTCCAAGAATCCAACACTGAGATATTCCTGACCCTCCAAACCTAAGCAGCCATTTTTTTTTCCTGAAGAGCCAGCCCCTCACCTCACAGCAGCCTCAGGGCAGCAAGTGCAAGCTGCACTCTGCCTCAGGCTTTGCAGAGGAAACAAAGGCTCTGAATAGCCCAGGGACCCCTCGGGCTATTAGGCCCCAGAAAACAATGTAACCCCACCTCCTCCTAAAGCCCTGTCAGAAACAGATGCTTGACTGATCAAGACTGAGAGCAGATAGACAAGCAAAAGAGAGAGACTGGCCCACCCTGAATGCAGCCAATGCTGTGGAGACAGACACAGAGGAGCTGAGGATTGCTTGGAACTTCAACACAGTGCTAACTACCTAACAGGAAACTGAGAAGTGGTAAACAGAAGAGTGGGTCTTAAACAAGCATCCATGGGACATTAAAACACAGCTGACATGAATGGCACTTCACTTTATTTTTTATCTTTTATTTAAAAATTTTTTACTTAATTTTTTTCTATTTTGTTTTTTAATTTTTTGTATTATCTTCATCATTCTATTTTCATCTTTTATATTTTATTTTATCTTATTTTTCTTTTTTCCCACCCCTTTCTTCCTCATTTCTGCCATTTTCATCCTGTTTTCTCTTCTCCTGTCCCTGCTTTAGTTTTTCTATTTCCTTTCTTTTTAACCCTTATTAAAAATTGATCTTTTTTATCTGCTTTATACACATGTTATTATTGTAGTTTCTGTTGGCTTCCTCATATATATAATTTTCTCTCCCTTGCTCCAAGTCCATGCACCCTTCTCTTTTCTCTTCCTTTGCTAGTCAATTTAAAAAATATTATTGTTTTTCCTCTCCTCTCTTGCTCTCTTCTTATCCTAATTTTTTAATTAATTTCACTCACTAAATTCAAGCCTATCTGTTCTCTCCTCTACTCTCCTTTTCCAAAAAATATATGGATATATAAATAAATCAAAATTTTTTTGTTTTATCTTTTTATTTATTGATTATTTTTTTATTTTCTTTTTTTTCACTTATGCTCTTTCTACCCCCTCTATACTGAGCCATGCTCCTTTCCATATCCATTCAATTCCTTAACCTTACTTTCTTTATATAAGTTCTTCCTCTAGAGATTATGTCCCTTGCTTTTCTGGGTGTCTGTTATTTGCATTTATTGGTTTATTTGTTTATTTTAGGATGCTTTATCCTCATACATATTTTTTTTCTTTCTTCTTTTTCTTTTTTTCTCTTACCCTTTTTCCTTTTCTTGATATCATTTTTGCTCTCTTTTCTCTCTCCTAATTCACTTTTCTTTGGAAGTCACTTTGATTGGGGTTATCAGTGTCATGAGTACATTTGTGTTTTGTTCCCTTTGTGTCATGTCTTGTTGAGTTGTATTTTGTGCTGTTTGGTTAATGTGGTAGAGAGTGAGCCGCATAACCAGGCACCCTGAGAGGAGACTCCATTGGTGAATGGGACAATAACATTCAAGACCAAAATATATCAAGTAGGTTTCTTGCCTGCAATCGTCATCCCAGAAGACCTGAGAGATCATACCACTGAGTACCACAAAACATTTGGTATATAAGACAAACTAAAAAAAATTGGGTAACAACAGGTTTGATCCAATACATGGAAACAATCACAAAGGAGCACAAAAATAGGGAGACAAAGAAATAACCCCCATCAACAGAAAAGGAAATAAAATAAATGGAGGCAAGCAATATGTCAGAGAAAGAATTAAGGGCAATGGTTATAAGGATGCTTAAAAAGATGGAAGTCAAATTCAAAAACATGTAAGATTCAAAAGGAAATGAAGATGAATCAAGAGGAAATGAAGAATGTCATAGCTACAATAAAGAACGTAATGGGAAGTTTCAACAGTAAACTTCAAGAAGATAAGGTAGAAAAAACACCCAAGCATAGCAGCAACTGAAACACACACACACACACACACACACACACACACACACACACACACTCTTAAGCAGCAGGAGAGGCTAAGAGAGCTTTGGGACAACATGAACAAAATAACATCCGCATAATAGGAGTACCAGAAGGAGAGGAAGGGTAAACTAAGATTTTTGCTTGAGTATTAAATTTTTTTAAAAATATATTTTATTGATTTTTTACAGAGCGGAAGGGAGAGGGATAGAAAGTCAGAAACATCGATGAGAGAGAGACATCGATCAGCTACCTCTTGCACGCCCCCTACTGGGGTTGTGCCCACAGCCAAGTACATGCCCTTGCCGGAATCGAACCCGGGACCCTTCAGTCCGCAGTCCGACGCTCTATCCACTGAGCCAAACCAGTCTCGGCTTGAGTATTAAATTTGACAGTAAAATAGTAATCAAGTTTTCAGATTAATTTAAATTGGCCAAGTGAAATAAGTGAATACTCAAAAAAATTTAAGTGTACTGGATAAACAGCTATTCCTAAAATATTAACTAAAATTTTTATTAGTAGTTCATCTCATTGTAAAATTGTCTAACATCCAAAGAACCTAACACAGTCATAATTGTGTGCAAAAATTAAAATGTAAAGTTACCAAGACTGCAATATAAAATTTCCAAAAGCCCCCATTAATCAAAAAAGGGGGGGTAGTGGGGTAATATCATGTAAAGAAAAATATCCTATAAGTAAATTACATCTAGAAAATTCTTACTCCAGAAAAGTAACTTCCATTTGTAATGCCAACAGCAGGACATCCATGAAAAACACACATGGTGCCAAAATAAACCAAAGGAAAATAATTTGGGCAAAAATAAAAAGAATCCCAAGTCTACTTTACAGAAAAGATCCCTTTATTATCTTTTGGTCGAGAATATGTTTGTATATTTTCAGAAAACAATTCCAACACCATATGGATTCCTGCAACAATGAGGAACTGACAGGTCTGTTCCAACCTGGAAGACAGTCCAGAGATGGAAGACACTGACGACACCTTGCCATGCTAGCAGTCAGCAGCTGTGCGTTGCTGCAGGTGGCCCAGGACCAAACCAGAGAGGGTGGGACCTGCATTGCCATCATATCTCCACCATCCAGATACCGTTGCTGACATGTACACACAAGGAACTATTTGACATTGAAAATGGGACTCAGAACAGTTGGACATTGAAACTGAGACTCAAACATTTTTTGTTCTTATACATTTATTTCCAGTATGCAGATGCAAGATCTTTTTAAAGAAAAGAAACAGGGGGAAAAGATTGATATAGAGGCAAAGAAGCATTGCATAGACTGTCAAACTACAGTGGGAAGGCTGGGGAAGGTGGGGGACGGGGGCTGTAAGAGATCAACTGAAGGACTTGTATGCATGCATATAAGTGTAACCAATGGATATAAGACAATGGGGCGGGGGAGCAGGTGAGGACATGTGCTGGGGGGTATGGGAGGCTGGGGGGAAGACAATGGGGGGGGAGGAAAACATATGTACTACTATTTGTAATACTTTAAAGAATAAAAAATAAATAAAAATAATTAAAAAAGAAATAAACCTATGTTTCCATGAAAAAAAAAAAAAGGAGAGGAAGTTGAGCAAGAAACAGAAAACCTGTTGAAGAACTATTGACATAAAACTTCCATGATATTGGGAAGAAAAAAATCACACAGATTCAAGAAGCAAACAAAATGAATCCAAAAAGACCAACACCAAGACACATTATGATTAAATTTGCAAACATAAAAGACAAAGTAAGAATCTTAAAGGGAGAGAGAGAGAGAGAGAGAGAGAGAGAGAGAGAGAGAGAGAGAGAGAGAATGAATTACCTACAAGGGATCTCCCATTAGACTATCAACTTATTTCTGCACAGAAACACATCAGACCAGAAAGAAATGGAATGAAATATTCAAAGTGATGCAAAGCAAGGGGCTGAATTTAAGAATACTCTATCCAGCATGGCTATTATTCAAAATAGAAGGTGAAATCAATAATTTCATAGACAAAAATGATAATGGAGTTTATTAACACCAAGCTAGCAATGAACGAAATGCTAAAGGGAATGCTATAAAAAAAAAAAAAGAAGACGAAGAAGAAAGAGAAAGGGAAAAAGGAACACAAACATAAAGAATAAAAATGGTGACAAACTAGCACTTGTCAATAATAACCTTAAACATAAATGGATTAAATGCTCCAATCAAAAACATAAGGTAACTGAACGAATTAAAAAACATGACCCATATAGTTGCTGTCTACAAACAAACCTACACAGACTAAGAGTGAAGGGATGAAAAATGTTTTTCAGGCAAATGGAAATGAAAAATAACCTGGGTTAGCAATACTTATATCTGACAAAATAGATCTCAAAGTGAAGGCCATAACAAGAGATAAGGAAGGTTACTTCATAATACTAAAGGGAGCAATTCAACAAGAGGATTTAATACTGGTAAGCATATATTCACCCAATACAGGAGCACCCAAATACATTAAAATTTTTTTCCAAGAAATCAAGAGAGAGATTGACAGCAACAAATCATAGTAGGGGACTTTAATACCCTGTTGACATCACTAGATAAATTCTCTAAACAAAAAAAAATCAGAAAAGAAACCGCAATTCTGAATGACTCACTAGATCAGATGGAATTAATTGACATCTTCAGAACATCTCACCCAAAAGCTACAAAATATACATTCTTCTCAAGTGCACATGGGGTATTTTCAAAGATAGAACACATATTGGGACACAGGCGAAGTTTCTTCAAGTTCAAGAAGATAGAAATCATATCAAGCGTCTTCTCAGATCACAATGGCATAAAATTAGACATCAACTACAATAAACCAATGGGAAAAAATCAAGCAGTTGGAGACTAAAAAAACTTGAATAATACTGATAAATTTGAGTATAAAAAAAACTTCTAGCAAACCAAGTCCTGGACCAAACATTCAAAGAAGAACTAACCTATCTTCCTCAAGCTATTCCAAAAAAATCAAGAGGAAGGCACACTCCCAAGCTCTTTCTATGAAGTCAATATGACCCTATTCCCAAAACCAGATAAAGATACTACAAAGAAAGAAAATTACAGGCCACTATGCCTAGTAAACATAAATGCTCAATTAATATTTAACAAAGGAGACAAGGACATACAATGGAGTTAAGAAAGTCTCTTCAATAAATGGTGTTGGGGAAATTGGACAGATACATGCAAAAAAGTGAAACTAGACCAACAACTTACACCATATACAAAAATTGATAAAGGACTTAAACATAAGATGAAGAACCATAAAATTTTAGAAGAATCCATAGGCCACAAAATAGCAGACATTTGTCATAGCAATATCTTTACTGATACACCTCCTAAGACAATGAAAATTATGGAGAAATAAACAAATGGGACACATCAGAATAAAAGGCTTCTGCACAGAAAAAGAAACCATCAGCAAAACAACCAGCAAGCCATGGGAGAACATATTTGTCAAAGTTATATCTGACAACAGTTTAATCCCCAAAATATATAGGGAATTCATACAACTTAACAAAAGGAAGATAAACGATACAATCAAAAAATGGGCAAAAGACCTAAACAGACACTCTTTGAAAGAGGACATAAGGAAGGCCAAGAGACATGCTCTAAGTCACTAATCATCTGAGAGATGCAAGCCAAAACTACAATGACGTACCATTTCACACCCTCAGAATGGTTATTATCAACAAATCAACAAAGGACAAGTCCTGGCAAGGATGTGAAGAGAAAGGAACCTTCTGGCCCTGCTGGTGGGAATGCAGACTGGTGCAGCCACTGTGAAAAACAGAATAGAGTTTTTGCAAAAAATTCCAAATGGAACTCACATTTGACTCAATAATCCAATTTCTAGGACTATATCCCAAGAAATCATAAACATCAATAAGAAAGGATATATGCACCCTATGTTCATAGCAGCATAATTTATAATAGCTGAGATTTGGAAATGTCCTAAGTGCTCATCAGCAGATGAGGGAATTAAAAAACTTTGTTACATCTACACAATGGAATATTTAACTACTGTAAAAAAGAAGGAACTCTTGCCATTTGCCACAGAATGGAGGGAACTGGAGACCATTATGGTAAGTGAAATAAGCCAGTTGGAGAAAGATACATATCACATGATCTCACTCATTTGTGGAATATAATGAACAACATAAACTGATGAACAAAAATAGAGCCAGAGACATAGAAGCATTGAACAGATTGTCAAGACTCAAAGAGAAGGCATGGGAGGTGGGGGTGAGGGGAAGGTAAGACATCAACTATGCATATAAGCATAATCAATAGACACAGATAGTAGGAGGGTGAGGTCATATGCTGGGGGGTGGGAATAGCCAGGAAGAGGTCAATGGGGGTAAAAGGAGACATATGTAATACTTCAAAATTAAGAATTAAAAAAAATTAAACAAGATTGACAAACCTTTTACAAGACTCTTGAATAGAAAAAGAGAGAGGATCCAAATAAATAAAACCAGAAATGGGCAGCCGGACATCCCTTGAGGGGTCCCAGATTGGAGAGGGCTAAGGGTCATCCCCTGCCCCCCGTGCATGAATTTCATGCACCGGGCCTCTAGTTCTATATAATAAAAGGGTGATATGCAAATTGACCAAATGGCAGAATGACTGGTTGCTATGATGCACACTGACCACCACAGGGCAGACACTCAATGTGGGAGCTGCTCCCTGGTGGTAAGTATGCTCCCACAGGCAGAGCATTGCTCAGCCAGAAGCCATACTGACAGCTGTCAAGTTCAGTGGCCTGCCTCTGTGGCAGCACTAAGGATGTCTGACTGCAGCTTAGGCCTGCTCCCTGATGTCAGTTGGACATCCTCGAAGGGCTTTTGGACTGTGAGAGGGTGCAGGCCAGGCTGAGAGACCCTTCTCCTCATCAAGTGCACAAATGTTGTGCACCAGGCCTCTCATAGACATATAAAAAGATGAAAATGTCATTAATCATCAGAGAAATGCAAGTTAAAACCCAATGAGATATCACCTTACACCCATCAGAATGGCTATCATCAATAAATCAACGAACAGGTGTTGATGAAAATGTGAAGAAAAGGGAACTCTCAGATGTAAAACACAAATTTGAAAGAATGTACGCATCTCTATGTTCATTGCAGTATTATTTGCAATAGCCAAGAATTGGAAGTAGCCAAAGTGTCCATCAATAGATGAGTATAGAAAAAATCTATTGTACATCTAATCAATGGAATACTATGTGGCTGTAAAAAGGAAGGATCTCTTATGCCTGTGATCAAGTGGGACCTAGAGAGCATTATACTACATGAAACAAGCCAGTCAGAGAAAGATGGGTACCATATAATTTTACTCATATATGGAATCTAATGAACAAAATAAACTAACAAAATAGAAGCAGACTTAAAGAGAACAGACTTATAGCTGTCGAAGGGATGGTTAGAGGGCTCACTGAAAAAGGTGAAAGGATTATACAAACACTTGTGCACACACATACACACACAAAAACAACTCATAAAACAAACAACAGTGGGAAAGAAGTATAAGGGGGATAAATTATGATGGAAGGAGACTTACTTAGGTAGTGAACACACAATACAATATATGATGACTTATAGATTTATATTTCTGAAACCTATATAATTGTATTAATCAATGTGACCCCAATAAATTCAATAAAAAGGTAAAAAATAAAACAAAATAAAATGCTACCCATTCATTGAGGGTGAACTCATTCATTTATCCCATGCATAGTTGTTGCACTGGGCTGGATCCTGAGGACACAACAGTGAATGCAAATACCATGTCAATGTCCTGGGAGCATACAGCCTAGTGAGTGAGCCAGACACCCCACATACATACAGTTCCCCAGGTCTCAAATGACTCAGGGAAATAATAGCAAAAAAAAAAACACAAACAAACAAAAAAAAATCTGTACTATGGGAGCAATGCTGGGGCGAATCTAATTCAGAAAGCCTTCCTGAAACTTCCTTTACCTTATACCTTCCTCATTACAAAGCATGACTTTGATTTAGGTTCAATAAGTTAACACAAATTCATTTATTTGTGTTAATTTTTTGAACTCTATTACTATGGGCATTCATTCACAAAAGGCTTTTGAGGGAAGCCTTTGAGACTAGATGAACCTGCGGCTCCCAGACATGTCATTATTTCCTCCGTATTACTGAGCTCAAGAGTGGAGGGACCTGGCTTTGAATTCAGATCCAACTGCTTCCTCCTCCATGATCCCCTGTTCTCTCCTTCCCCAGCATCAGTGGGGCACAGTCCATCTGCCTTTGCCCATGTTGTTGCTGAGATGTTCCCATCTCTGTGATGCTCATCTATGCACATCTGTGTGGTCCAACACTACATGCAATAGGAGGGGAGAGAATGGAGCGACCAGCATAGGCCAACGTTATTAGGGAAAGAAAGGAGATCATGCTGGACCTTGTGGGATGCAGGAGTTAGCTAATAGAAATGTGGAGAAAAGGGCTATACTTGGAGAGCATTGGGTAGAGGTGATGGATATCACCAGTGGCCAAAACCAGGCTGTTTTGAATGGCCTGGAACAGCTGTAGAATATGGAAAGTTAATTTAGCTAGATAAGTTGGGGTTGTATTATGGAAAAACAAGTGATGTGCCTGTCTCAATGAATTTTCTATTAGCTGGGGATTCAGAAACAAAAACAAAAACAAAAACAAAACAAAAAAAAGCATTTCTCTTTAATAATTCCTCATGCCCATGCACAATACTGGGCACAGTGTAGTTTCCAAAGTTCATTACCAGACTGACCGACTAGCTGAAATTCTTCTGAACTCAGTTGGGAGCCAACTCTGAACCTTTCCATTTGCTGACTCCTTCTTTGTACACAAAGACCACATTTTCCATTTGTGTTAAAACAGCTTAACATTTTTGCTGCATTACAGAGGTCACTTTAATTTATCACATTGTTTTAAAAGAACCACACCGTCCAGAAATAGCACAGAATTACTTATTCTATTCAAGGATAGATGGTACTGCAGCCTGTACATGAGACGTGTAATCTTTTGCCAATCTGGTCAGTGTAAATACAGTCTTGATTTTCTGTGAATCCTAATAGTCACAAATAGGAACCCCCTTGTCTTTCTGAATCAAGTTATATCCTCTTTTTTAACCACCAGAGCTACTGAAGAATATCTGAGCAGCCACAGAGAAAAGCTGTGCCTCTGACTTCTAAATCCCTCTCTTGTCTGGATCTAGGCAGGTTGAAATATCTTACAGTGAGTTGACTTATTAACTCTTCTTTCCCCCTGATTTCCACAATATTGTTTCATGTGTCTATTTTTAAAATGTTTAGTTTTACACTGGATTTCATATTTTAAGCATATAAAGAACTTATTTTAGAATTTCGCTGGAGCCTGGCATATAATTTAAAGGGAAATACCTTGAGAAATAAAAACCAGGTTTGTTTTTCCAGAAGTTCTGTTGGTACTATTTGTAATTGCTCTTATTGTTATAATGATCACAGCCCCTCCTCCCACCACCTTGCCTCTCCGTCCACTCTCTTGTGTTTAAGAGGGCCTGGCTTTAACAGTCTGTCTTGAAAAATTACCATAATGGAATATATATGAGGATTAGGCATAGAAATGTCAGGTCTTATTAAATATCAGTAGTCAGCCTTGCTGTTGTGTTTCCCATTACTGCTCCAGCCCTTGAGTCTTTTCAGAGAGGAAGAATTCTCCACATCCCAGAGGAAATGCTGCCCCTTCCCTAGGTTTAGCAGAACCTTGCCTAGGGTCAGTCATTATTGGAAGGCTGTAATGTTTCCACTTTTGTTGACTTAGAAAATTCTATTTCAGAGAAGACCTTTGGGAAATTCATATAATCAAATTTTGTCAAGGGGGAAAGTCTAACTGTTAGTGGCATTATTAAATGCCCTGGATAAACCACAGCATCTGGGCATTCATAATCCTTCTCCCCAAGGAGATGAGAGAGCTCTGGATACATTACTTTCTTTTTTTCATCCTCACAAGAGACATAAAGAAAAAGAGGGACCAACCTGCTTTAAACAGTCCTCCCAGTATGCTTGGTTCCTACAGTACTATGGCCCCTGTTCCCCTTTCTGGACTTTTCCAACCAAGTACAAATGTGGAAACTTGACAAGTTTTAGAAGGTAACTATAAATGTAGAGCTACAAGAACAGATTTGTCAGGGTTCAGGGGCAGCCCTTCTTTGGGAAGGGCAATGATCTTGGAAATCCACCTGTGAGGGAAGACAGGGGCTCCTTATTTCATGTATGGGAATAAGCAGATGAGTTCAGGGCCAAGAAATAAGCTATTGGCCCAGGATACACCTCACCATAAAGACAAGCTCTCCCACTTTTTGGCACCAAGGAGAACTGCTGACACATCTCCCTGGAAGCCTTCCACTTTGAAGAAGTAACCTGATGATCAGCATATACTCAACTTCCTGTGGGCTCCCAAGAAGAATCTGGGTCAGTGGGAGTTCCCAGTTGTTGGAGCAGCCAGTCCAGGACGTGAACTGTGGTGACTCCATATCTCACTTTATGACCTGAGTGACCATGAACACTTTTGAGAGGAGAAAATCCCTTATGTTAGAACAGTCTCTAGGCAAAAAGTAAACCAAGAGCCATCTCTTCCCTTTGGCATCTATAATCCCTCTAGAGCAGTGGTTCTCAACCTTTCTAATACCGTGACCCTTTAATACAGTTTCTCATGTTGTGGTGACCCCCAACCATAAAATTATTTTTGTTGCTACTTCATAACTGTAATTTTGCTACTGTTATGAGTCATAATGTAAATGTCTGTGTTTTCCTATTTTCTTAGGCGACCCTGCTAGCGGTTCTCAACCCGTAGAGCCTATGACCATCAGAAAACACATTATGATTCATTATCAGTAACAACATTACAGTTATGAAGTAGCAACAAAAATAATTTTATGGTTGGGGGTCACCACAACATGAGGAAATGAATTAAAGGGTCTCGACATTAGAAAGGTGGAGAACCACTGCTAGAGCATTGGAAACTAACACACACACACACACACACACACACACACACACACACACACATCTTCCCCATGCCTTTGTTAACCCACAACTTACTTTACTCAGTCTGTTTTACAAAAATGATTTAATAAATTTATTCCCAATGAGGTTGTGTTGCCTCTCCCAGGAACATTTGCATTTGGAAAAGAAGCTAACTTGGCATCAATGAATAAAACTAATATGTAGGAGTTGGCAAATTAGGCAGAGAGTACCCCAGAAGGTGGCAGACACCTGTTTCACTTACTCAAACTGCAGAGCATAGAAAATGAAGACTCACATGGAGGAGATCTGAATTCCCTCAGGGATCTCCACTGGGTCACCAGCTGAGGGACTTGGGCTTGACCCATTACCTCTCTGGGTGTTAGTTTACTTCTATGTAGATTGTGGGAGAGGAAGAGCCAGTCCACACCAACCCTTCCACTATCTCCTCACTTCTTCTTCCTTTTTTCCTCACACTTGCTACCACTGTGTAGATATCAGAGTTTACTGGCCAGCTGTATAAGCCAGACTGGGAACTTGCTACTTATTGCCTGTGTGCTCCTGAACTTCTGTGTAGGCTGAATTAAGGAGTAGCCATCTGATGAAAGGATGGGATTAGCATGAATTGTGCTTTACATAAAGTGGAGTCCATTTGTGCCAATCCACCCCTTGGCTCTAGTATCAACTGAATGATCATAAAGCTACCTTATAGTCTAGAGTTTCGTGATTCAAAATGTTGGCCTTGACCCTGGGGTCTGACCCACTGGCTGCTTCAGATGGCCTCTCTCTCCAGCCCTGTCTGTACCCTTTGCCTTCTCTCCTTTCCTGCTCTGTCCTCCCTGGTCAAGCAGACTGCAGAAATGCAATCTCTTTGGGCCCCAGCTCTGAGTCATCAATAGGAGAGTATGTGAATGTTTTGGGAAGACCTTCATTTTCTGTCAAACCCTAGCAGAGGCACTAGAATGGGCAAAGCTATAGTCAGAAAAGGATATAATGAATTGGTTGTCTCAGGGCCACCAGCCTGAGAGAGATCAGGTAGGGCACAGGTAAAAATGTTAATAAGAATTAAAAATAGACTCTGCAGAACAGGTATTGCTCCTTTTCAGTCAACTGAGCCTACTGCCAAGATCAAAGTGATCTATCTCTATGGATGTAATGTGTGGAGAAAGACAGAGCAGGGACTGGCCAAGGACAGGAGGATTTGTGCTATTTAAACCTTTCTGCAATACTATTCTTGTAGTCTATACACCTTGTCTCAGATCAGATGTTGTCCAGATGTTTCACAATCTAATGTCATTGACTTCAACACAGATTTCATGATAATCAGACCAAGTATACTCATGTCAGGAGCTATTCACTCCCAGGCCCCTCAGTTGAGGTCACTGGTTGTGTC
The DNA here is from genome assembly GCA_027563665.1 of Antrozous pallidus. Classification (NCBI taxonomy): domain Eukaryota; kingdom Metazoa; phylum Chordata; class Mammalia; order Chiroptera; family Vespertilionidae; genus Antrozous; species Antrozous pallidus. Next base: position 117,293,056 of record CM050514.1, read on the forward strand.
AATGGACACTATTACCTGCTAATAGTGATAGAAGGTGCTGAGGGTACGTTGTGAGCACAATCTGTTTCTTTCCACCCACCAGGGGCCATAAGTATACACAGGGATGAAAAAAGGGCCAGGGACATGGAGGATAGGCCTTGGGGAGATAAAAAGTGAGGTGTAACTTGCAGGTTGAAAGTTACCCAGGTGAGAGAGAGGAAGGGAAGAACATTTCCAGCAGAAAGAAGTCTTTTTTTGTATATTGTGCATGGAACTCAGGTGGGAGACTGGATGAAGGTGATCAGCAGGAAGAAAAATGGTTGGCATCCTCTCCCTTTGCTCTTCTCCCCACCCCACTTTCATGCCTGCAGAAAGAAAGAAAAATCACACTGAGGGATGGTTTCTAGCACTTAAAAAAGGTAGAATAATACTGGAGTACTGTTTTTAAAAGCAACTAAGTAAACCAACAAAAACCCAATCTGAATATAGCCTGGAAGTCCATGCACAGGGAAATGGCTAAACAAATGTAGTGTGTTCATTTACGTTATTGAATAGTGTGTAGTCATTAGACAGAATAAGATAGATCTTTATGAACAAACACAAAGATATCTAAAAAATAGTGCTAATAAAAAGCCAGTCATAGAAAAATATGTATAATTATAGTATATTCCCATTTATTTAAAGGAAGATGCATTTTACACACATTTATGTATTTTCCATGCATTTACATACATATTATAATGTATAAAAACCCTGGGTCCATCACATCCACAAAGACTGGAAGGCTTGACCAATCAGAAGTCAGTCCTGCAGTCAATGCTGGGTTGCCGTGGTGACCCAATGCTGATTGCTATGGCTGCAGGCACCTGACCCACACTGACTGCTGAGGGGGCTGTGAATCAGGCCCAGAGAGAGGCCTAAAGAGAGAAGCAGGATCTGATCCATAGCCTCTGTGGCAGCTGTTGATCAGCACTTGCCTCTCTCTTTAGCTCTGGACCTGGTCAGCAGCCGCACCTTCATTTCCCTCCAGACCTTCAGCAGACCTTTCTGATCAGGCCCTGTTGATAGGCCCAGAGACTCTGACTGGCATAGAAATGGACCAATCAGAACCAAATCAGGGTCAACTGTTAGGAGCCAATAGTTGCCTAAGAGGTGGAGCTTTTGACACTGACTGGCATAGAAACCAACCAATCAGACCAAATTGACCAGCAGAGGAGAGCAATTGGGAGTGAGATCAGGCTGGCAGGGGAGGGCTGTTAGGGGTGATCAGGCAGACAGGAAAGGGCAGTTGGAGGTGATTGAGCTAGCAGGAGAGCAGTTAGGTATTAGGCAAGCAGAGGAGCAGTTAAGGGTTGATCAGGCTGGCAGGCAGAAGTGGTTAGGAGTCAGCAGTCCTGGACTGTGAGAAGAATGTCCAACTGCTGGTTTAGGTGTCCAACTGTCTGGAGTCAGACACCCCCCGAGGGGTCCTAGATTAGAGAGGGTGCAGGCTGGGCTGAGGGACACCTCGCCTCCAAGTGCACAAATTTCGTGCACTGGGCCTCTAGTGTATATATAAACACCCAGAAAAAGTTCTGGAAAGATACTCTGCTTCTGGAAAGGGACATGGGATTGGAGATTGGTAAAGGAAGAGGGACTTGCCATTTTTATTCACTTCACTCTGTACTATTTACATTTTTACCTGAGCATATATACTCGGTAATCTATTTGCCAGTGGTGAAAAAGCAATTGAATAAAAAGAGAAAGTTCTTTAAAGGAGTCCTATAAAGCCTTTGCATCTTTGTTCACACCTTGCACTCCACACATTTCTGCATTCTTGAGTACAGGAAAATCTAGATGCCCCAGAAGCTCAATTCTGCAATTGTCATAATGAAAAATGCCAAAGTGAGAGGACCAACAGAAGTCAGTATACCAGGAGTAATGGACTGATTTGCGGTAAGAAGAGGATGGTTAATCTGATTTACTCTCAGGAGTTATTTTTCTAATATTAATTAATTCGAAGGAGCCTTTTGTGATCACCTATGAATAACAATAGAAATAAAATTTCAATTACAATAAATAATCAACTTTAATTCTATCATAAAAATATAATCTAAATTATAACATGCCTTTAAATTATAGTGTATCAGAGGCTATTGCACCAAGGGCAATATTTTCTAAAATGATTTCTCTTACTAGGCTCCCAACCCACCAACAAATCCATGATTTCACTAAATCCAGTATAAAATGAACCACAAAACAGAAGTACCTGACACTAATAATGCTTCAATGACACATTGTTAGAGCAGTTTCTGCCAATACCAGATGAACATGGGGGTCCATCTAGCTCTTTAGAACCTCCCCTGCAGAAGTTTGCAGACACCCTCCAGGTCAGGGCAGTGTTGAATCGACCCCACTGAACCAGGAACAGTCCCTGATGATTTGTGATATTCTGGTCCCAGACCTCTAGTTCAAGTCACATTGCAGAAAGAGCTTTTGGCCTTCTTAACCCATCCACTGACCAAGAATAGAAGATAACCATAAGTGACAGAGCTGAATCTACTCTAGAAGTCAGAGGCTGCAGGAGGTGATGACTTTGCCCATGCTTAGTTCCGGAGGTCACGTCTCTTTACCTGACAGCCTTCCAGTTCCCTTCCATATGCCAAGGCACACAGTTCCTATGCCGGAGAACCTGTTGCAGCCTTATGACCCTCAAGTGAAATGCTCTGAAAGTCGGGAAGACCCCCTTTTTGAGAGGAGCATGGCAATCTGACACCAAAGCAAAGCAATCAAATAGGGCCCTTCTTTTTGTGTAAGGTGGTCTCTAAATGAAGAACTAGATGTAGTAATGCGCCCTCACAGCCCACAGAGTCCTCCATGTCCAAATTTGCTCAAGCCTGAGGTCTGTGCCGGGATCCCAGGACATGGTCCAGAGAGTCCATGAACTAGTCGGATGCAGGAAGAAAAACAAAATCCATCTTTATTTTTACTAACCTTTCTGAAAGTTAGCGACTTTTTTATTTTAACTGTCATCACAAAGACAGAATATTATTACTCAGTGGGTCACCAACTGAAATCACAGATAACTTTATAGAACATTACAGTTGTCCCAGATATCTCCGAATATGTCTCCACATCCAAAATTATGGTAGTTGTTTGACCTGCAGTTGGATCTTGTTATATTTAATGCTTAATAAAGAAGTACATATATTATTACATCACAGATTTTTTAAAATGTTGCAACAACTTATTTCAATATAATCAAGATTTCTTTATAACCCAGTATGGTTTTTTTTATTATCTTATTTAAAGACTATATTCTGAGAGTGATCCTTAACCAGATTGCCGAAGAAGTCCATTGCCAATAAAGATTAAGAATCTCTGCTCTAAGTGGGGTTGGAATGGTGCTGGCAAATGTCTTAAAGGCCTGTTTCAATGCCACTTTATTTACACATTCCTAAGATTCAGCCCCCACCCAACTCATTGAGCTCCTAACCAAATATGCCAGGAAGAGGTGCATCTGTATAAACATCTTCCAGCCACAGTGTCAGGTTTCCTTCTCTCCTCTGCAGCTGTTTGAAGCCAACAGTTAATGGCATTAGAAGGATCACATATGCCCTGTGGCCAGAAGAAGAGAGAGGAACTTCTAAGGGATTACAACCCAGGCATTTTGGTTTAACTCTTAGCCTGCTTACTTTGAATTAAATGCAACCAATAAACGTTCTGAAATGAACAAACCAGTAAGCAGCTGGTTTAATTTTCTTGTAGGTTATTAGGACATTGCCTACTAGCTGCTTCACAGGTTGATTAGGAAGAGTCAGGCTTCTGATCAGTGCTTAGGTCAGGCATGACAAACTGATTTCACTCTGACCTGATCACGTTAGGACTGTGTTGGGAAGGACTCTGTGGCCATCTTCAGGCACAAGAAGGGAAAAGGTGCTGTGATTGATTGCTGATGTCTGTGTGGCAGGGACAATTTAACTGTGTGAATGCCTGTGATTATCCTGAGTCCAGTTCTAACTGGTACCAGTGGCCACCTTTACTGAGACTCAACTAGAAAGACATTCTTGCACATTCCTTCCATGTCCCCTTTCTCTGCTAAAGAGAAAGGGAAATCTCAGTTACTGCAGCATGTTTCCAATTCATTGTTTTAACTTGCTTAAGGAGCATTTAATAAAAAATGACATTGTATGAAACTGCCTCGGATGCCCAACACTCTTTCCTGTGGTGTCTCTCAGCAGTCAGGAAAGGCTGAGTGGTTCCCATTATTCCCATTTTACAGATGAGGAAACTGGGGCTCTGAAAAGTCAGGTGAGTTACCCAGAATCTTGAGAGCAATGGGTGGCTACTCTGATATTAATTTTTCAATGTTTGCTTTAGTGGTCCTGTGGAGAAGAGAGTTGGGGTATGGGAAGACAAAATTGCAGGCAGGGAGGCTAGCCTCAATCCAGGCAAGTGGTTCTAGTAGCATGAAATATAGTGGAGGGGATATAAAGAAAAAAAAATTAAGACTCACCAGGTCAGTATTCCAATGCTGCCAGCAGTGCCTGCTAGGTGACTTTCACTGGGTTAACATCTTGATATTGCTAGTTTTCACTTGCCCCTGAGCTACAGGGAGTGAGTGTAGGCAAGCTCCATATAGTAGTAGTAAGAACAAGGGGTGGTTAAGCACGGGAGTCTGCAAAAGGTTCCTTTTAGGGTTTCAAGTTAAATGACCAACACCATTATTTGTAAATACGTTTCATTCCAGGCACTGATTCTGATGGAAGAGGCTGAGACAAGTGTTGGGAGTTTATTTTAGGACACACAGAGAAGTAAGGAAGCAGAGGAAACCATCTTGATGATGATAAAGCTAAGTGTCACCGAGCACTGAAATGTTCTTCAAGATACCTGATAACCTAAGAGGCTCAGAGTAATTGGCAGCAAGCATTTCTCTGCCTTTGCTTTTATGCCACCATCAACTCCCAACTCTTTGGATGCCTCATATCTCTGCTACCTCATGGCTTCTGCTACTGCCTTTAATGTATTGGTCTCAGTCTCCACTGCTGTATAAAAGAGATCCCCACACCTTGGCAGTCCTAAGCCTATATCTTTCCAGGACCCCTGAAACCCAGAGATTATCTTCCCTGATGTTATGCCCAGATTTCATGATCCCCAAAGACCACCAGGGAGCTGAACCCAATGGAGTAGCATAGAACCTTTATTACAAGCCCGGGCTTGGCCTTCTGCTCCCACCGCAGTGGCAGGAAACAAAGGAGAGCGAATTTCCTGAGCATGATGATTTTATGGGGAGGTGGGGCCAGACATGGACCAATGAGTTGGCTGATTCCAATTGGTTGGGTGACGGCTCGGGCTAGTGACGCAAATAATCCCTAATGCACTTGACCTGTCCTGTCCTTTGCTCTTGATTGGAGCTCAAGCGCACAGTCTTTCCCAATTGGCTAATTCAAAGGGAGGGGTTGGTCTTTGTGATTCCAAGATGGCAGCCCCCAGGTAAGTTTACACATCATGCGGCCAACATGGTGGCTGCCAAGTCACACAGTCCAGAATGGTGGCTGTCTTTGCAGTCCCGCTCTGCCCTTTCACCTGATAGCTCAAGAAAAAATAATCTTGATTATGCTTCTTTTTTGGTTCTGGATCCTTTTTTGAAGGATTATTATTAGTCTTGTTTTTTCTTTGTTTGTTTGTTTGTTGTTGTTGTTTTTCAAGGGTGGGGAGGGTGTCACATGCCTATCTCTGCACCAGTCACTGAGGTGAAGTGGGTGGGGATACAATGTATAGCCAAAAGTTTGAGATCCTACCTGAACCCCATGTGGGGAGGAGTTCACCAAGGAGGTGGCCATCCATTAGCAATCTGAAGCCACTTTTCTAGAAAAAAATAAAAATGTCACTGGTGGGTACTTTTGGCTTTGTGGCCTGCCCTGAAGATAATATTTTCCTAAATATGGAAACTGCTTTTACAATGTTGTTTCACTTCCTCCTCTAGAAAATAAGAATTTGTCATGTTGGATGTTAGCTGTTTTTTAAAATAAATATCTACTCAATGAAATATTCATCAAACTTTGGAGTATGAACAGAAAGGAACAAAGCAAACTATCATGCAAACTATCATACACAGTCTTTTTCTCTATAAAGAGCCTTTTAGTAACAGATGTATAGTTGTGATTCTTTGGTTGCAAGCAACAGAAATAAGCACCAGCAAACCCAAGAAAAAAAATGTATTGGGAGGATAGTAAAAGAAAAAAGACAGGGCATCTCTGGGGGTTATAAAACAAAATCATAGGTTTGGTGGGCATATCACTGGACACTCCTGAGGATGGAGCCCTGAGTATCTGTTCATGTCACATGCCCATGAAGCTATCCCAGAGTGAATAAGAGGCTTTTGATTGATGAGGGGGTCCACAGGAGGCATTAGGAGGTTAATAATCTTTTTTTTAATTTCTTTATTGACTAAGGTATTACATATGCGCCTCATCACCTATTACCCCTTCCAATCTCCCCCTCCCCCCATCACCACTTATGCCCTCACCCCCCTGGTGTCCATGTCCATTGATTAGGCTTATATGCGTGCATACAAGTCCTTTGGTTGATCTCTTCCCCTTACCCCCACCCTCCCCTACTATCCCTCTGAGGCTTGACAGTCAATGCTTTTCTGTCTCTGGATCTATTTTTGTTCATCAGTTTATGTTGTTCATTATATTCCATAAATGAGTGAGTTCATGTGATACTTATCTTCCTTAGACTGTCTTATTTCACTAAGCATCATGATATCCAGTTCCATCCATGCTCTAGTTTGAAGCAGCCACCTTTTCTCCTTTTCCTTCTTCTTAAAGAATACCTTTCAGCATTTCATATAATACTGGTTTGGTGTTGGTGAACTTCTTTAGCTTCTTCTTATCTTATCTGTGAAGCTCTTTATCTGGCCTTCAAATCTGAATGATAGCTTTTCTGGGTAGAGTAATCTTGGTTGTAGGTTCTTGCTATTCATCACTTTGAATATTTCTTGCCACTCCCATCTGGCCTGCATTGTTTCTGTTGAGAAATCAGCTGATAAGCATATGGGTGCTCCCTTGTAGGTAACTAAGTGTTTTTCTCTTGCTGCTTTTAAGATTCTCTCTTTGTCTTTTGTTCTTGGCATTTTAATTATGATGTGTCTTGGTGTGGTCCTCTTTGGATTCCTTTTGCTTGGGGTTCTGTGTGCTTCCTGACTTATAAGTCTATTTCTTTCACCAGGTGGGGGAAGTTTTCAATCATTATTTCTTCAAATATGTTTTCAGTATCTTGCTCTCTCTCTTCTTCTGGCACCCCCATAAGTTGTCCCAGAGGCTTCTTACACTAACCTCAAATTTTTGGAATCTTTTTTCTTTTTTTCTTTTTCCTTTTCTGGTTGAGTGTTTTTGGCCTCTTGGTATTTCAAATCTTTGACTTGATTCTTGTGTTCCTCTAGTCTACTGTTGGGTTTCTGTATAATATTTTTTATTTCAGTCAGTGTATGTTTAGTTTCTAGTTGATCCTTTTTCATATATATGAGGGTCTCGCTCATCTCCTCGAGTGTCTTGCTCATATCCTCGAGGTTCTCACTAAGCTTATCGGCCTTTTCTAGGAGCCTCTTGAAATACCTTATAACCGTGGTTTTAAACTCTATATCCAGGCATCTGTTCTCCTCCATTTCTTTCATTGGCAATATGTTTTGTTCTCTCCCCATTTTCACTGCTTCCCTGAATTGGTAGGGTAACTTTGTGTGCTGGGTGTCTCAACCTCCCCTGTTACCTGAGGTGTACCATCTTGGTGCACCCCTTTGTGGACTGTGTGCACAGCCTTGTTGCAGATAAGTCCTGTTTGTTGTTGGTATCACTGGGAGGAATTGACCTCCAAGCCAACTGGCTGTGAGGATCAGCTGTGTCTACTCTAGGAGACAGCCTTATGTGCCAGGACTTGCAAGCTTGCCAAAGTTTCTGTGCTCAGTTTGGATGGGGCAAAGTTTCTGGGTGGGGCAGAGTTTCACGGTGGAGCCGACAGCCTTGGCTTCCAGTCAGCCCCGGCCCACGAGGTTGCCAGTTCCTAGCATCTGCAGGCAATCGCCGCAACCACCTCTGTGAGATAGGCACCCTCAAGTTTCGCCTGCTGCCCGACCGTCCAGTCCCCGGAATCTCAGATTTTCGCCTGGCACTTGGGTTCAGTGCAGTCGGAACTCCTTCTCCCTTCCACCAGATACCAGCTTCACAGTCAACAGAACATCCTCACAGCGAGCACTTCCATGTACCCTGGAGCTCCCCTCTCCTGCCAGATGCCGCTGCCAGCAGCCCCATTGGTCCTCTCTGTGCGCACTCACGTGCATGCCTCCAGAGCTTGCCTTTGGCTCTTTCCCTGAGATTCTGCCTGCAATCCAGATTCTCCCCGTAAGGGCCTGGCTCCCCCGGGCTTTGAGTGCAAACCGAACTGGGTTGGTTCAGCGCCTGCCTGGAGTTTTTGTCTCCTTTCCGTTAGAGCACCCCTGTCAGGCGTTCAGACACCTTGTCCTCTTGTGCGTACGTCTCCCACCTTACTTGGGCTTTGCAAAGGCTCCGATTATCCCTGTGCACTTCTGTATCCCTCCAGTTTCAGATCTTCCAGTCAGCCAGCCCTCCCGTGGTTCTGGATTATATCAGTTCCGTCCCTTAGTTGTATTTTCAAAATTGGTGTATGGGGCAAAAGACTAGGTGTTTACCTGTGCTGCCATCTTGGTTTCTCCATGGGAGGTTAATAATCTTGACAGTGGTTCAATATGGGTACCTGAAAATATCTGTAAATATTTTATGCAGCTAAAGCACTCTTCCTTAAATGATTTTATATTTCACAATAAAAAAAATCCAACCATATCTTCTGTCCTGTGTCAAGCATACAACATTTAATGTGTCAGGAGAAAGAATCTGAGTAGCCAAGTCCAGATAAAATGCCCTTGTCCTGGTTGCCATAGGAAGATATGATCAAATAATAATAACAAAAATGAGAAGTTACCCTAGCCAATTTTCCTCAGTGGTTAGAGCATCAGCCTGCATCCTGAAGGATCTTGGGTCCAATTCCATCAAGAGCAGATATCTTAGTTGCAGATTCACGGTCCTGGTTGGGCTGCATGCAAGAGGCAACCAGTTGATGTGTGTCTCTCATATCAATGTTTCTTTCTCTCTGCCTCTCCCACTCCCTTCAATTATCTCTAAAAACAAAAACACAATGGAAAAAATATCTTCCTGTGAGGATTAACAAAATCAAATATGCACACACACACACACACACACACACACACACACAGAGAGAGAGAGAGAGAGAGAGAGAGAGAGAGAGAGAGAAGGCAAATGAGAACCTGATGAAGAAAATCAATAACTAAGGTAGAAGATCTAATACTTAGCGGTTACTACATGCTTTGGGCACCATTCTAAATTAACTAATTAATGTACATTAACATGGGTACTTTGCTTATTAGCTAAGATCTCTCACCATGAAGGAGATCATTTTCTAAAAGAAAGTGGGTAGGTCAGGGTATAGAATAACTGGGGTAACTAAGAAATGCCAACGTCTACTACACAGAAAAGAGGGCTTTACTACAGGTTATTCTTTTTCTTAATTCCTTCATCTTTTTCACCCATACTTTTTTTTTTACATCTATGTTAGATAGTATATAGAAAAAAAGTTGAATAAGACAATGACCTTCAAATTACAATATATCACTTAAAAAGTGCTTAGAAACTAAAAAGAGCTGGCCATGTCCAGGGCCATCATAAGCACATTACATGTTGCATCCTCAAGGCAGCTTCAGCCCTGTGGACGAACCTACACCTGGCTAAGAGTCCCGTTTCCCACACTAACCTGTCCTCAGAGTTAACCTGACCACAGATATCACTTTTTGCCAACGGGAACAGCTGAGGAGCACAACACACGTTAAATTCACGGATATGGAAGGTTGCCAAGTGGGAGCTCACAAAGAGGCAGAAATCTGGAAATCCCATTAGCGACAGATGCAGCCTAGCATGAGTGTCTGGGGAGGAACTGGCTTGTCTCTGGAGAACAAGGCGGATTCATTACAGATCATGACAGCCACTCCAGACCAACCTGAGACCAACAGGAGGAGAGCCATGTCAAAAAGAAAGAACAGATAAAGCTAGGGCAGATGGCAGCCACCCCTTTGCCCAGAACAGGGCAAAGAGGCCAATTGGCAATTCCTCGGAGATTCTCTCATCTGATGTTTGAGTTAGGAATCTGAGTGCCTGAGTCTGAAACCTACCTCTACTATTTCACCTTGGGCAAGTTACTTCATCTGTCTGACTTCGTTTCCCATCTGTACAATGGGGACCACACATTGTAGGGTTACTGGAATTAAGTGAGTGAAATAATACATAAACACTGGAAACTTTAATTATTGTTAACTGTGTCCCATATAAAATGAGGGGTTGAATGAGAAGATCTCTAAATCTCTTTATTAACACTACATTCAGTGATAATCTTAAAGCAAGAGTGTTTATGATTTTGGCCCTAGCCAGTTTGGCTCAGTAGATAGAGCATCAGCCCACAGACTGAAAGGTCTCTGGCTCAATTCCAGTGAAGAGCACCTACTTCAGTTGCAGGCTCGACCCCCACCCCACATGTGGGGAAGCAACCAATCGACGTGTCTCCCTCCCCCCCTCCACTCCCTCTAAACACACACACACTATACACACAGGCACATACACAATACACACACACACACACACACACACACACACACACACACACAAATCAATGGGAAAATATCCTTGGGTAAGGATTAACAAACAAACAAATAAATAAATATTTTAAATGATTAAAAGTATTTATGATTTTGGACTTCTATGAATGAAACTAGTTGTTCAATTGAAGGCATTGCCTGTATAAGTATTTCCATTTATGTTTTTATAACTATTAAAATTTCTGTTGATATTCATGCACTGGCTCATACAAAAGACAACTATTTTAACTGAATTACTTTAACATTTATGATCATGTAGCCAAGTATTGAATAAAGAGGAAAACTTGGAGACCAAATTGCATTATTTGTAATCAGTAATCCACAAAGAGTTCATTCAGGAAGCATAGAGTGGGGGCTAAAAGAGGACACAGAAATGTGAGTGGATCATGTGACGGGAGAATTCTAGATTTAGAAGTTCAATGTGGAGATTATACTTGCTGAAAATATTCTTAATGTATATTTTAGTGGTAAATTGTTGGCATTCTTTCCATATTTCCTAACCTCAGCTATTCCCTCTCCTCTCCTGTGGTTAAGGGTAAAATTCAGGAATGAATAACTTTCAGAGAACCAAGGAGACAAGACTTTGCTTGTGGTCAGAAAAAAAGTAGGGGTGAGTTTCAGTTGTGTGGAAACTGGTTTGTGAGAAGTCAGGGGGCGGTAGTGGGAGGAGGCCAGTCTGGGCCCAGCTGAGGCTCCAACCTCTTGCTTTCATTTGGCTTGTGGTTCTGCAGGCTCAGGTTAATCACAAACTTGCATTGATGCAGCCAAGGCAAAATTTCGGAAAGATAAAAAGCTTATATATTTTATACAAACTACATAAAATAAAAGTAATAAGTTGCAAAAGCAGATGAGGCTTTCCTGATGGAGACTCCTCAAATACATCCTCAAAGAACTGGACTGTTTATTGTAGTGTCACATTTATGACTCACATCAGTGGCAGTCAACTAGTATTATTGTGAAACTCTGATTTATAGGCACTTAATTTTCATCCTACCAGGACCTCAAGTTTGACATGAGGAGTTTCTGTTGTATTTGGGGACTGTGGCTGTCTAGTAACCAAGATGGTTACTGTTTATGATAGCTTTACATATTCCATTATTTAAGGGACAAAGGTCACATGCATATGATTGAATTCTTTTGGGGCTCTAGCAGTTTCTATTACTTTGATATCAGACACAAAGAAATTTTTTGGTAAAAGATCTCTAATAAAATTATGAATAAATCACTTGGACTGATCCCAGATGGAAAAAAAAAACAATGTGGTTTTCAGAAGTCAAATCTTTTAAATTCTTCAGCAACATTTTGGTAAATTTATTTATTTTTAAATGGCAGCAAACTACAGATTGGTCTTTTGAATCACAGAGATCACCAGATTTGTGAGGCAGGGGATTGGAAAAAATGATGATAGTAATCCAGCCAATGTTTGATTTCTATCACCTCCTCCCCCCAAGGACCAACCAATCTTTCAGAGCCAGGTCCTGACTCCAGCTTACCCCCAGTCCTGCTCTTAGAAAGCCCTGCACAAAATCAGCGGGGCTTGAGGGGGCTTGGCGGAAGGCAATCTTTTAAAAGAAATCACATTCAATTTTGTTAAAAACCAAAACAGCTGGGGCATTGATTTGCAAGCTCTCTAATGCCATTGGTATGCCTAACCTGGCCAAGACAGTAAACAGATATTTAAGGAAATGTCAGTAGGTGTCTCCGGCACAAGCCTTGGCATATTTCAACAGCATTATGGTGCTTTGGGCAATCATCTCCTTTTATGTTTTGCTATGTGAAAAGAAGAGGAGAGAACATACACATGATTTACTGTGATACATCCCTTCTAATGGAAGCACGTGCAGCCTGCCAACACTCCTGGCCAAGCTGCCTGTCCCACATGCTCAGCCATATGTCCCATGCTTTGTGTGAGCAACAATTGTGTTGGTGGAGGACAATTCTTGGGATCTGAGTGCTTTTAACAGAAATCTCAGACAACTCTCAGGCTGCTGGTTCCGGTAAGAAAGGCAATAGGAAGTGGCCCATCAGTTTGGGTCTAAGTGTTTTTAAAGTTGTTTGTGTGGAATAACCACAGGGCAAAGTGAGAGTTCCAGTCTTCTCAGGTTGTGAGGATTGCTGAGAGTTCAGGCTTCCTGCAAGCAGCTTTTCTCAGCACTGGCCTCCCCGCTCAGGTTCTCCTCTTTCCTTCCTTGCTCCCAGCTGGCTACTCCCTGACATCCTGCTGCTGCATTCCTCACTTTCCAGGACCTTGCATCCAGGTCTTTCTCAGCTGCACACATTAGGTAGAAACAGCAGCTGCTTTGACCATGTGCATTTCTGGCACTGCCTATTGTGAAACTAACTTAATTGGCTCTGCCTCTTGGAATGAAATCAACATTTACTGAACACTGATGATATGTAAGACATAATTGTAGGCCCTGTGAAAGATAGAAAGAAATTTGGTATACAATGGATCCTCATCCAAAAAAGTCTATAGTCTGCTTGTGAATTAATGCTCCCATCTTATGTCCTGGTAATACTTGAGCAAGTTTCTTACCTTCTTTGTACCTCAGTTTTTCCACCTATAAAATAAGGAGAATACTAGCACATAAGGTTACTGTAGAGGGGAGAGAAGATGGTAGCTGGCAGGATGGCAGTGAGGAAGAGAGTGTGAGAGAGTGAGGAAGCGAAAGAGGAGTGTGTAGACATGTGGTGTGTGTGTGTGTGTGTGTGTGAGAGAGAGAGAGAGAGAGAGAGAGAGAGAGAGAGAGAGAGAGTTAGAGATCCTGCAAGACTTTCAGCAGCTGATGGATCAGGTTCTCTTAGACAGGGGGCCATCATTACCACTGCAGGCACTCCTGGGCAGCTGGTGCTGGCACTCAAACCACACCATCTTGAAGGGTAGAGGGGTTGTGACTAGGAGGCCAACCTAACCACCACCCAAAATGGTCTCAAGATGAAAACCTAGACCTTTCAACCAATCTGGACAAAGACCTGCTATCACAGCTGCAGACCCACAGGCACTGATTCCACCCATACTGGTCTCTGGTTACTATGAGTCCCAGAGTGTGTACTCCTCCCATCTACCCACCCTGGCACCACAGGTCCCGCACATCCCAAGTCAGCCCCTGACTGTTGGTGTGTGCAGACCTTGCCCGGGCCATGGTGGCTGCCTCTTTTGTGAACCTGAGACAGCCCCTGACTGTAAGCGTGTGATGCTCCCACCAAGCCCTCTTCCACAGCTCAGGCCCCGTGCAACTGGGTGCCTGGACCCATCAGCAACAGCAGAAATGGGGATACAAAAAAGCAACCCCCAAAGGAAATGAAAGGAGAAATCTCTCCCCCAAAAGAGGGAAAATAAAATGAAGGTATGAAATATGTATGAAAAATAATTCAGAATAATGGTCATGCCATTCATAAAACAAATGGATGAAAAAACCAACAACATATTTAAGAACCAAGAAGAAATCAAAAGTGATATAGCTACAATAAAAAACATGATGAAAGGCTTCAACAGTAGACTATGAGAAATGGAGGACTGAATTAATGATATGGAAGATAGGGCAGAGAAACAAGCCCCACATAAATAGCAATTGGAGAGGAAAAAATTAGAAAGCAGGAGGAGAGCTTAAGGAACTTTGGCACAAGAAACAAAATAATATATATATATATATATATATATATATATATATATATATATTCACAATACTAAAGAGATTGATACAACTAAGAGGATATTACTCTGGTAACCATATATATATATATATATATATAAAATAGGGGTGCCAGGGGGACAAAAAGAACAGCAAGGATTAGGGAATCTATGTGAAGAAATAATGACAGAAAACTTCTCTAATATGGTGGAGAAAAAAAGTCATCCAAGCCCAGAGAGTCCCAAACAAAATGAACCCAAAAAGACCCATCCCATGAAACATTGTAATTACAATGTGGCAAATGTTAATGACAAAGAGAAAATCTTAAAGGCTGCAAGAGAAAGACAGAAAGTTACATACAAGGGATCTCCCATTAGATTATCAAATGATTTCTCAACATAAACACATCAGGCCAGAAGGGAGAGGAATGAAATATACAAAGTAATTCAAAGCAAGGGACTGAATCCAAGTATACTCTATCCAACAAGGCTATCATTCAAAATTGAAGGGAAAATCAGGATTTTTACAGACAAAAAAGGTTAAGGGAGTTTATCACTATCAAGCCAGCAATGCAAGAAATGCTAAAAGAACTGCTGTAAAAAGATGAAGAAGGAAAAAGGGAATAAGGAACACAAGCACCAAAAATATAAATGACTACAAACAATAATCTATCAATAATAACTAAATAAAACCTAAATGAACTACATGCTCCAATAAAAAGACTTTGAATAGTTGAATGGATAAGAAAACATGACCTTATAAATGCTGTCTACAAGAGACCCATTTCAGAAAAGAGACTCAGATAGACTAAAACAAAAGGGATGGAAAAATATTTTTCAGGCAAATGAAAATGAAAAAAATATCTGGAGTAGCAATACTTATATCTGATAAAATAGACTTCAAAGTTAAGGGCCATAACAAGAATTAAGGAAGGCCACTTCACAATACTAAAGAGATTGATACAACTAAGGATATTACTCTGGTAACCATATATTCACCCAATACAGAAGGACCCAAATACATTTTAAAAAACAATCTCCTGGAAGATATCAAGTGAGAAATTGAAACCAATATGTCCCCTATGACCGTATTTTCTATTGTAGCTATATCACTTTTAATTCTCCACTGACATCACTGGATAAATCCTATAGACAAAAAATCAGCAAAGAAACAGCAATCCTAAATGACTCACTAGATCAGATGGGCTTATTTGACATCTTCAGAACATTTCACTCCAAAGCTACAGTATATACATTATTCTCAAGTGCACATGAAACATTTGTAAAGATAAACCACATATTGGGTCACAGGCAAAGTATCTCCAAATTCAAGAAGATTGAAATCATATCAAGCATCTTCTCAGACCACAATGGCATTATATTAGAAATCAACTCCAATAAAAACAGCAACAAAAAAATCAAACACTTGTAAGCTAAATAGCATGCTATTAAACAATGATTGGGTTACCAAAAAATTAAAGAAGAAATGAAAAACATCTTGCAAACAAATGACAATGAAAACACAACAATCCAAAACCTATGGGACTCAGTGAAAGCAGTCCTGAGAGGGAGGAAGTTCATAGCTTTACAGGCTTACCAGACACACACACACACACACACACACACACACACACACACACACAAGAAAAAGAAAAACTGGAAATAAATTATCTAACTCTACAACTTAAAAAATTAGAAAGAGAGCAGAGTGAGCAGAAGAAAATAGATAATAAATATAAAAGCAGAAATAACTGGCTCAATGAAACCATGAGCTAGTTCTTTGAAAGGATAAACAAGATGGATGAATCTTCAGCCAGGGAAACCAAGAAGGAGAGTGAGAGAACCCAAATAAACAAAATCAGAAATGAAAGAGGAGAAATAACAGCAGACATCACAGAAATACAAAGGATTATAAAATATACTATGAACAATGGTACTCTAACAAACTAAACAACCTAGATGAAATTGACCTATTTCTAGAAAAATATGATACTCCAAAACTCAACCAAGAAGAATAAAAAAAACTTGAACAGGCTGCAAACAAAGGAGGAAATTGAAGCAATTGTCATAAAATGTCTAGAAAACAAAAGCTTGGGGTCAGATTGCTTCATAGGGGAGTTTTAGCAAACATTCAAAGAACTAAACCTGGTCTCAGTCTACTCCAAAAAATTCAAAAGGAAGGCACACTTCCAAGCTCTTTCTTGAAGCCATCATTACCCTAATCCCAAAACCAGATAAGGACACTGTAAATACAGAGAAATACAGGCCAATATTCCTGATGAACATAGATGCTAAAATTCTCAATAAAATTCTAACAAATTAAATGCAGCATTGCATTAGAAAGATCATACACCATGGTCAAGTGGGATTTATTCCAAGGATATAAGGCTGGTACAATATATGCAAATCAATGAATATCACATAAACAAATTAAAAGACTAAAATCACATAATCATATCAAATTAGAAAAAGCATTTGATGAACTCCAACACCCATTTCCTAATAAGAACTTTCAGCAAAGTAGAAATTGAAGAATCATACATCAACATAATAAAAGCCTTATATGACGAACCTACAGCCAACACCATACTCCATAGGCAAAAACTAAAACAATTTCCCCTAAGAACAGGAACAAGACAGGGGTTCCCATTCTCAGCACTCCTGTTCAAAATAGTACTGAAGTGCTAGCCATAGCGATCAGACAAGAAGAACAAATAAAAAGCATCCAAATTGGGAAAAAAGAATTAAAATTGTCCTTATTCACAGATGACATATTGTACATAGAAAACACTAAAGATACCTTTACAAAACTACTAGAAATAATAAATGAATTTGGCAATGTAGCAGGATACAGAATTAACATCCAGAAATATATGGCTATTTTATATACCAGTAATGAACTCACAGAAAGAGAAACTAAAGAATAAATCCCATTTACCATTGCAAGAAAAAAAATTAAGAAACCTAGGAATAAATTTAGCCAAGGAGGTAAAGGACCTGTACTCAGAAAATTACAGGACATTGAAAAAAGAGCTAAAGGAAGACATAAACAAATGTAAGAATATACCATGTTCATGGATTGGTAGAATCAACATCATTAAAATGTCTGTACGCCCAAAGTAATCTATAGATTCAATGCAATTCCTATTACAATGCTAATAGCATATTTCAAAGCCCTAGAACACACTCTCCAAAAATTCATCTGGGGAATCAAAAAAGACCCCGAATAGCTGCAGCAATCTTGAGAAAGAAGAACAAAGTTGGAGGGATCACAATAACAGATATTACGCTATACTTCAAAGCCTGGTTCTCAAAACTGCCTGGTACTGGCACAAGAACAGACATATAGGCCAATAGAACAGAACAGGGAATTCAGAAATCAGCCCAAATTATTATGCTCAATTAATATTTGACAAAGAAGCCAAGAGCATACAATGGAGTCAAGAAAGTCTTTTCAATAAATGATGTAGGGAAAATTGGACAGATACATGCAAAAAATTACCACCAACTTACAACATATACAAAAATAAATTCAAAATGGACAAAGGACTTAAACATAAGACAGGAAACCATAAAAATCTTAGAAGCAGCCAAAGGCAGCAAAACAGCAGACATTTGTTGTAGCAATATATTTACTGATATAGATCCTAGGGCAATGGAAACTAAGGAGAAAATAAACAAATGGGACTACATCCAAATAAAAAGCTTCTGCACAGTAAAATAAACCATCAATAGAACAACCCAGAAAGCCCACTGCATGGGAGAACATATTTGCCAATGTTATATCTGATAAGGGTTTAATCTCCAAAATTTATAGGGATCTCATACAATTTAACAAAAGGAAGATATACAATTCAATAAAAAAATGGGCTAAGGACCTAAATAGACACTTTTTGAAAGAGGACACACAGAAGGCCAAGAGACATATGAAAACATGCTCTATATCAGTAATCATTGGAGACAGATAAATCAAAACAATAATGAGGTACCATTTCACACCTGTCAGAATGGTTATCATCAACAGGTCAACAAATGACAAGTTCTGGTGAGGCTGCTGGTGGGAATGCAGACTGCTGCAGCCACCGTGAAGAACAGTATGGCATTTTTAAAAAATTACAAATAGAACTCCCATTTCACCCAGTGATCCCACTTTTAGAAACATATCCCAAGAAAACAGAAACACCAATTAGAAAGGATATATTCACCCCTATGTTTATAGCAACACAATTTACAATAGCTAAGTTTTGGAAATAGCCTAAATGGCCATTAAAAAACTGTGGAACATCTACACAATGAAATTGTATGCTGCTGTAAAAAAGAAGGAATTCTTACCCTTGTCAACAACATGGAGGGAACTGGAGAGCATTATGCTATGCAAAATAAGCCAGTGAGAGAAAGATAAATTGCACATGATCACACTCATTTGTGGAATATAATGAACAATATAAACTGATAAGCAAAAATAGAATCAGAGTCATAGAGCATTCAACCAACTGCCAACCTATGAGGGAAGGCACAGGATGACAGGGCACCCACTGCTGTTGCCGGAGCCACTGCTAGCACCCACTGCCAGTGCCAGCGCCTTCCCTGGTTGCTCAGCTCCATCAGTGGGTGCAAGTGGTGGCTGCTGGGCCCAATTGCCCCTCAGAACTTCTCCATCTATCCCTGATCCTGAGGGCAGATTGGGGCCGGCAGCCACCTCTTCCACCCACTGCTGGCGATGGTCCCGCTTGCACCCAGAGCGGGCACCAGAGCTGCCACTTACACCTGCTGCCGGTGCCTGGTGCTGGTCCTGATCCCTTGGTGCTATCAGCAGGTGTGAGTGGTGGCTGCTGGCCCTGATCACCTCTGAAAGCTTTTCCATCTCCCCTGCTCCTGAGGGGCAACTGGGGCAACAGTGCCTCTCACACCCAATCACTTCCGTCAGTGCATGGGAGCAGTGGAGGCAGAAGCAGGGCTGCTGGCAGACAAGAGACTGGGGGCCGTGGTGGGAGAGGCCAGATGGGAGTTCGGAGAATGGGCTGAGACCTGTCCTTGTGCCCACTGAAGCCTCGCAGCCCACAGTTCCTTTCAGGGTGCACAAATTCATGCACTGGGTCTCTTATATATAAAAACCCATGGTCATAACAATGGTAACAACCAAGGCTCAACCAACTGGAAGTCAGTCCTGCAGTCAGCTGCAGGTGCAGTGCCTCAGCACTGACTTCTGAGGGGGCTGGGAATCAGGGCCAGAGAGAGGCCTGAGGAGGGAAGCAGAGATTGATCTGTGGCTTCTGTAGCAGCTTTTGATTAGCAATTGCCTCTCTTTCTCTCCCAGTCTGGTCGGCAGCTGTGCCTCCATTCTCTCCAGGCCCCCACTGGGGCTGCTTATTAGCCCCATTTTCTGATCAGACCCTGTTGACAGGCTTAAAATGCTGACTGGCATAGAAACTGACTAATCATAACCAAATTGGCCAGCAGAGGAGGGCAGTTGGGGTGAGATCAGGCCGACAGGAGATGGCAGTTGGGGTCAACCAGACTGGCAGGGATGGGTAGCTGTGGGTAAGATCAGGCTGGCAGGGGAGGGCAGTTAGGGGCAATCAGGCAGGCAGGCAGGTGAATGGTTAGGAGCCAGCCGTCCCAGATTGTGAAAGGTCTATTCAACTGCCAGGTTAACCAGCAGTCAGACATCCCCCAAGGGTTCTCCAATTGGAGACGGTACAGGCTGGGCTGAGGGAAACCTCCCCGCCTACATGCACAAATTTCATGCACTTGGCCACTAGTATTACATAAAAGAAGCTGGAAAGTAAGGGTCAATTAGGGGCCTATTGCAACCTTTGTAACACAAACCATCAGTGTATCTTTGAGGATGGTGCAGGGGTATCGTGCAAACAGTAACCCAAATGGGTGGTGGAAGAGGGTTAAAAAATAGTCTTCATAGAAATCTGGGTAGAGCTGGATTCAACTATCAGGGATAGAGTCATCCTCTGGAACTAGCAACAGCAGGCATCTCTTATCACTGTAAGACCTGACAGGACAGAGAGTTAGGATCAATTCCTGGCTGGACTTGAGAACGAGAACTGGACTGGAAGGGCTACCTGTCAGAAGCTGACTAGGGGTGGAGGGGCATAGCCAGACTGCCATAGCCAGCAGGAAAGGAGCCAGGAAAATAAATAACTAATTTTTCACTCTTCCCTTCTCTCTCTAGCCAGTGCTGTTGGGCAAGAGAGCCCTTTGCCACACTTCTGTACAAGTCATTGTTCCTGGGCAGAAAACAGGATGGAGAAGAGTAGTGAGTAGTCCTGGGGATGCAACTGGAAATCCACAGCAGGAGGTGTGTTATGAGATTATGTCATTTACATGTGTGGTGACTGGCACACAGGAGATACTGAAGAGTTTATGGTAATTATTACTTTTTTGTTTTTACTGCTTTGGTTGGCTTGTTCTCCATGTGTCCAGCTCAGCCTCCTGGCCTCATGGCAAATGAAAAGTTTCAAATCCCTGCAGTAACATGAGAAATGACTCACTAAAAAGCCAATTGAGTTTTATGCTCAAATCTTTAGCTTCTATTTATTTATTTATTTATTTATTTATTAGGAAGCTTTATAAAAAAGATGTTTGGAAATTGACTTTTTAAAACACAACCTTTTGTGATTTGTTTCATTGGAAAGTTTTTAACAGAAGAAAGATGCTATTTGTTTAGATTGCTATGCAACAGGAGGCGCTGAGTAAATGGTTTCTCAGCTTTTATTATTTTAAGCTTCACACAGAGCCAATCCATCCAAGTTTAAGAAAGAGAGGAGGGATGGAATATAGACACTAGTGTTTTCAAAATTCAAAATGGCATTGCAATGAATAGAAACTTGAAATAAGCTTTTACATACAGAAAACTAACCTTCCCAAGTCTCCCTCCAAGGTAAAATTAATAGATAATATGTCTTCATCTACCCAAACAGATTTTCTTCCAGCCAATTATGTACAACATGCTAAATTACCACCGAAGGTTGAAAATGTATCACTATCAAACAAATACAGCAACAACAAAAATATGAAGTGGCTCCAGAAGAACTCCTTTCTGTCCCCCTTCCCAGTCCTGGAGTGGCACGAAGCACAAATAGGAGAAGCAGTCAGAGGTACAGAAAGCAGGAGGCAGATGCCTCCTCAAATTCTCACCCTATTTTAAGCTTAATCCTCAGCTTCAAATTCCTCATTGAACTATTTTATTCTTATATCAGGAGGTTTCTAGCTGACTATCAGATTGGCAGCTTTGATGTAATTTCTGAATTTTCTGTCTAAGCTCAAGGGGCATGCATCTGAGGAAAGTGCCCTAAACTTGGTTAAAACAGACATCTGTAAGCCAATGGTGGAGAAAGAGCACAAATATTAGGAGAAAAATAACAGTAGCAACCAGCAAAACAAACTTTTGTCTGGAGCAACAAGATGGCACTGTAGACAGCTATCAGCTCATGTGGCACCAGTTCCTCACTTACAGAACAATGTCTTACTGCTTTATCTAGCATCATAATATGCAAAAAAAACATAGAGAACTAAGTAAAAGTAATTAAGATACAGCTACCCAAAGGCTACCAATAGTTTGATACATTTTCTACTTTTTTAAAACAAATACATAGTTTATATGCATATACATATAAGTAAAGAAATACAAAGAATTGCAAAGAAATACAATGAATATTTTTTCAAACTAAAAAACAGAATTATTTCTCACATGCAGATTTATGTATTTCATTTTAAGCCTAACATTATATTTATGCATTTTCCCATATCATTAAATATTTTTGAAATGGCTATTTTAAAAAATAATAATAATAATTAGTCCTCCAGGTTTGGCATAATAATTAGTCCTCCAGGTTTGGCATAATTTATTTAAACCTCATATTGTTGGCATTTGTGTTGTTTACAATTTTCACTGTTATAAATAATACTATGATGAATATCCTTGGGACAATCTTCCTATCTAATAAAAGAGTAATATGCAAATTTGACCATACCTTCGCTACGCTACCAGCCAATCAGGAGTGGGGAACAGGGCCAAGGGGTGGGGGGTGGGGCCAAGACGCATACAAGGGGTGGGGCAGGAGGCAGGGCCGAGCTGCAAGAGGCGGGGGGGCAGGGACAAGGCACGCGTGAGGTAGGCTGGGGGCGAGTGTGGTGGATGAGTATGCCAAATGTTTTAGAAATGTAGGTAGGTGTGAGGCACAGGGAGAGAGTGGGGGACACTCCAAACAGCCGACACAACTTCTGCCTGCAGATCCGATGGGTGCGCTGGGCTGGCAAGCGGAGTGGGTCAGGCAGAGAGGGAAACCTATTATTGTATGTTCACAGTGTCCGAGCCCCAAGCCACCGAGACTCTGTGAGGGTGGCTGTCAGCACTGCTAGCAAGGCGGCGGTAGCCCTGGGGGCTCAGAGGCTGTGGAGGTGGAGGCCCTGGGAGCATCGGGGAGTGAGTGCTATTGACAGTGGGGTCATGGCCAAGGGGTGCTGGAAAGACCCCGAGCTGCTTCTGCCTTTCGCGAGCAGGAGCCACTCCAGTGGGGCTGGGCTGCCAGGAGAACCCCAGAGAGGAAGAGGGAGGGAGGAGGGATGGAAAAATGGGGCGAGGGAAAGGGAGGGGTATGGCTGTGGGGGACAGGGGGATCTCAGGGACGGGTAAGGAAACTGATGGAGCAACAACCCTGAGCGACCACATAACTTTCCATTTCAAGAGGAAAGAGGGAGCGGGAGAAGTACAGGCGCTGCGCTCTGGGAGAGGCATGGGAAGAGGCGCCTAAGGGTCCCGGGCCTGCAGGGAAGGCGGGAGAATGGGAGCCAGGGAGCTGGGGAGGCACTGTGTGCATAGCAGGACCCTCCAAAGGGCAGCATTCACAGGGAAGGCAGACACGTGGCCCAAAGGTCCAGAAGGCGAGAGACCCCCGCGTCATCCTCCCGAGTCCCGCCGATCTCTGCGGTCAAGGTTGGGCAGACCCTGCATCTGGCCCCCGCGTCCCAAGTGCCACACAGTGACCAGGCTCTGGGCAGATCGCCCCTTGGCTGCTGTGAGTGTGGGGTGCCCCCGGGACTGGGTGGTTGCTGCCGGGTCTAAGGCCTGAACTGGGGGAGCAGGGCCGAGGCGTCAGAGGCAGAGCCAGCCATTGGCCCCACTGAGGGTGCAGGGTGGGCTGAGGGACATCCCCTGCCACCACCATCCTTGTGCACGAATTTTGTGCACCGGGCCCCTACTGTATTTATCATTCTCCCTGTATCATAAATTCCTAGAAGTGAAGTTACTGGGTGAAAAGCACATAAAATGTAGAGGCCAAACTGCCATCTAGGAAAGCTATACCAACCCTTAGTCATATGGATGGCTTATGAAATTACTTTATTCACCTCACAAAGTCTAGAAATTATCTTTAAAACTCTTTGCCTATTTGAGAAGTAGAACATGGTGCCTTGATACATTAAAATTTTGTGTGGTTTTTTTTCTGAACATTTATTTGCCATACCAAACCAACTTTTGCCATCTTTGAAAAACCCGATTTCCTTTTCAATTGAATTTGTAGTGCCAATGCCCTGAGAAAAGTCCACTTCCATGGGATGTGTAAACACAATCTTCCTGCTATAAATGTCACAAAATTCCTATCAGCCTTCATTTTGATAGTACTGCCAAATAATGGATTCCTTTCTGTCATGTTTTTTGATGTAGTCATAACAGTTTTCAAAAGCTGGTGTACCCTGGAATTACCAGCACAGTCTGTGGCCAAAGACACTGGCAGCTCTCCAATGCATAATGACAAATGAGCATCTTTGTCACTCTCAGCCCACAGAGTGAAGGGACAGTGATGGGGCTGAGTGACATGTGTATTCATCAACAGCCTGACACTCATTCTTCCCTCATACTCGGGTTCCTAATCTTCATGCCAGGGCCCCTTTGACAGCCAGGTGAAGTCCACAGAGCCTTTCTTAGAATAATGCCTCTAACAGCATCAAAAAAATACATAGAATTATAAAGGAATCTTACTGTATTGAAATTTGTTATCAAAATGTGTGTGAAAATCTGTGGTCTAGTAATATATGTACTTATTTATTAAATATGAAATGGAAGATCTAGTGGCAGATCTAACTACCATAATTGCAAAGTGGTAATGAGGATAAAGATATGTCAAGATATCTACCACAATTTATCTAATATGAAAATATTTATTATTTCCATTAGTGACAAAGTCCAAGTGCTGCAAAAACTATTGTGATGAAGGAAATGCCATCTTTCAGTGGGAGGTTAATAAAAGATGTATTTTTTTCTTTCCCATCATGAAATGCCTGGGTTCTCTTCATGGATCCATTGGCACATGAAATGCCCTAAAAGTAAGAAATTACATAAATGCATTATCTCCACCTCCTCCCATTTCTAGAAATGTGACATTTTTCCTGGGCCCTATCCATTTTTTTTTCTGCTCAAATTACTACCATTCTGGGAAGCTGTTGGAATGGGACAATTACTGTTGGCCACAGTGGAAGATCTTAGTCAAAGGGTTGAAGCCACTGTGTTAAAAATACTGGACGTGGTGAAGTTTCAGACTTGATCATACCCATGGCTCAGATAGGTCCACCATGGTTAAGGGGCAGGAGTCCAGGGTTCTAGCTACAGCTTTGCCATTAACCAGCTGTGTAATCTTGAAAGGGATCCTTTATGTCTTCAAGCCTCAGACTTTCTTGACTCAATGTAATAATTTGAAAAAGACAATCTCTAAGTTCTTCCTTACAGCTCTCATAATATTTGATTTTAAAAAACTTCCATTGTATTTTTTATTTTTATTTTATTGTTTAAAGTATTACAGATAGTAGTACATATGTTTCCTTTTTTTCTCATTGACCTTCCCCCGTCCTTCCCTAACGCACCCCCGCACATGCCCTCCCTTTCCTCCCCAGAGTCTTGTATCCATTAGTTATGCTTATAACTTCTCTGCCTCTGTATCTATTTTTGTTCATCAGTTTATAATGTTCTTTATTATCCATAAATGAGTGAAATGAGATGTTTTTTTTTGTTGTTGTTGTTGTTGTTGTTCACTGATTGGCTTATTTCACTTGGCACAATGCTCTCCAGTTCCATCCATGCTGTTGCAAATGATAAGAATTCCTTCTTTTTTACAGCAGTGTAATATTCCATTGTGTTGATGAACTGAATTTTTCTAATCCACTCATCTGCTGATAGACATTTAGGCTGTTTCCAAATCTTAGCTATTGTAAATTGTGCTTCTATGAAAAAAGGGATGCATGTATCCTTTCTAATTGGTGTTTCTGTTTTCTTGTGATATATTCCTAAAAGTGGTATTAGTGGATCAAATGGCAGTTCCCAAAACTTCCATTGTATTTTGATGATTAATGTATCTTTCCAAAAGAGTTCTTTAGCACCCAGAATAGAAAGCCTCGCCTGATTTCTAAAATAGAGTTTATTTCTTTCTATGTCCATGTCAGTCCTCTTTTCTATTTTTTCCTCATCCTCCTCCAAAACTAGAACTTTCTTTTCCCTTAAAGCAACAAAATTCTTCTGTCAATTCTAGAGCAGAATTGGCTTCCCATCTGGTCTGAATACCTAGGATAGCCAGTCTTCTTTTTGGGCTTGGTTCTCGAGTTCGCAGCTTCTGTTCCTAGAGCATCCTTTCTTTCTCAACAGCTAAATTTTCCTTCTTATGCTGTTTTCCCTGAGGCCTTAAGCATGGATTTCTTAACTCTATATGTTGTTGCACTAGACAAGTTGAGTAAGTATTCTGTTCTCCTTCTCAGGGTTCAGAGTAAATGTTTCTCATGAATTTCCTTCCTAGTCACTCAACATTTTTAAACACTTGGCATTCTGCTCTGTTCACGTGGTTGAGACCAGATTCAGGGAGAGCCTAAGCTTCAAGTGTCAGATGCACAAGAGTTCTGGATGAATTGGGGAGGGGTGGGGGTGCTAGCAAGAACACCAGGAGCTCCTTGAACTCTGAGAATACAAACAAGACTGAAGAGAGAGGTGCAGAGGCAGCCCTGCTCTTGGCAAGCCTAGTCAGGATTCCCTTTGATGTGAAGGCTTGCTTGATATCGTTTTGTGTGTCTGCATTTGTCCTTGGCAGATAGAAGGCAGTTCCTTTCCAACAGTGAGGTGCCCTTGTGTATTGCTGCCATCCACTAAAATAGTGATGCATACAAGCAGCTCCAGGGTGACTGGGAGCCAAAGAGAGTCTGGGCTGGCTGTGGGGGTAGAGAGAAAGCTCAAAAAGAGCCTAGGTGCTAAGGATGATAGCTGAAGTAGAACAATTTGAGAGTGACACAGAATAATTAGGATCAAAAATATTGAACTCGATTTCCTTTGATTAAAACATAAGGAGGTATGGCAATTGCCTCAAGTTAGCCTGGCTTATTAATAATCACAGTTGGCTAGATTTTTCTTAGGTTCTGTGAATATTATTAGTGCTGTTCTTGAAATATTTCCAGTTCTTCACCCATCCAAGCACAACCTGATCTTCTTGTGGTTGGATAGGAGCATGTGACTAGTTCTAGCCAATAAGTAGATAGGACCACGTGACTAGTTCTAGTCTATTAGTTCTGGCCAATGGGTTTCTTCCTGGTTGGAGTCAGTGAATTACTGATACAAGACCATCCAGAGAGCCATTCTTATCTGAAATGGAGATCACCAGTGTTTGAAATAAAGCTCCCCCACCAGCCAAAGTCTTTAAATATCTATAATGTTAGAGCCCCCCTCCCAACCCACAAGGGGCAAATAGCATAGGAAAGAAAGCAACCTTTTTGGATTAAAACCAGTGAGATTTGAAAACTGTTACAGCAACTATTGTAATTGCTGAAGGCCCAGGAAACTCTCCTTTCCTTGTCTCTTGCACTCACAAGGTGTAGCTGTTGAATTTATTTAACTAGTCCTCCCCTTCCTTGGAAAAGCATCCCCACTTAATTAGTCAATAGAAACTTTCACAACAAGGAAATTTCTCTAGGGAGTAGCATTGCAAGTCGATTGTCTATGGCTACATCTCAAAGTCTTCAGGAAGCCCAAAATGTTGTAAATGAGAGCTATGGTAGGTCTCAGAAGATGCAGGAAGATGTTCATTGAATCTTGCTTAGCCTAAAGGGAGTTGATAGAAAAACTTCATCAACAGAATGCATGATTAATTGCCTATTTGCATATATATCTGTGATCAGAGGACTTCATGTAAAACCTTTCATTAAAAGGTTTTAATGTAAAAATAGAAAACAAAAAATATGGTTAAAGAAAACTCACAGACTGAAAAGGCCCTTGAAAGAAACTGGCTGGAAATCAGAAGTGATGCAATTGACACAACAGAAGATGACCTGCAGCCCTGGTCAAGCGCAGAGGAAGGAACAGTATCAGAGCTGCATGTGAAATGCAAAGGGACACAGAAAGTGGGTCCAGAAAGCATCAAGGAAAAGATTTTTACCAAGAACTGCTGGCAGGTGGAGGGCAATACAACCTGCAGATCCTTTGGAAAAAGGATGAATAAATCAGGTTGAGGTGGCTTTTCAAGAGGCAGTATTGAGGTTTGGGCTGAGGGACCCAGTGAAGTGTTAAATTTTCAAGTAGTCATATAAGAGGGGAAGAATCAGGTGGTCCAGGGTAGGCTGATAGAAAAAGATTTCATAAGTAACTAGGCTCTGATCAAGATGGTGGCATTGGTAAACATGTTACTCACTGCCTCCCACAACCACATCAAATTTTATAACTAAAATAGAGAACAACTATCATTCAGAACCACCTGAAATCTAGTTGAACTGAAGTCCTACAACTAGCAAATTCAAGAAGAAGCACTTCCAATTTGGTAGGAATCGCAGAGCCAGCTGGCCCCATGCCCTCGTGTGATAGTTTAAAATTGGGAAGGATATTTTGACTGTGGAAGTTTCCCTGAGGAGCGAGGGGCCTCTGCTCCACATCAGCTCCGCAGCTTAGGGTTCCAGTGCCAGGAAGAGAAGTCCCCACAACTTCTGTCTGTAAAGTCCAGAGGGGATTGTTGCCGAGTGACAAAGCTGATGCCCCAGGCAGTTCCTCGTAAAGAGTCTGGACACAGATTTACTTAAACTCCCTCCCTCTGGGCTCCAGCACTGGGGCAGCACCTTAAAAGGAACCTTGGACAATCAGAGAGGAACTAAATTGTCTGGAATCAGGGCAAGAGCTGGAAAGGCAGCTTTCTCCCAGGCAGAAATGCTGGCAGAGGACAGTGCTCCTTTGCTAAACCCTCCCCATAACAGAGCTGACAGGCTATATCATATCTGAATCTTCATCAACCTGGATAACACTTTTTGCCTTGCTTGATGACTCCCTGAAACTCTGCCCCTTCCTGCTTGCAGGCTCATCCAAGCCATATCAAGTGGCTTTTGCATACAACAGGCCTCTCTTGCCTCATGCTTTGGATTTTTGTAAAATCTCTCAAACAAGTATTAGGTGGCATTAGCATGCCCTTTACTTCTCAATAAATGGCCACAGACACAGCACTCGTTCACAGCTTGGCCTCTCATGGGCACCTCTAAGCTCAACACAAGTAGCAGCCATCATGCCAGGCAATGCACAGGTAGAGGCTGACTGCACCTCCCGGGAAACTCCAGAGCCAGTGTACCTAGTGGTCAACTTGGACCACACTGGATTACAACCCTATATTCCATAAGTGAAACACTCAAGGGGCAGACGTGGTGAGCACCAAAGCTTCACTGAAGCAAGTCCTGCTCCATAGAGTCAGCTCCTGCACAGCAGTTCTTCAGCTGTAGTCACAGCCAATTCTCACAACTTATTAACCTGGGAGTCAATCCCTCCCAGAGATGCCAACATCAATCAAGGCCCAACTATAATAGAACAGTGCACACAGTTCACATAGGGGTACATCTAGATTGCCCAGCACAGGTGACTGGGGAGGCTGAACACTGGGCCCTACCAGACACCTACTATACAAGGGGACTCTACTAAGTCCAGGAAACATAGCAGATCTACCTAACAAATAGAAATGAACATAAGAAAACAGCCAAAAAGCAGAGAGAAAGAAACATGTCACAAATGAAACAACTGGCAGCCAAAATGAAGAGACAAAAAACAACTCCCAAATAAAAGAACAAGAAAATTTTTCAGAAGATAAAATGAAATAGAGATAAGAACAAGGATGGTAAAAATGCTCAACAACATAAGAAAAGATAAAAACAAACAAAAAGAAAACAGGAGAACAGCTTAAGGGAGCTGTGGGGTGATATGAAACATGACATTTTCATAGTAGGTGTGCTAGAAGGGAAAGAAAGGGAGCAAAAAATAGAGAACACGTATGAAGAAATAATAGCAGAAACTCTCCTAAACTAGTAAAGGAAAAAGTAACACAACTTCAGGAGGCATAGAAAGTTCCAAGCAAGAAGAACCCAAACAGGCCCACAGTCAGGCACATCACAATTAAAATGCCAAAAATCAAAGACAAAGAGAGAATCTTAAAGGCAGCAAGAGAAAAGCAGTTCGCTACCTACAAAAGAGCTCCTGTGAAGCTGACACCTAATTTCTCACCAGAAACTCTATATGCCAGGAAGAAATAGCATGAAATGCTCAAGTTAATGGAAAGCAAGGATCTGAAACCAAGATTATTATATCCAGCAAGGCTATCATTCAAAATAGATGGTGAAATGAAGAGCTTCCAAGTAAAAAAAAAAAAAAAAAAGCAAAAATAGTACACCAAGCCAGCATTACAAAAAAAAATGCCGAAGGGTCTGAGGGTCTGCTGTAATGGTAAGAAGAAACAGAGAGAAACATAGGCATACAGAATTAAAATGACAATAAGTAAGTACCTATCAATAATAACCTTAAATGTAAATGAATTAAATGCTCTAATCAAAAGACATAGGGTAGCTGATTGGATACAAAAACATGAATCAACTATATCCTGTCTACAAGAGACCTCAAAACAAAAGACTCACACAGGATGAGAGTGAAGGGATGGAAAAATTACTTTCCATGCAAATGGTAATAAAAGAAAGTAGAGGTAGCAATACTCATATCTGACAAAATAGACTTCAAAATGAATACCATCACAAAAGTCACTACATAATGCTAAAAGGATTGATCCAACAAGAAGATATAACTCTGATAAACTTTAATGCTCCCAATATAGGAACATTAATTTAAAAAAATAAAAAAATATAAAAAACAAAATCTCCTAGAGCAAACATGTCAAACTCAAAGACTAACATGTGCCAAATAAAGAAGGTGACCCCACCCAAAACAAAAACTTCAATTTTCATAGAAACGTAGAGTATTTCAATAGAGACATACTGAATAAAAAGAGCTGAAATAAAGAAAATTAGAAACAAGAGTGGAGAAGTAACCACCGTCACCACAGAAATACAAAGGATTGTAAGATTATACTATGAACAACTATATGCCAACAAGCTGGACAATGTGGTTGAAATAGACAAATTCCTAATATATATATATATATATATATATATATATATATATATATATACACACACACACACACACACACACACACACACACACACACACATTCTTCCAAAACTGAATCAGGAAGAATAAAAAAACTTGAATAAGCCAATAACAACTGATGAAATAGAATTAGTAATAAAAAAAATGCCAGCAAGCAAAAGCCCTATTCTGGGTGACTTCACAAAGGAGTTTAACCCTACATTCAAAGAAGAACTAACAGCTATGCTCCTCAAACTATTCCAAAAAATGCAAGGGGCAGGAACATTTCCAAGTTCTTTTTATAAAGCCAGTATTATCCTAATTTCAAACCCAGATAAAGACACTACAAAGAAAGAGAATTACAGGCCAATATCCCTGATGAACATAGATGCTAAAATCCTTAACAAAATATTAGCAAATCAGATCCAGCAATATATTTTAAAAATCATACACCATGACCAAGTTGGATTTATTGTAGGGATGCAAGGCTGGTACAATATTTTCAGATCAATAAACATGATACATCACATGAACAATTGAAAGAAAAAATATATCACCTGCAGACAGGCCTTGCAATTGCCCAGAGCCCAGCAGCCACTCTAGCCAAAATCCTGATGCCCCACCTGCAGACCCACAGACCCTGGGACCTCCACCTCCAAAGGTGCACCACTCTGGCAGCAGTAAGTTCAAGGCCCCCCCCCCCCCGCCCCCGCAGTCGCAGGATTCCAGACACATTCCAGCACATAGGCATCCAGGGCACACCACTCCATAGGCAGTGCCTGGGAGTTACTGGGAGACCATGCTGGGTGTTGATTTGTATAGACAAGGGTATGCTGCTCTGCAGTACAAATTCTGAACTCCCTCTTCCTGAATAACTTCCCACGGCCACCCCAGCTGCTCAACACCAGTGCCAGGGCACTACAGAGTGACTCAGAGCTTTGCGCTGGCAAACTCACTTCCACAGTCATGCATTTCCAATAGGCAGACACTCTGAGCCCATCTATCCACAGGGCGCTCGTGGGAGCCACTGTGAGCTCTCACTGGGTGCGCTCTGGGACACATGGGGACACACTCCATCCCGGCAGTAGAAATTCTGAATTCACTCATCCTGGAGACCTGCCCACAGATGACTCAATTATGCAGTTTCAGTGCCAGGGCCCGTCAGAATGCTTCAGTGTGCCTCACTGGCAAATGTACCGTGGGTGACCTTGTGAGCTGCCACAGGTACAGCAAAAGCTGAGTCTGTCCTCCCCACAACTATAGAACTCTGGACACCACAGTCATGCCTTTCCAGAGTACAGGCCCCCTGAGTCCCATCACCCCAACAGATGGTTCCTGGGTGCCACTGTGAGGACCCACTGGACATGCGTGATTTCAGTCAAGGGTGCAAGACAGCAAAAATAGACACAACCCTCCAATGCTGCTGATTTCTGGGCATTGCAATTGTGTCTTTCCAGCTTTCAGGCCTACATCAACAGAACCCAGATAGCTCAACTGGGGACCTAGTCTAGAGTACCAAGTCCAGGAGATCTGAGAGATCACACCAGTAGCACCCTCCCCAAAAGGACCTGGATAGCAAGGCAATCAGATCTACAATTAAAACATTGCGGGGGTGGGGGGGAATGGCAGCGGAACAGAGGGATGCGATCTGAATCTGGTCCCAGGGCAGAAGGAGGGAGCAGCTGAAGGTCGCCCAGGGAGTGTTTGTTGGCGAGTAGGGGGACAGCTGTGCTCCGGTAGAAGATAGGGGACTGCTGGACTGGCCTCCCCAGCCTGAGAGGCCCCAGTACTGCTGGGTTCTCTTGCTGAGCCAACTGCGCGGAGGCGGACCATGACATCTTGAAGGGGAAGGTCCTGAAAATATACAGCTGCAGTACCAGCTGGACGGCTGAGACCTCCAGAACACCAGCTCCCAGTTGGCACGGATGGGCAGAGTCTAAGGAGCTCTGCGCTCCTGCACGGAAAGGTCAGATTTCCCCTGGGGGTACCTTGGGCACAAAACTGAGGGGGCTGGCAGTCTGGGAGATCTGCGCCTTGGAACTCAAAGCCAGGAGATCTGCGCCTGAAATAAAATCTGTGGCTATTGGAGCTGGTAAACGTGGGAGAGGGCCCTTGGAGCTGGTGGCAGAGTGAATCCCTGGAACGCAACCAATTTGGACCTGACAGAGGAGGGAAACCCAGAAGATTTTGGTAGGGGTCCTGGCTGCTAAAACAGCAGTCACCATTAGAGAGGCAGTATTGAATACCACAGGGACAGCAAGATTTTAGTTCAGGCTAGAGAGGACCAATAGACCCAGAGGTCAATCTAGAAACACTGCCACCCAGGGGACGAATCACAAATTGACTCTTGTGTAACATAAGGAATTGATTTTACTTTCTCTTTATTCGACTTTGGGAATACAGTCTATTTTCATCTACTCTTTAGTATCTTTCACTCTACCACAATTTCACCTTTATACCACCACTCTCTTGCTAACCTTTCCCTATTTAGTGCCTTGTTTCCCTTTCACTTTTTCCACTTTAGATTTACCTTAATTCTTTCTTTTTACCCCCTGTTAAAATTTCACCCCACTTATATATCTAATCTCCAACCACCTACTCCAAGCCCATATATACCTCTAGCTTCTCTTAC
Organism: Antrozous pallidus; assembly: GCA_027563665.1. NCBI lineage: Eukaryota > Metazoa > Chordata > Mammalia > Chiroptera > Vespertilionidae > Antrozous > Antrozous pallidus. The sequence continues at coordinate 117,326,438 of CM050514.1, forward strand.
TTCACTATCTTAAATTGTTTTTATCCCTGTCCTGTTGTTGTTGTTTACTTGACTGTTGATTATATCGATTTTTTATGCAGGTTTATGAGATTGATTTGCTTATTCTTTTATTTTGGTTTGTTTTGTAGGGTTTTTTTTTTTTTGGTGTTGTTTCTTGTTTTGTTGTCCTCATCTGCATTGTTTTTTAGATAGATTTTTGCTTCTGTGTTCCCTCACCTGCCTTGATATTAGTAGTTGTATATAGTTTGTATCAATCTCCAGGTACTTGTTGCTGGTTTTGGTTCGGATTAGGGGCTGTCCTATAGGATTTTTCACCCCACATTTATAGTTTACACCCCCCCTTTTTAAAATTTCTTCCCCTTTTCCCATTATCACTTTGGCATTCCTGTCTTTCTTTTTGTGAGTGTGTGTATGTGAGGGGGGAGGGTCTCCTTCTTTTTGTGTGAGTATGGGTGTGTGAGTGTCTGTGTGTGTCTGAGAGGGTGGTTCTCTTTCTTTTTTTTCTCACCTATCACTGAATTTGCCTTTCTCTGGCGATCACCTTTATTTGGAATTACCATTACTGTGACTACATTCTGGTTCAGTGCCTGGTGCATTGCACCTGGTTGTGTTGTATTGTGTGCCTTTATTTCAACACAGGAGAGTGAGAACTACATAACCAGATACACAGAGAAGAGAGACCCTGGGGAGAACAAAGAAACAGCCCACACATGAAAAAAAAAACAAGCCTCACCAGAAAAGGAGGTAAACGAAATGGAAGTTAACAACCTGTCAGAGAAAGAATTCAGAGAAATGGTCATAAGGTGGCTGAAAATAATGGAAAAAAAATTTGACAGTATGAGTAAGAACCAAGAGGAACTGAAGAAGAACCAAGAGGAAATGAGACAGACCCAGGAAGAAATGAAGAAGAGCCAAGAAGAAATGAAGAAGAGTCAAGAATAAATGAAAAGTGACATTGCTGAAGTAAAGAACTCAATAGAAAGTATTAAGAGTAGACTAGAAGAAGCATAGGATCGCATCAGTGAGCTAGAAGACCAGGTAGGAAAAAATAATCAAGTAGAGCAGCTTCTAGAAAAAAAGTTAAAAAGAAGGAGGAGAGCCTAATGGAACTTTGGGACAACATGAAACAAAACAACATCCGTATAATTGGGCTTCCAGAAGGACAGGAAACTGAGCAAGGAATAGAAAACCTGTTGGAAGAAATAATGACAGAAAACTTCCCTGACATAGGAAAGAAAAAACCCACACAAATCCAAGAAGCTCACAGAGTCTCAAGCAAAATGAACCTGAAAAGATCTATGCCAAGGCACATTATAATTAAATTGGCAAACACCAATGATAAAGTAAAAATCTTAAAAGCTGCCAGAGAGAGACAGAAAGTCGCCTACAAAGGAACCCCCATCAGACTAACAAGTGATTTCTCAACAGAAACATATCAGGCCAGAAGGCAATGGAATGAAATTTACAAAGTCATGCAAAGGAACGGTCTGAATCCTAGAATATTATAACCAGCAAGGCTCTCAATCAAAATTGAAGGTCAAATCAGGAGCTTCACAGGTGAAAAAGGACTAAGGGAATACATTACCACCAAACCAGCAATGCAAGAAATGCTAAAGGGTCTGCTGTAAAAAGAAATAGGAAGGGAAGAAGGAACACAGGGGTAAAGAACAAAAATGGCAACATATAAGTACCTATCAATAATAACTTTAAGTGTAAACGGTTTAAATGCTCCAATCAAAAGACATAGGGTAATAGACTGGATAAGAAAACATGACCCATGTATCTGCTGTTTACAAGAAACCCACCTCCGAAAAAAAGACACACACAGACTGAGGATAAAAGGTTGGAAAAAAGTTTTTCAGGCGAATGGAAATGAAAAAAAAGCTGGGGTAGCTATACTTATGTCCGACAAATTAGATCTCAAAGTGAAGGACATAACAAGAGATAAAGAAGGCCACTACATAATACTAAAGGGAGCAATCCAACAAGAAGAAATAACTCTGGTAAACATATACGCACCCAATACAGGAGCACCCAAATACTTACAAAAACTCCTAGATGATATCAAGGGAGAGATAGACAGCAATACAATCATAGTAGGAGACTTTAATACCCCACTATCACCATTGGACAAATCCTCTAAACAAAAAATCAGTAAAGAAACATCAATCCTCAATGACTCACTGGACCAGATATAATTAATTGACATCTTCAGATCATTTCACCCCAAATCCACAGAATATACATTCTTTTCAAGTGCCCATGGGTCATTCTCAAAGACAGACCATGTGTTGGGTCATAGGCAAAGTCTCTCCAAATTCAGGAAGATAGAAATCATATCAAGCATAATCTCAGATCACAGTGGCATAAAGCTGGAAATCAACTACAACGGAAACAATCCAAAGAAATCAAACACATGGAGACTAAACAGCATGCTATTAAACTATGACTGGGTTACTAGAGAGATCAAGGGACAGTTAGAAAACATCATGGAAACAAATGACAATGATAACACAACAATCCAAAATCTATGGGACACAGTGAAAGCAGTTCTGAGAGGGAAGTTCATAGCTCTACCATCCTATTGCAAAAACAAGAAACAGCAGCAATAAATTATCTAACCCAACAACTCAAAGAGTTAGAAAGAAAGCAACAAAAAAGCCCAGTATAAGCAGAAGGAAGGAAATAGTAAAGATAAGAGCAGAAATAAATGATGCAGAGACCAAAGAAACAATACAGAAGATCAACAAAACCAAGAGCTGGTTCTTTGAAAGGATAAACAAGATTGATGAACCTCTAGCCAGGATCACCAAGATGCAAAGAGAGAGGACCCTAATAAATAAAATCAGAAATAACAACAGACCACATAGAAATTCAAAGGATTGTTAAAAAAATACTATGATCAACTCTACTCCAACAAACTGGACAACCTGGAGGAAATGGATATATTTCTAGAAAAATATAACCTCCCAAAACTCAATCAGGAAGAATCTAAACAACTCAATAGACAAATAACTGTGGAAGAAATTGAAGCAGTCATCATAAAGCTTCCAGCAAACAAAAGCCCAGGGCCAGACGGCTTCACAGGTGAGTTTTACCAAACATTCAAGGAAGAACTAAACCCTATCCTCCTCAGAATATTCCAGAAAATTCAAGAGGATGGAACATTTCCAAACTCTTTCTATGAAGCTAGCATCACCCTAATACCAAAACCAGATAAAGACGACACAATGAAAGAGAATTACAGGCCAATATCCCTCATGAATATAGATGCCAAATCCTCAATAAAATTCTAGCAAATCAGATCCAGAAGTACATCAGAAAGATCATACACCACGACCAAGTAGGATTTATCCCAGGAATGCAAGGATGGTTCAATATCCGCAAATCAATAAATGTGATACATCACATAAACAAACTGAGAGATAAAAATCACATAGTCATATCAATTGATGCCAAAAAAGCATTTGACAAAATCCAACACCCTTTCTTGATATAAAACTCTCAATAAGGTAGGAATAGAAGGATCGTACGTCAACATAATAAAAGCCATATATGATAAACCCAAGCAAACATCATACTCAATGGGCAAAAACTACAACCATTTCCCTTAAGAACAGGAACAAGACAGGGCTGCCCACTCTCACCACTCCTGTTTGACATAGTACTGGAAGTATTAGCCATTGCAATTAAACAAGAAAAAGAAATAAAAGGCATCTAAATTGGAAAAGAAGAAGTAAAACTATCCTTATTTGCAGATGACATTGTATATAAAAAATCCGAAAGACTCCATAAAAAAAACTAATAGACTTAATAAATGAGTTCAGCAACGTAGCAGGCTACAAAATTAACCCCAAGAAATTTATGGCATTTCTATACACTAATAGTGAACTTACAGAAAGAGAGACTAAAAAAGCAATCCCATTTACCATCACACCAAAAAAAATTAACATATCTAGGAATAAACTTAACTAAGGAGGTAAAAGACCTATTCGCAGAGAACTACAGGACACTAAAAAAAGAGATAGAGGAAGATGTAAACAGGTGGAAGAACATACCATGTTCATGGATTGGGAGAATCAAAATCATTAAAATGTCTATACTACCCAAAGCAATCTATAAATTTAATGCACTCCCCATTAAATTACCAATGGCATATTTTACAGACCTAGAAAGAACTCTCCAAAAATTCATCTGGAATAAAAAAAGGTCCCAAATAGCCACAACAATCCTGAGAAGGAATCACAAAGTCGGTGAGATTTCAATCCCAGATTTCAAGCTGTATTACAAAGCTACTGTTCTCAAAACAGCCTGGCCCTGGCACAAGAACAGACATATAGATAAATGGAATAGAATAGAGAATCCAGAACCAAGATGGCAGCTTAGGTAAAACACCTATCTTGCCGTCATACACTGCAATTTTAAAACTACAACTTAACGAAAGAACAAACACGATCCAGAATCACAGAAGGCTGGCTGAGTGAAATTCCACAAATAAAAGTGAAGATAAGACACTGTGACTCGGAGGAGCAGCTGAAGACAGCATTGAAAATACACATGGAGAGAGGTTTGGAGCACGCGCCAGCAGATAGGGTGGGGGGCTGAAAACCTGCCAGTTTTCTCGAACAGGGGAGAAAAAGATGTCCCACTGGACTGATTCTCCAGCTCTGGGTGAAGTCCAGGGAACCCACTATCATACAGGGTGAGAACTGGACAGTGGGAGGGCATGCCGAAGTTTGGGTGCTGCAGGGGTCTAAGGGCTTGTGGAGAAGGCGAGCTTGTGCGGAGTTCGAGTGAGCTTGGGAACAGCGCAACTGCCTGACTCCGCAGAGAGCGCTCGTGAGTTGCTCTTTCATTTGGGAAACCGTCAGAATGCTTTGTTTTATGACCCTGGGTGAGACGTTGGGTGTGCAGACTCATTTGGGGAGAGTCTGAATTCCCCGGCAGCCAGTGGAACTCAGCAGCAGCTCTCTCTCAGAGGTGCTGGCAGTCATTGCTCCATGCACAGAGTCCCTGGGGCCACATAGGGCAGAGCTAACACTGTCTGCTTGGCCCAGAGACTCGACCCATCCAACCTGAGCACAGCTGAACTTCACAGACAATTGGCCTGGAGGTCAACCCCTCCAAGTGCTAACAATGGTTAACCTGAGCTTAACTTCAGCAAGACTGTGCAACCCATATCCACTTCAGGCAACTGGGGAGGCTGAGCCACTGTCCCTTGTAGGACGTCTACCACAAAAAGCTAATTGACCAACTCAGGGAAGCAGCCACCATGCAAAGACATGGAAAGAAATCAGATGTGAAAGAAATGGAGGGAAAAAAACGACTGGACATGGAATTCAAAACCATGGTTATAGGGCTTCTCAAGAAGCTCCTAGTAAAGGTCGAGATCTACAAGGAAATGAACAAGACCCTCAAGGATATGAATGAGACCTGCAAGGAAATGATCAAGACCAACGTGCAAATGAATGAGTCCTACAAAGAAATGAATGAGACCTACAAGGATATGAATGAGACTCTCAAGGATATGAAAAAGGACCAACCAGAAATTAAGCATACACTGACTGAAATAAAAAATATTATACAAAGACCTAAAAGTACTCTAGAGCACCCCAAGAACCAAGTTAAAGATTTGAAATACAAAGAGGAAAAATCCATTCAGCTGAAAAAGCAAGAAACTAAAAGAGTCCAAAAAATTGAAGATAGTGTAAGGGGCCTCTGGGACAACCTCAAGCATAGCAACATCCGAATTATAAGGGTGCCAGAAAAAGAGAGAAAGCAAGACAATGAAAACCTATTTGAAGAAATAGTGACCGAAAACTTCCCACACCTGGTGAAGGAAATCAACTTAGGAGTCCAAGAAGCTCACCGAACCCCAATATATAGGAATCCTAAGAGGACCACACCGAGGCACATTATAATTAAAATGCCAAGGGCAAAAGACAAAGAGAGAATATTAAAAGCAGCAAGAGAAAAACAGTTAGTTACCTATAAGGGAGTACCCATACGATTGTCAGCGGATTTCTCAACAGAAACGATGCAGGCCAGATGGGAGTGGCAAGAAATATTCAAAGTGATGAATAGCAAGAATCTACAACCAAGTTTACTCTATCCAACAAAGCTATCATTCAGAATTCAAGGTCAGATAAAGTGTTTCGCAGATAAGAAAAAGCTAAAGGAGTTCATCACCACCAAACCAATATTATATGAAATGCTGAAAGATATTCTTTAAGAAGACGAAGATGAGAAAGGTTAGAGTGTAAATTATGAACAACAAATACACATCTATCAACAAATGAATCTAAAAATCAAGTGAATTAATAAGCTGATGAACAGGATAAACTGATGAATGTAACAGAATAATGGACATAGAGAGGGAATGGACTGACAATTCTTGGGGAGAAAAGGGGTGTTGGAAGTGCAGCAAGAGACTGGACAAAAATCATGCAAGTATGAGAGAGGACAGTGGAGGGGGGTGAGGGCGGAGGGTGGGATGGGTACCAAGAGGAGGAGAGCTATGGGGTGGGTGAAAAGGGAACAATGTAATTAATTAACTGAACAATAAAGATAAAAAAAGAGAATAGAGAATCCAGATATCAACCCAAACCACTATGCTCAATTAATATTTGACAAAGGAGGCATGAACATAAAATGGAGTCAAGACAGTCTCTTCAATAAATGGTGTTGGGAAAATTGGACAGATACATGCAAAAAAATGGAACAAGAGCACCAACTTACACGATACACAAAAATAAACTCGAAATGGATACAGAACTTAAACGTAAGATGGGAAACCATAAAAATATTAGGGGAATCCACAAGAAGAAAAATCTCAGACATTTGGCAAAAGAAATCTTCGATGATACTGCTCCTAGGGCAATGGAAGCTAAAGACAAAATAAACAAATGGGACTACATCAAAATAAAAAGCTTTCACACAGCTAAAGAAACCCTCAACAAAACAACAAGAAAACCCACTGTATGGGAGAACATATTTGCAAATGTTATCAGTGATAAAAGTTTAATCTCAAGCATCTACAGGCAACTCACACAACTCAATAAAAGGAGTACAAATGATCCAATAAAAAAAATGGGCAACAGACCTAAATAGAATCTTTTCTAAAGCAGACAAAAGGAAGGCCCAGAGACATATGAAAACTTGCTCAAAGTCACTAATTATCTGAGAGATGCAAATCAAAACGACTATGCGGTACCATCTCACACCTGTCAGAATGGCTTACATCAACAAATCAACAAATGACAAGTGCTGGAGAGGATGAGGAGAAAAAGGAAATGTCGTGCACTTCTGGTAGGATTGTAGACTAGTGCAGCCACGGTGGAGAACAGTATGGAGTTTCCTCAAAAAACTAAAAATGGAGCTCCCATTCAACCCAGTGATTCCACTTCTAGGAATATACCCCAAGAAACTAGAAGTGTGCATTAGAAAGGATATATGTACCCCTATGTTCATAGCAGCACAATTTACCATAGCTAAGATTTGGTTGCACCCTAAGTGCCCATCAGCAGATGAGTGGATTAAAAAACTATGGTACATTTACACAATGGAATACTACGCTGTGGTAAAACAGAAGGAGCTCCTACCATTTGTAACAACATGGATGGATTTGAAGAACATTATGCTAAGTGTAATTAGCCAGGCAGAGAAAGACAAATGTCATATGATCTCACTCATTTGAGGAATATAATGAATGACATAGACTGATGAACAAGAATGGATCCAGAGACTGAGAAAAGTCCATCTGAATGTGAAACCTCAGGGTAAGTGGCAGGTGGTGGGAGTAAGGGGGAAAGTCAATATATTTCATCTTTTGAACTAAGGTAAGTAATTTGTGTTTTTACATCCCTGACAAAGTTTATATAAAATTATTTTTAAAAAATTGACAGCTAGTTTTAGATTGAATTGACATGGCCTAGAGCTTGTCATCTCCTATGGACACCAGTCCTTAGGCTAGGCCCTCCTTAACCTCCCGTGACACCACAATACCCTTACATGATATTATTCTACAATGTTATTATAATTTTTGATATTTGACAATAGCATATTTTACAATTATCCCCAATAAACCTACAAACTAATTATTGAATGTTGGACAGCAATTTAAAAAAGGATAGGAAAGGAATTAATCCCTTTCAGAAGGAATTAAGGCACTGGGAAGGCATCCGAGCATTCTACATTGGCCCCTCTTGCCCTTTTTGCCAAGAGGGACCCTCTTCTTACTATCCAAATACACACAGCTGTTCCCTGAGCTTTCAGTTCAAGCTGTGGCTGAAGCCTCTGGGCAGCTGGCACCATGGATCTGTCTCTCGACCAATGGTGTGAGCTGGGCCCGCTCTGGAGAAGAAACCTGGGTCCCCCGTGATATGTGATCAGTACCGGGACCCCGCCAGCAGGCGAGGGGACCCCAAGGCAGGTGCTGGACGTGGAGGCCACGGGGGCGTAGACTACAAAGGAGACAGAACTGAACCTCACATCACCCTGTTTGGCCCCGCAGGATGGCTGGTTAGCCAGAGACGGGTAAGATTCCTCAGGGAAGGAACAACCTAAGACAGGCACAGTCACAGAGGGACCAACAGGAGAGAACTAATAGGTCAACAGAGGTGGGGCACAGAACCTCACCCGCAAACCTTGCAGGGGCTTGAATTCTCACCCCTCCTTAGGGAGGTCTCCTACCCCCACGGCTGCTTCACCTCCCATGCACAACTCAGACCAGGACCCAGGTGGCAGACAGAGACTCGGCCAGCAATAGCTACCCTATATGTAAATTCAGCCTATTACCAGGAATGCTCAGGACCTGCTCAAAATGCAAATATTCCTTTCCACTAATATTTACAGGGTAAATTAAGATTTCTGCCTGAGTATCAAAATCGACAGTAAAATAATAATCAAGTTTTCAGATTAATTTAAATTGGCCAAGTGAAATAAGTGAATACTCAAGAAAATTTAAGTGTAGTGAACAAAAAGCTTTTCCTAAAACAGTAATTAAAATATCTATTAGTATTTAATCTCACTGTAAAATTGCCTAATATCCAAAGAACCTAAAGCAGTCATATTTGAGTGCAAAAATTAAAATTTAAAATTACCAAGACTGCAATATAAAATTTCCAAAAGCCCTCATTAATCAAAAAAGGGCGGGGGGGGGGGGTAATGGGGTAATATCATGTAAGGAAAAATATCCTGTAAGTAAAATATATCTAGAAAATTCTTACTCCAGAAAAGTAAATTCCATTTGTAAAAACAATTGCAGGACATCCATGAAAAAACACATGGTGTCAAAATAAGCCAAAGGAAAATCATTTAGGCAAAAATAAAAAGAATCCCAAGTCTATTTTGCAGAGAGGATCCCTTTGTTAACTTTTTGTCGAGAATGTGTTTGTGTGTTTGCAGAGAACAACTCCAAGACCATGTGGGTTCCTGCGACAGTGAGGAACTGATGGGTCTGTTCCAACCACGAGGACGGTCCAGAGATGGGGGACACTGACGACACCTTGCCATGCTAGCAGTCGGCAGCTGTGCATGGCTGCAGGCGGACCAGGACCAAACCAGGGAGGATGGATCTTGCATTGCCACGATGTGTCCACCATCTGGATACCATTGCTGACTTATACACATAAAGAATTATTTGACACTGAAACTGGGACTCAGAACATTTGGACATTGAAACTGAGACTGAAACATTTTTTGTTCTTATACATTTATTTCTAGTATGCAGAGGCAAGATATTTTTGAAGAAAAGAAACAGGGGAGAGTGATTGATATAGAGGCAGGGAGGCATTGAACAGGCTCTCAAGCTACAGGGTGGAGGGGAGGTGGATGCTGGGGGAGATCAATCGAAGGACTTGTATGCATGCATATGAGCATAACCAATGAGTGAAGACATTGTGGCAGGGAGGGGGATGGGTGGCGACATGTGCTGGGGGGTAAGGGAGGCTGGGGGAGGGTAATGGGGAGGAAAAAGGAAAACATATGTACTACTATTCAATATAAGTTATACTGCAAAAAAAAATCAATAAAAAATATATTAAAAAATAAATAAATAAAACATTACAGGAAAACATGGGAAGCCAAAAAAGCATTCCCCAAAGAAAAGAAAAGGAGGAATCGCCAGGAAGGGAATTAAATAAAATTGAGGCCAGCAACATACCACAGAAATAATTCAGAGTAATGGTAATAAGGATGCTCTAATGGTGGGATAAAATTACACACGACTCAATGACAAATACAGACAACTCACTGATAATTATAAGGAGCTGACTGAGGATGTCACCAACATGAAAAAGAACCAAGAGGAGATGAAGAACAACAAGCTGCAATAAAGAACACAATGGAAGGCTTAAACAGTAGACTAGAAGAGGCTGAGGACCACATCAGCGAATTAGAAGACAAGGTAGGAAAAACACACAAACACAGCAGCAACTGGAAAGAAGACTTAAAAAGCAACAGGAAAGCTGAAGGCAACTTTGGGACAACACAAAACGAAATAACATTCACATAATATGGGATACCAGGAGAGAAAGAGAAGCAATGGATAAAAAACCTGTTTGAAGAAATAATGACATAAAACTTCCCTGATATTTGCAAGAAAAAAACTATGCAAGTCTAAGAAGCACATAGAGTCCCAGAAAAGATGAACCCCAAAAAACTGACACCAAGACACACAATAATTAAATTGGCAAACACCAACGACAAAGTAAGAATCTTAAAGGCTGCCAGAGAGAGACAGAAAGTTACCTACAAGGGATCTCCTATTAGAATATCAACTGATTTCTCAACAGAAACACTCCACGCCAGAAAGGAATGGGATAAAATTTACAAAGTGTTGCAAAGCAAGGGACTGAACCCAAGAATACTGTACCTAGCAAGGCTATCATTCAAAACTGAAGGTGGAATCAGGATTTTTGCAGACAAAATAGGGCTAAGAGGATTTGTCACTACTGAGCCACCAATGCAAAAAATGCTAAAAGGACTGCTGTGAAAAGAGGGAAGAGAAAGGCAAGGAGAAACACACACATTAAGGAAATATATGAGAACAAATACTTATCAATAATAACATTAAATGTGAATGGATTAAATGCACCAGTCAAAAGACATAGGGTAGATGAATGGATAAGAAAACATGACCCATATATTTGCTGTCTGCAAGAGATACAACTCAGAACAAAGGATTCACACAGATGAGAGTGAATGAATGGAAAAATATTTTTCAGGCAAATAGAAATGAGGAAAAAGCTAGGGTTGTGATACTTATATCTGATAAAATAGACCTCAAAGTAAAGTTCATAACAAGAGATAAGGAAGGCCACTATATAATACTAAAGGGAGCTATTCAACAAGAATATATAACTCTGGTAAACATATATGCACCTAACACAGGAGCACCCAAATACAAAAAACAACTTCTGGGAGATATCAATGGGGATATTTATAGCAATATTAGTCATAGTAGGAGACTTTAATGCCCCACTGACACCACTGGATAAATCATCTAAACAAAAAATCAGCAAAGAAATATCAATCCTAAATGACTCACTAGAGCAGATGGACTTAATTGACATCTAAAGAACATTTTACCCCAAAGCTACAGAATATACATTCTTCACCAGTGCACACAGGACATTTTCAAAGATAAACCACATATTAGGACACAGACAAAGTCTATTCAAATTCACGAACATAGAAGTCATAACAAATATCTTCTCAGACCATAATGGCATAAAACTAGAAATCAATTACAATAAAAACAATTAAAAAATCAAACACTTGGAGGCTAAATAGAATGCTATTAAATGATGATTGGATTACCAAAAAAGATCAAAGAAGAAATCAAAAGCATCCTGGAAACAAATGACAATGAAAACACAACAATCCAAAATCTATGGGACACAATGAAAGCAGTCCTGAGAGGGAATTTATAGTTCTCCAGGCCTACCTGTAAAACAAGAAAAATAAAAAGGAAAAATGGTAATAAATTATCTAACCTTGCAACTTAAACAACTAGAAAGAGAGCAATAATAAAAGCCCACAGTAACCAGAAGGAAGGAGTTAGTAAAAATTAGAGCAGAAATAAATGACATAGAAACAAAAGAAATCAATACATAAGATCAAAGAAACCAAGAACTGGTTCTTTGAAAGTATAAACAAGATTGATGAACCTCTAGCCAGGCTCAAAGAGAGAGGACCAGAAGCAAAGAGAGAGGACCCTAATAAACAAAATCATAAATGAAAGAGGTGATGTAACAACAGACCCCACAGATATACAAGGGATTGTCAAAAAAAAAATACTATGAACAACTCTACTCCAACAAACTGGACAACCTCAGCAGAATAGACACATTCCTAGAAAAATACAAGCTTCCAAAACTCAACCACGAAGGTTCAAAAAAACTGAATAGGCCAATAATTACTGATGAAAATGAAACAGTAATCAAAAAGCTTCCACCAAACAAAAGCCCTGGACCAGATGGCTTCACAGGGGAGTTTTACCGAGCATTCAGGGAAGAACTAAAACCAATCTTTCTCAGATGATTCCAAAAAATTCAAGAGGAAGGCACACTTCCAAACTTTTTCTATGAAGCCAGCATCACCCTAATACCAAAGCCAGATAAAGACATCACAAAGAAAGAGGATTACAGACCAATATCCCTGATGAACATAGATGCTAAAATCCTCAACAAAATTCTAGCAAATCGGACCCAGGATCACATTGAAAGATTATACACCATGACCAAGTTAAATTTATTTCAGGAATGCAAAGCTTGTACAATATCTGCAAGTCAATAAATGTGATACATCACATAAACAAAGTGAGAGACAAAAATCACATAATCGTATCAATTGATGCAGACAAGGTGTTTGACAAAATCCAACATACTTTTCTGATAAAAACATTCAGCAAAGTTAGAAGGAACATACCTCAACATAATAAAAGCCATATATGACAAACCTACAGCCATCATATTCAGTGGGCAAAAACTACAACCATTTCCCCTAAGAACAGGAACAAGTCAGGTATGCTCGCTTTCACCACTCCTGTACAACATAGTACTGGAAATGCTAGCCATAGCAGTCAGACAAGAGGAAGAAATAAAGAGCATCCAAATTAGAAAAAAATAAGTAAAATTGTCATTATTTGCAGATGATATGATAATGTGCATAGAAAACCCTGAAGACTTCACCAAAAAAATTATTAGACTTAATAAATTAATTCAGCAATGTAGCATGATACAAAATCAATACCAAAAAATCTATGGCATTTCTATACACCAACAGTGAACTTATAGAAAGAGAGACTAAGAAAATAATACCATTTACCATTGCACACAAAAAAAATTAAGGTACCTAGGAATAAACTTAAATAAGGAGGTAAAAGACCTCTACTCAGAAAACTACAGGACATTAAAAAAAGAGAGAGGAAGACATAAACAGATGGAAGAACATACAATGTTCATGGATTGCTAGAATCAACATCATTAAAATGTCCATATTACACAAAGCAATCTATAGATTCAACATACTCCCCATTAAAATACCAATGTCATATTTCACAGACCTAGAAAAAGATCTCAAAAAATTCATCTGGAATAAAAAAGACCTCAAATAGCTGAAGTAATCCTGAGAAAGAAGAACAATGCAGGAGGGTTCTCAGTACCAGATATCAAGCTGTATTACAAAGCCATTGTTCTCAAAACTGCCTGTTACTGGCAGAAGAACAGACATATAGACCAATGGAATATAATAGAGAACCCAGAAATCAACCCAAAACACTATGCTCAATTAATATTTAACAAAGGAAGAAAGGACATACAATGGAGTCAAGACAGTATCTTCAATAAATGGTGTTTGAAAAATTGGACAGATAGATGCAAAAAAAAGAAAGAAAGAAAGAAAGAAAGAAACTAGACCACCTACGTACACTATACTAAAAAATAAACTCAAAATAGGTAAAGGACTTAACTGTAAAATGGGAAACCATAAAAATAGTAGAGAAATACACAGGCAGCAAAATCTCAGACATTTGCCAAAGCAATATCTTCACCAATACAGCTTCTAGGGCAATAGAAACTAAAGAGAAAATAAGTAAATGAGACTACATCCAAATAAAAAGCTCCCTCACAGCAAAAGAAACCATCAACAAAATAACAAGAAAACCCACTGCATGAAAGAACATATTTGCCAATGTTATTTCTGATAAGGATTTAATCTCCAATATTTACAGGGAACTCACACAACTTAACAAAAGGACAATAAACGACCCAATCAAAAAATGGGCAATGTACCTAAATAGATACTTTTCAAAAAAGGACATAAGGAAGGCCCAGAGGCATATGAAAACATGTTCAAAGTCACTAATTATCTGAGAGATGCAAATCAAAACGACAATGTGGTACCATCTCACATCTGTCTGAATGGCTATCATCAACAAATCAACAAACAACAAGTGCTGGAGAGGATGAGGAGAAAAAGAAACCCCAGTGCACTGCTGGTGGGAATGCAGACTGGTGCAGCCACTATGGAGAACAGTATGGAGTTTCACCAAAAAGTTAAAAATGGAACTCCTGTTTGACCCAGTGATCCCACTTCTAGAAATATATCCCAAGAAACTAGAAAGGATAAACCAATCAGAAAGGATATATGCATCCCTATGTTCATAGCAGCACAATTCACCATACCTAAGATTTGGAAACAGCCTAAGTGCCCATCAGCAGATTACTAGATTAGAAAACTGGTACATCTAGTACACTGCTTTAAAAAAGGAGGAATTCTTACCATTTGCAACAGCATGGATGTAACTGGGGAACATTATGATAAACTAAATAACCCAGTCAATGAAAGAAAAATACCACATGATCTCACTCATTTATGGATAATAAAGAAAATTATAATCTGATGAATAAAAAAAGATACATAGGCAGAGAAGCATCAAACAGACTGTCAAATTACAGCAGGAAGGTTGAGGGTGGGAATATAAGACCAACTGAAGGTCTTGTATGCATGCATATAAACATAACCAATGAATGCAATACACTAGGAGGTGAGGGCATGTATGGGCATGGGGTGGGGGGCAATGGGAGATATGGACACATGGAATATCTTAATAAAAATTTTGAAAAGAAACCAAAGGCATTGTAATAAAAAAATAAAAAAATCACATGATCATATTAATAGATGCAGGAAAAGTATTCAAGAAAGTCTAACAGGCTAATATGCAAACTGATCAAACAGTGGAACAACCAGTTGCTATGATGTGCATTGACCACTAGGGGACTGATGCTCAATGCAGGAGCATCCCCCTGATGGTCAGTGTGTTCCCACAGGGGGGGAGCACTGCTTAACCAGAAGCTGGGCTCAAGGCCTAAGCCAGTAGTCAGACACCCCACAAGAGCTCCTGGACTGCGAGAGGGTGCAGGCCAAGATGAGGGACTCTCCCCAAGTGCACAAATTTCATGCACTGGACCTCTAGTTTTTTTAATAAAAATTCTGAGCAAAGTGGGAAGAGAGAGTACATATCTCAACACGATAAAGGCCATAGATGAGAAACTTGCAGCCAACATCATACTCAATGGGAAAAAGCTAAAACCATTTCCCCTAACAACAGGAATAAGACAGGGATGCCTGATTTCACCACTTTTACTCAACATACTATTGGAAGACCTAGCCACAGTGATCAGACAAAAAAAAGAAATAAAAGGCATCCAAATTTGAAAGAGGAATTAAAATTTTCATTATTCAAAAATGACATGTTATTATACATAGAAAAACTTAAACACTCCATCCAAATACTACTAAATTTAATAAGTGAATTTGGCAGTGTAGCAGGATACAAAATCAATGGCTTTTCTATACACTAAAAATGAATTCTCAGAAAGAGAAACTAAACAATCCCACTTACCATTGCAACAAAAATTAAGATACTTAGAAATAAATTTAATCAAGGAGGTAAAAGACTTTTTGGTATTGATAAAAGAAATAGAGGAAGTTATGGATTGGTGAATTAACATCATTAAACTGCCCATTCTACTCAAGTAAATCTACTGATTTAATTCAATTCCTTTAAAGTACCAATAGCATATTACTCAGATATAGAAAAACTACTCCAAAAATTTATATGGAACTAAAATGACCTTAAATAGCTACAACAATATTAAGAAAAATAACAAAGTTGGAGGAATCATAACACCAGATACCAGTTATACTGTAAAGCCACCATAATCAAAACAGCCTGGTATTTGCATGAGAATGGTCATATAGATAAATATAACAGAACAGAGACCCCAGAAATTGACACAAGCCATTTTAACATTTGATAAAGGAGACAAGAAGATACAATGAAGTGAGGACATTCTCTTCAATAAATGGTATTGGGAAAATTGGATAGATACATGTAACAAAATGAAACTAGACCACCAACTTACACCATACATAATGGATAAAATACAAATTTAAATTATGAAACCATAAAAATTCTGAAAGAAACCATAAGCAGCAAAATCTCAGGCATTTCTCATAACAATACTAGTATGTTTACAGATACATCTCCCAAGATAAGGGAAACTAAGGAGAAAATATACAAATGGGACTACATAAAAATAATAAACTTCTTCATGGCAAAAGAAACCATCAACAAAATTACAGGGAGCCCATTATATAGGAGAACATATTTGGCAGTGATACATATTATAAAGTCTTAATACTGAAAATATATAAGAAGCTCATGGAACTTAACAAAAGGAAGACAAACAATTTAAAAATGGATAATGGACCTAACTAGACACTATTCCAAAGAAGACATACAGAAGGCCAAGATACATATGAAAAAAATGCTTAAAGTTACTAATCATCTGAGAGATACAAATAAAAATGTCAGTGAAGTATCACCTCACACCTGTCAGAATGGCAATGAATACATACCTATTAACAATTTGATATAAAAATCAAAATAAGAGGGAAAACCAAGAGGGTGGCATAGGTAAACACCTAAACTGCTGCCTCACACAACAATTTCAAATCGACAACTAAAAGACAAAATGGACACCATCCAGAACCACAGTAGAGCTGGCTGACTGGAAATTCTACAACTAGAAGGAAAGAGAGAAGCACATGGAGAATGAGAGGAGCTGCAAAAGACTGAGGTACACATAGAGAGGACAGGCTGGCTTTCTCTAGTGGGAAGGAGACAAAAGCTCCCAACTTCACTGAACCCTAGTTCCGACTGCACTGAACCCCAGTTTCAAGCAAGACCCTGGAAATCCAGGTTCATGTGGAGGGCATCTGGACTGTCAGGTGGAAACTCACTATAAAAGGCAGCCACAAAAGGCAGAGGACTGGAGGCATGCAAGCGAGTGTGCGCAGAGAGGATTAACTGCTGAGTGTGCCATAGCTTTCTCTAGCAAGAGGGAAACAGAAGCTCCCTACTGTGCTGAACACCAGTTCCGGAGAAGAATCTGGGAATCCAGATTCACTGGGGGATAAACTGGACTGTTTGGCAATGGGTGAAACTTGAGGAAGGCTTTTCTCAAAGTTGCTTGCAACAATTACTGAGGAACACTGAGACCCATGGGCCTCATAGGGCAGGAGTGATGGGAAGCCAAGGCTGTCTGCTCAGCCCTGAGACTCTGCCCCATCCAAACTGAGCACAGAAACTTTTGCAATTTTGCAAGTCTTATCTCATAAGGCTGTCTCCAGCACAGAAGTTCTCCTGGTGTAGCCAATTGGCCTGGAGGTCAATTCCTTCCACTGATACCAACAACAAATAAGACCCAACTACAACAAGGCTGTACAAACAGTCCACAAAGGGGTGCACCAAGACTGTCCATCTCAGGTAACTGGGGAGGTTGAGCCACTGGCCCATATAGGACACCTAGCACACAATGCTACCCTACCAACTCAGGGAAGCAATGAAAATGCAGAGACAAAGAAACAGATCACATAAAAGAAATGGAAGAAAGCGAAGGTCTGGATATAGAGTTCAAAACCACAGTTATAGGGTTTTTCAAGATTTTCCTAGAAAAGGCTGATAAATTTAGGGAGCCCCTCAAGGATATGAGCAAGACCCTTGAGGATATGAAAAAGGACCAACTAGAAATTAAACATATACTGACTGAACTAAAAAATATTATACAGAGACCCAACAGCAGACTAGAGGAACACAAAAATCAAGTCGAAGATTTGAAATACAAAGAAGAAGGAAATAAAACAAAAAACAAAAACAAAAAACAAAAAACCACTCAACCTGAAAAGCAAAAAGCAAAAAGAATCCAAAAATTTGAGGAAAGTGTAAGAAGTATCTGGGACAAATTCAAGCATACATACATCAGAATTATGGGGGTGCCAGAAGAAGAGAGAGAACAAGATACTGAAAACCTATTTGAAGAAATAATGACTTAAAACTTCCCCCACCTGGTAAAAAAAAAATAGACTTACAAGTCCAGGAAGTGCACAGAACCTCAAACAAAAGAAATCCAAAGAGGACCACACCAAGACACATCATAATTAAAATGCCAAGAGCAAAAGACAAAGAGAGGATATTAAAAGTAGCAAGAGAAAAACACTTAATTACCTACAAGGGAGTGCCCATATGATTGTCAGCTGATTTCTCAACAGAAACTGTGCAGTCCAGAAGTGAGTGGCAAGAAATATTCAAAGTGATAAATAGAAAGAACCTACAACCAAGATTACTCTCCGCAGAAAAGCTGTCATTTAGAATTGAAGGTCAGATAAAGAGCTTCACAAATAAGAAAAAGCTAAAGGAGTTCATCAGCACCAAACCTGAACTATATGAAATGCTTAAAGGTATTCTTTAAGAAGAGGAAGAAGAAGAAGGAGGAGGAGGAGGAGGAGGAGGAGGTGGTGGTGGAGGAGGAGGAGGAGGAGGGGGAGGGGGAGGAGGAGGAGGAGGAGGGGGAGAAGAAGAAGAAGAAGAAGAAGAAGAAGAAGAAGAAGAAGAAGAAGAAGAAGAAGAAGAAGAAGAAGAAGAAGAAGAAGAAGAAGAAGAAGAAGAAGAAGAAGAAGAAGAAAAAGGTAGGGTTATGAAATCTCTTGTGGCCCTACTTCATCCCACCTCTCCAAGGCCGTGAATCATCTGTTTGTCCAGAGTATCAACATGGTATATGCTTCCCACTCATTAGTAACTTAGTGTCTAAGTTGTCAGATGAACTGTTGCAGTATCACTGTGCTTATGTTACTTAATAATGGCTCCAAAGCCATTCACATTACTTTTACTATAATATATTGTTATAACTGCTCTATTAGTTGTTAATCTCTTACTGTGCCTAATTTATAAATTAAACTATATCATAGGGGTGTGTGTATAGGAACTAACAGTATATAAAGCGTTTGGTACTATCTGCAGTTTTAGGCATCCTCTATATTATATATTCCAAGTTTTCTACAATGTGTATATATTATTTCTGTAATTGGGAAAAAGTGTTTTTAAGGCAGAGGAAAGAGGGTCTAAGAACAAGGACCCCACTTAGGCAAACTGATGGACATATTGATGCCCTTGGTGATGCAGACTTGGATTTTGTTTCTTCCATCCCATTATGACTTGTCCTTGAATAACTCTCACCTTCCTCTGTGCAAATTTCCTTGTTCCTGTTCCTGCCAGGTTTCAGTGCAAGAAACAGAAACCATCCCAGGTTTCTGTTGGATGCCACCAAACCACTGGAAGAGCTGGAGACTGGGAATGAGGATGCCTGTTAGACAGAAATATCATACTACTTTCAGGTTTTGAGGTTATCAGCCTGTAGCTGTGAATCAGAGGTCACCCAGAGGTCAAGAAACTGCTGCCATTTCACAGTTGTCCCATGTTTATGAAGCTGGGCACTTGACAATGCAATGAAGTCTGTCCACAGCACATTTCTGCCAGAACCTGCTGTAGAAATAGAAGTGCCTCCACCTGCAGTGTACTTCTACTTCTCACAGGAGCATCTCAAACTCTGGGAGCAAGGGTTTCAGAAATGTAGTTGTTAGCCTTCCTACCCCTCAACATGGGGAGCATGCAGGATGGGATGGATACGAACACTGAGCACAGAGTGTCTGGCTCACTCCTTGTCTGACCCCTGCAAGATGTCAGAAATTCTCAATAATTTATTAGATGGCTTTCCTACTCATGTATTTCTCTATAGCAATTAAAAAGTATTGCTGTACACTTACTGCATCCTAACAGCATGTTAGGCCCTTCAGAGCACACAGAGTGACAGTCTGGTTCAGATCAGCTGACATCTCTTAAGACACATGCTCAGTGTGTCTATCAGGTACTAAAAACATGGATAGCTCCTCATTATCTACCAAATAAAGTCCAGTGCCTTCATTTAAAACCTAACAGACTCTCCAAAGTCTGAACTCGCCTTGTGTTCTCAATGTCATTCCCCACTTAATGAACTTATGGATCAGGAAAACTATATTGTTTTCTCTTCTCTATACATATGCCTCTCTGTTCTGCCACCAACACTTTAGCTACACTCCAACGTTCTTCTTTTCATCTCCCTGTGTCAAAGCGCTGATGATCCCTGAGTGTCTAGCTCAAGTGTCACCCCTTCTGTGAAGCTTTTGTGATGCCATACAGCTGGAGATAATCCTTCATATCAGAATCCCCGGAACTTGATCTATATTCCTGCCATGGGATTTAAAACAGTCCAGCCTCTATTATAGCTTTTTGTATAAACATCATTTCCTCTCTAGTAGAACATGGTCCATAGCAGAGTAAGTATTATTTCTTATTTGTTTTTGATCCCCCAAAGTACCATACTGTTTATTAAGTGGATAAATATGCACCTGGAAGACAGTTATTAGTCTCAGAGATTTTATAACCTAAGAGCAGGAATATTTTAAAGAACACATCACCCACTGTTTCTCCACATATGAAATCTAAAATTGTTTGTCTAGAATTTCATACACCCAGCTAACTGATATCCCACCTTTTACTTCTTTAACTTTCTGTTACAACACATAAACTTTTTGTTCTCCTCACATGTCTTGTTCATCTTTCATTTTCTGTTTTTCTTGCAACTAAGTATGTAATTTGTATGAGGTTATTTTCCATTTGTTACTAAACCCAGAAAAACATGGGAATGCCTCCTTAATTTACATAACAATGAAAAACAATTAGCAAATTGTGTTTCTGTTTCTAATCTAAACCAACAATTAATGCAAAAGATGTTGCTTTATTATACATGATGAAGAGTACATTTCACAGGTATATTTGAAAACTTCACAGCAGGAAATCCCATTCACCAACTCGTCTTATTTAGTAACTAACATCTCCAAAAAAAAAAAAAGCCATAGACCAATTTTTTTTTCAAGTAAAAGACCTTAAACGTGAAGTTAGACATAAAAGCACTATAATTAAATTGTGCTTCTTTCTGACCAATGTAGAATTCACCCTTTATTAAAACAACAGTGATGGTTTCCTTTCTCAGCTGTATGTTTTATATAACCCCATCCCCAGTGAGTTCACAGATTCTTCAAGGAAAAGTACATCTTCCATGTCTTGAGCCTTTATGTTCCAGTGTCTAGCCCATTGCACCTAGCATCCAGTCTCCAAGCAGGAAGGAAAGAAATGTTGCCTATTTCAAGTAATTACTACTGAAAACAGAATAGAATAAGTTGTGATTGATTTCTTATGTAAAGCTGTCTCTCCAAATATTGCCTAGTAACTACCATCCACTGTTCAATAAAAAAATATTTTTTGTAAGAACATGTCTAAGTCTGTTATGAAAAAATAATATGGTCTGGTACTACAAAATGAGTAAGCTCATAGCCAGCAACAGAGCTACATAAAACTGGGCTATACCTACTATCATTGAGATGGAAACAGAGTGCTAGGGGAAGACAGTAGAATGATTACATATTCCTGGGCCTCATCTTTACCAGTCAGTGAATATTTATCCATCAAGCATATGTGTTGGTTATGCTTCTAAAATTGTAGAAGGAGCACTTAACCCTCTCTCTCACTGGTTGGTTAAAGCATATATACCTGTCCTTATCAGTAATGCAAGCTTTTGTGCTCCAGGTAGATTTGGGCTGGACATTACAGCATTAAACTCCCTGTGGTCCCATTCTTACTCAAAGTTCAATTGTGAAAAATAATGTTTATGAAGGAGTAGTTTGAGCATATTGTTGTCCACACATTACTCTGGGTAGACTAAATATTAACCTGGGATTAAACCAGACTATAACAGGACTGTGAACTTGATGTATTGTTTTGATTCCTCCTGCACCTGCCTTCTCCAAACTTCTGTTAACCTAAGCATCAGCCCATAGAGAAAAAACATGAAGTTCCTTGGAATATGATGGAACTTGCTGCTGCATTCACTGTAGGAGGTCATGTTTAGGACACAGTCTAAAGCATTTCACAATATCCTCATTTTGAAGATACCAAGAAATGAGGTTGCTCAACATCAGGAAAACTGTTCATATACTAGTATTGGGTAGAAGATACTAACCCAAAGTCATTCCCAAGGCCTTCTCTTGTCCTTCTTTTTAAACAAAGGCCCAAAGGCAAATGCTCTCTGAAAGGTAGAGATGTTCATAGGATCCAGGTCTGGCCATGAAATATAGAAGGGAAGCTGCAAGGAAGCTACTTGGATGAAGTTACTTTTCTAATTAAAAGTCCATATGGAAGAGAGCACTCTAGCCTGTCCCTACCTCTTCTCCCTGCCAGGGCACTATATGATATACACTTCAACAGCTAAGTTGAGACAATGAGGCTACAAGAGAGAAAATGGATAGAAAAAGCTTGATCTTTGGCAACATGACTGAACAACTATCCTCCTCAGAATTTCTAGTTAAGTGAGAAAAATAACCACCAATTCATAGTCATTTAAATCATTATCAGTTTGGTTTGGGGTTACTTGCAGCCTAATATATCCTAACCATTAATTCAACAACTATATTTTTTTAACATTTTTTAAATCTTTATTGTTCAGTTTATTAATTACATTGTTCCTTTTTTTTTCACCCTATAGTTCCCCTCCACCTGGTACCCATCCCACCCTCCGCCCTTACCCCCCTCCACTGTCCTCTCCCATAGTTGCATGATTTTTTGTCCAGTTTCTTGCTGCACTTCCCACATCCCCTTTCTCCCCAAGAGTTGTCAGTCCATTCCCTCTCTATGTCCGTGATTCTGTTACATTCACCAGTTTATCCTGTTCATCACCTTATTAATTCACTTGATTTTTAGATTCATTTGTTGATAGATGTGTATTTGTTGTTCATAATTTACACTCTAATCTTTCTCATCTTCGTCTTCTTAAAGAATATCTCTCAGCATTTCATATAATATTGGTTTGGTGGTGATGAACTCCTTTAGCTTTTTCTTTTCTGTGAAGCACTTCATCTGACCTTCAATTCTGAATGATAGCTTTGCTGGATAGAGTAATCTTGGTTGTAGATGCTTGCTGGTCATCACTTTGAATATTTCTTGCCACTCCCGTCTGGCCTGCATCATTTCTGTTGAGAAATCCGCTGACAATCGTATGGGTGCTCCCTTATAGGTAACCATCTGTTTTTCTCTTGCTTCTTTTAATATTCTCTCTTTGTCTTTTGCTCTTGGCATTTTAATTATGATGTGCCTTGGTGTGGTCCTCTTAGGGTTCCTATATATTGGGGTTCAGTGTGCTTCTTGAACTCCTAAGTCAATTCCTTTCACCAGATGTGGGAAGTTTTTGGTCACTATTTCTTCAAATAGGTTTTCATTGTCTTGCTCTCTCTCTTTTTCTGGCACCCATATAATTCGGATGTTGGTATGCTTGAGGTTGTCCCAGAGGCCCCTTACAGTATCTTCAATTTTTTGGATTCTTTTGGTTTCTTGCTTTTTCAGCTGAGTGGATTTTTCCTCTTTGTATTTCAAATATTTAACTTGGTTCTTGGGGTGCTCCAGAGCACTTTTAGGTCTTTGTATAATATTTTTTATTTCAGTCAGTGTATGCTTAATTTATGGTTGGTCCTTTTTAATATCCTTGAGAGTCTCCTTTATATCCTTGAGGGTCTCCTTCATTTCCTTGTAGGACTCATTCATTTCCACATTGGTCTTGATCATTTCCTTGCAGGTCTCATTCATATCCTTGAGGGTCTTGTTCATTTCCTTGTAGGACTCGTTCATTTCCTTTGTGGTCTTGCTTATTTCCTTATAGGCCTCGACCTTTTGTTGGAGCCTCTTGCAAAGCCCTATAACCATGGTTTTGAATTCCATGTCCAGTCGTTTTTTTCCCTCCATTTCTTTCACATCTGATTTCTTTCCATGTCTCTGAATGGTGGCTGCTTCCCTGAGTTGGTCAATTAGCTTTGTATGGTAGACTTCCTACTAGGGACAGTGGCTCAGCCTCCCCAGTTACCTGAGGTGGATATGGGGTGCACAGTCTTGCTGAAGTTAAGCTCAGGTTAATCGTTGTTAGCACTTGGAGGGTTGACCTCCAGGCCAATTGTCTGTGAAGCTCAGCTGTGCTCAGGTTGGATGGGCAGAGTCTCCGGGCCAAGCAGACAGCGTTAGCTTCTCCCTAATGCAGCCCCAGGGACTCTGTTCTGGGAGCAATGGCCGCCAGCACCTCTGAGAGAGAGCCGCTGCCGAGCTCCACCGGCTTCCGGGGAATTCAGACTCTCCCCAAATTAGTCTGCACACCCAACGTCTCTCCCAGGGTCGTAAAACAAAGCAGTCTGACGGTTTCCCGAATGAGAGGGCAAGTCGCAGAGCGCTCTCTGCACAGTCACACAGCTGAGCTGTTCGTGCAAGCTGCCTTCTCCACAAGCCGGCAGACCCGGCAGCACCCGAGCTTCGGCGTGCCCTCCCACTGTCCAGTTTTCACCCCATATGATAGTGGGTTCCCTGGACTTCGCCCAGAGCTGGAGAATCAGTCCATTGGGACGTCTTTGTCTCCCCGTTCGAGAAAACTGGCCAGTTTTCAGCCACCCGCCCTCTCCGCTGGCGCGCGCTCCAAACCTCTCTCCGCGCGAATCTTTCAACGCTGTTCGCCGCTGCTCCTCCGAGTCACAGTGTCTTATTTTCACTTTTATTTGTGGAATTTTCACTCGGCCAGCTTTCTGGTGATTCTGGAAGGTGTTTGTTCTTTCGTTAAGTTGTAGTATTAAAATTGCTGAGTATGATGGCAAGATGGGTGTTTTACCTATGCCGCCATCTTGGTTCTCCTCAACAACTATATTAATTTTTAATAAAATCTAATCTACATTAATAAAAGAGAAACATGTAAATTGACTGTCCCTCCACTATGCCCACCAGCCAATCCAGAGTGAGTATGCAAATTAACCCAACAAAGATGGCAACAGACATGAAGCAGGAGCAAGCAAGAGGCTTCGGTTGCCACCAATGATGGAGAAAGCCAAGCTTCCTGCATTCTCTGGCCATTACTGAGGAGTGGCTGGAAGCCTGGGTCACTGGGGACAACCCAGGTTTCCAGCCAGCCTTGGCCCTTCGAATACTTGAAGGTTTCTGCATGAGCACTTAAATAAAAACTGCCACATTGGCATCGTTTCAGTGGCTTTCAATTTCCTGTTTGATCTCAGAAATGTACAGATGATCTTTGCAGTGAGCCACTTCCATGATCACCATGGCCTTCCACAGGGCTTTCTCTCTGGCAGCTCTGTTCTCCAGGCCCATGTACAGCCGTCCCAGCTTCAGCCACATGGAGGCCACATTGAGGGAGTACAGGGGGTAATGCTTGCTGGAGGGGGAGAAAAGACAACAGGCCACCTTGTCACCGGCCGCCAGGCCAGTGCTCAAGGAGGGACTGGAAAACAAAAAGGAGAGGCTGACAGCCTGGGTCACCAGGGGGCAAGGGCAGCCTAAAAATGGGCCTCAGTCCCTTACCCAAGCTGGTCATGCCCCCATGGAGTAAGAGTCCCTGCTGGGGGACTGTGGCCAGCCTGCAAACAGCCATCATCTCCTCACCCAGGCTGGCCAGGCACCCCAGCAAGAACCCCTACCCTGAAGGGGGCGTGGCCAGCTTAAAAACAGCCTTCAGCCCCTCACCCAGGCTGGCCACGCCCCCCAGCAGAGACTCTCACCCCATGGGGGAATAGGTGGCCTGCAAACCAACCCAGGCCTCTTAATCAGGCTGCCTCATGCCCCAATGGAATCCCCACCCTGATCCGGGACACCCTTCAGGGCAAACTAGCTGGCCCCCACTGATGCATCAGGCTTCTATCTATACTAGTAAGAGAGTAACATGCTAATTAGACTGGGAGACCTTCCAGAAGACCTTCTGGACATTCTTCTGGACAAAGCCATGTTGGCAGGGCTAAGGTAGAGGCGGTTAGAGGCCAAGAGGGGAGGGCACTTGTGGGTAATCAGGCCAGGATAAGATGTCAGTTGTGGGTAATCAGGCCAGCGGGGAGGGGTCAGGTGGAGGTGAGCAGACCAACAGGAGGGCCACTTGAGGGCAAGCAGACAGTCAGTGGGGGTTAGTTGGGGGAGATCAGGACAGTGGGGGGGGGCAGTTTGAGGTGAGCAGGTCAGCAGGGGTGGAGTTGGGGGTGAGCAGGCTGGCATGGGGGGATTTTGGGGGTGATCAGGCTGGTGGGGGGGCATTTGGGGCAAGTAGGTCAGCAGCAGGGGGGAAGAGGGGGGTGAGCAAGCCAGCATGCAGAGTGCTTAGGAGCAATAATGAAGGCAGGTAGGTGAGCAGTTAGAAGCCAGCAGTTTTTCGAGAGGGATATCCAACTGCTTGTTTAGGCCTGATCCCTGTAAACTGGCAGTAGGACAACCTTTGAGAGTTCCCAGATTGGAGAGGGTGGAGGCTGGGGTGAGGGACACCTCTTCCCCCCCTCCTGTGCATGAATTTCATGCACTGGGCCACTAATCCTATCTAATAAAAGAGGAATATGCAAATTTGACACTACCTTTGCCACACCCACAAGCCACGCCCACAACCACGCCTACCAGCCAATCAGGAGCAGATTATGCACATAAACCCCAACCAAGATAGCTGCTGCCACTGAGAGCAGGAAGAAGGCTTGGGTTTCCGCGGCAACAGAGGAAGCCAAGCTTCCTGCCTCCGTAGGCCTCCATTCAATGTTACAAAGTTTCAATTATAAAAGATTCAGAAATGGCAGCAGCCACTGAGCTGGAGAGAACAAAGGCTTCAGTTTCCCTGGCAATGGAAGAAACCAAACTGTCAGTCGGCCGTTGCTGGCCTAGGCCTCCACTCTAGGCTACAATGTTTTAAACAGAAATGGCTGTCACCCTGGAGCGGGCAGAAGGCTTGGCTCAGCTCTGCTGCAGGCTACAAAGTTTCTATTGTAGACATAGATTAATCCCAGATCCCAGGGCCTCCACTTTGGTTGCTGGGGGGCATGGCCGGCCTGCAAACCTCCACAGGCCCCTCGCCCAGGCCGCCTCTCATCCCTGTGGAACCACCACCCTGACCTGGGACACCCTTCAGGGCAAACCAGCTGGCTCCCACCCATGCACCAGGCCTCTATCCTATCTAATAAAAGAGTAATATGCAAATTGACCATCACTTCAACACACAAGAGGGCTGCCCCCATGTGGTCAAAGATCCTGTCCCCATGTGGACACAAGATGGCCGCCACAAGATGGCCAGCAGGGGAGGACAGTGGAAGGGACCAGGCCTGCAAGGGAGGGCAGTTGGGGGCAATCAAGCCTACAGGGGAGGGCAGTTAGGGGTGACCAGGCCAACAGAAGAGGGAAGTTGGGGGCAAATAGGCTGGCAGGGGAGCAGTTAGGCATCAATTAGGCTGGCAGGGGAGTGATTAGCGGGTGATCAAGTTGGCAGACAGAAGTGGTTAGGGGCAACCAGGGAGGCAGGCAGGTGAGTAGTTTGGAGCCAGTAGTCCTGGATTGTGAAAAGGATGTCCGATTGCCCCTTTAGGCCCATAGGATCGGGCCTAAACGGGCAGTCAGACATACCTCGAGGGGTCCCAGATTGGAGAGGGTGCAGGCTGGGCTAAGGGACATCCCCCGCCCCCGTGCATGAATTTTGTGCACTGGGCCTCTAGTATCTTATAATAAAGTATGACTTAGATTTGGCAACAAGGAAGTTACAAAATTGTAAGTTATATCTACCGCAAGACTACTTTCTCTATTAATTTTTTCTCTGGATTTTTTCTTAGAATTTATTTATTAATTATTTTTATTTAAGTTCTTTATTGTTAAAAGTATTAGATGAGTCTCCTGTAACCCCCATTGACCTCTCTCCGGTCACGCCACCCCCAGCATATGCCCATATCACTCCCCCTCCACTGTCTTTGTGCTCATAGGCATGCATACAAGTCCTTTGGTTGATCTCTTACCCCCTCACCCCCACCTTCCCTCATAGTTGGAAGAGTCAGTTTGATGCTTTCATGATCCTGGTTCTGTTTTTGTTCACCAGGGTATGTTGTTCACTATATTTTACAAATGAGAGAGATCACATGATATTTATCTTTCTCTCACTGGATTATTTTGTTTAGCATAATACTCTCCAGGTCCCCCCATGCTGTTGCAAATGGTAAAAATTTCTTGTTTTTTACTGCAGCATAGTCTTCCATTGTGTAGATGTACCGTATTTTTCTAATCTACTCATCTGCTTATGAGCATTTAGGCTGTTTCCAAGTCTTAGATATTGTAAATTGTGCTGCTATGAACATAGGGGTGAATATATCCTATTTTCTTTGGATATATATTTATAAGTGGCATCACTGGGTCAAATGGTAGTTCAATTTTTAATTTTTGAGAAAACACCATACTGTTTTCTTCAGTGTCTGCACCAGTCTGCATTCCTACCAGCAGTGCAAGAAGGTTCCTTTTTCTCTGCATTCTCGCCAGCACTTGTTAGTTGATTTGTTGATGATAGCCATTCTGACAGGTATTAGATTGTATCTCATGATGATTAGTGACTTTGAGTATGTTTTCATGTCTCTTGGCCTTCTGTGTGTCCTCTTTTAAAAAGTGTCTATTTAGGTCCTTTGCCCATTTTTTGATTGGATTGTTTACCTTCTTTTTGTTAAATTGAATGAGTTCCCTGTAAATTTTGTATATTAAACTCTTATTGGAAATAACATTGGCAAATATGTTCTCCCAAGCAGTGGGCTTTCTGGTTGTTTTGTTAATGGTGTCTTTTGCTGTGCAGCTTTTTATTTTTATGTAGCCCCATTTGTTTATTTCTCCTTAGTTTCCATTGCCGTAGGAGCTGCATCAATAAAGATATTGCTATGACAAATGTCTGCTATTTTGCTGCCTATGGTTCTTCTAAGGCTTTTATGGATTTCCCTGTTACATTTAAGTCCTTTATCCATTTTTAATTTATTTTTGTGTATGGTGTAAGTTCATAGTCTAGTTTATTTATTTATTTATTTTTTGCATATACTAGTTTTTATCTGTTTAATTTTCCCAGGACCATTTATTGAAGAGACTGTCTTGACTCCATTGTCTAATATTAATTGGACACAATAGCTTGGGCTGATTTCTGGGTTCTCTGTTTGGTTCCATTGGTCTATATGTCTGTTCTTGTACCAGTACCAGGCAGTTTTGAGAACAGTGGCTTTGTAGTAGAGCTTAATATCTGGTATTATGATTCCTCCAACTTTGTTCTTCTATCTCAGGATTGCTGCAGCTATCCGGGGTATTTTATTCAAGATGAATTTTTGGAGAGTGTGTCGTAGGTTTTTGAAATATGCCATTGGTATTTTTATGGATATTTAATTGAATCTATATACTTTATGGCCACTTTAATGATGTTGATTCTTCCAATTCATGAACATGGTATATTCTTCCATTTGTTTATGTCTTCCTCTATCTCTTTTTTTCAATGTTCTGTAATTTTCTGAGTATAGGTCCTTTACTTCCTTGGTTAAATTTATTCTTAGGTATCTTAATTTATTTGTTGCAATAGCAAATGGTATTGTTTTTTAGTTTCTCTTTCTGAATTCATTATTGGTGTATAAAAAGCCATAGATTTTTGGGTGTTAATTTTATATCCTGCTACATTGCCAAATTAATTTATTAATTCTAGTAGTTTTTTATAGAATGTTTAGGGTTTTCTATGTACAATATCATGTCATCTGCAAATAATATTGATTTTAATTCTTTTCTAATTTGGGTGCCTTTTATTTCTTCTTCTTATCTGATCACTATGACTAGTACCTCAGTACTATGTCAAATAGGAATGCTGAGAGTGGGCACCCCTGTTTGTTCCTGTTCATAGGGGAAATGGTTTTAGCTTTAGCCTATTAAGTATGATGTTGGCTGTCGGCTTGTCATATAAGGCTTTTATTATGTTGAGGTATGATCCCTCTATTTCTACTTTGCTGAGATTTATTATGAGGAAAGGGTGTTAGATTTTGTTAAATGCCTTTTCTGCATCAGTTAATATGATTATGTGATTTTAGTCTCTCAATTTGTTATGATTATGTGATTTAGTCTCTCAATTTGTTTCTGTAATTTATCTTGTTTATTGATTTGTGGATATTGTACCTGCCTTACAACTTTCTAATATAATGCTGGTTCTGATTTGCTAGAATTTTGTTGAGGCTTTTAGCATCTATGTTCATCAGGGATATTGTCCTGTAATTCTCTGTTTTTGTATTGTCTTTCTCTGGTTTTGGGATTAGGGTAAAACTGGCTTCATAGTAAGAGCTTGGAAGTGTGCCTCTCTCTTAAATCACATTACAGTTCATTTGGGTTTTTGCTTTTCAGTCAAGACCCTAAACTTCTGTCATAGTGTTGATGTATGCTTCATCCTGGGACCCTCGCTCAGTCAATGTTAGTTGACTTGCATTGACATTTAATTATTTACACTGCATTTTGTGTCTGGATCATCAGTCTTTGGTTGATTATTGTGGAAGCTCTGAATCCCATTCGCTGCATCCCAGTGGGCTTGGTGTCTTGTAGTTACACAAATCAAAGTACTATGAGGGGGAGAAAAATCATTTCTCATTTTCATGAGAAAAAGGTCATTACAGAACCAATGCCCCATGTTTGCTCTCATTATGCCTCTTCATCCTTCCTCTCTTGCCAAATTATTTTGCCTTCTTCTTTGTCTCTTAGGGTGTTTCTCCTCTGCTTTATTATTCTGTATTTTATTATTTTAACATCTCATTCTTTCTAATATATTTATATAATTTCTACGTAATATGTATCTCTTAACCAGTTTTCTTGTGTATCTGCCTCTTGTTCCTTTTTCATTATGTGACATCTGTTTCTGTATTAGCTGGTGTAGATTATTGTACATTATACTGTCTCATTTCAGTTGATACATTGCACAGATTTTCTCAAATTTATCATTTCAATTCCCAACACATAAAAAGACAATGATGTTTTTCATAATATTCTGGTTCTCTCTGGAGATTTAATTTTGCTCCCTATTGTAATATTTTCCTATTCCCTTTTACACCTGTGAATACAGACTCATTAATTTACTTGTACCAGTTTTCTATTCTGTCATGAAAATTTGGGGGCAACTTCCTCTCAAATGATGGGCTTGACGTAATCAATCCATCACATTTCTCAGTGCAATGTTCTCTTAAAAAACAAACAAACAACAAACAAACAAATAAAATCAGGAATAGATTTAAAGAAAGAGATTTCCTTCATGAGAGGGGTGACTCCTATGAAAAAAACAATATCTCAGTAAAAACTTCTTCCATGTTTTTGAGAGTTGTGTGTGTGTGTGTGTGTGTGTGTGTGTGTGTGTTTTAAGCAGCTGAGTTCATTATAATTTTTACCAAAATTTAATTGCATGCAGAGTAAACATCTGGAAATCATCCTGGGTAATCAGTGTGAATTTATATGGTGAATCAGAGACTTATATCATACTAAAGGCCCGGTGCATGAAATTCGTGCATGGGAGTTGCGGGGGTGGGGGGGAGGCAGAGAAGGGGGTGGGAGATGTCCCTTAGCCCAGCCTGCACCCTCTCCAATCTGGGACCCCTCGAGTAATGTCTGACTGCTCGTTTAGGCCCAATCCATCCTGGTAAGATCAGGCATAAATGAGCAGTTGGACATCCTTCTCACAATCCAGGACTGTTAGCTCCAAACTGCTTACCTGCCTGCCTCCCTGATTGCCCCTAACCCCTTCTGCCTGCCAGCCTGATCACCCGCTAACCACTACCCTGTCAGCCTAATTGATATCTAACTGCTCCCCTGCCAGTCTGTTTGCCTCCAACTTCCCTCCTCTGCCGGCCTGGTCACCCCTAACTGCCCTCCTTTGCAGGTCTGGTCCCTCCCAACTACCCTCCCCTGCTGTCCTGATCTCCCACAACTGCCCTCCCTTGCAGGACATGGAATCTCCCAAAGGCCCTCCCCTGCTGGCCATCTTGTGGTGGCCATCTTGTGTCCATATGGGGGCAGGATCTTTGACCACATGGGGGCAGCCCTCGTGTGTTGGAGTGATGGTCAATCTGCAAATTACTCTTTTATTAGATAGGATAAAGGACTGGTGCATGGGTGGGGGCCAGCTGGTTTGTCCTGAAGAGTGTCCCAGATCAGGGTGGGGGTTTGCATGGGGTGAGGGGCGGCCTGGGTGAGAGGCCTGTAGAGGTTTGCAGGCTGGCCACGCCCACCCCCACCCCCACTGACCCAAGCGGAGGCCCTGGGATCTGAAATTAATCTATGTCTATAATTGAAACTTTGTAGCCTAGAGCACAGCCAAGCCTTCTGCCTGCTCCAGGGCTGCAGCCATTTCTGTTTGAAACATTGTAGCCTATAGTGGAGGCCTAGGCCAGCAATGACAGGCAGAAAGCTTGGCTTCCCCTGTTGCCAGGGAAACCCAAGCCTCTGTTCTCTCCAGCTCAGTGGCTGCTGCCATTTCTGTATCTTTTATAACTGAAACTTTGTAACATTGAGTGGAGGCTTAGGCAGGCGGAAAGCTTGGCTTCCTCTATTGCTGGGGAAACCCAAGCCTTCCTCCTGCTCTCAGTGGCGGCAGCCATCTTGGTTGGGGTTTATTTGCATAATCTGCTCCTGATTTGGCTGGTAGGCGTGGCTGTGGACGTGGCTTGTGGGTGTGGAGAAGGTAGTGTCAAGTTTGCATATTACTCTTTTATTAGATAGGATGCTGGAGTTTAGAGATTGCAATCTTTATGGTCTGTACATTATTCATAAAAGCTTTTGTTTTAAATATGTAATTAGAATTCAAGGCATGTGTGAGACAGGGAACTTGCCACTTTGTTTCTTACTTTATGTACATCTCCCTCGGAACTTGGGGTTGTTGAAAGAGGGAATTAAGTATTGTTTTCTTTTGGTCTGTCTGCTTTTTTTCTTGAACTCATTTATTTGTGAAATTTAAGCAGTGAGGATCCTAAGTGAGTCAAGCAAGCTGGAAAACAATAAAACTTGAGAATTACCCAGGCATGAAATCTCTTGAATGAAGGAATGCTTCCAATAAGTTCTCTATGAGTATAAACTACAAATGATAACATTTCAAAATTAGTTTTTAAAAGAAAGTTCATAATAGAAAACTTGATATAAAATTAGCCCAACCAACTTTCTTCTTAACTGAAAGTAATAGCTGACATCCCTAATTAACATGACCTAAATATAATAGATTGCATTTCACCTCGATGGTAATTTGGCTTGAGTCCAAAAATTAATATATATATGTGACACTCAGACTTGCTTCAAACAAAGGAGCGTCATTCTTCCTTGTGAGCGGTCACAGCGCGGAGTTTCCTGGCTCTGCAATCCCAGTCATTGTCCCTGGTGCAGCCTGGGTTCCTGTGTGACACTGCGCAGCGCCTCCAGTGCTGGGAACCCGGCTCTGGGGACGCTGCAGGGGTCGGGAAGTGTGTTGCAAACTCTATCCTCAGTCTTCCTTTCCAAAAGGGATTCTCTGCCTTCACTCTGTAAATTGACAACCTTTAGAATTAAATAGCTGAGACAGAAAATAAAAGTTAACACAAGGAAAATGGTTGTTTTTATTTTTTCATTTTACACAAGAATCATAGGGATTTAGGCCAGGAATTGGTAGAGATAGCAGAATAATAGTAAGTAAATGGTAAAGCATACCGAAGAGCAGGTGGAGAAATAATGGAAAGAGAAACACACACACACACACACACACACACACACACACACACACACACACACAAAGGGGAGAAGCAGCAGGGCTGCATTCAGACTTTTGTGAGCCCTGGGAACTTTTGCCCTGTGGGTTTCTTCCTCCCTAAGAAAATACTAAAAATTAAATTCCACTACTGCATTGAAATAAACTTAACTATACTTCCATTGTGTATTAAAATGTTTTTTTCAAGTTAAAAGCTCTGTCTGTCCAATGTGGCTCAGTGGTTGAGCATCCGCCTACCAACCGGGATGCCATGGTTAGGATTCCTAGTCAGGATTGTGGGCTCAGTCCCCAGTAAGGGCTGTGCAAGAGGCAGCCAATCAATGATTCTCTCTCATCATTGATTCATCTATCTCTCTATCACTGTCCCTTCCTCTCTAAAATCAGTAAAAATATTTTTTAAAGTTATTTTTTTATCTGATTTTACTTCTTATCTTTCAAATTGATTTTAGAGAAAGAGAGAGAAACACTGGTAGAAGAAACATTAATCCATTGCCTCCTGCATGTGCCTGGACCAGGGTTTGTGTCCTGTCTGGGAACTGAACCTGCCACCTTTTAATGTAAGGGATTTTTATCCAGCCAACTGAGCCACACTGTTCAGGGCTCTTCTGATTTTAAAAAGAAATAAAAACATTTTTCTGTGTTTCTAAAGTACTGTGAGCCAATGCTCTGTGCCAATGGTGGCTCAGTTGTCTCTAGAGATTGAGTGAAGGGGAGCACTCTACTCAGCGGTGAGAAGCACAATTAAAACTAGCAATATAAAATTTAGTAATTACATATATTATGCATCTCTGTTATCTAGATCTATTATATATTAAACTAGAGGCCTTCATGGGGGTAGGGGGTGTCCTTCAGAACAGCCTGCACCCTCTGCAATCTGGGATCCCTCAAGGGCAGCCAGACATCCCTCTCACAATCCAAGACTGCTGGCTCCCAACCACTTGCTTGCCTGCCTGCCTGATTCTGCCTGCCAACTGATCACCCACTAACAACACCCCTGACAGCCTGATCATTTTCTAACTGTTCCTCTGCTGGCCTAATTGCCTCTAACTGCCCTCCCCTGCCAGCCTGGTCACTCCTAACTGTCCTCTCCTGCCAATTACCCTCCCCTGCAGGCCTGATCACCCACAACTGCCTTCCTCTGCAGGCCATCTTGTGTTGGCCATCTTGTATCCACATAGGGCAGCCATCTTTGACCACATGGGGACAGCCATTTTGTGTGTTGCAGTGATGGTCAATTTGCATATCACCTCTTTATTATATAGGATTATTTCTTATCATGCCAGCTAGCCTTTATTGAATGGTTACCATGTACTAAGCACATTACGTGCTTTATTTCACTAATTCCACACAATAACCCTGAAGTTAAGCAGAGGAAGATATACCTTGAAGTTTCAAGGTATCTCACTTGTACTTGTTCCTTCTAAGACTCTTACCCAGTTTTCAAGAGGGTCTCTCAAGATAATGCATGCCTTGAAACCTACAAAAATGTGAGTCTGCCTATAAAGATAATTAAACTCAATATATTCCCCCCCAATTCATGGTTGAGCTCATTGATACACAGAAAGACTAAGTGATTTGAAAATTGCTCAGGGTCACAGTCTTACATGTTGAAAGATAAAATCAGGTAGATTGACTAGAAAACATCTTGAGTCTTAGGCTAAAATTTGGAATTGGATACAATCGTAAGTGTAAGGTACCCAGAACACCATTCTCATCCCTCTTTTCCAGTTAGTCTTTTTTTTTTTTAATGTGGTTTTATTGATTTCAAAGAGAGGAAGGGAGAGAGAGAGAAACATCAGTGAGAGAGAAATATTGATCGGCCACTTCCTACGAGCCCCCACTGGTGATCAAGCACAAAACTCAGGTATGTGCCCTGACTGGGAATTGAACCAGGAACCTCCTGGTGCATGAGATGCTGCTCAACCAAATGAATAACACTGGCCAGGCCTAGGTAATCACTTTAACGTCCCTGGCTTTAGCTGTTTCCCATTGTCTGGTGACCACTAAATCTATAGTGTTAGCTATTTCAGTTAAGATGTTTTCAAGTGTTGTTAACAAGATCCTCACCCAAATGATCATAAAAAATACAGAAACGCTTACAGAAGAGGCATTCCAGAAGTGGTGTAAGCATTGTAGATGCTGATGCACAGATTCAACAATGTCCTCAAGGAAGCAGGTTTTGTCTTCACTCTGCCGTCCAAAGTTGGCCTCATCCTGGGCTCGGAATCTTGTGGCTGTAGGAAAGTTGTCAGGAGTACAGAACTGTAGGTTCCTTGTCCAAATCCATTGGGAAAGAAAACCTGGGTTCTCACAGCTGTCCCCACAGCTTCTTGTGACTTTTTTGATGGAAATTAGATTACATTCATATTCCAGAACCAATTTACTGGCAAGGAGGATTACTTTCAGATCAGTACTTTTAGATGAATCAAGCCCATCTTGGAGAGAAGTCAATTTCCCAAGTCACATTGTGAGAGGAGTAGAATAAGTTAGGGTGTCACAATAATGACTACAATGTCAGCTCCATACCTCATTCGATGAGTGCCCAGGTGGGTTTTCCCCATCTTACTGTCCATAAATTCAGCAACTTATCCAAAACTGAGCTCACTGTCTTTCTCTAGAAACTGTTCCTCATTCCATGTGCCTTGTTTTGATCAGAAATACAAAACTAGAACTCAGAAAGCAATCCTCAACTTCTCTCAGCACCCCCTTATACCCAGTCAGTCATCAAAGCTACCTACCCACAATATCCTTGGCATCACTTTATTTTACCCCTTTACCAGTTCTTACTTGAATTATTGAACACACTCCAATGCAGCCACCCTAGCTCAAGTCTCCTTTGATATATGTTTTTACTGTTTTCAGAATTATGTTTCCAGCTAATTATTAAAGGGGAGAATATGCTACTAGTTTATATAACTTCCTTTAGTAGTTCCTCATTAGTTTCTGGATATGGTTCATTTATTTACGCAGAAAATACTTACTGGAAATTTCCGTATGTCGGGTTCTGGGCTCAGTGATATGCTCACCACCCAAATCAAGCCTCCTTCCATCACCGTTTACCCCCCTTTACCTTCTTTCACTCCTCCTCACATACCCCTTACTCTCTGACAATCACCATGTTATTGTCTATGAGGTGTTTTCTTGTTTTAGTGGGGTTTTTTTTGCTTAATCCCTTCACCTTTTCACCCGTCCCCAAACCCTCCCTCTGATAGCTGTCATTCTGTTCTCTATGAGACTGTTTCTAATTTGTTAGTTTAATTTGTTCATTGGATATCTTGTGTGAATGAAGCCCTGTGGTACTTGTCTTTTTCTGGCTGGCTGACTTCACTTAGAATAATGCTCTCAAGGCTCATCCATACTGCAGCGATAGGTAAAGTTTCCTGCGTTTTTACAGCTGAGTGATTCCTTTGTGTAAATGTATCACAGCCTTTTATCCACTCACCTACTGATGGGCACTGGGGTTGCTTCCAAATTATAAACAACACTGCAATGAACTAGGTCTCATATATTCTTTTGAATTAGTGTTTTGGATTTCTTCCAATATATTCCCAGAAGTGGACTCTCTAGGTCATAAGGCAGTTGTTTTTTTAATTTTTTGAGGTAACTCCATACTGCTTTCTATAATGGCTTCCCCAATCTGCATCCCACCAACAGTGCACAAGGGTTCCTTTTTCACCATGTAATCACCAGCACTTGTTTTTTTGTTGATTTATTGATAATAGTCATTCTGACAAGGGTGAGGTGATATCTCACGGTAGTTTCAATTTCCATTTCTCTGATGATAAGACATTGAGCATCTTTTCATATATCTATTGGCCATCTGTATGTCTCCTTTGGAGAAGTTTCAATTCAGATCCTTTGCCCATTTGTAGTTGGATTGTTTTTGTTTTGTTTTGTTTTGTTTTTAGTGTTGAGTTTTATTTTTTTAAATAAATTTTGGATATTAACCTGTTATCAGATGTCTCATTGGCAAATATGTTCTCCCATTCAGTGGGTTGTCTTCTCATTTTGTTGATGGTTTCCTTTGCTGTGCAAAAACTCTTTGATTTGATGTAGTTTTATTTATTTATTTTTTCTTCTGTTTCCCTTGGCCAAGGAGATATATCATAAAAAATAATGCTACAAGAAATGTCCAAGATATTACTGCCTATATTTTCTTCTAGGATTTTTATGGGTTCAAGTCTAATATTTAAGTCTTTAATCCACTTTCAATTTATTCTTATGTATGTTCTTGTGTAAGAAGGTGGTCTAGTTTATTTTTTGCACATATCTGCCCAATTTTCCCAACACCATTTATTGAATAGACTATCTTTAGTCCATTGTATGTTGTTGCCTCCTTTGTTAAATATTAACTGACTATAAAGGTGTAAATTTATTTCTGGGCTCTCTATTCTGTTCCATTGACCTGTATGTTTTTATGCTTGTACCATAATGTTTTGTGCTCAGTGAATGAATAAAAGGGTGAATAAAATAGATAGGGTCACTATTGTCCAGGAGTGTACAGTCTAGGGGGACTCTGGATAGAGTGCAATAGGCATCACCTGGAAGAATGTCTGATCCGGAAAGCATAGCCACTGACATATTTTTAAGGAAATCAGCACCTTGAGATTGCATAGTAGGGAGCTTTTAGCAAATAGTACTCCCAGTGTTTCCATAATTTCTTGTATCTTATGAAATTGTTCATTGTATTGTTTTATCTTCTTCAACTTTACATCCTCAAGGCCTAATATTTCTGTGCACCCTAACTTCTCATTTTTAACCATCTGTTTAATTATACCCTGCCTTGGTTCTCCCCTCCAAATATTTGGGATTACCTGATCCGTAGTACAAATGAAAAAAACACACACATTATTCAGGACAATTTAAAAAAATAAAATGAGAGCCAGAAAAGTTAAAACTTTGACCAAGGTAAACCAGAGATTTCCCCTGAAAGCTGTGTAAGGTTGGAAAGGGTATCATGAGAGGTGAGTTTCCCACTGTAGGAAGTGTCTGAGGATAGGCTGGGTGTTGTGGGTCATACATTATCCTTAGGTCATTGTGGTCTTGTCCAAGCTCTGATTTTTACAAAGCACATTACAGGTTAGTGATTTGCAATCCATTAAAGAACTTCTTAAATACTTTTATGGTAATTTTATTTCTGAATTTCAAGATTTTAGCTATTTTAGAGAATTTTTGATTAATATCTATAAATCTATCCTATCTAATAAAAGAGTAATATGCAAATTGACCATATTTACTATCAAGCCATACCCACAGCCATGCCCAACAGCCAATCAGGAGCACATTATGCAAATAAACCCCAACCAAGATGGCTGCCACCACAGAGAGCAGGAGGGAGGCTTGGGTTTCCCCCACAATAGAGGAAGCCAAGCTTTCCACCTGCCATTGCTGGCCTAGGCCTCCACTCAATACTACAAAGTTTCAATTACAGAAGATACATAATCTCAATAGAAATGGCGGCCGCCACAGAGCTGGAGTGAGAAGAGACTTAAGGTTGCTGGGGCAATGGAGGAAGCCAAACTTCTCCAGCCCTAGCCTAGGCCTCCACTCTAGGCTACAAAGCTTCAAACAGAAATGGCTGTTGCCACAGAGCGAGCAGAAGGCTTGGCTCCACTCCAGGCTACAAAGTTTCAATTGTGGAACATAAATGAATCCCAGATCCCAGGGCCTCTGCTTGGGTTGCTGGGGGGTGTAGCCAGCTTGCAAACCACCATAGGCCCCTCGCCCAGGTTGCCCCAAACCCGAAGGGAACCCCCACCCTGATTCAGGACATTCTTCACAGCAAACCAGCTGGTCCTGACCCATGAACCAGGCCTCTATCCTATCTAATAAAAGAGTAAGATGCAGATTGACCATCACTCCAACACACAAGAGGGCTGCCTCCATGTGGTCAGAGATCCTCCCTCCATGTGGACACAAGATGGCCACCACAAGATGGCCAGCAGGGGAGGACAGTGGGAGGTTCCAGGCCTGCAAGGGAGGGCAGCTATTGGCCATCAGGCCAGCAGGGGAGGGCAGTTGGCAGGGACCAGGCCTGCAAGGGAAGGCAGTTGGGGGTGATCAAGCCTGCAAGGGAGGGCAGTTGGGGATGACCAGGCTGGCAAAGGAGAGAAGTTGGGGGCAAACAGGCTGGCAGGAGAGCAGTTAGAGATCAATTAGGCTGGCAGGGTAGTGGTTAGGGGGTGATCAGGTTGGCAGGCAGAAGTGGTTAGGGGCAATAAGGGAGGCAGGCAGATGAGCATTTGGAGCTAGCAGTCCTGGATTGTGAGAAGGATGTCTGACTGCCCATTTAGGCCAGATCTTACCAGGCAGTCGGATATCCCTCAGGAGGTCCCAGATTGGAGAGGGTGCAGGCTGTGCTGAGGGACACCCCCAACCCCCATGCACAAATCTCGTGCACTGGGCTTCTAGTATATATATAAAAGGCTAAGTGACCGACCATCCATCCATCCGTCCAACTGTCTAACTGACCAGCTGGTACATATGATGCACATTGACAATTTAAAAATAAAAGTTGACTTGTGCACTTCTATCATAGATAAAGGGTGAATAGCAATATAAAAATATTTTGTATTTGAATTTTATAATACTACTAGGGGCCCAGTGCATACAATTTGTGCATGGAGGGGGATCCCCTCAGCCCAGCCTGCACCCTCTTCAATCCAGGACCCCTTGGGGATGTGCAACTGCCAGTTTAGGCCTATCCCAGAGAGAGATAGTCAGACATCCCTCTCACAATCCAGGACTGCTGTCTTCTAACTGCTCCCCTGCCAGCCTGCCTCATCACCCTTAACTGCCTTTGCATGCTGGCCTGGTCACCTCCAACTGCTCCTCCACCTACCTGGTTTCCCCCATCTGCCCCCCCCGCACTGGCCTGGTCACCCCCAACTGTCTCCCCACCTGCCTGGACACCCCCAACTGTCGTCTATCAGCCTGGTCACCCCTCACTGCCCCACTCTGTTGACCTGGTAATCCCCCTACTGTTCCACTGCC
Organism: Antrozous pallidus; assembly: GCA_027563665.1. Taxonomy (NCBI): domain Eukaryota; kingdom Metazoa; phylum Chordata; class Mammalia; order Chiroptera; family Vespertilionidae; genus Antrozous; species Antrozous pallidus. The sequence goes on from CM050514.1 coordinate 117,367,462, forward strand.
AGCCTGGTTGCCCCCAACTGCCCCCCTTGCTGGCCTGGTTGCCCCTCACTGCCACCCCCCTGCCAACCTGGTCACCACCCACAGCCTACTGTTCAGTCATTTGGACATCCCTCACTGTCCTCCCTGCTGGCCTGGTCACCCCATGCAGCCTGCTCTTCAGTCAACCAGTTGTTTTGGTCATCATGGTCACTGCCTTTTTATATATATAGATACTATATATAATATTTTGACATGTAATTTTTGGCAGTAATGTAATTACCACACAAATCTTTCTTCTAACTAAGTTCCTTTTGATGTACATGAATCTGTGCACTGGGCCACTGGTATTCATATTAAGAAGTTTAATAGGTTCTAGACAAATATGTACTGTAATGAGAATCCAAAATTATGTTCAACTATATAATGTAAATTTTCCTTTTAGAATATGAATGTGGTATAACAAAAACAACACATTTTTAATTTTTTCCAGAAAAGCAGTTTTATCTGAGCAAGCAGTGCTGAATATCCTGAAAAAATAATGTACCTATGGGAAATCCCATGGAGTTAGTCAGAGTTGTCAATGAAGCAAGAATTAAGCTTGATAAAAATTTTAATATTAGAGGCACAGTGCATGGATTCATGCACAGGTGGGGTCCCTCAGCCTGGCCTGCACCCTCTCACATTGTGGGACCCTTCAGCCTGGCCTGCACCCTCTCTCATTGTGGGACCCTTCAGCCTGGCCTGCACCTCTCACATTGTGAGACCCTTCAGCCTGGCCTGCAGGGATCAGGCCAAAACCCAGCAGGCCAACATCCCCCTGAGGAATGCAGCAGTGCCACTGCCCCCCAGGGCCTAGCCAGGGCTGGGCACAGCTCCACTGCCCCCCAGGGCCTAGCCAGGGCTGGGCACAGTTCCACTGCCCCCCAGGGCCTAGCCAGGGCTGGGCATAGTTCTACTGCCCCCCAGGGCCTAGCCAGGGGTGGGCACAGCTCCACTGCCCCCCAGGGCCTAGCCAGGGCTGGGCACAGCTCCACTGCTCCCCAGGGCCTAGCCAGGGCTGGGCACAGCTCCACTGCTCCCCAGGGCCTAGCCAGGGCTGGGCACAGCTCCACTGCCCCCCAGGGCCTAGCCAGGGCTGGGCACAGTTCCACTGCCCCCCAGGGCCTAGCCAGGGCTGGGCACAGCTCCACTGCCAATCATCCTGGCCCCACTGCACCTGCCACTGCTGCCACCACCGTTGCCACTACCACCTAGTAGTAGTGCCACAGAGATGGAAGAGGCTCCCTGCCACAGCTGTGCTCACCAGCCATGAGCCTGGTTTCTGGCTGAGTGGTGCTCCCGATGTGGGAGCACACTGACCAAGATGTGTTGGACATCTGTCCCCTTGGTCAGTGCACATCATAGCGACAGGTTGACCAGTCATCCTGTCATAATAGTTGCTTAGACTTTTGTATATATAGAAGATATGGATGCTCCAAATGAATATGCTAAGATCATGTGAGATATCTCTGATAACATCAACAAATATTTGTTAGCCTTTTTATGTGGATGAAATAAAGAGGCCATAAAACTATCAAATATCCAAAAGCTGAACGTTGCCTCAGAATGTTCCTTGGATTCTTCAATGTAATTTTTGTTTAATTGGAGTCCATAACGTTTTATTGGATATTTTACCTCCAAATTGTAATAAAAGCAATTGTGGAAAATTATTGTTCTTATTTTGACTGTAAGACCAAAATTTCTGGAATACGTTTTTGTATCAAACAGGAAGAATTTTAGAACATTTTTGGTTAATATCTATAAATATTTATATAAAGAAGTACTAAAAAAACAAACAAAACTACTTTGAAGACATTTTGATAGAACTTACCTCTCTTGAAACTTTTTCACCACCACATAACATCTAATTGGATAGTGTTTACAAACTTTGTGACTTAAACAATTTTTTGTAGATTCTATAATGAGTATTTTTCCTACTTCTCTAAAAATGCTAGAGAGATATCTACCTCTAAGCTCATGAGATATGTTAATATTTTTCTAAAAGCACATAGTTAAATACCTCCTTTGCAGGCATTTTCTGCTTTGTGGAAATGAGCTGTGAAGACCTACATTTCAACTCTCAATTATAAACAAAGCTTACTTGCTTAAAACTGTGTCAAGGCAGAATTCTATCTGTTAATCTCTTTTCAAATTGCACCTAGTATTTTGCCATGTGTTTCTGGAAGACACAGCTTGTTAACAGCAGAGTTCAAATACTAAATTTAGAAAGGCAGTACAAGAGGTAGGACCCAAGGTAAACAGAAAGTTCCAAAAGTTGTAACTAACTAAGAATGCATAATTGATGTGTGTTTCATTGAGATGCCACATCATAGACTCATAGTAAATGATTGCAATATGGCTTAAGATCCACAATAGAGTTTTTCCTATTACCTGACACAACGTGGACACACATGTCACACTCACATCTTTGCCTTCACTTGAGAAAGAAAAGTAAACAGTGTAGTGACATCACTCACAGCCAATCAAAGCACAGCCACAGTGGCAAAGGAAATGTTGGGAGAATCATTTTGCAATTGAGAGTCAGAGTGAGCATTCAATATGTTTGATAAGATTTCCTAACATAGGCCTAGGATTACTGATTTGTATTTATAAGATGGCATTTTTTTGGTGGCTCAAAAACTGCCGAGGGAGGCCAGCAATACATCATCACATCACATTCCATAAGAGAAGCAATTCTAGTGAAAAACCCAAGGTGACCAGAGACACCTTTGTTCACTGTTCCATCACATGGCTCTATAATAAATATTAGTCATCCAGTGTACACATAGGATGTGGTGAGGTTTCCTGAGAGGGCAAAATCCTCTCCCAGAGGTCAGAGAACACTCCCTCCTCCAGGCCGATCCTTAATCAGATTTACTTTTTTTATTTTTTTAATCTTGGAGAACCACAGCTTTCCCATTAAATAGAAGTGATTGCAGGGCAACAGCATTGGGGGTCATTTATTACAGTCGCTTCCAAGTTCTCCTTTTCCCTTCTGAGTCCTAAACAGTTGAGAGTCCCCTAATTTGGATTAAGCCAGATTGCATTTTAAAGTTTTGCTTTTTCCCTTATCAAGCCTCCTTTAAGTTAATGTTAAGTGTTCCAAGTGATCTCACCTTATGGCTCCATTGACTAGAGACGCTTCAAAATTAGAAGGCATTGCTACTATTCTTGGAAGCACAAGCCCATGTTATCATACTGTCTCTTCCTTTCTCCATGAGAACACAGCTTTTTCTCAACATGGGGCTGTAGATCCATTACCAGGCCTTAGCAGAAGTTAAAAAAAAAAAAAAAACACAAAAAAACTGCACCATGATATGCAGTACACAGCATCACCAAGCTAACACAAAATATTATATTTCTTTGGCTATCTTTTTATTTAAAAATATAAAAATACTGTGGTTTTGCCTTTTTTCTACAATAGAATAGCCTGCTTTTTAAAAATATATATTTTATTGATTTCCTACAGAGAGGAAGGGAAAGGGATAGAGAGTTAGAAAAATTGATAAGAAAGAAACACTGATCAGCTGCCTCTTGCACACCCCCCACTAGGGATCAGCCCGCAACCAAGGTACATGCCCTTGACCAGAACTGAACTCCGGACAACTTCAGTCCGCAGGCCAACGCTCTAACCACTGAGCCAAACCAGTTTTGGCATAGCCTGCTTTTTTAAAAAATAAGAAGACATTCTCAATATTATAGGAAAATCACACACCAACACTTCCTAATCTAAGTAGTGGAACAAGACCTTTTCTTAGTCCTCAACACATACATCCCACCACCAAATATCTTATATTTATTTTTATTTTCCTAGTTGAAGTAAAATAATTAAAATTAGAAACGACTGGGCATCTGGGTTCTTTTGATATATTTTAAATCCTTCCATGTTGAATGAAAAACTCTCAGTGACGCTGGCATTCAACAAGGTCTACACCTGGCTCAATACATAAGAAACTTAAAGGTCACCACTCGGTCCTAACAATAAGTAAAAAGCTGAACAGACTAGAAAATCAATAATTTTTCTCAGATCCGTAAGAGGGGAGAGGACACAGGCAAAACCCTGCACTCATTATTGGAGAAACAGACGGGCAAACACAGGAAGTCCTGGCTTAGTGGAAAAGGGACTCAGGAATGGAAACCAGCCATGGGTCATGCCTTGGTAGGAAAACCTGAATGGTAACTGATAAATTGCTGGTCACTCAGTGAGGACAAGCTTGGGAGTTAAAAACTCCAGAGGGACCCAGGAATGGGAGGCCCTACAATATTGTGAAATTTATCTCTAGGAGTACATCCAGGTTCTCATAGTAAATATCAGAGAAATGTCCCTCTTGTTTCCTCAGAGGGAAGGGGAAAAAGAATCATTTTAAAATATGCCAGAGCATTCTGCTCTTTTTAATAAGACCTACCACCCACATGGGAAACTGCATACTCAGAGCCTAAACCTCTGGAGTATTATCAGAGTCCAGCTGAACTGGGAAAGGGAAAACCAGAAATACCTCGTTATACTATGCTTGCTTTAATGCACTTCATAGTTGTTGCATTTTCATCAACATTGAGGCAAGACCCACTGCCAGCAAATATTCAGATAATGGTTGATATTTTTTAGCAATGGTGTATTTTTAACTAAAACATATAGATTTTTTAAAGATATAATACTATTGCACATGTAAGACCATAGTATAGTGCAAACATAAGTATATAAACTAGGAAACAAAAAATTTGTGTAACTTGCTTTTGTGTGATATTTGCTTTATTGCGGCAGTCTAAAACCAAACCTACAATAGCTCTGAGATATGCCTATATCCAATTCCAGTCCATTCTACCCATTCTGTCCCACTTAAGGGAAGAAGAAAACTACTGAGGAATACTTGTGAAGTTCACAATCTAAAAGTCTAAGACCTAATTATAGCACTATAGAATGCTTCCCCTAAGCCCATATCTCCCAACACATTATTAAAGGCCTATTTGTAGCAGTTCTTTTTATTTGGTACATTTTGACTGAATATTAATAAAAAATTAAAAGGTGAACTAAAAGGCAAAAAACATGTTCTCAGAGACAGAGAAAGCATCAGAACCAAGCATGGTAGAGATTTTGAAATCATCAGACCAGGAACTTAAAACAACTATGATTAACATGATAAGGGCCTTAATGGTAAAGTAGACAACATGCATGCAAGAACAAATGGGCAATGTAAGCTGAGAAATGGAAATATTCTAAAGATCCAAAACACTGTAACAAAAATTTTTAAAAATGCCTTTCATAAGCTTATTAGTAGATTAGACATAGCTTAGAAAGGACAGCTGAGACTGAGGATGTTGCAATAAAAATCTTCAAAACTAAAACAAAAAAGAACAAAGACTGAAAAAAAAAAAAAAAACAGAACAAAATATCCAAGGGTTGGGAGACAATTTAAAGAGGTGTAACATGCATATAATGTGAATACCAAAAGGAGAAGAAAGAGAGACAGGAGCAGATGAAATATTTTCAATTTAAGATTTCGAATTGTTGGAACTTATAAATAGTATTTAAAAGTGAGAATTTCTCCAAAATTAATGTCAGACACAAACAAACCAAAGATCCAGGAAGCTTAGAGAATACCAAGTAAATAAATGCTGCAAAACTGTACTCAAGCTTATCATTTTCAAACAACAGAAAATCAAAGATTGAGAAAAAATATTGAAAGGAGCCAGAGGGGGGAAATCTTATCTACAGAGGAGCAAAGATAAGATTTATATCAAATCTCTTCAGAAAACATGGAAGCAAGAAGAAAGTGCAGTGAAAATATTTAATGTTGTGAGAAAAAAAATTCACCAACCTAGAACTGTAATCTGCATAATTATCCTTCAAATGTAAAGAGAAGTGCTTTCTCAGGCAAACAGAAATTGAAGGAATTTTTTGCTTCTAGATCTGCCTTACAAGAAATGTTAAAAGTATTTCTTAGAAAGTTGGAAAGTAATATAGGTCAGAAATTTAGATCTACACAAAGAAGGGAAGAGCATCAAAGAAGTAATAAATGAAGGTAAAATAAAAATATATTTTTCTTAATCTTAGTTGATATAACAGATAACAATTATTCAAAATAATAATAACAACAATGTACAGTCAAACCTTGGTTCTCAAATGTCTCCCATCTCAAATAATTCATATCTTGACCAAATTTTCATGGAAAAATATGTTTAGGTATTTGAACAAAACTTTAAACAAGGGTTGAACCCTTTGAACCAGAGTTCTCCACTTTACAACCCTTTCATATTGATACATAAGCATGACAAAAAGCATCTCTCAGGACATAAACAAAGGAGAGAATGTGAATCAGTTTATCTCTAAACCGCAGTTAATATCTTTGAAATTATACTGTGAATATTTTTGTGTTTTTTTCTTTTGTTGCTGGTAAAATGGACAATTAGCACAATTTTAAAACATAAAGAGGCCACCAAGAGTGCTAATGTTGCTAAGGGTGAGAAAGAAACAATTATCACAGGCAATTGAAAAGCTAGAAAACCTGTTGTTGATTGGGATACATAAAAAGCAATTAACCAACAATAGCATTTTGGAGGGAGCAACATGTGAAAAAGTGGAGATGCCACACTGTCTTCCTGAAAGATACCCCTGGAACCAGTGTTGAAAGTGAGTGCTTTAAGATTAGTAGAAGGTGGTTCAATAAATTTAAGGAAAGAAGTTTTTGTTTATAGATTAAACAGTGCATTAGACACGTCCTATATATAAGAAAGGTTAAAATGGGAAATCATTTGGGGGTCTGGAATGAATGAATTCAATTTATATTATTTATAATGGGAAAAAATGATCTGGTTTTGAACAAACTGCTTCTCAAACAGCCATCGAAATGAATTAAGTTTAAGGACCACTGTATTTGATTATGTATGCTTATGTATATATCTTATGAGTATATAAATATATATATATATATATATATATATATATATATATATATATATATATATATATATATTTTAGGCCCAGAGCACAAAATTCATGCACAGTAGTCAGGGGGTGTCCCTCAGCCCAGCCAGCATCCTCTCCAATCTAGGACCCCTCGAGGGATGTCCAACTGCCTGTTTAGGCCCAATCTTGGTAGGATTGGTCCTAAACGGGCAGTCGGACATCCTTCTCACAATCCAGGACTGCTGGCTCCAAACTGCTCACCTGCCTGCCTCCATGATTGCCCCTAACCGCTTCTGCCTGCCAGCCTGACCACCCCCTAACCACTACCCTGCCAGCCTAATTGATGTCTAACTGCTCTCCTGCCAGCCTGTTTGCCCCCAACTTCCCTCCTCTGCTGGCCTGGTCACCCCTAACTGCCCTCCCCTGCTGGCCTGATGGCCCACAACTGCACTCCCCTGCAGACCTGGAACCTCCTAACGGCTCTCCCCTGCTGGCCATCTTGTGGTGGCCATCTTGTGTCCACATGGGGCCAGGATCTTCGATGACATGGGGGCAGACCTCTTGTGTGTTGGACTGATGGTCAATCTGCAAAGTACTCTTTTATTAGATAGGATAGAGGACTGGTGCATGGGTGAGGCCAACTGGTTTGCCCTGAAGGGTATCCTGTATCAGGGTGGGGGTTCCCTTGGGGCATGGAGTGGCCTGGGTGAGGGGCCTATAGTGGTTTTCAGGCAGGCCACATCCCCCAGCAACCCAAGCGGAGGTCTTGGGATCAGGGATTAATTTATGTTCTACAATTGAAACTTTGTAGCCTGGAGCAGAGCCAAGCCTTCTGCTGGCTCTGTGACAACAGCCATTTCTGTTTGGATTTATTTAAATTCTATAATTGAAACTTTGTAGCTAGGAGTGGAGGCCTAAGCGCTAGGGCTGCAGAAGTTTGGCTTCCTCCATTGTCCAGGCAACCCTAGCCTCTGCTCTCTCCAGCTGGGTGGCTGCCCCCATTTCTGTTGGGATTATGTATCTTCTATAATTGAAACTTTGTAGCATTGAGTGGAGGCCCAAGCTGGCAAGAGCAGGCAGGAAGCTTGGCTTCCTCTATTGTCGAGGAAACCCAAGCCTCCCTCCTGTTCTCAGTGGCCACAGCCATCTTGGTTGGGGTTTATTTGCTCCTGATTGGCTGGTGGGGGTGGCTTGTGGGCATGGTTTGATCAGAGGTATGGGCAATTTGCATATTACTCTTTTATTAGATTTTAGGGGCCTGGTGCATGAAACTCATACACTGGGGGTGGGTGGTCCCTCAACCCAACCTGCCCCCTCTCACATACTGGGAGCCCTCAGGGGATGTCCAACTGATGGCTCACCCCCAGCCTGCCCAAGGCCGAAAGCTCAGCTCAGCCCCGGCTGCTTGTGATCACCTGGCCCCAGGGGCTGGGCACTCGCCTCCACTTCCACTCACAGAACCTGGAGGCCAGGTGCTCTCTGCTGCTGCCACCACCACTGCTGCTGCTGCCGCTTCCCCTCATAGCGCCCGGGGGCTGGGCCCTCGCGGCCACTGCATCTCCACCCCTGGGGCTGGCGATCACGCCACTTGGCCCTGACCCCGCTCTTGATTGGCTGGTAGCATAGCCAATCAGAAGCAAAGGTACGGTCAAATGTGTGTGTGTGTGTGTGTGTGTGTGTGTGTGTGTGTAAGAAATGAATGGTTATAGTGACATGAAGGATAGAAGGGAGGAATTGGAATTATTTTGTAATTAAAAGCTACTCATACTACTCACGAAACGGTGAGACTGAAAAGTAGACTTGGATTAGTTAAAACTATATGTTGCAAACTCTAGGGCAACCATTATAAAAGGAGGAAAAAGAAGTACAACTGATGCACTTTAAAAAGGAGAGAAAATGGAATAATATAAAATGTTCAGTTAAAACCAAAAAAGGCAAAAGAAGTGTGAAAGACAAAAACAGGAGCAAAGAACAAGGGAAAACTGTAAAGGACACGATAATTACTAATTCAAAGTTATCAATAATCACTTTGAACATCAATAGTCTAAAGGCAACAATTAGAATACAGAGATTATCAAAGTGGATCAAGAAACAAAACCTAACAAAACTTATCTACAATAAATGCATCTATATATATAAAAGCCTAAGCAACCAGCCAACTTGTAACTATGACAGGCACTGACCATCATAGGGCAGACTCTCAATGCAGGAGCTGCTGAGCCATGGTGATTTAGCAGCTGCGGTTCTCAGGTGATGCACCCAAAACCAGAGGAGGGAGCCCGATTCCAGGGTGCCTCACCCGAGAACTGCCCTCTCGCAATCCCGGACCCCTGGGGGGAAATGGGAGAACTGGGACCCCACAGGTGCACCCGAGCATCGGGCCTCTAATTTTAAATATAAAGACACATACAGATTAAAAATAAAAATATAGAGAAAATACACATGATAACATTAGTCAAAAGAAAGCTGGAGTGGCTATATTAATTTCAGGCAGAGCAGACGTGAAAACAAAGAAAGTTAGCAATCATTAAGAGGGGTCAATGATAAAGGGGTCAATTCTCCAAGGAGACATAGCAATCTTTAATGTGTATATACACCTAACAAACAGAGTGTGAGGTTCATGAGGCAAAATTGTTGGAACTTCAAGGAGAAATAGATTAATCCACCCTAATAGTTGGAGGTTTAATACCTATCTATCAGAAATAGGCAAACAGCAAATCAGTAAGAACATAGTTGAACTCAACAACACTATCAATTAAATGGGTATGAAATAGGAATTTTAGGGGTGAAATAGGGAGGTTTAGGGAATTTTTTAAATTAAGGAGGTCCATGGAAAAAACACAGGGCTACAGAGTTATGAAAGGGTACATTTCCATTAGAAAAGGAAATGTAGAGGCAACAGTTATATTTCCATAAGACAGGGGAAAGGCAGAAATTACATTTTCATAAGATAAGGGAACTGGGAGTACCCGAAGGTCTATATTTACAAAATTAAAAGGAGGGCTTCATATATTCCAATCTTTGAGCTCAGGAGTTGCTATAGTGACCAAATCAAAGGGGAATAGTGGCCAGAGAGTATATCGAGGCACAAAAACTGCAACCTTTGTAATGGGGGGTGGGGGAGGAACTGGATGGGACTCTTTCTCCCTACCCACAAGGAACTCTGTGCTGTGAGATTTATTTCCCCTCCCCCCGGGGGAGTCTGTACTTATTCTTCAATAAATTTCCACCTTTGCCATACCATCTTCTGCCCATGGTTTCATTCTTTGACTCCAACAAAGAATCCAGGGAAGCCATCCTTCCCAGGGAATCATTGAGTGTTTCAGTCCAAAAATTCCTGTATCCAGTATAATTGACATCTATAAATTGCTTCATCAAATGACATTAGTATATACAGTCTTCTCAAGCTCACATGGAACATTCACCTAGACAGACTACATTCTGAGCCATAAAATATATCTTAACAAATTTAAAATAATAGAAATCATACAATGTCTGCTCTGATACCACAATGGAATTAAACTAGAAATCATTAACAGAAAGGTAACTGGAAAATTCCAAAACACATGTAGCTTAAACAACACATTTTTACTTAATTTTCTTTTTTTTTCTTTTTCTTTTCTTTTTTCTTTTCTTTTCTTTCTTTCTTTCTTTCTTTCTTTTTTTTTTTTTTTGTGGTTGTTGTTGTTAATCCTCACCCAAGAATATTTTTTTCATTGATTTTTAGAGAGAGTGGAAGGGAGGGGAAAGACAGAGAGAAACATTGATGTGAGAGACACACCAATTGGTTGTCTCCTGCACATGACCCAACTGGGGTCAGGGATCAAACCTGCAACCAAAGTGTGTGCCCTTGACCAGAATCAAACCATCAGCCCTTCAGTCTGTGGGCCAGGACTCTAACCACTTAGCAAAACTGGCTAGGGCCAAATAACTCGCTTTTAAATAACTCATGGGGTCAAAGAAGAAATCTCAAGAGAAATCAAAAATAAGATTTACACCTCCTGCACATCTAAAATCCAGGCTTATTCTTGGCCAGAAGTCCCTTGTAAAGTTGAGCAGTTCAAAGATCACGGACAATTCAATTTTGCTTGTACCTTAGTTCTCAAGTTAACCATCACTGTTTCCTTATCTTTATTTCTCTACTTCTCTCTAATTTCTGGGAAACTCTTTCTGCCACACCAACTTCTGTCTGTCCAATATACCACAGATGTCTTGTCTCACATCTTCAACCAGATATGTGTCACAGCCAAGACCAACACCAGGATGCTAAGATTCACAGAACTACCAACCCTTCTCTTCTCTACCTTTTGATATCTGCTCTGGGGCCCTTATAAATTTGCCCATTTGACTTCATTCTGATCACAAGTTTCAAGGGTGGGGGATGAGTTACCTTCTCTCAAACCTCAAATCCTATGCTCTTCAATGAAAAAATTCCTGAGGTGGTTTACTAGTATCCTACATAGCCTCCAATCTTTTCCATTCTTATTCCTAATCCAAGAAGAGATTTTATCTGAGCATCATAGAAATGATTCCCCCTGTTTTGGACAATTCAAATCAGTTATTTAGTGATTTTGCACTTCCTAATATTTTAAAGGACTTCTGAAAGTATCCTAAAATTTCTTTTGACATTGTTAAAAGTTGTTTTGGAACAACTTCAGCAAATATTCTATGTTAAGGGTTGGAGAAAAGAGCTAAAGACAAAATACATTTTGTATTTAGAGTTTCTTCATATCAGATAAATTTATTTTGCTAAAAAATACTCTTTCATATACTTATTTTTTAAACTAGATTTTGCTTGCTGAATGTGGCCAAAGGAATTATTGAATGCCAAGCTTTTTTTCTTAAGAGAGACAGAAAAAGTGCTTCCTAGAGAGAGGTAGCATTTGTGAAGTGGAGTTATTTGTGAAAATTCCTAAGTTTCTGAGGGCATTTTTCTCTCAAAAGGATTAACTACAAAGTAGCTGGTCCATACTTATAAATAAGGTCTACTATATAAATAAGATAATTAAGAGCTGCTCTTTTTAGAGCTTTCTCCCTTCCCAAGGGAGGAACCTGAAAATCCCCAGAGACTTAGAAAACTATCAATCTAATCCAATCCCTTTAATTCATAAATGACAAACTTGAGCCCAAAAGTGAACCAACTTGTCTAATATTGCCCACTGAAATGGTTACAAAGGTCAAATGCTCCTTCAGGGTATGTCTTTACTGTCACTGAGCCTGATGGAGGACAAGCAATAAATGGTAATTACTTAAATTCAACAATTTATGCTACGGTGTTAATGACTAATACCATCTTTACACATAACCCTCATAAGGGTATTTATTTTCATTTAAACGGGATTCAGTTTCTTAGATCAAAGAAAGGAATCTAAGAGCAAATATGTAGATGTTATCAACAAGCTTGTTGGTACAGGAAAAAACTGAGGACAGTAAAACAGAACCTCCAGAGAGGACTATGCTGTCATTAGAAAATCACACACAATTTTATAATATAGTTGTATGTGTGTTGGGTTGCAAGCAGGGGTTGAGATTCAAAAGCAATACCTATCGTTTGCATAAAAGTACATAAAATAAGAAAACCTAAACCAAATGATATTGACTGTTCTGATATGCTGAAATTAGAATGAGAAAGTATTCAGAGTTAGTCCTACAATTAATTCAGGATAGGACATGTCTTTTAACTATTTGTGATGTCATCATCCATGTGGTATAATCTATACCGCTCTGTTATATCATAAGCAGAATGTTTTCTGTTTTAAGATGAATGCAAATTTTATTATAATTTAAAGTTTGTCTTGATATTATAAGAATATAGAACAACAATTCAGTTTGTCAGGCCTGAAAATGCATCTCTATTTCTTATTCTATTTCTTCCAGCCCATAAGTTGAGAAAGTTGCAAAAATATTGGGAATTATCAAGGCAAATTTATGTAGATTTCATAATGGACACCATGTAATACTAGCAAATATTACACTGTGAGCAAACACATGAATGGAAGGAGAAACAAAAATTTAATTTATTAGCAAACTAAGAAAATTAAGTCCCTGGGAAAAACAACTACACCACCCATTACTGCCAGCAACTTCATTGTTTGACCAGCCTGACTAGACACTTTCCCTTAATACTCCTCATTTTTACATTATTATTATTATTATTATTATTATTATTATTATTATTCAGGATGGCTGATAATAACAGGACAAAAACATGTTAATGATGGTTTCTCATGTATTGCAAAAGAAGAGTCAACTGCCAACTGTATTGCAAATCTTAAAACATTCAACAGATACACTATAGGACTATCATCTTGATAGACATTTGAATCATAATCATGAAAATCTAATTTAAATTCTATGAAAATTTAATTTTTCTGCAAGGCACAAGAGTTGGCAACACATGAAATTGAATAATATTAGAAAATTATCAGAAATTCACAAGGGGTGAAATTTTTCTATCTTGAAGTTAGAAATAAATTTTAAAAATCACTTTTCATTATTCATTTTGTCAAAACTATACTTGGGGAGAAAATTAAGGAGAAATTCCCAAATATTTCCTCATCCAGTTCTGCCAACAAAAGACAGACATCACTTTTTGCCATTGATCAGATTTTTGCCTGCTTCAGCCATTTTGTTGTCTCCATCAAAAGGATAACCAGCTCATGTGCTTAAAGATAGTATGGAGGAAGAAATTCTACTTCTTAACTATTGGAGACTATCATTAAGGCTTATAGTTTCTTTAAATTAATTCAAATGTGTAAAAACGATCATAATGCCCATGGAAGCTGCTCCATTAGTTATAATTCTTGTTGAAAATCAAAGAACAAAAGTTATCCATTGTTGCCAAATATCAACTTCTAAATGTGACCTAGGCAGCTACAGGAAGATCTTTTAGTCTTGTTCTCAAAATACCAGATTGTCTACCTTGTTTTGTTAAGATCTGCAGGCTTTTCATATAGTTCTAGTGTTCATTGAGCTCTAGATTTGTTGAGAAATAGGATTAACTACATTAAATAATTGGAAAATTCAGCTCCCTATATTTGGAATACAAAGAAAGAACTAGGCCCTAACCAGTTTGGCTCAGTGAATAGAGCGTCAGCCTGCGGACTGCAGGGTCCCGGGTTTGATTTTGGTCAACATGCCTGGGTTGCAGGCTCCATCCCCAGTTGGGTGCATGCAGGAGGCAGTCGTTCAATGATTCTCTCTCATCATTGATGTTTCTATCTTTTTCTCCCTCTCCTTTCCTCTCTGAAATCAATAAAAATATTTAGAAAAAGAAAGAACTAGAAATAAATCTTCAAAATATTTAAAAGTTAGTATGGCAGGTGCAGGGACAAGTCAGGTCTGATGCTTGCCACTAATAATAAGTGTGGCTACACTGGAGTGTAACTATAGAATATCAATATGTCTCCCTTCAGAAATAACAATGAGATCACAACATAGACAATGACATAGAAAGATCTCCAAGTTATAGCCAAATGAGAAAATAAAAGTTGCAAAACTCTATGTAAATAACACAATTCCATTTATAAATATGTAGAGGAACTTACAAAATACCACCATAGGGTTCTTACAAACATGTACAGAACCTTAAACCAAAAAATCTTCTAAAAGTCTGAGTCTTAAATTCTAGGCCTGACTCCATCACATTGCTTAACTCTTTCAAGCTTTGGGTTCTGTAAAATCAAGTTATTAGATTAGAAAACCATCACACCAATTTCCTGTTCTAATTTGATATGAATGTAAGAGTATTCTTGCCCGGCTAGTGTTTCTCAGTGGGTGAGTGTTGACCCATAAACTAAGAGATTCCTGGCTGGTTTGCCAGTCAGGGCACATGCCTAGATTTCTGGCTCAATCCCCAGTAGGAGGCGTGCAGGAGGCAGATAATCGATGTTTTCCTCTCATAGATTAGAAACATCTTTTTATCCCTCTCTTTTTTCAAAAAGCACTAAGAACACTTTTTTTAAAAAAGTATTCTTCTTTAGTGAAATAAGGACTTAAAAATATCTTCTTCAAAGATATCTGTGATATTTTAAAATAGCAAATGTGTTTATGCGCTTTGTAAACTTGTGCATATAGTATAACAATAATAATGCATAACTTGAAAAATCTGCACTACAATGTATTAGTTGTTGGTACTTACTCTTCCTAACTTTAGCTCAATTATTAACTAGGATATTGTCTATACATATTCTTCATAATAAAGCAAGGAACTTTATGTTTAAGGTTATTTAGGGGGCTGAACTGCATCAAATGTCAGCCTCAGAGGGAAAATCTGTTCAGCAAAGTTGACTTAACTAAACTTCTAAAAAGTGAACTCTATTGTCCCACTAATGTCCTTAATGAAATCAGTATAATGTTTCCTAGAAAAATATTTCAGTGGATTAGGTTACAAACTCATTTTCCAATTTGAAGAATTATGGAAGTTGGCCTCTGTCAACTAAAATAGTCTATGGTTCTGATTCTATTTTAGGATTCAGTTCAGGAGATACCTCCCTAAAACTGAGAAGCCTAGTGTCTTAGGAATGTGTATTTTTTCTTGATGTCAATCCCGTAAAGCTGTTTACTCCAAATTTGTTTCTTATTAAACTGTGTGACTATTAAGAACAGAAATCAGATTGTGTAATTGAAATAATTTGATATAAAGAACTTCCTAACAACTAGAGCTATCCGATATATAAGTAAAAAATGTATTTTATAGAAATAGCCTGTTGTTGGAGGAACTAAACTTCCTGTGAGGAAAGAGAGGTATCTCACTACTTGTTGGGGCAGACTGTCTTCTTTGTATTAAGAGTTTACTCCCTCTAAGGAATTACAGTCATGCTGAGTACAGGTTGTTCACTTGGCTTGTCTCTGGGCATATTGTAGATATTCAATAAACATATTTAATGAATGAAGAAATAATGCTTTACAATCCTTTAATTACAAAATTCTTGGAAGGGTTCATTGTCCTTTGGAAAAGTAAATTCAGTAGTAAGAGTGCAATGTCATAGTGAGTGTTTTGCAATTTGTTCAGAACTCTTTGCTACCTCCAGACTGTTGTCAAGCTCTCTCACAACTGACCATTTAGAATTTTTTCTTTCTTATTTCAGGCCCCAACTAGAACTAAGAAATCATTCTTTTAATTGAAAAATGTGTAATATTTAAAAGAGCTATATTGCCAAATGGTCTTTTATCAGTATGAGCCTCATATAAAAGTCCAAAAAATGCTTGAGTTTTAAAAACTTAAAATTTTACATTATAGCAAATAAATTAAAGTTAGTAACTTCTGAATACTACAAAACTAGTTTGCTTCAAATATAATATACTTGAATCATATTATTTTCAAATGCAACAAGCATCCTGATTTTTTATGTCTGTTTCACATTCTGAATCTCAATTCTTTAGTTGGGGAGGTAAAAATTAATTTAATTTTGGAGGGGAGAAAATTATTAGAATGAAATGGAAAATATCAGAGTTCATCATACATAGTAAATAAACGTATTTCTCATGAAACTTTTATTTTAGTAATTTAGTAATTTAGATTTACATGTGTGTTGTGATATAAAATGTATGTCTTACATGGGATCATATGTAAAAAGCCTTTTGACAACCAGCACACTCCAGACCCCTTACAATAATGTTCACACTATGTCATTAGTTTAAAAGATGAATTTCCTAAGAGACCCCTCTGATGGATAATCAGGGTTATACTTGGTGATTTAGTCAGTTCAAAGTTTCTCATCAGCAGTTAGAGGAATAGATAACCCAGTTCTCAAGGTTCACACACTTAAGCCAACTGGACTTAAAACAAGAAGTGTAGAATGTTATTTATTTTACATTGTCCACAGATTAACTGAAATTCAAGTACTTTGCAGCTCTACCGTCAGGACATTTATGGCCTGCTTCATTTCCCGTGTGTACATACAGGCATTTTTTTCTTTCCCAGACTTATCTTAGTTACCTTTCTTCTTTCATCTTTATAGCCTACTATTACCATCTCCCTTATTCTTTTTTCTTAGCACTTGGCAAATATGTGAGCCAAATTTTACAAGAGTTAAATATTTCTAAGAATCTTACTTATCCAAGGTTATTAGAAAGAATTTCTTTCTTCTACCCTCCTCATTTTTTTTCTCTTCTTCCCGTCTCCCAAAACCACAAGATTAGTGTTTAAAGCCACTCTCTTTCAAAGTGGTCTCTATCTCTGTCAGAAGGAAAAAAGTCTTTCTTGTGGTGACAGTGGTTGGAATGAGTCAAAATAAAAATATCAGCTAATGTTAATCATTTTAAATTATCATTTTCTATTTTCTTCCAGTAGCTTTAAATAGCTATAAAAATATACAGTTCATAAGAAGAAGAAAATTGAGTCTTATAAGTAACCTATTATTTCAATAGAACTAAAACATTAAATGCATTTTACTGGGTAATATGTTCTCCATTTAATGGTTCTTAAAAAAAAAAAAAAAGCCTCCCCTCACTTCCAACCTCATTTTTATCTTATCAGTATGGTACACGGAAAATATTTGACTTGAAGTTGAATCTATTTTCTCAAAATTTTTTGAGTATCTATTTTCTAGAGAAAGTATTATTAAAAGCAGATTTCTACAAAATTGACTTTAACAGTAATTCT
The DNA here is from genome assembly GCA_027563665.1 of Antrozous pallidus. Classification (NCBI taxonomy): domain Eukaryota; kingdom Metazoa; phylum Chordata; class Mammalia; order Chiroptera; family Vespertilionidae; genus Antrozous; species Antrozous pallidus. Next base: position 117,384,990 of record CM050514.1, read on the forward strand.
TTTATTTGAGTCTGAGAAGGATATTTTGATTTCCAAAATGCACATGAATTCCTGACCTGGGTCCTTTGTGGCTACGTTTTCTGTATTTTTTCTGTCTCCTGGAGAATTAGCAAGATTAAGGCTTTTTGGTGTGTTTTGCATGGAATAAAACTGAGGATCACCTTCAGTTTTCTGTAGTTTCTCTAAGTCCCTAACTATTGAATGGTGGACATGTTCAGTTTATTCCCTGCTCAGACCCCGTAAAACTGCTCTTCAGAGAGAGAGCAGAAATCATTGTTTTCTGTGAAAAAAGCCTGTGAGAGTGGACAAGTCACTTTGTTCTGGGACCTCAGTAACCTCCCTGTATAAAGTAAGAAGGTTAGCCAGAATAATCACTAAGGGCTTAAAAAAAATCATTCTAGCACTAAAAATTCTTTCATTTTGTTAACCAATAATTGACAATACCAAGTTGATAGAATAAACCTTTATGTAATTATCCTATCTAATAAAAGATGCAAATTGACCATCCCTCTGCTGCACCCACAAGCCATGCCCACAAGCATCACCCACCAGCCAATCAGGAGCAAATATGCAAATAAACCCCAACCAAGATGGCTACAGCCACTGAGAACAGGAGGGAGGCTTGGGTTTTCCCAGCGATGGAGGAAGCCAAGCTTTCTGTCTGCCCTTGCCAGCCTAGGCCTCCAATCCAGGCTACAAAGTTTCAAGTATAGAACATAAATAAATTCCAGATACCAGGGCCTCACTTGTGTCGCTTGGCCAACCTGAAAACCACTATAGGTCCCTCTCCCAGGCTGCCTCACACTCCAAGATAACCCCCACCCTGATCCGGGACACCCATCAGGGCACACCAGCTAGCGCCACCCATGCATCAGGTCTCTATCCTATCTAATAAAAGAGTAATATGCAGATTGACCATCACTCCAACACACAAGAGGGCTGCCCCCATGTGGTCAAAGATCCTGCCCCCATGTGGACACAAGATGGCACCACAAGATGGCCAGCAGGGGAGGGTAGTTGGAAGGTACCAGGCCAGCAGAGGAGGGAAGTTGGGGGCAAACATCCTGGCAGGGGAACACTTAGACATCAATCAGGCTGTCAGGGCAGTAGTTAGAGGGTGATAAAGCTGGCAGGCAGAAGTGATTAGGGGCAATCAGGAAGGCAGGCAGATGAGCAGTTGGGAGCCAGCAGTCCCGGATTGTGAGATGGTGCAGGCTGGCCTAAGGTACACCCTCCTCTCATGCACAAATTTTGTGCACCAGGCCCCTAGTCCTATCTAATAAAAAAGTAATATGCAAATTGACCGTACCTCCGATCAAGAAATGCCCATCATCCAATTAGGATCAAATTACAAATAAACCCCAACTAAGATGGCTGTGGCCACTGAGAGCAGCAGGGAGGTTTGGGTTTCCTCGGCAATGGAGGAAGCCAAGCTTTCTGCCTGCCCTTGTTGGCCAAGGCCTCCACTCAATGCTACAAAGTTTCAATTATAGAAGATATATCCCAACAGAAATGGCGGCAGGCAAGGAGCTGGAGAGAGAAGAGGCTAGGGTTGTCAGGGCAATGGAGGAAGCCAAACTTCTGCAGCCTTAGTGCCTAGGCCTCCATTCTAGGTTACAAAGTTTTAAACAGAAATGGCTGTTGCCACGAGCAAGGAGAAGCCTTGGCTCCACTCTAGGCTACAAAGTTTCAATTGTGGAACATAAATTAATCCCAGATCCCAGGGCCTCCACTTGGGTCACTGGGGAGCATGGCCAACCTGAAAAATACCACAGGCCCCTCGCTCAGGCCTCCCCACACCCCAAGAGAATCCCCACCCTGATTCAGGATACCCTTCAGGGCAAACCAGCTGGCCCCCACCCATGCACTAGGCCTCTATCCTATCTAATAAAAGAGTAATACGCAGATTGAACATCACTCCAACACACAAGAAGACTGCCCCCATGTGGTCAAAGATCCTGCCCCCATGTGGATACAAGATGGCCACCACAAGATGGCCAGCAGGGGAGGACACTGAGAGGTTCTAGGCCTGCAAGGGAGGGCAGTTGTGGGTGATCAGGCCAGCAGAGGAAGGAAGTTGGGAGCAAACAGGCTGGTAGGAGAGCACTTAGACATCAATCAGGCTGTAGTTAGGGGGTGATCAGGCTGGCAGGCAGATGCAGGTAGGGGCAATTAGGAAGGCAGGTAGATAAGCAGTTGGCAGCCTAATGTCCAAATCAAAGGAATAGCAGAATGACTGGCTATGACACACACTGACCACTAGGAGTCAGACACTCAACACAGGAGCTATCCCCAGCCCACAGGCCCCATGCCAGCCAAGGTGGATGCCAGTGGGTCCCTCCCCCAACCACCCCACTGGTTACCCCACAGATTGGCCCTCATTGCCAGCTAGGCCTACAGACTATACTTGTACACAAATTTTGTGCACCAGGCCTCTACCTCTCCTAGTGTTATAAATGTATTAGGTTCTTTTTATACTACCTACAGTAGACTTCTTAGAAATATATTGGATTTCATTGTATTATATGTAAATTTGCATTTATTAATGGGAGAAAAAGGTTAAAGTTAACCTATTAATTGTTATATAAGCAAAGTAAAGATACTGGAAGGGTGTGAAAAAAATCTTACAAGGCAAGAGCAGAAATAACCTTTGAATTTCTTCTCTCCTTTACTTAAACATATTACCAGTAAAGTGAGCATGATAAAAAAACAAAGGCTCCCAGTGGTGATCCATACCAGCAGGACACACTACAATTTGGTTAAGCTGCACTAGTTCTGTTACTAAGAATCTTATCTTTCTTCTAGTAGCTATATAAACAGTTAGATGTGTTTGCTTTTCTCAAAGGCTAAGGAAGAGGAAAATTGCCAATATGGTTAATACTGGTAAAATAATCACTGAAAACCCAGCCCAGGCAGCAACAGCTGATTTGCGTTGTTCCAAGTGGACCTTGAGGCAACAGGAAAACAGGTCCCCTGCCATTGCATCTTGAATTGTTGAACTTAAGATCATTTCCCTCCAATCAAGAAAAGAAGGTAAAGGTAATTAAGGTAGTCTGCTCAAACATGAGTCTTCTAGAAGCCTTAGTTTTTGCCCAGAAACCCTTCAAGAGGCAGCCTGGGACTAGGGTGATGAAGATTACTATAATGTTGTTGAATCCTAGCCATTATTCCCCACCCCTATTTACCCTCAAAGCAAGGTTCCCAGAAGAAAACGGAACACTTAGGAGAGACATGGGAACTATATTACACAGGTCCCTTTCTCCACTTTACCAATCACTTTTTTAGCCTTACATATTGAAAGTTTTCAGAATATATATATATATATATATATATATATATATATATATATATGTAGAGAGAAGAGTATAGTGCATTCCACTATATTCATCACTCAGCTTCAACAATTGTCAACTCACAACCAGTCTTGTTCACCTCCACCCTTTTATTTTAAAGCAAATCTCACATATCACATTATTTCAGAGGTTCTAGATGTGACTTTTTTGATGGCTTAAAACTACCTTTCTCTTTTCAGAGGTCAGGAAATCCAAATGAAGAAAGAAAAATAGTCCTAACCAGTTTTGCTCAGTGGATAGAGCATCAGCCTATGGTCCTGAATTCCATTCTGCTCAAGAGCAGGTGCCTTGGTTTCAGGCTCCTTCCCGTCCAGGGCCCAATCGATATGTTTCTCTCATACTGACGTTTTTCTCTCTCTTTCCCTCTCTCTCCCATTTTCCCTAAAAAAATCAATGGAAAAATATCCTCAGGTGAGAATTAACAAGAAAAGAAAAAGAAAAACTTTAGGTAAAATTATTTTTATGACTAATATAAACTATATAAACTTATTATAACCCAAATGGAATAGATAAATGTTTATCATCTGTCAACAGACACTTATTGGGTGCTATATTTCGTCAAGTCACAAAGCCTTAAAAAAACACATTGGCTCTGATATATGGATATATAATTATTTTTCTAGGAACTGGTAAAAAAAAAAAAAGGAAATGCATACACATTGTTAAAAACAATCACCAAATTTTTGTTTTCACTAAGCTAATAAGCTTTTTTTTATTTACTAGAGGCCCAGTGCACAAAATTTGTTCATGGGTAGGGTCCCTGGAGGCCACTGGCTGGGACCTCTCTTCCTCCAGCTGCCTGCCACAGCTGCTAGCTGGGGTAAGGTCAGGATGGGGGAAAATTTGCATAGCATGCTTTTATTATATAGAATTAGCCTTCTAAAACAACAAGAATTCAATTTATTAAACATTTCAAAGGATGAATAGAAAATATCCTTAGATATTTGTTGAAGTTTTTTGCAGACTTTTTGGCTAGCAGAAATAAAATTCCCTCAGAAGATGAAGCTTTCATGATTCTAATGGGGCTCCCCTTTCCTAACCAGTCTGCCAGAAGCAAATGCAATCTTGTCCACCTGCACTTGTTTCCATGCACCTGCACTCCTGGAGAGACAGCAAAGAAGGTAAATACAGGCCTCATTATGGGGCCACATTACATTTGAAGCTGCAGTTCTTCATAATCTAACAACCAATCTTTACAAACCAACAGTGAGGCATTTCTAAAACAAACAAACAAACAAACAAACAAATAAATAAACCAAGATCCTCTTATCTAAAGCAATTCCCAGGGAAAATTCTATTCCCTGATGTGTTGAAAATTCCTCCTGTCTTAAATTAGTTCATTAAAAATATCCACTTTTATTTATAGACTTCCCCATTTAGTTTCCCTCAGTTCTAAAAGAATTTCTCGCAGACCTGGCCTTGCACCCCTTTACAGAATGTAGATTCCTGTGGCCAGGCTTGTAGAGCTCACCATTCACTGCCTCAGACAGACCCACAGACCAAACCAGGAGGAGACTGGATTCTCATTTGCTCTCACTGCCCAACTCCTGTTAGACCCTTTCTGATGTCTTCTACATCTCAGGCAGTTTGGACATGATTTTGTTTTATGGTGGAATATGTTAAAGCAGTTAATGTCCTCAGATTCACAATCACATGCATTTTTCAGTGTTTATTCATTGAATCAATATAGGAATTTAAAACTTATTGGGGGAAGTTTAGTAACCTTTTCTTCACATTTTCATTATCCTCAAATGTCTTGAACAAAAACTGAATACAGGTGTGCCTCCGAGATATTACATGTTTGGTTCTAGGCCAACACAAGAAAGTGAGACCTTTCTTTGGCTTCCCAGTGCATATAAAAATTATGTTTACCAAATACTGTAGTCTTTTAAGTGTGCAATAGCATTATGTATATATAAAAAACAATTTTATAGCCCTAGTTGGTTTGGTTAAGTGGATAGAGCATCTACCTGTGGACTGAAGGCCCCGGGTTTGATTCTAGTCAAGGGCACATGCCCCCATTGTGGGTTTGATCCCCAGTAGAGGGCATGCAGGAGGCAGCTGATCAATGATTCTCATTGTTGATGTTTCTCTCTCTCTCTCTTCCTTCCTCTCTGAAATCAATAAAAATATATTTTAAAAGTAAATAAATACATGAATAAAAACTGTATATGCCTAAATTTAAAATTCTTTATTGCTAAAAATGTTAATTATCTTTTGATATTTCAGTGAGTAATAATCAATTTGCTGGCAAAGGATCTTATTTTCAGTTTGTAAAAAACACAATCTCTGTGAAGCACAACAAAACAAAGCCCAATAAAATGACGATGTCTGTATTTACTAAATAATACTTTGTGGTCCTTGAGTCAAATGTAGTAAAAACTTGATATGTTGAGAAAACTGACTAAAGGGAGTTTTAGAACAATGGGAAGAAATATTCTAGAACTTTCCATGAGCTGATATATCTTCAAATTGAAAATATATATAAATATGAACTCCTTTGACCTCTTCATTCAATAGATGTTTTTCTTTGGAAAAAAAAAACAAACACATTATTTATACAGTTACTTTTACCATTAAAAAAAACTCTTCAAGTCTATCTTTTCTAGTAATTACAGGACCATTTTTCATTCCCACACCATCAGAAGCAGCTTTCAACCCTAAAGAACCAAAAAGGTATTCAAAAGCACCCACAAAGAAGGACTTGAAAGCCAAAAGGGGAGCAATCCTTATAAAATATTTTGATGATAAAATAATGCCAGACTCACAAACTCTTCAAGGACTTCAAGTCTAAAAATCCCTAAGTTTATTAATGATAAAATTGAGACCTAAGTCATCATACCTAATGTTTTAGTGGCAAGAACTACTTGTCTATTTCAATAGCTGGTACTAAAGATGTTTCGGAATAGAGATGCAGGTCACACTTCCTGCCTCTCTCCCCCAGGTTATTTGAAGTCCAGTGTGGATGACTACCTAGCAAGCAGATACACAGAGTAATAGGCATCTTGATAGAGGAAGCCATAAGGTGAAGCCTAAAACCATGAAAGCAAAAAATCAGGAAAAACTCTCTGGATGGGCTGGGCCTGAGTGGTTCTAGAAGGTAAAGGAGTGAGTCAGGAAAGGAAGAGCTCAACAAAAAGCTGAATGACTCCCTAGGTCTTCCTACGTTCATGCTAGGCTAAGTCTACTATTTAAAATTTGGTTTTGAGTTTTGTTTTTATCTGTGAATGATTCTATCCTAGGTCTGAACATGGTGCTAAGGGATTCAAAACAACAAAAGGAAGAAAACCCAAACCAACCACCTTAAAAATGTCTCACACTGACCACAAGGGGGAGCAGGTTGAAGGTGGCTGAATTTGGGCAAAAGGCTTATCATAACTGGTAAAAACTACAAAGAAGCTAGTATAGTATGGGCAGAACTTCCCTACAAAAACAGCTTTGCTTGCAGATTTGTTCATTTTTTTCAGTTCGTGTTCTATTTAACAATCACATTAGTATCCTATCTAATAAAAGAGTAATATGCAAATTTGATCAGACCTTCGCTACATCCGCAAGCCACGCCCACAACCACACCCACCAGCCAATCAGGAGCAGATTATTCAAATAAATGCTAACCAAGATGGCTGCCACCACTGAGAGCAGGAGGAAGGCTTGGGTTTCCCCAGCAACAGAGGAAGCTAAGCTTTCCACCTGCTGTTGCGGGCCTAGGCCTCCACTCAATGCTACAAAGTTTCAATTATAAAAGATACAGAAATGGCTGCAGCCACTGAGCTGGAGAGAACAGAGGCTTGGGATTCCCTGGCAACGGAGGAAGCCAAACTTTCTGCCTGCCGTTGCCAGCCTAAGCCTCCACTCTAGGCTACAAAGTTTCAAACAGAAATGGCTGCCACCATGGAGTGAGCAGAGGCTTGGCTCCGCTCCAGGCTACAAAGTTTCAATCATAGACATAAATTAATCCCAGATCCCAGGGCCTCTGCTTGGGTCACTGGGGGAAGTGGTTAGCCTGCAAACCTCCACAGGCCCCTCACCCAGGCTGCCTCACACCCCAAGGGAACCCCAACCCTGATATGGGACCCTCTTCAGGGCAAACCAGCCTGCCCCCGCCCATGCACCAGGCCTCTATTCTATCTAATAAAAGAGTAATTTGCAGATTGACCATCACTCCAACACACAAAAGGGCTACCTCCATGTGGTCAAAGATCCTGCCCCAATGTGGACACAAGATGGCCACCACAAGATGCCCAGCAGGGGAGGGCCATTGGGAGGTTCCAGGCCCTGCCAGGGAGGGCAGTTGTGGGCAATCAAGCCAACAGGGGAGGGCAGTTGGGAGGGGCCAGGCCTGCAAGGAAGGGTAGTTGTGGGCGATCAAGCCTGCAGTGGAGGGCAGTTAGGGGTGACCAGGCCAGCAGAGAAGGGAAGTTAGGGGCAAATAGGCAGGCAGGGGAGCAGTTAAAAATCAATTAGGCTGGCAGGGTAGTGGTTAGGGGTGATCAGGCTGCAGGCAGAAGCGGTTAGGGGAAATCAGGGAGGCAGGCAGGTGAGCAGTTTGGAGCCAGCAGTCCTGGATTGTGAGAAGGATGTCTGACTGCCCGTTTAGCCCTGATCCTACTGGGATGGGGCCTAAATGGGCAGTCGGACATTCTTCAAGGGGTCCCAGATTGGAGAGGGTGCAGGCTGGGCTAAGGGACATCCCCTACCCCCCATGCACAAATTTCTTGCACCGGGCCTCTAGTATAAGTAGAAAATAGGAAATCAAGAAAGAATATGTGAGACACAAATTCATTGATTCAATGATTTTTAAGTTCCTAATACTTTCCATGTAGATTTATAAAGTTTAATTTTTAAAAAATATTTTATTGATTTTTTATAGAGAGGAAGGTAGAGGGATAGAGAGTTAGAAACATCAATGAAAGAGAAACCTCAATTAGCTGCCTCCTGCACACCCCTACTGGGGATATACCATGCAACCAAGGTACATGCCCTTGACCAGAATCGAACCTGGGACCCTTCAGTTCACATTCTGACACTCTTTCCACTGAATCAAACTGGTCAGGGCTTGTAAAGTCTAATTTAATAATATTTTTAAACCTTTTAAAAAGAGTTTTTATATTTACTTTGAGAATATATTATTAAGATCTAGTAGAGTTTTAGTTGTTGTAAAATCTATAAAGTTTATTTTCTTTAACCTGCCCCAAGACTACAAATATTTATATTTTCTCCAGCTTTTGCTAGAGGAACTACTCACCAGATAATTCCATATCTCCACAATTGGACACATGGTTAGCTTGCATTTTCTTGACCCAGGTCATGTGAATATTTCTGACAAACAGTTGAAGAAAATGAAATAAATCAGAGCATTTAATTGCTGTTTTGAGAGTCTTCAAAGCTTTCTCTCTGTCACAGAGGTCCACTATATCCAAGATGGCAGCTTCTCTATCAGCCCCAGTCCTTCAGCATGACAAAATATTTAATATTTTTCTCAATCAGGTCTAATTTTTTAAGACATACTCCTGCAGCCTGGTGTTTTCAATAACTGCCATTGATTTTCTTATGTCACCCCAATACTATAAGTCTCTCTATCCTCTCCCTCTTGGAATCATAGGCCAAAGGCCAAATTTTGTCCCTAGTTCATTTCTTTACCTATGTGGGAGATATTTTTCCTTTTCATTTATACAATATTGCCTGAAAATCATAACAAAAACTGTGCTAGAGAGTAAAGTCTAGCCCAGGTACAGCACAGAAGGAACACTAGAACTCTTAAAGTATTTCTTTGGCTCTGACTTCCCATGACAGAAAAAGAGGGTTAAGAAAATAATAACTACTAAAGTGTGCTGGGACCATACTGATGTCAACATAAGCAACATTTGTACCTGCAAAGAATTGCCTTAAGAGTTTATTTGAGCCAAAATGAGTCACATGCTGAGAGCAAATCTCAAATGCTACAGAGAATAACAATTTGCAATTTCTTTTATGTATCTAAGATTAAAGAGGGGACCTAAGGAAGATTACATGAGCTGGGAGAAAGCCAGGAAGGATGGGATTACAGGCCAATTAAGATGATGTACTCTCACCCAGCCAGTGTGACTCAGTGGTTGAGCTTTGATTTATGAACCAGAAAGTCACTGGTTCGATTCCCAATCAGGTTGTAGGCTTGATCTCCAGTGTGCAGGAGGCAAGCAACCAATGATTCTCTCACATCATTGATGTTTCTATCTCTCTTCTTTTCTCTCTGAAATAAAAATATTTTTTTAAAAATTATTATGTGCTCTCATGCTTTAGAAGGAGGGGTCTGAAAAGGTGGTCAGGTATTAGGAAGGTGAAAGGAGGCATTTCAAAGGTGTAGATACACAGAAACAATGGACAGAGCTTGCTTGAAGAAAATATAAGCCTTTTACCAAAGAAGTTATGTGCCTGCAGTGTGACTACTCACATGACCGGCCAAGTTAAGAATTTATGATTTATTACAGCACTCCTTTTCTGTCACTGAGATCCAAGCACTATGTAAAGTGCCTTTTAGCCCAGTCAAAGTGGCTCAGTGACTGAGGTTGACCTATGAACCAGGAAGTCATAGTTCAATTCCTGGTCAGGGCACATGCCCAGGTTTCGGGCTCCATCCCCAGTGTGGGGTGTGCAGGAGGCAGCCAATCAATGATTCTCTCGCATCATTTTATGTTTCCACCACCCTCTCCCTTCTCTGAAATCAATAAAGAATATACTTAAAAATAAATGAAGTCTCTTTCATTGACTCTTCACAATTCTTTGGATAGGTATTACTTATTTAACAGCAGAAGCGATCAAGGCACAGAGATGCTAAGTAACTTACTCAGATCACCCAGACCAAATATATATATACCTCATCCAGACAGCAGGTTACAGCGTCAGCACTTTTTGGGAGTGCATGCTTTCAATCACCACATTACACTTGCCACCTCCTTTAGAACTGGGTGAAGGGCAAAGAGTAGTCTTATTTACATTTCCTGAATATCCTATATGTAATACATTTTCTTTTATTTTTTTAAATTGATTCTTAGAGAGAGGAAGGGAAGAGAAAGAGAAACATCAATGTGAGAGTGAAATATCCATCAGCTGCCTCCTGCATACCCTCTCCGGGAGACGGAGCCAGCAACTCCTGCATGTGCCTGACAGGGAATGGAACCAGCAAACTTTTCCTGCAGAGGACAAGGCCCGTCCGGCTGCGTCACACCGGTCAGGGCTCTAATGCGTTCTTCACATGCTGACTTGTCATCTGCATATCTTTTCTGGTGAAGTGTCAGTTAAGGTCTTTGGCCCATTTTTAAATCAAATTGTTTGTTTATTGTTGATTTAATAATTATTTTTATATTTTGGGTGACAGTTCTTTTCGGATATCTTTTGCAATTTATTTCTCCCAGTCTGTAGCTTGTCTTTCCATTCTCTCAATTATGTCTTTCACAGAGCAAAAGTTTTTCATTTTAATAAAATCTATCTTGTCAATTTTTTTTATGGGTTGTGTCTTTGATATTGTTTCTAAAAATTCGTTGTCAAACACAAATTCATTCAGGTTTTCTTCCATGTTATCTCCTAAGAGTTTTACATTTAACATTTAGGTCTATGATAAATTTTTAAATAATTTTTTATTGTTCAGATTATTAGAGTTGGACCTCTTTTCCCCCCATAGCTCCCCTCCACAGAGTTCCCACCCCACCATCTGCCCTTACACCTCCTCTTCCGCTGTCCTTATCCATAGGTGTATGATTTTTGTCCAGTTTCTTCCCGCACCTCCCACATCTTTTTCTCCCTGAGAATTGTCAATCCACTTCCTTTCTATGTCCCTGATTCTATTATATTCACCAGTTTATTCTGTTCATCAGATTTTTTTAAGATTTTATTTTCTTTATTTACAATATAACTTATATTTAATAGTAGTACATATGTTTTTCTTCTCCTCCCCAATATCCTCCCCCCAGCCTCTCTTACCCCCCAGCACATGTCCCCACCTGCCCCCCTCCCCGCCCCAGTGTCTTTCATTCACTGGTTATGCTCATATGCATGCATACAAGTCCTTCGGTTGATTCCCCCAGCATCCACCTCCCATCCACCCAAGCCTTTCCCTGTAGCTTGACAGCCTGTTCAAGGCCACCCTGCCTCTATATCAATCACTCTCCCCTGTTTCTTCTCTTCAAAAATATCTTGCCTCTGCATACTAGAAATAAATGTATAAGAACAAAAAATGTTTCAGTCTCAGTTTCAATGTCCAACTGTTCTGAATCCCAGTTTCAATGTCAAATAGTTCTTCATGTGTACATGTCAGCAATGGTATCCAGATGGTGGATACATCGTGACAATGCAAGATCCATCCTCTCTGGTTTGGTCCTGGTCCACCTGCAGCCATGCACAGCTGCCGACTGCTAGTGTGGCAAGCTGTTGTCAGCGTCCCCCATCTCTGGACCGTCCTCATGGCTAAAACAGACCCATCAGTTCCTCACTGTTGCAGGAACCCACATGGTCTTGGAGTTGTTCTCTGCAAACACACAAACACATTCTCGACAAAAAGTTAACAAAGGGATCCTCTCTTCAAAATAGACTTGTGATTCTTTTTATTTTTGCCCAAATGATTTTCCTTTGGCTTATTTTCACACCATGTGTGTTTTTTCATGGGTGTCCTGAAGTTGGTTTTACAAATGGAATTTACATTTCTGGAGTAAGAATTTTCTAGATGTATTTTACTTACAGGATATTTTTCCTTATATGATATTACCCCACTGTCCCCTCCCCTTTTTTGATTAATGGGGGCTTTTGGAAATTTTATATTGCACTATTGGTAATTTTAAATTTTAATTTTTGCACACAAATATGACTGTTTTAGGTTCTTTGGATGTTAGGCAATTTTACAGTGAGATGAACTACTAATAGATATTTTAGTTAATGTTTTAGGAAAAGCTTTTTGTCCACTACACTTAAATTTTCTTTAGTATTCACTTATTTCACTTGACCAATTTAAATTAATCTGAAAACTTAATTACTATTTTCCTGTCAATTTTAATACTCAAGCAGAAATCTTAGTTTACCCTGTAAATACTTGTGGAAAGAAGTATTTGCATTTTTAAGTAGGTCCTGAGCATTCCTGGTACTGGATTGAATTTAGATATAGAGCAGCTATTGCTGGCCGAGTCTCTGTCTGCCACCTGGGTCCTGGTGTGAGTTGTGCGTGGGAGGCGAAGCAGCCGTGGGGGTAGGAGACCTCCCTCAGGAGGGGTAAGAATTCAAACCCCTGCAAGGTTTGTGGATGAGGGTCTGTGCCCCACCTCTCTTGACCTTTTAGTTCTCTCCTGTTGGCCCCTCTGCGACTGTGCCTGTCTTAGGTTGTTCCTTCCCTTACCTGTCTCTAGCTAACCAGCCATCCTCCGGGGCCAAACAGGGTGATGTGAGGTTGAGTCCTGTCTCCTTTGTAGTCTATGCCCCGTGGCCTCCACGTCCAGCACCTGCCTTGGGGTCCCCTCGCCTGCTGGCGGGGTCCCGGTACTGATCACATATCTCGGGTGACCCAGGATTCTTCTCCAGAGCGGGCCCAGCTCACACCATTGGTCGAGAGACAGATCCATGGTGCCAGCTGCCCAGAGGCTTCAGCCACAGCTTGAACTGAAAGCTCAGGGAACAGCTGTGTGTATTTGGATTGTGGGAAGAGGGTCCCTCTTGGCAAAAAGGGCAAGAGGGGGCAATATAGAATGCTTGGATGCCTTCCCAGTGCCTTAATTCCTTCTGAAAGGGATTAATTCCTTTCCTATCCTTTTTTTTAAATTGCTGTCCAACATTCAAAGAATTAGTTTGTAAGTTTATTTGGGATAATTGTATAATATGCTGTTTTCAAATATCAAATATTATAATGACATTGTAGAATAATATCATGTAAGGGTAGTATGGTGTCACGGGAGGCTAAGGAGGGCCTAGCCTAAGGACTGGTGTCCACAGGAGATGACAAGCTCTCAAACTAGCTGCCAATTTTTTTTATAACTTTATATAAACTTTGTCAGGGATGTAAAAACACAAATTACTTACCTTAGTTCAAGAATTCAAATATATTGACTTTCCCCCTTACTCCCACCACCTGCCACTTACCCTGAGGTTTCACATTCGGATGGACTTTTCTCAGTCTCTGGATCCATTCTTGTTCATCAGTCTATGTCTTCATTATATTCCTCAAATGAGTGAGATCATGTGATATTTGTCTTTCTATGCCTGGCTAATTTTACTTAGCATAATGCTCTCCAAATCCATCCATGTTGTTACAAATGGTAGGAACTCCTTCTGTTTTACCACAGTGTAGTATTCCATTGTGTAAATGTACCATAGTTTTTTAATCCACTCATCTGCTGATGGGCACTTCGGCTGTTTCCAAATCTTAGCTATGATAAATTGTGCTGCTATGAACATAGGGGTACATATATCCTTTCTAATGCACATTTCTAGTTTCTTGGGGTATATTCCTAGAAGTGGAATCACTGGGTCGAATGGGAGCTTCATTTTCAGTTTTTTGAGGAAACTCCATACTGTTCTCCACAGTGGCTGCACTAGTCTACAATCCCACCAGCAGTGTAGGAGAGTTCCTTTTTCTCCGCATCCTCGCCAGCACTTGTCATTTGTTGACTTGTTGATGTAAGCCATTCTGACAGGTGTGAGATGGTACCGCATAGTCGTTTTGATTTGCATCTCTCGGATAATTAGTGACTTTGAGCAAGTTTTCATATGTCTCTGGGCCTTCCTTTTGTCTTCTTTAGAAAAGGTTCTGTTTAGGTCTGTTGCCCATTTTTTTTATTGGATCATATGTCCTCCTTTTATTAAGTTATGTGAGTTGCCTGTAGATGCTTGAGATTAAACCTTTATCACTGATAACATTTGCAAATATGTTCTCCCATACAGTGGGTTTTCTTGTTGTTTTGTTGATGGTTTCTTTAGGTGTGCAAAAGCTTTTGATTTTGATGTAGTCCCATTTGTTTATTTTGTCTTTAGCTTCCATTGCCCTAGGAGCAGTACCATGGAAGAAGTTCTTTTGGCATATGTCTGAGATTTTTTTTCCTGTAGATTCCTCTAATGTTTTTATGGTTTCCCGTCTTATGTTTAAGTCCTGTATCCATTTTGAGTTTATTTTTGTGTATGGTGTAAGTTGGTGCTCTTGTTCCATTTTTTTGCATGTATCTGTCCAATTTTCCCAACACCATTTATTGAAGAGACTGTCTTGACTCCATTTTATGTGCATGCCTCCTTTGTCAAATATTAGTTGAGCATAGTGGCTTGGGTTGATAACTGGATTCTCTATTCTATTCCATTGATCTATATGTCTGTTCTTGTGCCAGTACCAGGCTGTTTTGAGAACAGTAGCTTTGTAATACAGCTTGAAATCTGGTATTGAAATTACACCGACTTTGTGCTTCTTTCTCAGGATTGCTGTGGCTATTCGGGGCCTTTGTTTTATTCCAGATGAATTTTTGGAGAGTTCTTTCTAGGTATGTGAAATATGGCATTGGTAATTTAATGGGGAGTGCATTAAATTTATAGATTGCTTTGGGTAGTATAGACATTTTAATGATGTTGATTCTCCCAATCCATGAACATGGTATGTTCTTCCACCTGTTTATATCTTCCTCTATCTCTTTTTTTAGTGTTCTGTAGTTTTCTGTGAATAGGTCTTTTAACTCCTTAGTTAAGTTTATTCCTACGTATCTTAATTTTTTTGGTGTGATGGTAAATGGGATTGCTGTTTTAGTCTCTCTTTCTGTAAGTTCACTAATAGTGTATAGAAATGCCATAGATTTCTTGGCATTAATTTGGTAGCCTGCGACATTGCTGAACTCATTTATTAAGTCTATTAGCTTTTTATGGAGTCTTTTGGGTTTTTTATGTACAATATCATGTCATCTGCAAATAAGGATAGCTTTACTTCTTCTTTTCCAATTTGGATGCCTTTTATTTCTTCTTCTTCTCTAATTGCAATGGCTAATACTTCCAGTATTAAGTTGAACAGGAGTGGTGAGAGTGGGCAACCCTGTCTTGTTCCTATTCTTAGGGGAAATGGTTGTAGTTTTTGCCCATTGTGTATGATGTTTGCTGTGGATTTATCATATATGGCTTTTATTATGTTGAGGTATAATCCTTCTATCCTACCTTGTTGAGAGTTTTTATCAAGAAAGGGTGTTGGATTTTGTCAAATGCTTTTTCTGCATCAATTGATATGACTATGTGATTTTTATCTCTCAATTTGTTAATGTGATGTATCACATTTATTGATTTGCGGATATTGAACCATCCTTGCATTCCTGGGATAAATCCTACTTGGTCGTGGTGTATGATCTTTCTGATGTACTGCTGGATCCGATTTGATAGAATTTTATTGAGGATTTTGGCATCTATATTCATGCGGGATATTGGCCTGTAATTCTCTTTCATTGTGTCGTCTTTATCTGGTTTTGGTATTAGGGTGATGCTAGCTTCATAGAAAGAGTTTGGAAGTGTTCCATCCTCTTGAATTTTCTGGAATATTCTGAGGAGGATAGGTTTTAGTTCTTCCTTGAATGTTTGGTAAAACTCCCCTGTGAAGCTGTCTGGCCCTGGGCTTTTGTTTGCTGGAAGCTTTATGATGACTGCTTCAATTTCTTCCGCAGTTATTGGTCTATTGAGTTGTTTAGAATCTTCCTGATTGAGTTTTGGTAGGTTATGTTTTTCTAGAAATATATCCATTTCCTCCAAGTTGTCCAGTTTGTTGAAGAAGAGTTGTTCATAGTATTTTTTAACAATCCTCTGTATTTCAGTGGGGTCTGTTGTTATTTCACCTCTTTAATTTCTGATTTTATTTATTAGGGTCCTCTCTCTCTGCTTCTTGGTGAGTCTGGCTAGAGGTTCATCAATCTTGTTTATCCTTTCAAAGAACCAACTCTTGGTTTTATTGATCTTCTGTATTGTTTCTTTGGTCTCTATGTCATTTATTTCTGCTCTGATCTTCACTATTTCCTTCCTTCTGCTTACACTGGGCTTTTCTTGTTGCTTTCTTTCTAATTCTTTGAGTTGTTGGGTTAGATAATTTATTGCCGCTGTTTCTAGTTTTTTGCAGTAGGATTGTAGAGCTATGATCTTCCCTCTCAGAACTGCTTTCACTGTGTCCCATAGATTTTGGATTGTTGTGTTATCATTGTCATTTGTTTCCATGATGTTTTCTATCTCTTCCTTGATCTCTCTAGTAACCCAGTCATAGTTTAGTAGCATGCTGTTTAGTCTCCATGTGTTTGATTTCTTTGGATTGTTTCTATTGTAGTTGATTTCCAGCTTTATGCCACTGTGATTTGATAATATGCTTGATATGATTTCTATCTTCCTGAATTTGGAGAGACTTTGCCTATGACCCAACACATGGTCTATCTTTGAGAATGCCCCTTGGGCACTTGAAAAGAATGTATATTCTGTGGCTTTGGGGTGAAATGATTTGAAGATGTCAATTAATTCCATATGGTCTAGTGCGTCACTGAGGATGATGTTTCTTTACTGATTTTTTGTTTAGAGGATTTGTCCAACGGTGATAGTGGGGTATTAAAGTCTCCTACTATGATTGTATTGCTGTCTATCTCTCCCTTTATATCCTCTAGTAGTTTTTGCAGTATTTGGGTGCTCCTGTATTGGGTGCATATATGTTTACCAGAGTTATTTCTTCTTGTTGGACTGCTCCCTTTAGTATTATGTAGAGGCCTTCTTTATCTCTTGTTATGTCCTTCACTTTGAGATCTAATTTGTCGGACATAAGTATTGCTACCCCAGCTTTTTTTCCATTTCCATTCGCCTGAAGAACCTTTGTCCATCCTTTCACCTTCAGTCTGTGTGCGTCTTTTCTTTGGAGGTGGGTTTCTTATTGACAGCAGATATATGGGTCGTGTTTTGTTCTCCAGTCTATTACCCTATGTCTTTTGATTGGAGGGTATAAATCGTTTACATTTAAAGTTATTATTGATAGGTAGTTATTTGTAGCCATTTTTGTTCTTTGCCCCTGTGTTTTGGTTTTTTTTTTGTTTGTTTGTTTTTTTGGCTTCCTATTGCTTTTTACAGCAGACCCTTTAGCATTTCTTGCATTGCTGGTTTTGTGGTAATGTATTCCCTTAGTCCTTTTTCATCTGTGAAGCTCCTGTTTGACCTTCAGTTTTGATTGATAGCCTTGCTGGGTACAGTATTCTAGGATTCAGACCCTTTCTTTGCATGACTTTGTATATTTCATTCCAATTCCTTCTGGCCTGATAAGTTTCTGTTGAGAAATCACTTGCTAATCTGATGGGGGTTCCTTTGTAGGTGACTTTCTGTCTCTCTCTGGCAGTTTTTAAGATTCTTACTTTGTCATTGATGTTTGCCAATTTAATTATAATGTGCCTTGGTGTAGGTCTTTTGGGTTTAATTTGCTTGGAACTCTGTGAGCTAGTTGGATTTGTGTGGGTTTTTTCTTTCCTATATCAGGGAAGTTTTCTGTCATTATTTCTTCCAACAGGTTTTCTATTCCTTGCTCCTCTGGAAGGAACAGTTTCCTGTTCCTCTGGAAGCCCTATTATGCAGATGTTGTTTTGTTTCATGTTGTCCCAAAATTCCCTTAGGCTCTCCTCCTGCTTTTTAATTTTTTTTAGAAGCTGCTCTACTTGGGTATTTTTTCCTACCTTGTCTTCCAGCTCACTGATGCGGTCCTCTGCTTCATCTAGTCTACTTCTGATACTTTCTATGGAGTTCTTTACCTCAGCAATGTCACTTTTCATTTCTTCTTGGGTCTTCTTCATTTCTTCATGGCTCTTCTTCATTTCCTCTTGATTCCTCTTCAGTTCCTCATGGTTCTTACTCATATTGACTTCTATTCTCTTCAGCCACCCTATGACCATTTCTCTGAACTTTCTCTCTCTGACAGGTTGCTTGCTTCCATTTCCTTTACCTCTTTTTCTGGTGATGCTTGTTTTTCTTTCATTGGTGGGCAGTTTCTTTGTCTCCCCATAGTCTCTCTTCCCTGTGTGTCTCGTTATGTAGTTCTCACTCTCCTCTGTTGATTTAAAGGCTCAACTACAACACAACCAGGTGCAGCACACCAGGCACTGAAGAAGAATGTATTCACAGTATTGGTAACTCCAAATTAAAGGTGATTGCCAGAGGAAGGTAAATTAGGTGATAGGTGGGAAAAAAGAGATCAAGAGAAAACAGTCACACACACAAAAGAAAGAAAAAAGAAAGAAAGAAAGAAAGAAAGAAAGAAAGAAAGAAAGAAAGAAAGGGGAATCGCAAAATAAAATTGGGGAAAAGAGAAGGATTAAAAAGATAGGAAAAGGGAATAAACTATAAATATGGGTTTGAAAGTCCCAAAGGACCACCACTAATCCCAGCAAAAGCCAGCAACAAGTACCTGGAGATTGATACAAACTACATATAACAACTAATATCAAGGGAGGTTAGGGAACACAGAAGCTTAAATCTATCACAAAAACAATGTAAACAACACCAAAACAAAAAACAATGCCACCCCCCCCCAACAAAACAAATTAAAAGAAAAGAATAACCAAACCACTCTCACAAACATGCATAAAATATTTATGTAAACAACAGTCAGGTAAACAACATCAGCAGGACCGAGAGAAAAACAATTTAGGATAGTGAAGTCGGAGAAGCAATAGATGTGTATGGACTTGGAACAGGTGGTTGGAGATTGGGTAAAAGAGTGGGGTGAATTTTTAACAGGGGGTAAAAAGAGAGAATAAGGAAAAAGTGTAAGGGGAATAAGACACTAACTAGGGAAAGGTTAGCAAGAGAGTGCTGCCAAAAGGGTGAAGTTGAGGTAGCATAAAAAGATACTAAAGGATAGATTTTAAAAAAGACTGTATAACCCTAATCTCTAAGTAAAGATGAAATAAAATGGCACTAAAAAAAAAGTTTAAGTAGTAGTAGAAATAAAATTGATTCCTTAATTTGTGTTACACAAGAGTCAACTTGTGATTCAGCCCCTAGGTGGCAGTGTTTCTGAATTGACCTCCAGGTCTATTGGTCCTCTCTAGTCTGAACTAAAATCCCGCTATGTCTATGGTATTCTCTGCTGATTTGTGGAAATAGGGTACCCCAGAGCTGCCTCTCTAATTGTGAGGACCTGTTCTGATCCCCAGCGTCAGCAAAACAGCTCGCCCCTGCGGTCTCCTAGGTTATCCCCCACCAGGCGATCCCACGTTCCTGTATCAGCACTGAGAAATTTGGATTTGGAGAGGACAAACGCAGGCGTGCAAACTCATGTCCCGCTCATGTCCCACTCGTATGTTGCGCGAAACCCCCTTCTCCCTTGGGTTTGGCAGCCCGCTTCCTCCCAAAATTTTTAGGCTGGCCTTCTCCGTCAGGTCCAAATGGGTTGCCTTCTATGTATCCCTCCTGCCACCAGCTGCGAGGGCCCTCTACCACGTTTGGCAGCTCCAACAACCCTGGACTTTTTCTATTTTATTTTATTTTATTTTATTTTATTTTATTTTATTTTATTTATTTTATTTATTTTATTTTATTTTATTTTATTTTATTTTGTTTTATTTTGTTTTAATTTTAGTTTAGTTTAGTTTAGTTTAGTTTAGTTTTTTCCCCAGGCGCGAATCTCCCTAGGGAAAACCCCCAGGGAACATCTGACCATTTCTGTGGCAGAGCACAGGGTTCCTCAGAATCCGCTTCTGCGCCAACTAGGAACCGATGTTCCGGGGGGAGGGGGGTGTCTCAGCCACCCAGTGGGTACCGCAACTGTAAAATCTTCAGGCTCTTCCCCTTCAAGATGGCGCAGTCAGCCTCTGAGCCAATGGCTCCATGAGAGAACCCAGCCGCACTGGAGCCGCTCCGTTAAGGGAGGCTAATCTAGCAGTCCCCTCCTTCTCCCAGAGCCCAGCTGTCCCCCGACTCACCAACAAACACTCCCCGCGCGACCCTCAGCTGCTTCCTCCTTCTGCCTGGGACACAAATGATTACGTGTCCTTCTGTTCCGCCGCCATCTTTCCCTCTGTCTCTGTTCATCAGATTTTTTATTCACTTGATTTTAGATTCACTTGTTGATAGAGATGCATTTATTATTCATCGTTTTTATCTTTACCTTTTTCTTCTTCTTCCTCTTCTTAAAGAATACCTTTCAGCATTTCATATAATACTGGTTTGGTGTTGATGAACTCCTTTAGCTGCTTCTTATCTGTGAAGCTCTTTATCTGATCCTCAGTTTTGAATATCTTTGCTGGGTAGAGTAATTTTGGTTGTAGATTCTTGCTATTCATTACTTTGAATATTTCTTTCCACTCACTTCTGGCCTGCATCGTTTCTGTTGAGAAATCTGCCGACAATCGTATGGGTACTCTGTTGTATGCAATTAACTGTTTTCCTCTTGCTGCTTCTAAGATTCTCTCTTTGTCTTTTGCTCTTAACATTTCAATTATGATGTGTCTTGGTGTGGTCCTCTTTGGGTTTCTTTTGTTTGGGGTTCTCTGCACTTCCTGGACTTGTAAATCTATTTCTTTCACCAGGTGAGGAAGGTTTTCAGTCATTATTTCTTCAAATAGGTTTTCAGTATCTTGTTCTCTCTCTTCTTCTGGCACCCCCATAATTCTGATGTTGTTATGCCTCAAGTTGTCCCAAATGCTTCTTAGACTATCCTCAAATTTTTGGATTCTTTTTTCTTTTCCAGTTGAGTTTCTTTTGTTTCTTTATATTTCAAATCTTTGATTTTATTCTTGGTAGGATTTTGTTGGATCTCTGTATATTATTCTTTATTTCAGTCAGTGTATGCTTAATTTCTAATTGGCCTTTTTTTCATATCCTCAAAGGTCTCACTAAATATATCGGCAGTTTCTAGAAAATTCTTGAAATACCTTATAACCGTGGTTTTGAACTCTATATCCAGTAGTTTTCTTTCCTTCATTTCTGTCACTTGTGATCTGTTTCTTTGTCTCTACATTTTGGCTGCTTCCCTGTGTTGATAGTGTGGCTTTGTGTGCTAGGTGTCTTATAGCCTAGCTCAGTCTCCCCAGGTACTTGAAGTGGACTCTCTTGGTGCACCCCTTTGTGGGCTGTGTTCACAGTCTTGTTGCAGTTAAGCTTTGATTATTGTTGATATCACTGGGAGGAATTGACTTCCAGGCCAATAGGCTGTGAAAATCAGCTGTGTCTATGATGGAGGAACTTCTGTGCTGGAGATACCTTTATGGGGCAAGACTTGCTTCAGTGGGGTGTTGGTGCTCACTGAGTCTGCCCCATGACTGTGTCCCTTATGGATATGAGGAGTAGTAATCTGGATGGTCCCACTCTGACCATTGGGTACACTGGCTCTTGGATCTCTAAGGAGATGCTAATTTAGCCTCTGCCTGAAGCCACCTAACAGGAGCTATGGAGAGATATGCAGATTCCTCTTCTTTATTTGGGGTTTGAGGCCCATCTGTGAAGCAATGCAATCTGCTGTGGGGCCTTGGGCTTTCTTTTGGATGTTCTGGGTCTCCCTGACCCTTTTGGAGTTTGTCAGGTAATTTTAGATTGCAGAGGACCAAGCCATTCATATGCAAAAGCCTCTGTACACAGTTTGGGTGAGGTAGAGTCTCAGGGAATCGACAGGGTGGAGCAAACAGCAATGGCTGATTCTCAGCCCTACCCAAAGAGGCCCCCAAGTTCTAAGTGTCCCACAGTAATTGCTGCATGCACCTCTAAGAGAAAGCTACTCTCAAGTTCTGCCTGATGACAGATAGTCCAGTTTCTCATGGTATGAGTCTGGGTCCCCAGAGTCTCACCTGGAACTGGAGTTCAGAGCAGTCAGGAGCTTGTGTATCCCTCCCAATTGAGAAAGACAACCACATACTCAGTTGTCAGTGCTTTCCATGCACACCTTCATACCTCTACACTTTACTTCTGCACCTCCTCTGAGTCTCTGTGCTTTTCGCTTTCCTTCTAGTTGTAGAATTTCCACTCAGCCAGCCTTCCTGTGGTTCTGGATGATGTCCTTTTTGTTTTTTAGTTATAGTTTTGAAGTGGTTGTGCCAGGCAGCAATTTCAGGTGCTTACCTATGCCGCCATCTTAGTTTCTCCTGTGATCCATTTTGAATCAATTTTTGTGAAGGGTGTAAGGTATGTGTCTAGATTCTCTCTCTCTCTCTCTCTCTCTCTCTCTCTCTCTCTCTCTCTCTCTCTCTGAATGTCCAGTTGTTCCAGTACTATTTTCTTAATTATGTTTGTTCCATTATATTGCCTTTGTTTCTTTGTCAATAATCAGTTGGCTGTATTTTGGGGATTCATTTTTGGGCTCTCTATTCTACTTCATTATCTATTTGTCTATTCTTTTACCAATACCACCACTGTCTTGACTGACATAAAATATTACATTACTTTCAAGTGTACAACCCAGTGATTAGACATTATATAACTTGCTAAGTGATCATCTTAATAAATCTTGTACCTATTTGACACCATATGTCTTTATTAGAATATTATTGATTATATGCCCTATGCTGTACTTTACATTACCATGATTATTCTATAACTACCGATTTACACTTTTTAATCCCTTCACATTTTTTACCCATTCCCTCAACCATCTTCCCATCTGGTAACCATCAAAATTTTCTCTGGATCTATGAGTCTGTTTCTTGTCTGCTAGTGTATTTATTATATTTATTTTTTTAAGATTCAGTCATTGATAAATATGTATTATTGCCATTTTATTGTTCATACTTTTGTCTTTTCTTTCTTTCTGCTTCTTAAAGAAGATCCTTTAACATTTCATGTAATACTGGTTTGGTGGTAATGAACTTCCTTCACTTTTTTGTGTTGGGAATCTCTTTACCTGTCCTTCAATTCTAAATAATAGCTTTGTTGGGTAAAATATTCTTGATTGTAGGTCCTTGCTTTTCATTCCTTTGAATATTTCTCACCATTTCTTTCTGGCCTACAAAGTTTCTGTTGAGAAATCAGCTGACAGTCTTATGGGCATTCCCTTGTAGGTAATTAACTGCTTTTCTCTTGCTGCTTTTAAGATTCTATTTTTGACACCTTAATCAGTAAAGAAAAAATTTTTTAAAATTCTCCTTTTGTCTTTAACCTTTTATATTTTAATTATCACATGTCTTATAGTGGTCCTCTTTTGGTTCAACTTGTTTATGACTCTCTGTGCTTCCTATACTTTTATGTTTATGTCCTTCACCAAGTTAAGAAAGTTTTGTCATTATTTTTTAAAATAAGTTTTCAATTTCTTGATTTCTCTCTTCTTCTGGTGCTCCATGATGTGAATATTGGTGTGTCTGAAGTTGTTCCAGAGGCTCCTTACACTATCCTCATTTGGGGGAATTCTTTTTTTATTTCCTGTTCTGATTTTGGGTTTTTTTGTTTGTTTGTTTTGGGTTATTTTTTGTTGTTGTTGTTGTTTGTTTTTTGTGGGTTTTTTTTTTTTTTTTGCTTTTTTACATTCCAAGCACTGATTTGATTCTTGACTTCACCTATTCTATTGTTGATTCCCTGTAAATCATTCTTCATTTCAGTTAGTGTATATTTCATTTCTGACTAGTTATTTTTTATGGTGTTGAGGTTCTCACTAAGTTCATTGAGCATTCATATAACCAGGGTTTTGAATTCTGCATCTAGTAGATTCCTTCTCTCTATTTTGTTTAATTCTTTTTCTGGAGTTTTGTCCTTTTTTCTCATTTGCCACCTGTTTTGTTGTCTTCTCCTTTTGGCAGCCTCCCTGTGTTAGTTTTTAGGTAGAGCTATGATGTCTCCCAGGATTGGTAAAGTGCTTACTGTAGTAGGTATTCTGTGGGACCCAGTGGCTCAGCCTCCCCTATCACCAAGCTGGGCCCTTAAGGTACACACCTCCTCCCCATATAGGTTGTGTACACCCACCTGTTGTAGTTGAGCCTTGACTGGTATTGGCATGTTAATGGGAGAGATTTACTCCCAGGCCAATTAGATGCAAAAATTGGCTACAACCACCATAGAGGATCAGCTCTACAGGGGCAGACCCAATGGATCAGAAGTTACTTCAATGAGGCTCTTGTGCCCACTGTGTCCAGCCCTTTAGTATGTCTCTTCTGGATGTTGTTGGGTGGTGCTTTGACATGGGCAAAGCTTCCCACTAGGAGCAATGGATCTGGGGTCTCCTAGGATCCAGGAGGCCAAGGTCAACAGACTCCTGTGTTCTGCCTGGGCCACCCAGAATGAGCTACAAAGTGATCTGCAGATGGTTATTTTTCTTAGGCTGGAAGTACCCAGGAGAGGCCAAGCTTCAAATCAAAGCCAGCTGTATTTAATGCTGGACCGGGAGCCACTTAGCAAGAGACACGAGGCATGCTGAGGTCAGATGCTCCTTGTTTGAGAGATTTTAAGAAAGTCCAAAGCATGAGCCAAGACAGGCCGTTCTTATGAAAAAGCCACTAGAATCTGTTTAGGTGAGCTTGCATGTTGGATAGGGCAGTGTCAGCGAATCACCAGGGCTGGGCAAACAGTTATAATCAGGTTGATGGAGACTTAGATATAGTGCCTGTCTGCCAGCTCTGCAGGGTACAGGTTCAGAAAAGGAATAGTGGCCTCTATCAGCACTTTTGTCTGAAATAAAGCTGTCCCTTCAGCTTTTAACTACCACACTTGATTGTGGGACTAGCCATTCCATATGCCTACCACTCCTACCAGTCTCTATGTGGCTTCTTCTTAATATCCTTTGTTGTAGTTCTAAATGATGGTTGTTCTGCAGTTTGGTTGAAGTTTTGATGTGGTTGTTGGAGGATTACAGTACCACATTTACCCAAGCTGCCATCTTGGCCAGAGGCCTCTATAGTAAGTCTTGATGTCATGTAACATCAGTTCTCCAAGTTTGTTCTTCTCCATCAATATTGGTTATTTTGTGTTCTTTTGCCTCTCCATATAAAGTTTAGAATCAGTTGGTCAATATTCATAAAGTAACTTGCTGAGATTTTGATTGTGTGTTGTTATTTTTTGAAATCTAGGTATATCTTTTATTTCATTTATTCTTCATGTTTTATTAAGCTACAATTAACATATAACTAGGGCTCTTTTAAACTAATTCTCTAACCTCCAGGTTAGGGAGGCTTTGGGATAAGAAAACATATTTTTAATATGTTTTTATTGATTTCAGAGAGATGAAGGAAGAGGGAGAGAGATAGGGACATCAATGATGAGAAAGAATCATCGATGGGCTGCTTCCTGCACACCCACTAATGGAGATCAAGCCCACAAACTGGGCGTGTGCCCTGACCAGGAATTGAACTATGAACTCCTGGTTCATAGGTCAACATTCAACCACTGAGCAGATGAGCCAGGCTGGGGTAAGCAAATATATTTTTAAAACTCCTCTGGACTCTCCCTTCTCCTTCTCGTCCTCCTTTTCCTCTTCTTCCTCCTCCTTCTTATCTTCCTCCTCTTTCTCCTCCTCTTATTCTTCCTCCTCCTTTCCTTCCCCTTCTCTCCTCCTCTTCTTTTTCCTTTTTCTCTTCCCCTTTTCTCCTTCTCTTTCTTCCTTCTCTTCTTCCTCTCCCTACTCCTCATTCTTTTTCTTTTCTCCCTCTTCTTCCCCTGTTCTCTGTTGCTTTCTCAAGCTCCATCTAAGACAAAGAAGAGGGTAGGATCAAAAGGGCAATAAAAATAGTTCATGCCTACCAGGCTCACAATGTTAGTTCCTCTGCTGGGTGTCGTATTTGGAGGCAGTTGGGACAGAGTGAAGAGAAAAATAATCTAGGAGTTAAGACACAGGCTAGAATTCTGGCTTTGTTGTTACATATTTGAATGTATCATACAAGTTATTTAGTCAACATGGGATTTAATCTTGACATCTGTGGGAAATAATAATAGCTAATGTTTATGGAACATCTTTATTAACCGGGCCAGTGTTCTAAGAGGTTTACATAAGAGGATGAATAGATCACTGTTTTTCAAAGTTTACTTTTATGTAAGGGAACTCTTTCATAAAATAAAGTTTCACATGTCCCCCAATACATAGAGCAGTTACAAGGATTATACCTATTTTATTTATAAACTAGAGGCCCAGTGCACAAAATTCGTGCATGAGAGGGCAAGGGGGGTTCCCTCAGTCCAGCCTGCACCCTCTCCAATCTGGGACCCCTTGAGGGATGTCTGACAGGCAGTCGGACATCCTTCTCACAATCCAGGACTGCTAGCTCCAAACTGCTCACCTGCCTGCCTCCCTGATTACCCCCTAACCACTACCTTGCCAGCCTAATTGATGTATAACTGTTCCCCTGCCAGCCTGTTTGCCCCCAACTCCCTTCCTCTGCCCTCCTGGTCACCCCTAACTGCCATCCCCTGCTGGCCTGATGGAGGTATGGTCAATTTGCATATTACTCTTCCATTAGATAGGATTGAAATTTGTAACATGTTTTCATGAGATAAATGAAGAGATAATAGCCTGTGACCTCCACTGCATCAACCTTTGCTCTATAACACCTTTAAGTGATGTACATTTTCTTAGTTTTTAAAATAACTAAAAATAAATTTAGTTAAATATTTGTGGATCTCCTAAAGCCCTTCTGTGAGATTCTTCGTTTCCATAGAGCACAGTTAAAAACCAAAAAGTTTATCTCAGATCTCCTCTGACTCTCATATTCTTCTTATACCTGAGCTTAGCTCAGAGGGCAAAAACTGCTGCCAAGAACAGACACAAACCAGTCACTTTTCTTCCCGTAAAAGTAGATGCCTCCTTTTCTACTTTCCAGCAGACCAAAGCCTAATACCCAAAAAACAATCTCTATAACTAATCCTAATTTAGTCTCTCCTTCAACAGGTTAGGGTAACCAAAGGTATGTCTATGACAGTCATAGCTGCTTTGGGTTTGAGCTGGACCCCTAGTGTGTAAATCACGATGTTTTTAGAAGCATTAAGTCAAGCTCAGCTAATTTTTAGATGCTGACAGACCTGAAGACCAGGACACAGAAAGCCTGAAATATCACATAATGAATTTCAACAATGCTGTTTGGTGGAAAAGGGAGTTCCAGTCTTATTACTTACTTGTGTGGCCCTGGCAAATCACTTTACATTGTGGGACCTAGTTTCTTGAACCAGAGATAAATTCTATGCCCTTTCCAGCTGCAGTCTCCTTTATTCTCTAGTTAGTTAGCATTCCTCTGTGACCAGCTGCACCACCCATAAAGTCACTGCTTCTCCATGATCAGCAGGGCTGACTTCAGGGATATCTTGAAATTCTTAATAATTTTACCTTTGAACTTGTGTTTTGTTAGTGAAGTCCAATAGGATAATAGAGGGTGCTCATAGCAGAAAAGATACATACACGTGCATGTCCACCACTGTTCCTTGACACTTCATTTGCACAGCATTCAAAACGTCCACTGGCACAGAACTCCAGTGAACCTATAGTGCATGGAAGTTTGGCAACATCCACTGCAAATACAAAGTGTGTTTTTCTATGACAGCTCTCAGATAGAAGCTTTCTATTTAAACTAGAATTTGACTCAAACACAGAAGGCAGTGGCACTCTCAAGACTATAGGAATGATTAAGGAATACTAACATATTCTTTATTACTCATGTTATTTCTCTAATTAGATAACAAATAATGCTGGAAATAATGTCATAGAATGAAAGGGAAAGATGGGTTTCTTTCATTTCAGTTTTTTTTCTTGCTCATCAGTAAGGTGAAGATAGAGAGTTTTGATAGAATGAGTATCAAGAAAGCAGTTAAAGTAATTTTGTACAGCTTTTCCACTGTTCTTGTAAGAGCAAAATACATATGCATACACAAGCTATGAAATAAAATTGTATAATTTTCATGATTTCACATGAGTTGTGTTCTTATATTTGCAGTTAAAACTGGCATTGCATGATATACAGTGAATTGTAAAATTCATAATATGTGGAATGCAGTTACAGTGTTTGGACAGGATAAGCTTCAGACTGACTTGTGGGAAAGCCACATACAAGTCCCAGCGTGGAGGGCAAAGCTCTCTCAGCACAATGTAACCAAACGGCTATGGTTGTAAGCTTGACCTTGTAGTCCAACCCTGCAGTCCTAGGTAGCTAAGGGATGTGGGCTGGAGGGCGTGGGGGTGCAGCAAGTGCTACCTAAAGAAAGGTTGATAGAGTTCAGAGAATGGCAACAACAGGAAAGAAGCAGATTTGAAACTTGCAAGAACATTGTAAATATTTTGCCCTTGTCATGCTTTGTGTGATCTGATTATAAAATAAAGCTTTGTCTTACAGGCTGTGTCATTGTTTCCTCAACCAGGCACAGTGGTCCACCTGGTCCCAACTGCATTCTCTGGTTTGTTTTTTCTTTAATCCTTCACTGCCCCTCCTCAGGTACACCCCTGGTCATGCTGGACACATTTCTATAATACAATTTTAATTTTTCTTTACTTAAAGCAACATTAAATAGCAAATAAAAACCATGACATAAAACAGGTATAAATCTAACAAAATATGTATAATACCAATAAAGCAAAAAAAAATATGAGGAAAACTACAAAATTCTAATAAAGGAGGAAATCCAAGATGGGAGCATAGGTAAACACCTATACTTGCTGCCTCTCACAACCACATCAAAATTACAACTAAAAGGCAGAACAACTACTACCCAGAACCATGGGAAAGCTGGCTGAGTGGAAGTTCCACAACTAGAGAGGTGAAGAAAGCATAGTGAGACTGGTAAGAGGTACAGAGGTGCAGAAAGTGCTGACACCTGGATGTGCTGCTCTTTTAATCAGGAGGAAGATACAAGCTCCCACTTGCTCTGAACTCCAGTTCCAGGTGAGACTCTGGGGGACCCAGACACATATGGGGAGAACCTGGACTATCTGTCATTTGTATAGGAACATGAGGGTGGCTTTCTCTCAGAGGTGCCTGCAGGTATCATTATTCCTGCACCAGGTTTGGGATGCAGGACACCTGGGGACCTCTCTGGTGCAGGACTGACTAGAGCCATTGATGTTTGCTCTACCCTGGTGATTCCCAGAGACCTTGCCTCACTCAGTTTACAACCCTACCCAAACTATGTGCATTGGCTTTTGTATATGAATAGCCTGTCCTTTCTCCGCCTAAAATCTGTCAAACTGAAGCTGGGCCAGAGAGCCCTGTAGCTCCTGCTGGCTGACCCCAGACAGTGGCCGACCTAGCACCATTTTGGATACCCAAGAACCAGTGTACCCAGTGGTCAGTGTGAGACCATGCTGGATTACAACTCTTCATAGCTATAAGAGACACACTCAAGAGGCAGATTCAGTGAGCACCAAAGTCCCACTAAAGCAAGTCCTTCCCCCTAAGGGTGTCTCCTATGCAACAGATATTCCAGTGTAGACACAGCTGGTCATCATAACCAATTGGCCTGGAGGTCAATTCCTCCCAGTGGTACCAATAGCAATCAAGGGTTAACTACAGCAAGACTGTGAAAAAAGCCCACAAAGGGGTGCACCAAGAGTGTCCACCTCAGATGATTGGGGAGGCTGAGTCTCTAGCCCAATAGAACACCTACCACCCAAGGCCACTTTATCAATTGAAGGAGACTTAGCAGCTACCCAGTACATAGAAACAGGGAAGCAGCTAAAATGTGGCGACAAAGAAACAAGTCACAAATGACAGAAATAGAGAAAAGCAAACTACTGGATATAGAGTTCAAAACCATGGTTATAAGGTTTTTCAAGAATTTTTCTAGAAAAGGCTGATAAATTTAACAAGAACCTCAAGGATATGAAAAAACAACCAACTAGAAATTAAGCTTACACTGATTGACATAAAAAATAATATACAGAGATTCAACAGCAGACTAGAGGATCCCAAGAATCAAGTCAAAGATTTGAAATATGAAGAAGCAAAAAACACCCAGCTGAAAAAGAAAGAAAAAAGGAATCCAAAAACATGAAGATAGAGTAAGCAGCCTTTGAGATAACTTCAAGCGTACCAACATCTGAATTATGGGGCTGCCAGGAGAAAAGAATGAGCAAGATATTGAAAACCTATTTGAATAAATGATTACAGAAAACTTCCCCTAACTGGTGAAAGAAATAGACTTACAAATCCAGAAAGTGCAGAGAACCCCAAACAAGAGGAACCCAAAGAGGACCACACCAAGACACACCATAATTAAAATGCCAAGGGCAAAAGACAAAGAGAGAATCTTAAAAGCAGCAAGAGAAAAACAGTTAGTTATATACAAGGAAGTACCCATATGACTGTCAGCTGATTTCTCAACAGAAACTATGCAGGCCAGATGGAGTGGCAAAAAATATTCCAAGTGATGAATAGCAAGAACCTACAACCAAGATTACTCTACCCAGCAAAGCTATCATTTAGAATTGAAGGTCAGATGAAGAACTTCACAGATAAGAAAAAGCCAAAGGAGTTCATCACCACAAAACTGGTATTATATGAAATGCTGAAGTGTATTCTTTAAGAAGAGAAAGAAGAAAAAAAGGTAAAGATAAAAAATTATGAACAACAAAGTGACAACAAATACATATCTATCAACAAGTAAACCTAAAAATCAAATGAATAAAAAAAACCCTGATGAACAGAATAGACAGGTGAATTAATAGAATCAGGGGCATGGAAAGGGAGCAGACTGACAATTGTTTACGGGCAGGGGTTGTGGGGGGTGTGGGAAGAGATTGGACAAAGAGCTTACACCTATGGATGAGGTCAGTAGAGGGAGAAGGAAGGCCTGGAGTTGGATGGAAACCAGGTGGAGGGGAGCTATGGGGGGAAGGTGGGGAAGAGAAACGTCTGTAATAATCTGAACAATAAAAATTAAAAAAATAAAAGTAAAAAACTCAAAATATATCAAAGTAGATCAAAATCAATGTAGAGATATTCCATGTTTATAGATAAGAAAGCTCAATATTATTAAAATGTCAGTTTTTCCCAACTTAATCATAGAGTCAATGCAGTCTGAATAAAAAGCCCAGCAAGTTATTTTGTGATTAGCAAAATGATTCTAAACATCATATGGAGAGACAAAAAAACAAGAATAGCCAAGATAATACTGAAGAAAATCAAAGTAATGGTACTGGCACCTTATATGCATAGCCTATGGACAGACAATAGTGTGGAGAAGGCCTGGAGAGGGGATGGGAGCAGGGTAAAAGGGGGTCAATGGGGAGGGGAGGGTGTGGTGCAGTAAGGAGACATCTGTAATACTTTCAACAATAAAGTTAAATTTAAAAGGGGGTCAATGCGGAGGGGAGGGTGTGGTCCAGTAAGGAGACATCTGTTATACTTTCAACAATAAAGTTAAATTTTAAAAAACAAAAGTCAGTTACTGTAAGTCAACGTTATCCAGATGGTATGGTTATCAGTGAAAAAATAGAAAAATGGAACAGTCTAAAAATCCCAAAATAGACCCACACAAATATAGATACGTGATCTCTGACAATGCAAAGTTAATTCACTGTAGAAGGGATTGTTTTTGTTTTGTTTTTCCCAATAAATTGTGCTCACAAAACTGAACAATCACAGGTAAAAAAAAAAAAATCTAAATTCTGATCTCATACCTTTCACAAAAATCAACTCAAAATGGATAATAGACCTAAATGCTATGGATGGAAAAGGGGAAAGGGGGTTCTATGGAAAATAAGCTCACAGGGTAATCTCAACATAAATTCCTAACTTGGGCAGGTCATGGTGGATAGTCATGCCCCAAATATGTAAGTTTTTAGTGAAAGGTTTATCTTTGCTTTAAGCTAGCCATGTCCAGTGTTTCTGTGCATCTAGGTTAACACACCTTTGAAATAAGTGGGAACCACCCTTAAGGGAGCACATAATCTTAAGTATCCTATAATCCAATCCCCATCTTGCTTTACTCCACATCCATGTAATCTTCCTTACTTACCTTCTTAATTTCAAATGCATAAAAGAAGCTTCAAAATGGTTTTACTTGGGAGCATTTGAGATCTTAATTCTTGGTATATATCATCAGTTTGATTCAACTAAACTCTTATGAAAATTCTCTACAGGTTTGGACATTTCTTACATTGACAATGTAAAACACAAGATTTCAAAACTTCTAAAGAATAATATAGTAGAAAATATAGGTGCATGAAAAATCTCCTGTGGTTTCTTCTTTACACTCATACTACTACTACTATTCACTTTGTTTTTGGCACCACATGTAAATTTTCATACATTCAACAGTTCTCTGACACCACCTGGGTGTCCTACAAGTTAACTCAATTCTGGCAATATCTACCTGGAGATAGCATCAGATCTCCAGGTTAAGGACTGCCCTTTTTTCAACTTCAGACGCCAATGTAAAGTTCCATATTGTCACTTATACTTCTGACTGACCAGCCATAAATTAGGGTTCCCACAATTTCAGTTTAATAATTTGCTGGAATGGCTCACAGAACTCAGAAAAACACTTATTTACATTTACTAATTGGTTAATATTAAAGGATAGAATCAAGGATGGAGGAGATATATAAGACAGATTTGGGGAAGGGTCCTCAGCACAAGAGCTTCTGTCCCCATGGAATTGGGATGAGTACTCTCCCATCACAAGGATGTGTTCATTAACTCAGAAGTTTTCTGAATCCCATACCTTTTTGATTTTTATGAGGCTTCGTCTCATTGGCTGATGGATCATTAGTTCATCTCCAGACTTTTTCCCCTTACTAAAGGATGGGGATAGAATTGAAAGTCCCAAACTTTTAATCATGGTTTGACCTTTCTGGTGATTAGGCCCCGTCCTGAAGTTACCCAGGAGCCAACCAAGAGGTGCCTCATTAGAACAAAAGATACTTCTATCACCCAAGAAATTTGGAAGGATTTAGGAGTCCTATGTAAAAACTTGGGGTTAAAGACCAACTATGAGAACAAAATATGTTCCTTATAACTTATTACTCTTATAACTTAGGAAATTAGATGGGCTATAGGCGTTCTGTGCCAGAAATGAGGATGGAAAACTATATATATTTTTTATTATTATTAATTATATTAGATGACCTTGGATTTTACAATGAGTTTCTTAGATGTAACACCAAAAGCATGATACATGAAATAAATAATTAATAAATTAGGTTTCTTTAAAATTAAAAACTTCCTCTCTGTGAAAGACATCATTAAGAGAATAAAAAGACAAGCAACAAATTGGGAGAAAATATATGAAAAATATATATCTGAGACAGAACTTATATCTAAAATACACAAAGAGGGGAGGGTGGTTTCAGGGTTGGGTGCAAAAGGTTAAAGAACAAAGCAAAAAAAATTCATAGACAACAGTATGGTGATTATGAGGGATAAAAGGGATTTGGGGGGGAATAAAAGAGGGAAAGGGGATAAATGGCAATAGAAGGAGACTTGACTTAGCGTTGGTGAACACACAATATAATATACAAATGATGTATTATAGAATTGTTAATCTGAAACCTACATATTTTATTAACCAATGTCATCTCAATAAATTCAATTAAAAATTTAACAAATAAAACATACAAAGGACTCTTAAAACTCAACACTAAAAAAACAACCCAATTAAAAAGTGGGCATAAGATCTGAACAGACATCTCACTAAAAAAGATATACAGATTACAAATAAGAGTATGAAAATATGCTGAATATTACATATCATTAGGGAAATGCAAATTAAAACAACAGTGAGATACTACATACTTACTTGGATGATTGAAGTCCAAAACAACATCAAATGCTGGCAAGGAGATAGAGCAACAGAAACTCTCATTCATTGCTGGTAGGAATGTAAAATGGCTCAGTTACTTACTTTCAAAGACAGTTTGTCAGTATCTTCCAAAGTTAAACATAGTCTTATTTTACTACCTAACAACTGAGCTCTTAGATATTTGTCCAAATTAGTTGCAAATGTATGTTCACACATGCACACAAAAAAACTGCACATAAATGCTTATAGAAAATTTATTCATATCGTATATACCTATTCCCAAAATTGGAAGCAACCAAGATGACCTTCAATAGGTGAATGGATAAACAAACTGTAGTACATCCACACAATGGAATATTATCTATCTATATAATAGAAGAATATGCAGATTAGTCAGGTTGCCATAATGTCACAACTGAGCAGCAGGGACCTGAGGTTACATGACACCTGGCCGGGGCGAGGGACCTCAGGCCATGCTTCCTGCCCCATGAGGCTTGACAGGGAACCTCAGGCCATTCCCCTTGCCTGGCAGGGCTTAATGAGGGACCTCGGGGTGTTTCCCACCCCAATGCTTGGCCAGGAGATCTCAGGCTGTGCCCCTCATCTGGCGGGAGCTCAGGCCATGCCCCCACCCCATTGCCAGGCTGGGGACCTCAGGCTGCACCCCCTGCCTGTCAGGTCTTGACAGGACTTCAGCCCATGGTCCCTGCCTGGCAGGGCTTGAAGAGGGACTTGACAGGGGTGGGGACCAGCCAGGTCTGGGTCTCCTGTGTTTTCGAAGCAAGTGTAGGTGGTGGGCGGGGACTTGACTCTAGGTCCTGTGGCACACCCCAAACTCTGACAAGAGGGAGATTTTCATATATATTTTACTAATTTTTTTTCATCTCTGACACTTCTATTAAAGAGAAAGGGCAGGTAGCAATATTAAAATATTTCCTCTAATTAATTCCCTTTTAATGTGTACAAATTTCATGCACCAGGCCACTAGTTTATAATAATAAAAGGGTAGTATGTTAATTAGACCAGACATCTTCCAGAATTCTTCTGGATGTCCTTCCAGACAAAGCCATAGTGGCAGGGGCCAAAGCAGAGGCAATCAGGAGTAATCAGGCCAGCAGTGGGGAGAGTTAGGGAGTGATCAGGCTGGCAGGGAAGCAGTTAGAAGGTGATCAGGCCAGCAGGCAGAGGTGATTAGGGGCAATCAGGCAGGCAGGGGAGGGCAGTTAGGGGTGATCAGGTAAGCAGGCAGAAGTGGTTAGGGGCAATCAGGCAGGCAGACAGGCAAGCAAGCAGTTAGGATCCAGTGGTTCCAGATTGCAAGAGGGATATCTGAATGCCAGTGCAGAAATGGACCTAAACTGGCAAGGAGTCCTGGATTGGAGAGGGTGCAGGTCAGGCTTAGGACCTTCGCCCCCCTCCCCCCATGTACAAACTTCATGAACTAGGTCTCTAGTTTAGATATAAAAAGAAATGAATTATCAAACCACAAAAAGTTATGGAGGAGAAATGTTAAATGTATATTGCTAGATAAAAGAAGCCAGCCTGTAAAAATTACATTTGGTATGATTGCAACTATATGATATTCTTCAAAAGGCCAAAATATAGAGACAGTAAAAAGATCAAGAGTTTTCAGAGATTTGTATGGAGACTGAGAAGTGATGACTATATGGAGCACAAGGGAATTTTAGGACAGTGAAACTAGTGTATATGATACTGAAATGGTGGATTCATACTAATAACTATGCAACTGTAAAAACTCACAGAATTGTGCAACACTAAAAGTGAACCCCAATGTAAATCATGGACTTAGTGAATAATTAGGTATCAATATTGGTTTTTCAATTATAGCAAATACATACTAATGTAAGGTGTTAATAACTAGGGATGGTGGGCGGAGGTAAATGGGAACTCTAGACTTTCTGCTTGATTTTTCTGTAAACTTAAAACTGCCCTAGAAAATAAAGTCTATTAATTAAGAATACCAACAGCATCATGACAAGTTGAGAGAAAGAGGGGGCATGGACTAAAAATAAAGCTTTATATTTTAATACACTTACCAGCATTTATTTCCTGCTTTTTAAACAAAGGGTTCCACATTTTCACTTAGCCTAAAAATTATGTACCTGATTCTTTTGGTCACTTTGTATAAGTACCCACAGCTAATGTTTACTGAGCTATATAATATGTACAGGCACTACACTGAATACTTTTCATATATTATTTCATTTAATTTTTACAACAACCCTATAAGGTAGGTAATAGTTTCATGCCCACTTACAAATAAAGAAATCAGGCTTCAAAATCAAGTGCTTTGATCAAAGTCATTCAGCTGGCAGGAGGAAGTCAGAATTGAACCAAGCTGTCTAATTTCAGAGTCAAGCCCAGCTCTGAACCACCAGTTATACCTTCTGCCATGTTAGATTTCAAGCTTTCTGGAGTACTTTTCTAGCTACACTACTGACTGTCAAATATAAACTTCATGGCTTGACCCCATTGATTGCCATGCTCAGGCATCTGTCAAAAGGACAGTCTTGCAATTTTAATTATCTTGTGTATAATGTGGAATATTCCCTGCCAGCAGGTACTTTTTATAAAACATCTCAAATTATTTGGATGATGTAAGCCACATGAATGCACAAAGTTGTATGAACATTATAGACAGTCCTTCTCTGGATATCTACATATCATGAAGGAATTAACTTTCTCTAAGAAAACATGCTTTCTCTAAGAAGACATCCTATCTAGTAAAAGAGTAATATGCAAATTGACCA
The DNA here is from genome assembly GCA_027563665.1 of Antrozous pallidus. NCBI lineage: Eukaryota > Metazoa > Chordata > Mammalia > Chiroptera > Vespertilionidae > Antrozous > Antrozous pallidus. The sequence goes on from CM050514.1 coordinate 117,421,726, forward strand.
TCACTCCAAGACACAAGATGGCTTCCCCCATGTGGACACAAGTTGGCCTGCAGGGGAGGGCAGTTGTGGGCAGTTAGGGGTGACCAGGCCAACACAGGAGGGCACTGAGGGTGACCAAGCCAGCAGAGAAGGGCAGTTGGGGAAAACCAGGCCTTCAATGGAGGGCAGTTGGGGAGGACCCAGGCCTGCAGAGGAAGGCAGTTGGGGGGGACCAGGCCTGCAGTGGAGGACAATTGGGTGGAGGCCATGCCTGCAGGGGAAGGCAGTTGTGAGGGGGGAGGCAGGCCTACAGGGGAGGACAGTTGTGGGTAATCAGGCCAGCAGGGAGGGCAGCTAGAGGTGACCAGGCCAGCAGAGGAGGGCAGTTGGGGGGACCAGGCCTGCAGGGGAGGGCAGTTCTGGGCAATCAGGCCAGCAGGGAGAGCAGTTAGTGGTGACCAGGCTGGCAGAGGAGGGAAGATGGGGCAAGCAGGCTGGCCGGGAAGCAGTTAAATGTCAATCAGGCTGTCAGGGTAGTGGTTAGGAAGTGATCAGACTGACAGGCAGAAGCAGTTAGGGGCAATCAGGCAGAGGCAGGCAAGTGGTTGGGAGCCAGCAGTCTTTATTGTGATAGGGATGTCCAACTGCCTGTTTATGAATCAGGCCTAAACGGGTGGTCAGACATCCCTTGAGGGGTCCCAGATTGGTGAAGGTGCAGGGTGGGCTAAAGGACCCCCCCCCTTTTTGTGCACTGGGCTTCTAGTTATATATGCTATTATAAAACAGACTCCTACAATTTTGGTTTTGTTCTGAGAAGGCATACACTAGATTTAAACAGCTAAAACAAAAAAGTGAAATTAATCCTCTCAGTTTCTTTTAATAAGTTCTCTATACTTATCCCTACTTTTCAATTTTTTTTTACTGCTCAGCACATACTATAGGGTTGAGCAAAGGATATCTTTTCATCTGTGTGATGAGACAGTTGTCTGTAATGCAAAGTTCAGGGCTCTCTGCCAATCCCGCAGGCCTCAGCTCTGCCGCACAGATGTGTGCCTCGACTTACTAGATCACCTCAGCTCTGGAGAAAGCAATTTCTTATAGAAACCACTGATCTGAATAAGTCTGATATGAAAGCTGAAGTAGATTCTGTATTTCTGACGGAAAACCACATCTTGAAGCTTGAAGTGAGAGCCTTTGGAGGTTTGAAGTAGATGTTTCTATTCTGCTGTGATAGAGTGAACTAGCCCATACATCTTGGCTTGTCAGTTGCATGATAGAAGCATGGGGTATACGTTATGATAAAAATCCCAATTATGCCTTCCACCATCTGTTAATAGCATGTGCTTGTGGACACGCTGCCAGGAAATATCAAGAACAAAGGAATGAGAGGCTCTCGTTTCAGAGAATTGGATGTCAGCGCCCACTGGTTTGGTTACAGATGTGTCCCTGTCCTCAGCACCCAGCCCACATAGCACAGAAGGTTGTGGCCTTGGGGGAGCTAGACTGATCCAGTCTGTTTGGAAAATGCACTCAGTGGAAGGCAACAACATATTAAAAATACAATTAAAACAGAGAGAAAGAACCAACTAGCTCCCATTTCATATATTTATAGAGTCTCATTCTCTGATAAAAGTCATTAAAAAACCACAGACCTCCTTTAAGAAAAGGCTTGCACATGGCATGTTTTTAATCAAATTTTATAAAAAGATAAAAGCTTACTATTTAAAATATGTGGCTGGAACTATCATATCTTATCACATCAGGGAAATTATTTTTCTTCAAAATAATTGAGAGTAACTGTAGTAGACATAAAATTATCTGTAGCAAAAAGTAATAACTGCATAGATCATTGGAACCCACATATAAAGCAATATGTTAAACTATTAGTTTCTACCTTTATCAAACTAAACTAGCATCAGAGTTCACAACTGGTGAAAATTTTACTATATTTTTGAGATTTGTCTCTTTTATAATGTGATACTAGAAAAGATCTGGACTTTTAAGAGATGTGTCTCAAGTACTACAAGATGGAAATTACAGAGTTCCAGAAAACCAACAGCATATGTTGATTTCCTCATTAAAATATATAACTAGGAGTCTTGTCTTGCAGATCACATTCAGAAAGTCCTTGGCAGATGTTAGAAATGTAACTGTGGCCTGGCCAGTGTGGGTCAGTGGTTGAACCAGGAGGTCACAGTTAGATTCCCAATCAAGGCACATGTTCAGGTTTTGGGCTCAATCTCCAGTGTGGAAGGTGTAGGAAGCAGCCGATTAATGGTTCTCTCTCATCATTGAGGCTTCTCTCTCTCTCTTCTTAGCTATCTCTGAAATTAATACATTTTTTTAAAGAAAGAAGTGTACCAGTGCAAGCAAGAGTTCTTCATCTATGTATAAAATAAAACTAGAATCTAATTTTTGCCCCCAAACATCTATTTTATAATACCTTTGAGTTTTTTAATTAGTAAAATGTTTTCTTCTAGTACCACATCTAAATAGACCTCCCTCCACCTCCTTTACAAAATTCATTTCCTTCTCCTCTTCACAAAACATTCATCTGCACAAACTCTTGGTACTACCTTCCCTTCATCAGGTAAGCTGCTTGCTGTCCCACACCTACCTTGAAGGCTGTATAGAACATCTTGACTACAATGAAATTGATTTTTTTTTAATTTTAAAATTTATTTGTAGTTATAGTTGACATACGATAGTTGACATTATATGGTGCAAATACTCCTCCTGTGGCTGATTCCAGACTATCAAAGATTTAACAATTGGCTTACAAAAATTATAGAAAATTTGACAATAGCTCTTGTAAGCTGGTATGAGCCAGTTCTAGCCACTGACTGAGTATCACATTTCTACCATCAGGAAGTCAACACCTAAGTAGGGTGGCAAAGAGTTCCGTGATAAGCAGGGAAACGGCTGTTCCACTCCTGGCTGGCTCAGTCTCCTTTGTGTATTTTTATCTAGATGATAAGCTTCATTTCACTGAGTGACCGTCTCTGCTAGGACCTCAGCAAAAGATGGGCAAAAACTCCAGAATATCCTTCAATATCTTTCCTCACATTCTTTACCCTGCTCCCTCACAATCACTTTCCCTGAGGCCTCTGCTTCCTGCTTTTCATTGCTTTCTGTCCTAATAGTTTCCAGCTGTGTAACTTCCTTTCAGGTGCAGTTACATATGTGTTAAACATGGAAAAAGACAGTTAATCTAAATTTACTTTTTTTTTAAAAAGCTAATATGGAGGAGGAACCAAGATGGCGACATAGGTAAACACCTATTGTTCTGCCCCGTTCAACAATTCAAAAACTACAACAAAACAACAAAACAAACATCACCCAGACAGCTGGCTGAGTGAAAACTCCACAAATAGGAGTAAAGGTGGGACACTGAGACTCAGAGGAGCGGCGGGAGCGCAGCCTTGAAGATACGCACAGAAACAGGTTAGGAGCCGTCCTGGGCGTGGGCGGGCTGTGGCTGAAGCAGCAACCCCGGCTGGATTTCACCAACGGGGAGGGCAGAGACTTCCCACTGCACAGATTCTCCAGTGTCAGGCGAGGTCCGAGGTCCAGGGGATGCACCCTGGAAGCCAGGCGTGGCAGAGGTCTCCTAGTCTGAGGAGAAACCGGATTGCTGGGAAAAGCACTTTGCACGTGAAAAGTGTGGGATAGCACAGACACGCAACTTGCTCCCTGGTTCGGGAGACCACAGGACTGCTTTGTTGTACAACCCTGGGCGAGACTTTGGGTGTGCAGACTCATTTGGGGAGAGGCAGAGTTGTCTGGCAAGGGGTAGAGACTAGCAGCTTTCTCTTGGAGGTGCCTGCAACAATCACCACCCAACAGAGACCCGCGCGCCAGCACTGCATAGGACGTAGTTGACACTGAGGCTGCCTGCTCAGCTCAGAGACTCCGCCCATCCAACCTGAACACAGTCTCCCTTCACAGCCAATTGGCCTGGAGGTCAAACCCTCTTAGGGCTAACAACAACAAGCTGGGTTTAAATTCAAAAATACTATACAACCCATAAAGGATTGCAGTAAGAGTGCCCACCTCAGGTAACTGGGGAGGCTGAGCCACTGCCCCTTAGAGGACATCTACCACATAAAGCAGCCACCATGCAGAGACATGGAAAGAAATCAGGTGTGAAAGAAATGGAGGAAAAAAGACGACTAGACATAGTTCAAAACCACAGTTATAAGGCTTTTCGAGGCTCCTAGAAAAGGCCGATGAACTTAATGAGAACTACGAGGAAATAAACAAGACCAACGAGGAAATGAATGAGACCTACAAGGAAATGAACAAGAACTCTGAGGATATGAACAAGACCCTCACAGATAGGAAAAAGGACCAACTAGAAAAAGCTAAAGGAGTTCATCACCACCAAGCCAATATTATATGAAATGCTGAAAGATATTCTTTAAGAAGATGAAGAAGAAAAAGGTAAAAATATAAATTATGAACAACAAATACACATCTATCAACAAATGAACATAAAAATCAAGTGAATTGATAGGCTGATGAACAGGATAAACTGGTGAATATAACAGAATCATGGACATAGAGAGGGAATGAATTGACAATTCTTGGGGAGAAAAGGGGTGTGGGAAGTACAGCAAGAGACTGGACAAAAATCTTGCAACAATAGGAGAGGACTATGGGGATGGGGAGGTGAGGGTGGAGGGAGGGATGGGAGGGATGGGTACAGGGTGGAGGGGAGCTATAGGGGGATAAAAAGGGGGGAACAATGTAATTAATAAACTGAACAATAAAGATTTAAAAAAGCTAATATGCATCTAAGTTTGTGGGTTGATAGAATTAGCTTTCAAGTCCTATAGTCACTGACTGCTGACTTGTTCTTTTAAAAAGTCTCAAAACTGTGAGATTAGCATCTAATGCAAAGCTTTTCTGAGAGTGAGTACAGCTAGAATGGGATTCTCTGGGCCACAAGCTTCAGGAGAAATGTATTGAGTTTGAATGGGAATGTTTCGTGCATCTTCATATTAAAACTCCTGATGTTCTTAGCTAAATAGACAATTAACTATAAATTTCAGGTTCCATCTGAATTTATTTTCTGCTTCCCCACAAAGCTTAGCGCAGTGTTCAATGTGTAGTGACAATTCTCAACAAATGTTTGTGGAATGAATGAAGACTAACATAACTATATAAAGGTAAAGAAAAGGTTGAATACTATGGGGTTAGTTGTGTCATAAACAAAGCTTACCAAGTGAAAGGACCTACATTAAAATTCTAGTTCTCCACTAGCTGTGGGACCTTGAATGAGTAATTTAATCTTTCTGTGTCTCTGTTTCCCCATCTAAATATTTGGATATCTCTATTTTTATAGAGAGAGAATGTGAGGAGTTTCAGTTATCTACTGCTGTGTAACAAAATTATTCAAAACATAGTGCCTTAAATCTGCCATTTATTTTGCTTTTCATATTTTGGTTGGGTCAGGCATTTGAGGAGGGCTCAGCCGGGCGATTCGTCTCCATTCTGTGTAGCCTCAGTTGAGTTGGCTGGGACTGGAGGTCTGAGATGTATAGGTATACACTCAACTGTGTTAGTGCCTAAGTGTTTTCTGATCTCTTCCTTTCATCCTCTGGTGGTGGTTGGCTGTTGGGATGGAGATGAGGGAGTAGGGAAGGGGGGCAAGGGTTCCATATAAAAAGCCAGGGAATATGTTAGGCTTTGAGGGCCATGTGACTTCTGTCACAACTATTCAATCCTGCCATTGTAATGAAAACAGCATAGATAATATAAACAAATGAATGTGGCCATGTTTCAATAAAACTTTATTATGACACTAAAATATAAATTTCATATATTTGTCACATATCACAAAATATTATTATTTTGGTTTTTCCCACAGCAATTAAAAAAAATGTCAAAACCATTTTTAGCTTGAAGCACATTCTAAACAGGCGGTGAATTAGGTTTGGCCTTTGAGCTGTGGTTTGCTGACGGTAGCCCGAGGGTGAGCACACATCTTACACAAGTGCCGGCTTCCAACAATATCTTTTTTGAGAGAGGAAGTACAGCAGCTAGGCACTCACAGCATGGGTCCTGGAACTGGCACAATGTCACTTCTGCCATAGGGTCAACTCAGTCCTGGGGCTTCCTGGAGATAGAAGGGGGGAGATGTGGCCTTTTCTGGATAGGGAAATGGCAAGGTCACAATGCGGAGAAGCATGTGGAAGGAAGGGGGATATTATTGTGATGACAAATGCAATCTACCATGTGTTAATCAGTAATAATATTTATGTAGTGCCTGACTCAAGGCATGCACTCAGTGAAAGATAACTCATATCACTATTAATAGTAGCACTGGTAACTGAAAGGAGAGCATGAGTACTGGATGCATACTCAGTGTCTTAGGGAGCAAGGCAGTGAAAAATAGGTAAAAATTAGGCTTTAAAAATAACTTGCATTTTCTTCATCTGCAGTAATGGAGCCTTTAATAGTATCTATATTTCAGAGTGGGTTTTGAGAAGTTCATGAAATAAAATATGAAAAGTGCTTAAACAGAAGAGGCCTGGTATGTGATAACTGTTGTTGCTATTGTTGTTACCATTAATTCATGTCATGTTTTGGAAATAATTCATTCTTTACAGTTACCTAGGATTTTCTAGGATTGCTAAAGCCTACACTCAAAGAATAAAGCAAGGTGTCAAATCACCTAATAGCTTCAGGGACTAACAACTTCAAGAATTATTAACTGATATATTTGACAAAAAAATGTTTAAAAACTGGACTTGCATGATTAAAAATTACATTATAAAATATTATATATATATATATATATGTATATACACACACACACACACTAGTGGTCTGGTGCACAAAATTCATGCACATTAAAAGGGAATTAATTAGAGGAAATATTTTAATATTGCTATTTGCCCTTTCTCTATAATAGTAGTGTGAGAAATGAAAGAAAATTAGGAAAATGTATATGAAAATCATCCTTCTGTCAGAATCTGGGGCATGCTGTAGGACTTAGAGTCAAGTCCCTGCTCACCCGCACGTACCTTAAAATCGTGTGAGACCCCGACCCCGCCAGCTCCACCCCCATTGGGCAAGATATAGACTCCATTAGCCCCAACCCCATCAAGCCCTGCCATGTGCAGGGCACAGCCTCAGGTTACCTGGCTCAGCACTGGATGGGGGTGCAGCCTCAGATTCCCCAGCGCACCCTTAGGTCCCCCAGCCTGGTGCCGGGGTGAGGCGATGCGGCCTCGGGTCCCCTGACCAGAGGTGAAGGGCATGGCCTGAGGTCTCCCAGCCCAGCACCAAGGTGGGGGTGCACCTCGAGCCCTACCAGATGGGGGACACAGCCTCAGGACCCCAGTCAAGCCTTGCTGAGTGGAGGGCTCAGCCTCAGGTCCCCTGCCCCAGCCCAGTGCCACACAGCCTCAGGTCCCTGCTGATTGCTTGTTACAGGAACCCTGCCTCTGCTGTGGGTGCAGCCATCTTGTGACAGCGTGAGGGTTAATTTTCATATTACCTCTTTATTATATAGGATATACATATTTATATATCCATTCATGCACACATCACACTCCCATTTTTAGATGAATTTTCCATTTGCTTTACATTTTTTAACAACTAATGACATGCTTTAGACTCATTTTAAAGAAATAAAGTGCTAAGCAACTGTTAAATATTGATATTGATCATTCTGGTACCCATGAAAAGAGAAACAATAAAAAAAGAGAAAAGAAATAGATAATTGAAAGAAGGTGCAGCATGAAGCCGTTTGAGATTTGTTGATTGGTATTGTCTTCAGTTAGTGAGTTTCTAAAATAAGGCAGCAACTGGATAAGGGGATCAGGATACGAATGAAAGCTCTAAGCAACTGCACATAACTAGATTCCTGAGTAATAAATCTTGAATCTTGCTGTTTTATCACCCTTATCAGGCAAAAGCCTAAGAAAATACAAGAGCTCTGACCCAGAAGGTCAAGGACACACTTGGCATCACCAGCTCCACATTCCTAAAGGGAGGACCCTCTACTGGGAATGCAAACAGTGGCTCCTTGATCTGAGTAGAACCCCTGCTGAGGTTGCTAATCCTCCACAGTACCATGGCAATATGCATACATGTGGCTGTTTAAGAAGTACACACCTTCATCAAACAGAATCTTTATTGATATGAGAAAATGGCCCTGATATATTGTTAAGGAAGGAAAACAAGTGCCAAGTTTCAAGTATAATGTGACACAATTTTCATCAAGCAACATAAGATAAATATACATTTTTTAATTATATTAGGACATTGCCAATCATAACAGAAACTGTGTGTGTGGCAGGGTTTAGATGACTCATATATTTGCTTCCTTGGATTTTTTTTCTTGGTTTTCTAAGTTTTCTGCTGTATGTGTTCCTTCTCATATTTCAAATAAAAGTTACTTTTAAATATATTTTCTTGATTTTTTTACAAAGAGGAAGGGAGAGGGATACAAAATCAGAAACATCGATGAGAGAGAAACATCGGTCAGCTGTCTCTTACACACCCCCTACTGGGGATGTGCCCACAGCCAAGGTACATGCCCTTGACCAGAATTGAACCTGGGACTTTTAAGTCCACAGGCCGATGCTCTATCCACTGAGCCAAACTGGTTTTGGTTAAAAGTTATTTTTAAACAACTAGAATAGAAAGAAGTGAAATAATGGTGTGATATTGAGAATAAATAAAACAATCTATTTGACAGTGTTTGCTAAACAAATCAGTGCTCAGTCTCAGTAATAATATCTAAATCTAACCACAACATATTATGTTAGAGACTTAAATTTTTCTATAAGGCCCAATAGGAGGTATTATAAATATTGGATAGATTTTAGGGATTACTATGTTTAAGTAAATAGCCAAAATTTATCAAGAAAATTCATATGAAATTGCAGTTTCCAACATACAGACTTATAGCAAACTTAAGCCTTGTGGCTTACGTTATTGAAGAATATTTAAACAATAACAACAACAACAACAAAAAACCATCCTGTTGGAGGCCATGACATCATCACATCTGAATGACACATCTATTCAGAAGCTGTGGTGGAGGTCGGGGATGGGGCCTGGAAGTCAAGTAGATCAACCAATACATGTGTTATCCTTTCAGGGAAAAATAAAAAAGCTATTGTAAGATGAAGTTTCTCAGCTTCCCCTGGGTTGTGTTGGCATCATGAAATCTTCCTTTGGTAAGACATTTTCTCCATCCTTGACTTATTTATCTCCAGGAACTATGCATGGTACATGGTATTGCCCAGTAGTAAATATTTGTGCAATGATGAGGGCCAAAGTCTTGCTATAGGTGACAAATATGCTAAAAGCAACCCCAAGGTCCATATTGTAGAAATAGTACTTTCAATTAGAGTTGTGCCAACATATGGCACATTTAATTCTTAATAAACTGATATGATTATCACTGTTGATAAGAAATAATCATCATTTCCTTACACTTGTTCTGTGCTTGCTTAGTCACAGACCTGTCACCAATCCCAGGCTATCCAACTGCCCAGTCAAAGGAAAACAAACTGCCCAGTCATGCCTCCAATTCTCTAACCATGCTTGTGTTGTATTTCCATTTTGTCCTCTTCATATTTGACAACTCCAAAGTTGTCCAAGCATTAAATGAGAATTGGGCGGGGGGGGGGGGTCAGTCTTCTATTCCCTGACTTTGTGGGAAAAAGAATGGCTTTGTATTCAATCAGATCTATATGCCAATTTGGTAATATAAATTCCCCCGAAGTGTGATTTTTTAAAAATATTTTTTATTGATTTCAGAGAGAGCGAGAGAAAGAGAAATAGCAATGATGAGAGAGAGTTATTGATCGGCTGCCCCACACTGGAGATCAAGCCAGCAACCCAAGCATATGCCCCAACTAGAATTGAACCATGACATCCCAGTTCATAGGCCAATGCTCAGCCACTGAGCCACACCAGCTGGGCCCAAAGTATGATTTTGATCTATTCATATTTGATTTTATTTGCCTCCCTGTGCTGTCTTGCCTTGTGGTTACTTAGCAAAGGCTGTTCTGAATGCCCAGCATAGCTCGACAAGTGATACACATTTATCCTTACAGAGTTTGTCCACAACACCTTGGCAGACTGAAAAACAATCCCGGAAGGACAGACAGAATCCATGACAAGGAGAGAGATGCTGAGTCCCAAACTGGAGAACTCAAGCAATGACCAAAGACACCACAAATAGAAGTACATAATATGTTCATGCTCTATTTTCCTGAAAGAAAGAAAAGTCTTCAGAGGTAAGAAGAAATGTCATGGGTGGCAAAGAACAAACCACAGACCTGCATAAAGGAAATTAGGATAGTAGGAGTGAAAGATGGTGGAAATAGGTAGAAAAGTGCAGAGTAAATGCTCTAGTGGAGGAAAGGAAATAAAAAGGCATCAGATTGAACTAGAAAAAAGGCAGTGAAAGGAGATCTATGAAAAAATAAAAACAAGCAGAAAAATAATCTAAAACTTTAAAATTTAGAAACTCAGGAGGAGAGAACATAACATGAAGAAATTTTATTTTATTTTTATTTTTTTTATTTAATCTTTATTGTTCAGATTATTACAATTGTTCCTCTTTTCCCCCCGATAGCTCACCTCCACCCAGTTCCCACCCCACCCTTTGCCATTAACCTCCCCACTGTCCTCATCCATAGATGTGGAATTTTTGTCCAGTTTCTTCCTGCACCCCACCCCCTTTACACCCAAGAATTGTCAGTCCACTTCCTTTCCATGTCCCTGATTCTATTATATTTACCAGTTTATTCTGTTCATCAGATTTTTTTATTGATTTGATTTTTAGATTCACCTGTTGATAGACTATGTATTTGTTGTTTATAATTTTTATCTTTTTCTTCTTCTTCTTCTTCTCCTTAAAGAATGCCTTTCAGCATTTCATATAATATTGGTTTGGTGGTGATGAACTCCTTTAACTTTTTTTTATTTGTGAAGCTCTTTATCTGCCTTTCAATTCTGAATGATACCTTTGCTGGATAGAGTAATCTTGGTTGTAGGTTCTTGCCACTCCCTTCTGCCCTGCATAGTTTCTGTTAAGAAATCTGCTGACAATTGTATGGGTGCTCCCTTATAGGTAACTAACTGTTTTTTCTCTTGCTGCTTTTAATATTCTCTCTTTGTCTTTTGCTCTTGGCATTTTATTTTTTTAAAAAAAAATTTTATTGATTTTTCACAGAGAGGAAGGGAGAGGAATAGAAAGTCAGAAACATCGATGAGAGAGAAACATCGATCAGCAGCCTCTTGCACAACCCCTACTGGGGATGTGCCTGCAGCCAAGGTACATGCCCTTGACCGGAATCAAACCTGGGACCCTTCAGTCCACAGTCCGATGCTCTATCCACTGATCCAAACCAGTCTCGGCTGCTCTTAGCATTTTAGTTATGATGTGTCTTGGTGTGGTCCTCTTTAGATTTTTTTTGGTTTGGGGTTCTGTGTGCTTCCTGGACTTGTAAGTCTATTTCTTTCACCAGGTGGGGGAAGTTTTCTGTCATTATTTTTTCAAATAGGTGTTCAGTATCTTGCTCTCTCTCTTTTTCTGGCAGCCCCATAATTCTGATGTTGGTACACTTGAAGTTGTCCCAGAGGCTCTTTATACTATCTTTATATTTTTGGATTATTTTTGCTGTTTTCTTTTCTGGTTGAGTGTTTTTTTGTTTCTTTGTATTTCAAATCTTTGACTTGATTCTTGTGATTCTCTAGTCTGCTGTTGGATCTCTGTATATTATTTTTCATTTCAGTCAGTTTATGCTTAATTTCTAGTTGGTCCTTTTTCATATCCTTGAGGGTCTCACTAAATTTATTGGTGGTTTCTAGAAAATTCTTGAAAAAACTTATAATTGCGGTTTTGAACTCTATATCCAGTTGTTTGCTTTCCTCTATTTCTTTTATTTGTGACCTATTTCTTTGTATCCACATTTTGGCTGCTTCCCTGAGTTTATAGTGTGGCTTTGTGTGCTAGGTGTCCTATAGGGCTCAGTGTCTCAGCCTCCCCAGTTACCTGAGGTGGACACTCTTGGTGCACCCCTTTGTGGGCTGTGTGCACAGTGTTGCTGTAGTGAAGCCTTGATTGTGTTTGGTATCACTGAGAGGAATTGACCTCTAGGCCAATTGGCTGTGAGGATCAGTTGTGCCTATGATGGGAGAACTTCTGCTCTGGAGATACCCTTATGAGACAAGGCTTGCTTTAGTGGGACTTTGGTGCTCACTGAGTCTGCCCCCTGAGTGTGTCCCTTATGGATCTGAAGAGTTGTAATCTGAATGGTCCTACTCTGACCCCTGGGTACACTGGCTCTTGGATCTCCAATGAGGTACTAATGTAGCCTCTGCCTGAGGCCACCCAGCAGGAGATACAGAGATCTGCAGATTCCTCTTCTTTGTTTGGGGTTTGGAGGTGCCCAGATGAGGACAAGCTGTGAAGCAATGAAAGCTGCTTTGGAGATTTGGGCCTTCTTTTGGATGTTTTGGGTCTCACTGACTCAGCTGCGGTTTGTTAGGTAAGTTTAGAATTCAAAGGACCAGGCCATTCATACGCAAAAGCCTCTGTGCTCAGCTTGGATGGGGCGGAGTCTCAGGGCAGATCAAACATCAGTGGCTTCCCATCAGCCCTGCTCTAAGAGGCCCCTGGGTCTCAGTGTCCCCCGGTAATCGCTATAAGCACCTCTGAGTTAAAGCCACCCCGGAATTCCGCCCCACTGCCAGACAGGCCAGTTTCTTCTCGTATGAGTCTGAGTCCCCAAAGTCTCTCCTAGAACTGGAGTTTAGAGAAGTTGAGAGCTTTTGTATTCCTCCCAATTGAGAAAGCTAGCTGCATACTCAGTTGCCAGCCCTCTCCGTGTGTGTGCCTCCATACCTCTACACTTCTGCAGCTCCTCTGAGTCTCAGTGTGATTTTCTCTTTCCTTCTAGTTGTAGAATTTCCACTCAGCCAGCCTTCTTAAGGTTCTGGATGATGTTCATTTTGTCTTTTCATTGTACTTTTGAAATTGTTGTGGGAAGCAGCAGTTCAGGTGTTTACCTATGCCGCCATCTTGGTTTCTCTCCATGTGAAGAAATTTTAAAGATAAATGATCCTTAATTTCACCTACCCCCAAATTATAATATTTTACATAGAAAAAATAATATTTTACATAGAAATGTTCAGGTATTTACCCTAAATGTCTGAATATTCAGTCAGCTGCTTTAAATGAAATTCCACAGAAAAATTATTCCTTCTGAACCCAAACTTTGACATAAGATTGTGGTGGTTTCTGCTGTTCACATGAAGAAAATTATGCTACTTTGGGGAAAATCAAGGATTCCAGACTTTGGGGGTGAGATGAGGAAAAATTCGCCCCAGCTGTCTCAAATAAGATGAATATAAATCTCTCTCAACAAGATTCCGCACATGTTAGTTCCACCATAAATTTAGATATTCTTTCTTCCTCTTCCTCCTCCTCTTCCTCTTCCTCCTCCTCTTCCTCCTCCTCTTCCTCTTCCTCTTCCTCCTCCTCTTCCTCTTCCTCTTCCTCTTCCTCTTCCTCCTCCTCTTCCTCTTCCTCCTCCTCTTCCTCTTCCTCTTCCTCTTCCTCCTCCTGTTTCTCTTTCTCTTCCTCTTCCTCTTCCTCTTCCTCCTCCTGTTTCTCTTTCTCTTCCTCTTCCTCTTCCTCTTCCTCCTCCTCCTCCTGTTTCTCTTTCTCTTCCTCTTCCTCTTCCTCTTCCTCTTCCTCTTCCTCCTCCTGTTTCTCTTTCTCTTTCTCTTTCTCTCTCCCTCTCATCTCAACCCCCCGCCACTGACCCACACACACACTATCTACTAAGAGGCATCTGCATAGGGACTTGGTGTCATTAGTTAACAAGTTGGTATTATTAGATGTTGCTTTGATACACTCTGTATTTCTGAGGTCTGAAATCATGGAGAAAGGACAAACCCTGGGGGAAAACTCAGAAGATGTGTAGCTTAGGTTGGGACAACAGAATACAGAAGTCCTTAATTGGCATGCATAAAACACTAAGAGAAACGTTCCTCTAGACAAGTGCCTTTCTTCTCTCCTACTCAGTTCAAGATGTGGGGTGTAGAACATCTGTGACTTCCCCATTCTATATGTGCTCAGAAACTCAAAGCACTGCCATAATTTTGGATTTACCCACAGATAGAAGACTGGAATGTATAATCATTGAGTAAAACCAATCATGTCACATAGGAAGAAGCAGTAGTCAGAGTTTAAGGTTCATGGTCAACTTTTAAAATGATACTAGCACGGACCCAGAAACTGCATGCTAAATGATGGTCTCTGGAGGCAGGGGCCTAGACCGAAAATAAGCTTCAATGATCTGTTTTACATTATGCACCTTTACATGAAAGTCCATGGGAAACTGCCTAAGGCTTCAGCCAACAGCAAATGTTTAATAAAATTTGGTTGGTGGAATTAATAAATTATTTTTCTTTAACTTCTCTCAAAGAATCAGGGAGTTTCAGTCAGTATCTTTGTATTCTGATACCTCCCAGTTCACTATAATAAAATCAGATAAGTAAAACTCTAAAATTAGTTCTATTTTTACTTTGGCAGCTCCTTTATCTGTCAGTTTCTCTTATCATTTGATAAAAATCATTCAATGCAAAGTATGAAGAACGTATCTGTTTCCCCTCATGAATCTTTTTATTTTAATAGACTTTACTTTTTATAGCAGTTTTAAGTTCACAGCAATATTGAGCAGAAGATACAGAGATTTCCCCTATAACCTTGTCCTCACATAATATGCACAGCCTCTTCTACTCTCTCATCATCTCCCCCCAGAATGGTATATTTCTTATCATTGATGACACATTGACACATTAGTATCACCTAAAGTCCATGGTTTACATTATGGTTCACTCTTGGTGTCATACATTCTATGGGTTTTGACAAATGTATAATGACATGTATCTGTATCTATATAGTATTATACAGTATAGTTTCACTGCCCTAAAAATCATTTGATCTCCGCCTATTCATCACTGCCTCCTCCCTAATTCCTAGCAATCACTGATTTGTCATTGTCTTCAAAATTTTGCCTTTTCCAGAATATCATGTAGTTAGAATTGTACAATATGTAGCAGCTTGACTTTTCAGATTGACTTCATTCAGTTTGCTATATGCAGTCAAAATCACTCCATGTCTTCTCATGGCTTGATAACTCATTTATTTTAGCACTGAATAATATTCCATTGTGTAGATGTATCACAGTTTATTGACCCATTCAGCTACTAAAAGACATCTTGATTCTTCCAAGTTTTGGCAATTATGAATAAAGCTTCAGTAAATATTTATGTCTAATTTTTTGTGATATAAGCTTTCAACTCATTTGAGTATGTATCAAGAGTTGTGATTGCTAGATTGTAAGGTAAGAGTATATTTAATTTTGTTAGAAACTTCCAAACTGTCTTTCAAAGTGTCTATATCATTTTGCATTCCCACCACCAATGAATGAGGGTTTCTATTGCTCTACATCTTCTGACAGTACTTTGGATTTTTAAAATTCTAATAGGTGTGTAGTGATATCATTGTTGTTATAAACTGCATTTCCTTGATGACATATGAAATGTAAGCATCTTTTCACGTGCTTATTTGACATCTGTAAATCTTCTTAAATGAAGTGTCCAAGTCTTTTGCCCATTTTAAAATGATTGTTTGTTTTCTTATTGTTGAGTTTTATGAGGCTTTGTTTTGTTTTGTGTAATATTTTGGATAACAGTTCTTTCTAAGATATTTTTTGCAATATTCCCTCCAAGTCTATGGCTTGTCTTATGATTCTCTTAACCCTCCTGTATCTTTAAATGGGAGCCAAAGGACAGACAGTGCTTAATCTAAAGCAGAGTTTTCAACCTTGGAACTACTGAAACTTTGGGCTAAATGATTCTTTTTCTAGGAGCCTATCTTGTGCATTATAACATGGCAAGGTGTTTAACAGTGTGCCTGGCCTCTCCCTCTAGAAGCCAGTAGCAATATCACTCCCAGTTTGACAATGAAAAATATCATCAGACATTGGCAAATGTCCCCTGGTAGGAGTCAGGACAGAAAATCACCTCTGATTTAGAACTTCTAATCCAAAGAAATAAATCAGTATTGTTGAAATTTAAGTCATCAGTGAAGAAGGGGAGATAGAGAAACATTTTGACTCAAAGGCCTTCCTAGTGACCCAAGAACCATTCTTCCACTTTCTGGTCCAGTTAAGTATGGCAATCATACATCCTGATTTGTCTAAGACATGTTTACACCCGTTTGTAGTCCTATTAATCATGCCCCCATTCTTTCTCAAAGATACCTAATTTCAGGTGACAAATTACAAATAAAGCTCACCTGAAATCTCCAGGAGCTATAATCCCAGTGTGGGCCCTCCTTGCCTCTCCTCTGCCTGAGGTATCTGGGGTACAACCTGAAATTCTGTCTGTTCATCTGCTTTACACTCATGTGCATGTCCATGGGCAATAGAGAATCAGAGACACTCTGAAAAAGCCTTGGCCATGTATTGTACGCAGCACTGGGTAGGCAGACAGGAAGTTGTGTGTGCCTCTGATTTAATGAGTGCCCATCAGTGTCTAGATGCTACTTTGTGCACCAGCAGCAAATTTACAGTGTAACTTGACACATTACTGTGAAATTTTAACAGCTGCTGAAATCTGTAACAGTAGAATATGCTTTTATCAGTTTATGCCAAGAGAATATAACATAGGTAATAGGGCAGGAATAAAACAAGTGGTTCAAATAACCCAGTCTATTAATTTCAGGTGCATTTATCAGTAGTAATAGCCCTCCTTTAGTTTATATTTTGGACCCAATACAAAAATCAGACAATGACACCCCAAAAACTCTTAAACATTAGCTTTTTAAAAATGAGAGTTAATATTTAACTATAATTATTAATCTCTGGGTTGCTACTGCAACTGAACATAAATAGTGACTGCCTGACAACTATAGCAGAACAATAAAATAGGAATTAAAACTCAGGTATTCATCTTCATTCACCTCATCAATGGAAGCTTGTAAGTTCTAAAAAGAGATATATGTCTTTTTGTTTTTCTAGCTTGAATGTTCTAACATAAATTTAACAAGAGAGCGTTTTCCATAAGGGACATTGAAAGGTAAAACAAACAGTATATTCAAAAGCAGTTTTATAATAATTGCAAAAACATCTTCCTATGATAAAGTAATCCTATATAATAAAAGAGAAACATGCAAATTTGATTGTACCTTTGCTACCCTACCAGCCAATCAGGAGCGTGGCCTGGGGAACAGGCGCCATGGGCCTGGAGAGCGAATGCTGCACTGGCGGTCCCGGAAGGCCCTTGACGCCCATTTCCCAGGCAGTGGGAGGGCCAGCAGGAAGGCCAGCCACCGCAGCACTTCGCCGCAGGCACCGGAGGTCCCAGATCGCCATGGTGGTGGGGCCAAGGCAGAGGCCATCAGGGGTGATCAGGCCAGGAGGGGAGGGCACTTGAGGGTGATCAGGCTAGTGGTGGGGGGCAGTTGGGGCTGAGCAGGCTGGCAGAGGGGACCAGTTGGGGCCATCAGGCCAGCAAGCAGAGTGGTTAGGGGTGATCAAGCAGTCAGGCAGGTGAGCGGTTAGGAGCGGATTGTGAGGGGGTTGTCCAAGTGCCAGTTTAGGCCCATTCCCACAGGGGTCTCAGATTGGAGAGGATGCTGGCTGGACTGAGAGACAACCTCCCCCTACCTCCCGCATGCATGAATTTCATGCACCGGGCCACTAGTTTCTTATATTGTTCCAAGAGCAGTATGCAAGAGCCTGGAGGTGACAAGCAATGGGGATTCAACAGTGATCGTCAGGCATTGTGCCAAGTGCTTTACCTGCCTTTCTAGATTCTAAACTTTCAGTGCTTCTGGTCCTGGCTGGTGTGGCTTAGCTGGTTAGAGAGTCGTCTTGTACACCAAAAGGTTGTGGTTCCTTTCCCAGTCAGGGCACATACCTAGGTTGCAGGTTCGAGTCTAAGTGAAGATTAATAATAAAAATAATATTAATGAAAAATGAAAAACAAAATGCTTCTGTGAAAGTAGATGTTAATTGAAAATTCACATTGTGTGTGTGTGTGTGTGTGTGTGTGTGTGTGTGCGCGCGCGCGCACCCACGTGCACGCGCACGCTGCAATTCAATTAGCCTTGGAAATCCAACTGGAACTTCTGTTAGTTACATTTTGGAACTTTATCCCAATATATGACAGAATCCAGTGAAGCACTAATGCTTCATGCAATTAAATATGGAAGACCACCAAAACACAGAAACTCTCCTGGCCAGCCAGGACTTCATGGAGTTCCTTGGGGACTTGGATGATTTTTCCAAGGTGGTGATTCAAGAACTAAGAAGTTGAATATGATATGTGAGCATTGAAATTTTCTCTCATTTGCCCAGGAGCCTTAGAATGAAGCCTTGGGCTGGCAAAGGAACAGCTGTAGCTACCTGGCTAGGACACAAAAGACTCAAGGAGACCTTTAATTCCTAAACAATGAATGATCACGGGGGTTTCAGATAGAATTTGTAAGGGAAGAAAATGGAGTGCTAAATCTGGCTTGTCCCAGGTGAGCCTAGTCCAGAGGCAACACCCATGTGCACCCTAATATTTCCCCTTTGCAGTCAAACCTTTGACCCACCCTCACCCTCTGGCAACTCTGTCCTATAGTTTTGACTTTTCTTGCCTGTCATCACCATAGGGCCACGTCAGTGGGGCAGAGTCAGGAAGGATTTGTCAGGAGGTGTGGAAGCCCCCTCTCGACTCTGCATCAGGCCAGCACACTCACCAAGGCATGACGTGCATGAAGTCTGCTGACATTTGCTCAGGTGAAAAGTGCAGGGTGTGGTGCTATCAAAACTTTGGCTGCGCAGTCATAATTTGTCTGAGGTCACTGGATCTTGGGTCAGATAGCTTGGTTGGGAAAGCCCAGGGGATACAGCAGCCCCATGTTTGGAAATGTCTTTATGGTTTATGCGTGCTGCCATGTAAATATAGTATCGGCAAGAGTTTCATTTGTCCTTGTTGTGCTTTGAGTTAAACATCAAAAGCAGGATTATCCTGAATAAAAATTAAAGCCACATGACTAACGTAGTGTAGTTCCCAGGTGACTTAACTTTTTTTATTTTTACCTTCATTACTTGGAAAACCTTTTTTTTTTTCAGTTTACATATAATAAATTACCATTCTCCTTTTTGGGGTACAATGCTGTAAGTTTAAATAAATGCATAGTCATATAACTATCACCATAATCAGAATAACAGAATAATCCCTCCTCCCCAAAATGTCCCTAGCATTTCTCTTTGCAGTTAAACCCTCTACTGACCTTCATACTCTGGCAACTCTGTCCTATAGTTTTGGCTTTTCCAAATGTCATACACATTGAATTATATATTATGTAACCTTTTGAGTCTGCTTATTTCACTTAGCATAATGCATTTGAAAATGATTGATATTACTACATGTATCTTTAGTCCTTCCTCTTTTTTTTTCTTTAATCCTCACCCAAGGATATTTATTCCATTGATTTTCCAAGAGTGGAGGAAGGGGAGAGACTGAGAAGAGAAACATCAATGTGAGAAAGACACGTGGAATGCTTTGCCCCTGCATGTACCCCAACCAAGGCTGGGAATCAAGCCTTCAACTTAGGTACAATGCCCTTGACTGAATTTAAACTCAGGACTCTTCAGTCCGCTGGCCACAGAGCCAAACTGGCTAGGGCTTTAATCCTTCCCTTTTATTTGTTTACTAGAGGCCCAGTACACAAAATTCATGCGGGCGAGTGGAGGGGTGGAGGGTGTTCTCTCAGCCCGGCCTGCACCCTCTTCAATCCAGGACATCCCTCTCACAATCCAGGACCGCTGGCTCCTAACTGCTTACCTTCTGGCCTGCCTGATTGCCCCTAATCACTCTGCCTGCCTGATCACCCCTAACCACTCTGCCTGCCTGATGTCCCTAACTGCTCCCCTGCCTGCCTGATACCCTTAACTACTCCCCTGCCTGCCTGATTGCCCCTAACTGCCTCTGCCTGTATGCCTGATGCCCCTAACTGCACTACCCTCCCAGCCTGATCGCTCCTAATCTCTCTGCCTTGGCCCATGCCACCATGGCTGTGTCCAGAAGGACACCCAAAAGGATGTCCAGAAGACATCTGGTCTATTCGGTCTAATTGGCATATTACCCTTTTATTAGTATAGATTTATTTATTTTAATGACATGAGTCTTTATATTTTTTATTGCCTTTTTTTTAAGAGAAGGAGAGGAAGAGAGAGATAAAAACATCAATGAGAGAAAAACATTACCAATTGGCTGACTCCTGTATAATCCCTTCTGGGGATCCAGCCCAAAACCTGGATCCAATGAGTCACCTCTTTGCTATGGACCAAAGCTCAACCACTGAGCATACCAGCCAGGCCCTTTTTATTATTAAACAGTATTCCATTGTATAGATGGCCCACAGTTTATTTATCCATCTACCCATTGAAAAACATGTTGGTAGTTTTCAGTTCTTGGCAATTATAAATAATGCTGTCTTAAACATTTTTATATAGGTTTTTGGGTGAACCTGTGTTTTCATTCCACTATGATAAATATCTAAGGAAATCCTGAGTCATGCGGTTTGTGAATGTTTATTCCTAAGAAATTGTCAAACTCTTTTCCAGAGTAGCTATACCATATTGCATTTCTACCAGCAATGTATGAAAGTTCTTGTTGTTCTACATCCTTGTCTAAACTTGGAAGTATCTGTTTTGTTTTTATTCCTAGTCAATCTAATAAGTGTATAGTAGTATCTTGTGTTTTTAATTTACCACAAATTTAATTTATCTTATGGTCCCTAATTATTGATATGCTTTTGAGCAATATTTTCATGTACTATTTTCTATCTATACTATATGTCTTTTTTTTTTAGTAAAATATCAGTTCAAATATTTTGTCTAGTTTTACTTGCATGTTTGTTTTAAAAGTTATTCATGTATTCTAAATACAAGTTCTTCGATGGATATGCAATTTCTGAAATTTTTGTTTGTGTGTAACTTGTTTTTTTATTCTCTTTAGAGTGTGTGTCCTTTACAGAGCAAAATTTTCAATTTTATTGAGAACAACATATCGATTTTTTGTGTATGGTGCTTTTTTGTGTTTTATCTGGGCCTAATCCACTGTCTTAAAAATGTTCTCTTATGGAGCAGCAAGAGACTGGACAAAAATCATGCAACTATGGGAGAGGACAGTGGAGGGGGGTGAGGGCGGAGGGTGGGATGGGTACCAGGTGGCAGGGAACTATAGGGGGGAAAAAGGGAACAATGTAATTAATATACTGAACAATAAAGATTTAAAAAAAAGAAAGAAAATTTAAGTTAGAAAGTAGGGATGGAATGTTGTTATTTTAAAATATAAAGAGAAAATGATGAATCAGGAAATGAAAAAAAAATGTTCTCTTATGTTTTCTTCTAAAAGTTATATGGTTTAACTTTTTATGTATCTATCTATAATCCATTTTGAGTTAACACTTTTTTTAGAAGTTTTTGGAAGAGGCCACTTGTTATTTGAAATCAGCATGTCCATTTACATTTTGTTCCTGGTATGTAAGCTTAAAGCTAACAAGATATCTTTAAAAAATATTTTTATTGACTTCAGAGAGGAAGAAAAAGGGAGAAATAGAAACATCAATGATGAGAGAGAATCATCAATCAGCTGTCTCATGAATGCTCTCTACGGGAATTGAGCCCACAACCCTGGCATGTGTCCTGACTGGGAATCAAACTGTGACCTCCTGGTTCATAGGTCAACACTCAACCACTGAACCATACATATACCTGGTATTCATGCTCTTTATTCAATCAAAAAATATTTATTAACCATGGTATTCCACTTTCATTAGTGCCTTCTGAACAATTTAGAATAGTTCTGGTTAGATATTCTGTACTCCTAGTTCACATCTCTGGATTTCATTGTCCTCACAGTTATTACCATGGAACCAAAGCTATTTTCATTAGCAGCCCACTGACAGATATACAATCAAGAAATTTAGAATCCAAAAGAGAAAATAAAGTATATCTGTCTTATATTTTTCCCAATAAAACTTGTTTTATTTTTCTCATTGACAAAGAAAACACAAATAAACAAACAAAACAAAGACAAAAAAGCAAAAATAAATAAATAAACCCTACAACACACCTTTATCTACACAAGCAAAGTGAAGAACAAAATTTAGGTACTTGGTTGGAAAATTCAAACTTCCAAAGTTCCGCTGATGCTCTTCATCTTGACTATATGGATATTAGTGCTTTACATAGAGCTAAAAAGAATTTGGAGGTCACCTCATTGCAGTGCTTCATCTGACTTAGCCATCAAATGTTATTATTTAAGAACCTCCAATGCCAGATGAGAAAAGCAAAGCTCAGCCAAATAGAGAGAGCTGCCTACAGGCAAGGGCTTATCCAGGAAGCACTAAATCATAGTTTTCACATCTCTGTCCACAGCAACATTCTCATATTTTCCACATCTTCCACAGGTCATACATAGCACCTGAGTCAGTCCCACCCCCATTGGTGAATGATAGGACATGCACGTATTTTGGTTTTAGGGAGTGGATTGCAGCTCAGAAATGCACATTTGGGGGGAAAGACTGCTTGAAGTAGTTTAAAGAGAACTTTTTTAAAGGATTCTGTGGTTTAGGGGATGAGGTAACGAGAAAGAAAAGGCCAATGATTGTGGTTTAAATATGGAGTTTTAAGAAGCGAAGTAATGTTTTAGGAAATTATTGCAAGGAGACTTTAGAGTTATTCAGAGGGAACTAGGGCGATGATGAGGGCTATGGTTTGAAACAAGGGGGTTGAAAGATAAGTTAGGTGAAAGAGTAGTTTTAAGAAGTGGTCTGTGAGCCAGGTCAGTGTTGGTAAGTGTTGAGTATTGACCTATGAACCAGGAGTTCACAGTTCGATTCCCATTCAAGGATTTGGGCTCAAATGTGCAAGAGGCAGCCAGTCGGCGATTCTCTCTCATTATTGATGTTTTTCTCTCTCTTTTCCTCTTCCTCCCTCTGTGAAATCAGTAAAAATATATTTTAAGAAAAAAGAAGAGAAAATTACCTGCATATTCAGGCCAAGATTTGCTAATCTTAGACTCCAAATGACATATTAGATACATTTCAAAATTGTAATCAATATAACAAAAGTACAATTATGAATATCAGGCAGCACTCAAGGTCAATCATCAGAGAAATGAAAATTAAAACCACAATGAGATATTACCTTATACCTGTCAGAATGACTATCATCAATAAGTAAACAAACAACAAGTGTTGGCAAGGATATGAAGAAAAGGGAACCCTTGTGCAATGGTGGTGGGAATGCAGATTAGTGCAGCCACAGTGGAAAGCAGTATGGAGTTATCTAAAAAGTTTAAAAATGGAACTTCCTATGACCCAGTGATTCTACTTCTGGGAATATATTCAAAGTAACCTGAAACGCTGATACAAAAGATTATATGCATGCCTATGTCCACTGCAGTGTTATTTACAATAGGCAAGATTTAGAAACAGCTCAAGTGCCCATCAGTAGATGAGTGGATAAAAATCTGTGGTACATCTACACAATGGAATATACTCAACCTTAAAAAAAGGAGAAAATCTTACCCTTTTGCAACAGCAAGGATAAACCTGGAGATCATTATGCTAAATGAGATAGGCCAGTCAGAGAAAGATAAGTATCACATGATTTCACTCATATATGGGTTATAATTAGCAAAATGAACTAACAACAACAACAACAACAGATAGAAACAAACTCATAGAGAACAGACTGACAGGTGTCAGAGGGGAGGGTTTTGGGGACTGGGTGAAAAAAGGTGAAGGGATTAAACAAGCAAAACAAAATAAAACACCCTGGCTCTTCTCTCCCAGAATCAGTTCCATCCTCATTGTTGAACAACATGGTGATTGTCAGAGGGAAAAGGATGGGGGTGGAGAGAGGTTGAGAGGGTAAGGGATGGAT
Organism: Antrozous pallidus; assembly: GCA_027563665.1. NCBI lineage: Eukaryota > Metazoa > Chordata > Mammalia > Chiroptera > Vespertilionidae > Antrozous > Antrozous pallidus. Next base: position 117,445,704 of record CM050514.1, read on the forward strand.
AAATGGCAATGGAAAGAGACTTGACTTTGGATGGTGAACACACAATATCATATATAGATGGCATGTTGTAGAATTGTACATCTGAAATCTATATATTATATTAACAGTGTCATACCAATAAATTAAAAATGGATGCACCATGAAAATATTATACTACATAAAAGAAGCCATATACAAAAGACCATATATTGTATGATTTCATTAATGTAAAATATCCAGAATAGACAAATGCATAAAGAAAGAAAGTAGATTAGTGATTGCCAGGCCTGGGGCAAAAGGAGAGATGGCTAGTGAGTACAAACTTTCCTTTTGGAATGATTAAAGGGTTCTGGAATTAGATAGTGGTTATGGTTGCACAACTAGTGAACATACTAAAAACCACTGAATTGTACATTAAAAAATAAACTAAAGAAGATGCCCATGGGATGTGTATCTCTTTCTGTTAGTTCTATAGCTGGCACTTGCCCTGCATGGGCACATCTCTACTCTGTGCTCATCTCTACTCTACACTCCAACCAGACCATAGCCATGTTTCCTGACTCCTGCCTTTGCTCAGGTGGGTACATTCACTAATATCCTCTCCCCTTTTCTGCCTGTCAAAATCCTTGACCCATCTCAGCTGTTTTGTTCAGTGGTTAGATAGGCAAGATTTAGAAACAGCTCAAGTGCCCATCAGTAGATGAGTGGATAAAAAAGCTGTGGTACATCTACACAGTGGAGTATACTCAGCCTTAAAAAAGGGAGAAAATCTTACCCTTTTGCAACAGCATGGATAAAGCTGGAGTTGGACTTTGGACTGAAGGGTCATGGGTTCGATTTCAGTGAAGTGCAGGTACCTCAGTTGCAGACTTGATCCCTGCTGGGCTGAGGCACCTGTGGGAGGCAACCTATCAATGTGTCATTTCTTTCACATCCGTGTTTCTCACTCTCTGTCTCTCCCCCTCCCTTTGACTCTCTCTAAAAATCAATGGGAAAAAAATATCCTCTTATGAGAATTAACAAAACAAAACTAAAAAATCCTTGACCTATTTTAATGGCAACAACTCCAGGAAACATTTTTCACCTTCTGTATGCTCAAATTTTCTGTTGACACATCCTTCTGTCAGCCCTCAGCATACTCCCTCCAAAATTAAGGCATTGTGTACTCATATAAGCTTTATCTTGCCTTGCCCTGTACACCACTTGGGAGGCACACCTGTATCTCCCATGGTAGCCCAGTCCCTGCCACATGATAAGAACTGAGTAGAAATGGAGTCAGACATGGATACAAAGCCATTCTTCTGAGCATACCAGGCCTGGCTTAACTCTCCTTCCTACTGCCCCTAGCAATGGGTAGATCCTTACTTCTATCCCTGGATCCCTTACTGTTACCCTCTCCATAGCAACAGGGTATGGAGTCTGAGTAACATGCATACCCTCATGGTCCAGATAAAACTCCCTCTGGTTATTGCTCTAGTCCTGTGATTAATTCAGAGCATGGTAAGGTCTATTTCATTCTGTTCTTTGAGCACTGACATTAGGCAGGACAGCAGGCTATGTAGCATCATTCCTCCCCCAGAGCTGATGGCTGCTGATTGGGCTTGAGTCCCCTTGCCTCAGTTGTACTGTATATAACATTGATGGGAAGCAGCAAGGCTTATAGGAATGGGAGAGGAGAGGGAGGGGGGCAGAAGCAGAATTCCCACAGCCAGCTCAGCTTGCCAAGCCTATTAGAGATGTTAGTGGACAGGAAAGTACCCCTGCTACAAACACAGTGTCTGTGATTCTTTGATGAAATTAAGAACGTTTTGTCAGCATAGCTTACTTTTCTCATTTATTAGTTCCAACTTGGATTAAAAAGCTAATCCAAAAGGCCTATAAATAATTTTAGCCCAATTTATAAAGTTTAAATTTACATTTCCCTCATTTTTGAGGCAAATTATTGCAAACTGAAATAGCTATTGGGGGTTATGAAGCATTCTATGTAAAAGCACCATGTACTGGATCCATTTGTAAAATGAATAGTCACTTTCTAGTTTGTTTGGGTGTTTTTTGTTATCTTTTTGTTTGTTTTGTTTTGTTTTGTTTGTATGAATTTGGGATTTCTTTGCATTGGAATTTTTTTTCAAGGAGATAAACTTTTCTTAATAGGTATGAAGAAGCCTTTGAAAAATAGCTAATTTCTTATTACAAAAGAAACAGATGTCAATATATCATGTGCATTTTAAAACATAAAAGAAAATACTTATTGAGGTCTTATTATACCCCGATGATGGTAGCCATTCAATATGTAATGTTTGAATAAAGAATAAATTGAAAAGGAAACCAATCATATTCCAACCATCTAGAAGTAACCACTATTAACACTCTGATATCTATTCTTTTAGTCTTTTTCTGTGCATATTTTGAGTGTCTTGCTGTTTTATAAACTGCTGTTTTCACTTAATAGGTGTCATGAACATTTTCCAGGTCTCTAGCTAGTCACAAGGTACTCCCTGTTCAGCTGGCTCAAGTCTAACTATGTCTCAAATGCTGACCCACAGGCAACCTCCTGAGGGCGGCGGAGACATGGTTCTGAATTAATCTCTTCTCCTTGCAGTTGGCATTACACTACAGTAACACTGTTTCATCCCATCCAAAAACATTAAGCTTAAAATGCACAGCCCCAGCAAAGGGACTTCTGGAGCCAGGCTGTGACAGAGGGTGTATAACCTGTCACCTGTCATGCTCTACCTGCTGAGTGACATAGTTTTTGCTGGTTTTTTTTTTTTTCAGCCACACAAGTTCCTTGAAGCCTCTGGCCAGGAGCTGATGGCTGCTGATTGGGCTTCTGCCAACCCTGGAGAAGGAAAAAAATACTCACTCATACTGCCCCTTATCACTGGACCAACCCCCATAGATAAAGTGGTTTCCTCCTTCACAGTGTGTCATGAATTATGAGTCACAGTGTTTCAACTGAACTCTGTGATTGAGGGGGATTCCTCCCCAGGAGCACTAACTGCTTTGGAGATCCTGCAGTGGGACTCAGAGATGGCAAATGTGCCAAGCGGGTGGCTGGGTTTAGTCTTTCGCGTCATTATGTATTAGTTACATGGTTTAATGTCTATTCCGTATCTTCAGAAAGAGTGCAACTCAAAGCTGTCATTCCAGGACAATGTTTAAAAACTGTTTAAATTCAGTTTTAAAAGGGTTTAATTTCCAAGGAAAGCTATAATAGGTAAATGGATCCAGCTTGCTTCTTCAGTATATTTAGGTTAGGATTTCCTTAAGTTGGTAATGCAATATAATAATTCTGAATGAGAATCAAAATGTCTTGGTGCTGACGTTTACTAGCTAGGTGATCCTGGGAAAATTCCTTATCCTCTCTAATATTCAGGCTCCTCAACTATATAATAGGATAATAAATACAGTCATGCATTGCTTAATGATGACAATGTGTTCTGAGAAATGGATCATTAGGCGATTTTGTCATGCACTGACACAAACCTGGACATAGGGCCTCCGACACACCTAGGTTACATGGCATAACCTGTTGCTCCTAGACTACAAACATGCACAGCATGTGACTGCACTGAATAGTGTAGGCAAGTGTAACACAATGGTAAGCATTTGTATATCTAAACATACCTAAACATAGAAAAAGCATGGTAAAAATATGCTATTTATAGGGCATTTTTCATGAATGGAGCTTACAAGGACTGGAAGTTGGTCTGGGTGTCAGTGAGTGCACGGTGAGTGAATGTGAAGGCCCCGGACATTACTGTACATAAACTATAGACTCCATAAACACTGTCCCACAAGTCCTCCCCTGTTTCCTTCTGACAGGCTCAGAAATAGAACAACTAAGTGGTCAGTGCTGTTCCATGAACAAGAATGTAGGCTGGATTGGTTGGAAATACTGAGGAAACATTAGTTGGGTAAGGCAGAGATCATTATTATATGACTTGTCAGGAGGGAGTGGAAAGTGGCCTGAGGATCACTAGAAATAAAAATCAAGATGAGAGATAAAGGAGCGTGGGGGTTGTCATGATAATGTGTTTGTGGCTATTGCATGTTAAAGCAGTGGTCATATTAAGAAACTTTGTGTTAATCATTAAAATAAAGGGTGTTTAACATGGAGAGGGTGTAGAACTGAGGACTCATTATTTTGACTTTGGAAATTTGTTTTTGGTCCCTTTGAACCTATGGAGAACAAAGGATTCTTTCTGGCACTGAATTAATGGAAGAAATAAAAGTGATCTATGCTCTACATCATTACAAGCTAAAAATAGTTCCAAAGGACAGGGACAGGCCGGCTCCACACTACCACAGAAAGCTTTTACTCAAGCAGCAGTGGCACTTACTATTTGTGAAGATGACTCCTGTGGACCTGTGTCTCTGTATAGGGTCGTAGGTGCTCAACAAAGAATCTACAGAAATGTTCTCTGAAGACATTCCAACTAGATCTGGAAAAGCCCTTCTAACTATGTAGCACTTTGGGGACAAGGTCCTCTGTGCTGAAACAAGTCAGTGGCTGACTGACTGGGATACCATCTGTATACTCAAAACTGAGGTGCTGTGAGTGAGAGAGAATCTGTTGCCAAGATCCACAGATATTGCTCTCATCAGAGAAAAAATCCTCTTGAACCACTTATCTTTAGGTTTCTTAAAGGAAATTTATCTCCATTATAAACTTATGGGACCACTGTCATCTATGTGTTCACCATTGACTGAAATATCATTATGTGATGCATGAGCATACAAGCCTACATTCTATTTAAAAGGGGGTATGTCCAGATTACATCATGGAATATGTCTAAGCACTTAGCACAATGGCATGTTCACCATAATCACTCCATGAATGTTAAATGATTTTACTATCATTGCAATTGAACTACTTATCTTGTATAATGATAAATGATAGGTGTCTGTGATCTGGGGTTTAACCTCAGGCTCTACATCTTTTAGATAAAAATATGTATATGACACTCATTTAACCAGGGAATCTCATACAGTACTTTTTTTCTGTACTTCCATTTTTATAAAACAGAGTGGGAGGAAGAAACTAGTTCCAATGAAGTACCTTTGCTAAAAGGAAAGAAAAAAAAGAACTGAGGAGATAATTGAGATCAGTCCAATTGAGATCAAGTCAGTTGCTAACTTACTGGGATGTCATCTGTGTACTCAAAATTGAGGAGCTGTGAGTGATTTAGTTTAGTAGTTTTACAATAATACTAGATTCTGAGGCTTAAACATGATTTAAGAATAATCCATGGCTTCTGGTGGGTTTACCACTTTATGTTGCCTCAGTAACTTAGAATGGCTTTTCCCAAAGCTACTGCCATCAGCAACAGAGATGGAAATTTGGCATAGTTATTTCTGGCATGTTCCTCCTCCCTCATCCACCTTGTAGCTCATGGGTCTAATGCTGTTCACCCACCTGACACTCTGTTCATACATACCCTACAACTTCTCCTTTTGCCTCCTACGTTCATGGACCCAGGCTGGTCTCAATTTCATTGAAGCTTGGCAACTTTGTGATACTAGGTCCAAACTGTAACTGGGCAGCCAAGAATGGGAGTCTGCATAGACTCTGAAGTTCTTGGAGATGCCAGAAGAAATCTGAAAGCTGTGGTCCATATGCATTCCGTCCTTACCTTCCCTCTTAGTGGATTCAGAATCAAAGAAAGCAAAGCAAGCATCATTCTACTTATTAAACTCTGGTCACTACCTTTGTTGGAACTCATCAAGAATATGCCTGCCAACTGTCAAAGTAGGAATTAATTGGTGGAATTTTAGAATCTCTTATCAAGAGCTAGTTGTTTTCACTCTCTTCCAAACTTTCTTACTCGCCATTCCTAAAGCTAAATACAAATATAAACTAAAGTAAACATAAACTAATCTATCTTGTCCATAAAGATATGCCCAAAAATAAGATGAGCTTACCCTGGAAATTCCAGGTAACCACATCTTCTCTCAGTGTTAGCCCTTAACTTTTTCATTCTTTCCTTCATTTCTCCCACCTTCCTTCTAACCCTCCTTCCTTCCTTCCTTCCTTCCTTCCTTCCTTCCTTCCTTCCTTCCTTCCTTCCTTCCTTCCCTCCTTCCTTCTGTAATTAGGCACAATTTCCTTCTTTCCTTCCTTCCTCCCTTCCTTCCTTCCTTCCTTCCTTTCTTCCTTCCTTCCTTCCTTCCTTCCTTCCTTCTTTCCTTCCTCTCTTCCTTCCTTCCTTCTTTCCTTCCTCTCTTCCTTTCTTCCTTTTCCCCTTCCTTCCTTTCCCCCTTCCCTCCTTCCTTCTTTCTTTTCAGTCTAACCTAACCTTTCTGATGTTTTTTAGGCCCGTGATATTACCCCATCAGAGTATTTTGTGAGATCCTTACCCAGTCTGTTTACATCAGTCCCTCATAGCTATGCTCAGTATTTCTTTTAATTGTTCATTATTGACTGCTTTTACAGATACACTGTGTATGTTCTAGTTTAAAAATATGCAGTTTAGTCTTCTTTAGATGATTCATAACTGACCACTGAAATTGTGCCTAATTACAGATGAGGTGAAATGTTTTGCTTACTATCCATTGTACAGCAGCAATTATATCTGCTTGAAAATATCTCAGTTAGAACTTTTTTCCAGATTTTATTTTTTTTATTTTTTATAATTTTTTATTGTTTAAAGTATTACAAATAGTAGTACGTATGTTTCCTTTTTCCCCCATTGACCTCCCTTCAGCCTCCCCCACCCCCCAACAGTTGCCCTCACCTTCCCTCCCTCCTCCCCCAGTGTCTTGTGTCCATTGGTTATGCTTATATGCATGCATACAAGTCTTTTGGTTGATCTCTTACAGCCCCTGCCCTCCACCCTCGCTTACCTTCCAACTATAGTTTGACAATCTGTTCAACGCTTCTTTGCCTCTGTATCTATTTTTCTCCATTTCCTTTCTTTAAAAAAATCTTGCATCTGCATCCTAGAAATAAACTTATAAGAACAAAAAATTGTTTCAGTCTCAGTTTCAATGTCCAACAGTTCTGAGCCCCAGTTTCAATGTCAAATAGTTCCTTGTGTGTACGTCAGCAATGGTATCTGGATGGTGGAGAAGTGGTGGCAATGCAGGTTCCACCCTCTCTGGTTTGGTCCTGGGCCGCCTGCAGCGAAGCACAGCTGCTGACTGCTAGCATGGCAAGGTGTCGTCAGTGTCTTCCATCTCTGGACTGTCTTTGCAGTTGGAACAGACCTGTCAGTTCCTCATTGTTGCAGGAATCCATATGGTCTTGGAGTTGTTTTCTGAAAATATACAAACATATTCTCAACCAAAAGTTAATAAAGAGATCTTTTCTGTAAATTAGACTTGGGATTCTTTTTATTTTTGCCCAAATTATTTTCCTTTGGCTTATTTTGACACCATGTATGTTTTTCATGGGTGTACTGCTGTTAGCATTTCAAATGGAAATTAATTTTCTGAAGTAAAAATTTTATTTTACAACAGCATATTGTACAATTATCCCAAAGAAACTTACAAACTAATTCTTTGAATATTTGGCAGCAACTTAAAAAGGGACAGGAAAGGAATTAATCCCTTTCAGAAGGAATTAAGACACTAGGAAGGCACTTGAGCATTCTATATTGGCCCCTTTTGCCCTTTTTGCCAAGAGGCACCCTCTTCTCACAATCCAAGTGCACACAGCTGTTGCTTGAGCTTTCCGTTCAAGCTGAGGTTGAAGCCTCTGGGAGGCAGGCAACATGGATCTGTCTCTCGCCCAATGGTATGTGCTGAGCCCTCCCTGGAGAAGAAACCAGAGTCCCCCGAGATATGTGATCAGTACCAGGACCCCACAAGCAGGCGAGGGGATCCCAAAGAAGGTGCTGGGCATGGAGGCCATGGAGGCATAGACTACCAAGGAGACCGAACTGAACCTCACATCACCCTGCTTGGCCCCGGAGGATGGCTGGTTAGCCAGAGACGGGTATGATTCCTCAGGGAAGGGACAACCTAAGACAGGCACAGTCACAGAGGGGCCATCAGGAGAGAACTTGAAGATCGAGTGGGGAACAGACCCTCACCTGCCTAACTGTGCAGGAGCTTAAACTCTCACCCCTTCTGAGGGAGGTCTCCTGCCCCCCCTGGCTGCTTCATCTCCCATGCCCAGCTCAAATCAGGACTCAGGCTATAGACAGAGACTTGGCCAGCAACAGCTGCCCTATATCTAAATTCAATCTAGCACCAGGAATGCTCAGGGCTTCCTCAAGAATGCAAATAATCCTTTCTATTAATATTTGCAGGGTAAACTAAAATTATTGTTGGAGTATTAAATTAGTAACCAAGTTTTCAGATTAATTTAAATTGGCCAATTGAAATAAATGAACACTCAAGAAAATTTAAGTGTACTGGACAAAAAGCTGTTCCTGAAATACTAACTAAAATTTCTATTAGTAGTCCATCTCATTTTAAAATTGCATAACAGGCAAAGAACCTAAAGCAGTCATATTTTATGCAAAAATTAAAACTTAAAGTTATCATGACTGCAATATAAAATTTCTAAAAGCCTCCATTAGTCAGAAAAGAGCGGGGGGGGGGGGATAATATCATGTAAAAAAACATCCTATAGGTAAATTACGTCTCAGTTAGAACTTGAGAAAAAAATATTTAACTGTGGAATCATACTCAAAATCTATAGCAATTACACGGCAGATGTATCCTAGCCTGATTTTATTTCATTGCTTAGAAGTACATGCATCAGAGTTAATTTTTCTAATTAATGATATGGAATTTACCTATCTGTCTATGTTTTCAATTATAAAGTTGAAAGAGCTATTTCTCCAGAAGAACTCAGTCTTCCTCTACCTGCATCCACTGCACAGGTTTTTTGTTGAGCAGAGCACAGTCTAGATTAGATGTCAACATCTGTTAGATGTCAACATAATTAAGCTATTTAATTTACAAAGCTATTGATCTCTAGTGTGTTCTAGCCAATTAATATACATTTTCTTGGACTAAGCCTAGAAATGGGCATTCTGATCAGATGACAATTACAAGTATTATCAAAATAACAAAGGGGCAAGGGAAAACAGTCACTAGCTGGCCAAATTCATGAGGATATCTGAAAGAGTAAAATGAAAACGAAGCAATCTCCTTCTGGGGTGAAGCTCAATTGGATGTAGGCACACTGATTGTGTCTTATATTAGTTTCATGGGACTTATATTTTTTTAAATTATTCTTTATTGTTGAAAGTATTACATATGTCCCTCTTAATCCCCCATTGACTTTCTCTAGCCCATCCACCCCCCACCCCAGATTTTCAGTACTCTATTGTCTGTGTCCATGGGTTATGCATATATGCATATAAAGTTTTTGGTTTATTATCTCCCATCCATTCATTCTCCATAACTTCCCTCTGAGATTTCACACTGTTTCGTGCTTCCATGTGTTTGGATCCACTCTGTTCATCAGTTTATTTTACTACTTAGATTCCACATATGAGTGCAATCATGTGATACTTGTCTTTCTCTGACTGACTTATTTTACTTAGCATAATACTCTCCAAGTCCCTCCATGCTGTATCAAAGGGTAAAAGATTCTCCTTTTTTACTGCTAGGTAGTATTCCATTGTATAAATGTACCAAAGCTTTTTTTTTAAGTCAGAGAGGTGTTGAAGTCCTCTACTGATGGGCACTTGGGCTGTTTCCAGATCTTAACTATTGTATCTTTTACTGCTATGAACATAAGGATGCACACATTCTTTCTGCTTGATGCTTTGGATTTCTTAGGATATATTTCTAGAAATGGGATCGCTGGATCAAGTGGCAGTTCCATATTTAATTTTTTGAAGAAACTCCATACTGTTTTCCATAACTGTTGCACCAGTATACATTTCCACCAGCAGTGTACTAGAATTCCCTTTTCTCCACTTCCTCACTAGCACTTGTCATTTGTTGATTTGTTGATGATAGCTATTCTGATAGGTGTGAGCTGATATCTCATTGTCATTTAAATTTGCATCTCTCAATGATCAGTGACTTTGAGCATTTTTTCTTATATCTCTTGGTCATCTGTCTGCCTACTTTGGAGAAGTGTCTATTTAGGTCCTTTGCCCATTTTTTAATTGGATTGTTTGTCTTCCTTTTGTAAGTTATATCAGTTCCTTACATGTTTTTAATATTATCCCTCTATCAGATGTATTATTGCCAAATATGTTCTCCCAAACAGTAGACTCCCTTTTCGTTTTGTTGATGGTTTTTTTTGTTTGTTTGTTTGTTTTTGTTGTGCAGAATCTTTCAATTTTAATGTAGTCCTCCTGGGTCTGACCGACGGACCCTGAGTGAACAGATTGCTCTGACACAAGTTTCTGTGAAAGAGAGGGCTAAGGGACTGCTTTACTTTAGAAGTAAAAAGTAGTCCCATTCGCCTGCCTTCTTAGGCTTTTATTGGCACAACAGATTGAACTAAAATTCACCTCTGGATACAATTAGCAGAGTAAGTATCCTTGAGAAAGCATATGTGTCCTTTAAGCAAGGACATATCTAAGTAAACACCTGGGGTTCAGACTTATTTGCAAAAGTTAAGGTAGGGGCTGCTGCCTTGGACAAGGTCCCTTAGAGGCCCCTGACCTTTTGGAGAATCCTCCTTACAGACATTCCAACCAAGTCCCTTGCTTCCCTACATAGTCCCATTTGTTTATTTTATCCTTAGTTTCCTTTGCCTTAGGAGATGTATTTGTAAACATATTGCTATGAGAGATATTTGGGATTTTGCTGCCTATGGATTCTTCTATGATTTTTATGGTTTCACAATTTACATTTAAATCTTTTGTCCATTTTGAGTTTATTCGTTTGTATGGTGTAAGTTAATGTGCTAGTTTCATTTTTTTTTTTGCATGTTTCTGCCCAGTTTTCCCAACACAATTTACTGAAGAGACTCTCTTGACTCCATTGTGTGTTCTTGCCTCCTTTGTCAAATATTAATTGAGCGTGATGGCTTTCGTTGATTTCTTGGTTCTCTGTTCTGTTCTATTGACCTATATGCCTGTTTTTGTGCGAGGCTGCATTGATTACGGTGGCTTTGTAGTATAACTTGAAATCTAGAATTGTGATTTGTCCAACTTTGTTTTCTCTCTCAAAATTGCTGCAGCTATTCAGGGTCTTTTTTATTTCATATAAATTTTTGGAGTATTTGTTCTAGCTCTGTGAAATATGCCATTAAATCTAGATTGCCTTGGGTAGTATGGACATTTTAATGTTGTTTCTACTAATCCATGAATATAAAATATTCTTCCACTTGCTTATATCTTCTTTTATCTCTTTTTATCAATGTCCTGGTAGATTTCCAAGTACATGTCTTTTGCCTCCTAGTTAAGTGTATTCCTAAGTATCTTATTTTTTTTATTGTTGCAATGATAAATGTGATTGTTTAATTCCTCTTTCTTAGAATTTATTATTGGTGTATATAAAAGACATTGAATTTTGAGCGCTGATTTTGTATCCTGCTACAATGTCAAATTCATTTATTAAATTTAGTAGTTTTCTGAAGGAGTCTTTAGGGTTTTCTATGTATAATAACATGTCATCTACGAATAATGACAGTTTTACTTCCTTCTTTTCAATTTCAAAGCCTTTTATTTCTTCTTGTTGTTTGATTGCTGTGGCTAGGACTTCCAATACTATGTTGAATAAGAGTGGTGAGAGCGGACATCCCTGTCTTGTTCCTGTTCTTAGGAGAAATGCTTTTAGTTTTTGCCCATTAAATATGTTGTCTGTGAGTATGTCATCTATGGCCTTTAACATGTTGAGATATGCTCCCTCTGTTCCCACTTGCTGAAAGTTTTTAACAAGAAACAGTGTTGGATTTTGTCTAATGCTTTTTTATGCATCTATTATTACGATCATGTGATTTTTGTCTTTTAATTTGTTTATGTGATGCATCACGTTTATTGATTTGGGAATATTGCATCACCCTTGCATCCCTGGAATAATCCCACGTGGTCATGGTGTATGATCTTTTTAATGTAATGCTGGATGCAATTGGCTAATATTTTGTTGAGGATTTTAGCATCTATGTTCATCGGGGATATTGGCTTGTAATTCTCTTTCTTTCTTTGTCTGTATCTGATTTTGGAATTAGGATAGCGCTGGCCTCATAGAAAGAGTTTGGGAGTGTTTCTTTCTCTTGGATTTTATGAAACAGTTAGAAGAGTATAGGTGTAGTTCTTGTTTGAATGTTTGATAAAACTCCCCTGTGATGCTGTTCAGACCTGGGCTTTTACCAGTAGTTGCAGGGAGTTTTTTTATTACTGATTCTGTTTCATCAGTTGTTATTGGTCTATTCAGGTTTTCTGATTCCTCCTGATTCAGTTTTGGGAGATTGTATATTTTTAGGAATTTGTCCATTTCATTTACATTGTTCAGCTTGTTGGCATATATAGTTGTTCATGGTATTTTCTTACAATCCTTTGTATTTCTGTGGTCTCAGTGGTTACTTCACTTTTCTTTCTGATTTTATTTATTTGGGTCCTCTCTCTTTGTTTCTTGATGAGTCTGGCTAACAATTTATCAATTTTGTTTATCTTTTCAAAGAAACACTTTTTGGTTTTATTGATATTTTTGTATTGATTTTTAGTCTCCATGTTATTTATTTCTGCTCTAATCTTTATTATTTCCTCCCTTCTACTTACTCTGGGCTTTTCTTCTTATTCTTTTTCTAGTCCTTTAAGTTGTAGGATTAAATAATTTATTGCTGATTTTTTTTTGTTTTTTAAAGTAGGTCTGTAGTGATATAAACTTCCCTCACAGGACTACTTTTGCTGTGTCCCTTAGATTTGGGGTTGTTGTGTATTCATTTTCATTTTTTTCCAGGAAGTTTTTATTTCTTTCTTTATCTACTTGGTAACCAATTCATTGTTTTATAACATGCTATTTAGCCTCCATATATTTGAATGTTTTGGGGTAGTTTTACTGTAGTTGATTTATAATTTCATTCTACTGTGATCTAAGAAGATTCTTGCTATGATTTCAGTCTTCTGCAACTTGTAGAGACTTGGTTTGTGTCCTAATAAGTGGTCTATCTTTGTGAATGATCCATGTGCACTCAAGAAGAATTTATATTCTTCTGCTTTGGGGTAAAATGTTCTATAAATTTCAATTAAATCCATCTGACCCAGTGTTTCCTTTAAAGTCTCTATTTCCTTGTTAAGTTTTTGTCTAGAATATCTATCTAGTGAAGTCAGAAGGGTGCTGAAGTCCTCTACTATGATGTTATTGTTGTCAATGTCTCTATTAAAGTCCTCTAGATTTAGGAATATATATATATATATATATATATATATATATATATATATATATATATATATATATATGCATGCTGTTATATTGGGTGCATATATGTTTACCAGGATTATATCACTTTAGTATTATGTAGTGACCTTTGTTTTCTCCTGTGGTGGCCTTCATTTTGAAGTCTACTTTGTCAGATATGAGTATTGCTACTCCAGTATTTTTTTTTCATTTGCATAGAAAATTTGTTCCATCCCTTTGCTCTCATCCTGTGTGTGTGTATTTTGTTTTGAGGTGGGTCTCTTGTAGACAGCATATAGTTGGGTCATGGTTTTGTATCCATTAAGCTACCCTATGTCTTTTGATTGGAGCACTTAATCTATTTACATTTAGGGTTATTATTAATAGGTACTTATTTATTGCCATTTTGCTTCTGTATGGCTAAGTATCTTTTTCTGTGTTACTTCTTCTCATTACAGCAGTCCCTTTGGCATTTGTTGTAATGCTGGCTTGGTGGTGATGTACTCCTCTAGCCTTTTTTTTTTTTTTTTTTTTTGTCTGGGAAATTCTTTACCTGACCTTCTATCTACACTAATAGAAGAGAAACATGCAAATTGACCATCCTTCTGCTATGCACACCAGCCAATTAGGAGCAAGTATGCAAATTAACCAAAACAAAGATGGTAGTGGCCACAGAATTGGAGCAAACAAAAAGCTTGGGTTGCCCTGGGTGACAGAGAAAGCCAATCTTCTCCCCACCCTGGCCTCTGCTCAAGGATTGGCTGAGGGCCTGGGTCGCTGGAGGTGGGAGTGCATGGCCAACCTGAAAATGGCCCTCAGCCCCTTACCCAGGCTGGCCATGCCCCCATGGAGTAAGAGTCCCCACTCAGGGACCTGGCCAGCCTGCAAACAGCCATCAGCCCCTCACCCAGGCTGGCCATGCCCCGCCCCCCAGCGGGAACCCTCACTCCATGGGGGCATGGCCTCCCTGCAAACCACCACAGGCCCCTTTCCCAGGCCACCCCACACCCCAAGGGAACCCCCAAAATCCTGGACACCTTTCAGGGAAAACCAGCTGGCCCCCACCCATGCATCAGGTCTCTATCCATACTAATAAACGAATAATATGCTAATTAGAGTGGGAGACCTTCCAGGAGACCTTCCAGACATTCTTTTAGACAAAGCCATGGTGGCGGAGCCAAGGTAGAGGTACTTAGAGGTCAAGAAGGGAGGGCACTTGTGGGTAATCAAGCCAGGATGGGACAGCAGTTATGGGTGATCAGGCCAGTGAGTGGGGGGAGCAATTGGGAGGTGAGAAGACAAGCAGGGGGGCCAGTTGAGAGAAATCAGGTCATCAGTGGGGGTCAGTTGGGGGTGATCAGGACAGCAGGGGGGGCAGTTTGGGGTGAGCATGTCAGCAGGGGGGACAGTTGGGGGCAAGAACACTGACCCAGGGGACAGTTGAGGGTGATCAGGTTGGGGAGGCATTTGGGGGCAAACAGACTGTGATAGGGGGCAGTTGGCGGCAAGCAGGCAGAGTGGTTAGGGGCAATCAGGCAGGCAGGCAGGTATGCAGTTAGGAGCCAGCAGTCCTGGATTGTGAGAGGGATGTTTGACTGCCAATTTAGGCCTGTTCCCATAAACATTAGTAGTACATCCTTCAAGGGGTCCCAGATTGGAGAGGGTGCATGCCGAGTGAGGGACACCACCACCACCCTTCCCAAAATTTGTGCACTGGGTCACTAGTTTTGAATAATAGCCTTGCTGGATATAGTAATCTTGATTTCAGATCCTTGCTTTCCATTATCTTGAGTATTTCATCCCATTCCCTTCTGGCCTGTAGAGTTTCTGATGAGAAATCAGGTGTCAGCCTTATGGAAACTCCTTTGTAGGTAACAAGCTGCTTTTCTCTTGCTGCCTTTAAGATTCTCTCTTTGTCTTTAATTTTTGGCACTTTAATTATGGTGTGTCTGGGCATGGGCCTGTTTGGATTCTTATTGGTTGGGGTTCTTTGTGCATCCTGAATTTGTATGACTTTTTCCTTTACTGGGTTAGGGAAGTTTTCTGCCATTATTTCTTTAAACATGTTCTCTATTCCATTCTGCCTCTTCTGACATACCTGCTATCCTAAGATTGTTACATTTCACATTTTACCACAGCTCCCTTAAGCTGTCCTCCTGAGTTTTAATTGTTTTTTTTTTTCTTTTTGGTTCTCTGATTGAGTGATATTTTCAACTCTGTCTCCTAATTCACTGATTCGATCCTCAGCTTCCCCTTATTTGGTGTGTATTCCTTCCAATGTGTTCTTTATTTTTGTTATGTCAGTCTTTATCTCAGACTTTTTTTCATGGTTATTACATCTTTTTTCATGCTATGGAGCATCTTTGCCATCATTACTCTGAACTGTGTTTCAGATAAATTTCTCATCTCTGCTTCATTTAGTTTTTCTTCTAGAGAATTCTCTTGTTTTTTCATTTGGGGATTGTTTTTTTTGTCTCCTCATTTTGGCTCTCATTGGGCTTCTGACTCTGTATTAGATCCTCTGTGCCTCTCAATCTCTAGTGCATGACAATGTCAAATGCTGTTTTGACTAATTTGATCAGGAAAAGACTCAAAGCCTCCAGAAACTGCCTCTGCCTGCAGACTGATCAGATTCTGACTTGAATGGCCTCAGCCAATTGTCCTCGGGTATGGCAAGAGAGTTTTTCAACGGGGTAGAACAGTTGCTTCTGCCTGGAGGCTAATTGTAATTTTTAGTCTTTTAAGTAGCTTCAAGGCAAGGTGTTTTCCAATAAGGTGAATTCAACTTCCCCCCACCCCCAAGCAAATGTCTGTGTGGGAAATATATCTGGTACATGAGGGAGTGACTCAGCACAGTAAACTGAAGGTGTCTGTCTTCTGACCTCTAATTCCTAATTCCCCAATCCTGGCTTCTGTTCACACAGCTCCAGTTCACTCACCCCTCCCTCTACTGGAGCACAAGGTGAATGGCTCCACAGGGAATTTTGTGCCTTGGTCCTTTAAGAGAGTGCCTGAATTTTCAGCCATCTCTACTTAGCAGAATGGAATCCCACTGCTTTTCACAGCCAGATGTTATGTGGGTACTCTTCTCAGTTGTGGTGGTCTCTGTTGGGGGGGGCTGCTTGTGGATTATATCTCAGAGTTCTCAGGGGGCAAACCTCACAGCTGATGTATCTCTCCAGAACTTCAGTTGCTATAAGCACCAGGCCAGCCCTCCACACCTCCACCCATCCTATTAGCCTCAATGCGGTCTCTACTTTCAGTCCTTAGGTTTCAGGGTTCTCTCCTGCCAGTCTTCTGTTGATTATTCAGGAAGTGTTTCTGTATTTTAGTTTTATTTCCAGCTTGTTCCTGGAAACATGTCTGTGAAGTATCCACTTACTCTGCCACCATTTTTTTTTTAATCTTGGGACTCCTGTTCTTGACCACTTTCTTAACAATTTTTCTTTATGGAGATATAAATTGATAAAGATGCCAAGTGGTTTATTAATGACTATTAGAAAATTGAAAAGGCAAAGTTTTGACCCAGCAATTTTATTCTAGGAACTTATCTTAAAGAAATACTCACAGATACCATGAAAAAATTGCAGCAGTATCTCCAATAACAAAAAAGTGGAAACTGCACAAAAAGTAATTAATACTGGGCCAGTTAACAAATTGTGATAGCCATTCATTAAAAATGGTGATACAATTCTATGTGAACTGACGAGGAATTATATAAGCAAATTGCAGAATAGGAATGCCAATAACATAAAATGTGCACGTAGAGATGCATAGATATTTGAATGTTTAGAAGTGTCTGGGAGGATGCCTTCTTAGAGATGGAAGTAGAAAACGGGTGAGCAGATTCCTAGAGCACTTTTACTAAACTCTGCAATGTTTACTTTTTTAAAACTGAAAGCATGTATTACTTTTGTAACTTAAAAATTATTCTAAAGAAATTTTATAGAACTAAAAAAGAAAAAAAGAGATTGCTTTATAATTATATCATCGAAACTCAACTATTTATTTTTATGTGTTGTTTTTCTTAATAGGCACATAATTAGGAAGAAAACATACAAAATTTCAAAATTTTATGAATAGAATGTTATTACATGATAATCGTAATTTTGAATTTTATATTTTAGTATAAACTATATAACCATTGTATATGAATTGCCATTTTGTTGCAAATAACTATCATCTGTCATTCTAGCACAGATACATATACATCCAACCATCATACCAGAATGTAATTAAATATTTTATAGGTGCACATATTGGATACTTTGAATTTTATAGAGTTCTCATAAATAATGCAGAAAAAATAAATTTATAGCATGTTAATCTCTTTGGATTATATCTTTCATATTATATCTTTAACACAGGCTGGATCCCTGATCCCGAAAATTTTATGTATCAAAATAATTAAATCAAAATAAGCATTTAAACATTTGTGGCTCTAAATATACTTTGCTATTTTTCTTTATAAAAATAATATTGTGCCTGGCCAGTGTTGCTCAGTGGTTGAGTGTCAATCTATGAACCAGGACGTCTTGGGTCTATTTCCAATGAGGGCACATGCCCCGGTTGCAGGCTCAATCCCCAATGGGGGTTGTTCAGAAGGCAGCTGATTGCCGATTCTCTCTCATCATTGATGTTGCTATCTTTCTCTCCCTCCTGCACGCCCCCCGCTGGGGATTGAGCCCACAACCCAGGCATGTGCCCTTAACTGGAATGGAACCCAGGACCCTTTAGTCCACAGGCCAATGCTCTATCCACTAAGCCTAAACAGCTAGGGCTCCATTTATTTTTAAAGAGAGTGGAAGGGCTGGGGACAGACACATAGAGAGAAACGTAGAAGTGAGAGAGGCAAATCAATTTATTGCTTTCTGGACATGCCCTGACCAGGATCAGGGATCCAGCCTGTATCTGAGGTGTGCGGCCTTGACTGGATTCAAATCCAGGGCCCTCCAGGCTGTAGGCTGACACTCTAACCACTGAGCCAAATCAGCTAAGACTAAATGTCTCTTTGAAGAAGTGTCTGTTTAGGTTCTTGGACTATTTATTAATTGGATTGTTTGTCTTCCTGATGTTGCGTTGTATAAGTTCTTTATATATTTTGGAGATTAACCCCTTATCAGATGTATCATTGGGGAATATGTTCTCCCACACAGTGAATTTCATTTTCGTTTTGTTGATGGTTTCTTTTGCTGTTCAGAAACTTTTTAATTTGATGTAGTTCCATTTGTTTCTTTGTTTCTCTTGTTCTAGGAGATGTATGGGTGAAAATCCTACTACATGTGATGCCTCTGATTGTATTGCCTATGTTTTCCTCTAATTTTTATGGTTTCATAACTTACCTTTAAGTCTTTTATTCATTTTGAGTTTATTCTTGTATATGGTGTAAGTTTGTGATCTAGTTTCATTGTATCGCATGGCCTGTCCAATTTTCCCAGCATCATTTACTGAAGAGACTATCTCTATCCATTGTATGCTCCTTCCTCCTTTGTCAAATATTAATTTGCCATCACATTTTAACCTCACAAAACTCCACTAAGTATTACTTTTGCCACCATTTTACAAATAAAGGAACAGAGATCCAGATATATTTACGTTACAGAAAGCCTCACATCAGAGCTGAAATCTTATTTTGACCATGCTACATTTCCTCATAATCACATGTTAAAATTAAGAAATCATCCCTTTATCTCTCATATTTGTTCAAAGTATTTTCCTAGTGTGTTGTGTTTTGTTCTTGTGCTTTTATGTGCAGAATACATCAATGTTTTCATAATCAACTCAATTTTTTTATCTTTGTAATTTCTTCTATCACTTCTAAGCTTATAAAGGTATCTCTGCTCCAGAGATGTTACAAATTTTCAAATTCATTTCCTTTCACTGTTTATGTGTAATATGTGTGAATATATATGTTTTGTATTGAATATGTATGTATAAATACATATACATAAACATACTCATATACACAATTGTTTAACTCATGTGGACATTATCTTGGTGTATAATATGAGGCATTTGCAATTCTTTTCTGACATTGACACTGCTGCTAGGCAGAGAATTACTCTGACAGTATCCAGATGACATATTGAGCCACTAGGATTTAAATCTTTGACTTAATTTTGCTCCAAGTGATATGATTAAGCCAAGTTATGTAATCCAAGTCCCATTGAGTCATTCAAAACTCTTGAATCATTCTGACAGACCTGACAAAACTTCTGCTGAATTACTGCCATGAGGAATTCTTTGCATGACTGATTGAACATGGATGTCTGTAAGCCTAATTATTTATAGCTTTTCATCATCTAGTATCTGTCTGACACAGTGGGCTCATCCATTTCATTACCAAAGAGAAGAAGTATCTTAGGTATTAAATTGGTACATCCCAATTGGTTCTAAAGTGTAGGTTAGTAGAGCACTGCATATAATATCCTACCTTTTGTGGAGAGAAATATATATTGTCCACATATGGAAAAAGATCAATACTAACATGAATGTAAACATAGCTATAGGCATAAAAGGAGATAGATATATAGAAGTCTACTCACACACACACAAACTGATCAGAGAGGTTGCCTTTGGGTAGCTAATGGTAGTAAGGAGTGACTGAGATTTATCACTACTTATCCATATGTAAGACTTTTAAAAGATTTTTTAAAATTATTTTTCAATTATAGTTGACATACAAAATTATATTAGGTTTAGGTATACAGCGTAGTGATTAAATATTTATATGCCTTAAGAAGTTACCCCAATAATTTTAGTACCCATCTAAAACCATCTATATATATAAAGCCCAGTGACCAGAACAGTGGAATGACCAGAATTGCCGGTGGCTATGATGCACACTACAGCAGCCAACCAGCTTGATCTGGGCTCTGATCACACACACCCCAGGCCAGCCTGGTCCCTGATCATCTCCTAACACCCCATCAGGGCTGGGGCCGGCCAGCCAACCACCTATGGCCCTTTCCTGGCCAGCCCAGCCAGATCCCACCCATGTACAAATTTGTGCACTGGGCCTCTAGTATATAGTTATAATCCATTGACTGTATTTCCTATGCTGTACTTTACATACCTGTAACTATTTTAATAACTGCCAATTTGTACTTCCTAATCCCTTTCAGCTTTTTCATCCAGCCTCCAAGACTCTCTCCCATCTGATGACCAATTTGTTCTCTGTAAGGATTTATTTTTGTTTTGTTTATTTTGTTTTTATAGATTTCATATGTAAGTGAAACCACATGGTATTTGCCCTTTTCTGTCTAAGTTAATTTACTTAGGATAGTACCTTATGGGTCCATCCATATTGTCACAAATAGCAGTATTTAATTTTTTATGGCTGAGTAATATTCTATTATATTTATGTACCATCTCTTCTTTATACATTTGTCTAACAATGGACACTAGGGTGGCTTTCATATCTTGGCTATCCTAATATATAAAAACTCAGGGTCCATAATGACTGAAGGCTTAATTGAACACTGGCAGTCAGTCTTGTAGTCAGTCCTGGGCTGCCATGGTGACCCAGCACTGACTGCCAAGAGGGCTGCATATCAGGCCCAGAGAGAGGTCCGGAGAGAGAGGCAGAGTCTTATCTGTAGCCTCCATGGCAGCTGTTGATCAGCCCTTGCCTCTCTCTTTCTCTTTTTCTCTCTTTCTCTCTGGGCTTCACTAGCAGTCATGCCTGTCTTTCTCTCAGGGGCTGATCAGGCCCAAAGATAGGCCCAGAGACGCTGACTGGCATAGAAACCGACCAATCAGAACCAAATCTGGGTGAACTGCAAGGAGCCAATGGCTGCCTAGGAGATGGAGCTTCCAATCATGACTGGCATAGAAACCGACCAATCAGAATCTAATTGGGGTGAACTGCAAAGGCATAACATAAGGTGGGGTTTTTTTAAGGGCAACAGCTGTTTGATGTAAGGTGTAAGAAACCGGTTCAATTTTTTAATGACTGGTTTGGCAGTATAGTGCATATGGCTATCAGTCCAGATATAGGGATTATGTATTTTTGTCTGCCAACAGCATCTTCTCCTGCTGAAAAGGCTCCCCTCCCCCTATTTAAGCAATCCTGTCCTATATAAGCTATCTATACTAATAAAAGGGTAGTATACTAATTAGACTGGGTTGACCAGCCATCTTCCACATGTCTGACTTCCTTCTGGACAAAGCCATGGTGGTGCAGGCTGAGGCAAAGGCAGTTAGGGGCAATCAGGCAGGCAGAGGAGGGCAGTTGGGGGCAACCAGGCCAGCAGGGGAGGGAAGTTTGGGGCGAGATCAGGCTGGCAGGGGAGGTCCATTGGGAAAAAGATTAGGTCAGCAGGGGAGGGCAGGTGGGGGTGAGATCAGGCCAGCAGGGGAGAGTAGTTAGGGGCAAGATCAAGCTATAAGGGGAGGGCAGTTTGGAGCTAGATCAGGCCAGCAGGAGAGGGCAGTTGGGGTCAACCAGGCCAGCATGGGAGGGCAGTTGGGGGCTAGATCGGGCCAGCAGGGGAGAACAGGTGGGAGTGAGATTAGGCTAGCAGAAGAGGTCTGTTAGGGGCAAGATAAGGCCAGCAGGGGAGAGCAGTTGGGGGCAAGATCAAGCCAGCAGGGGAGAACAGGTGGGAGTGAGATTAGGCTAGCAGGGGAGGTCTGTTGCAACCCACAGGTTGAGAATCGCTGCTGTAGAGCCTAAGAACATCAGAAAACACAGATATTTACATTATGATTCATTAACAGTAGCAAAATTACAGTTATGAAGTAGCAATGAAAATAATTTTATGGTTGTGTGTCACCAGAACATGAGAAACTGTGTTAAAGGTTCATGGAATTAGGAAGGTTGAGAACCACTGGGCTAGGGGCAATCAGGCAGGCAGGCAGAGGCAGTTAGGAGCAATCAGGTAGGCAGGCAGGTGAGTCAGCAATTAGGAGCCAGTGGTCCCAGATTGCAAGAGGGATGTCCAACTGCTGGTTTAGGCTGATCACTGACTCCACCCCAGCCTCAGCCTTGGGCACCCAGCGATCATCCTGAAATGGGGCCAGTCACTGCCTCCTCTCCAACCCTGGCCTACCCAAGGCCGAAAGGCCTCTGGCTGAGGCTTTCCAGCCTTGGGCAGCAGTCATCTTAGTTGAGGGTTAATTTGCATAGAGCTCCTGATTGGCTGGTGGGCATGGCAGAGGTATGCTCAATTTGCATATCATTCTTTTATTAGATAAGATAGTCAAGATTTGGAAGTAGCCCAAGTGTCCATCAGTCCTACTGATGAGTGGATAAAAAGGTTGTGGTATATTGTATTTTTTTATTTTAATTTTTTTATTGATTGAGGTATTGCATATTTGTCCTCATCACCCCATTACCTTCCCAACTCCCCCCCTCCACTCATTCCCTCATCCCTCTGTTGTCTGTGTCATTGGTTAGGCTTATATGCATGCATACAAGTCCTTTGGTTGATCTCTCTCTCTTAGCCCCACCCTCCTCTACCTTCCCTCTGAGGTTTGACAGTCTGATTGATGCTTCCCTGTCTCTGGATCTGCTGTTCATCAGTTTATGTTGTTCAGGCACGCAGGCAGGCAGGTGAGCAGTTAGGAGCCAGCAGTCCCAGATTGTGAGAGGGAAGTCCAACTGCCAGTTTAGGCCCAATCCCTGTAAACCACCAGTAGGACATCCTTTGAGGGGTCCCAGATTGGAGAGGGTGCAGGCCAGGCTGAAGGAACCCCCCCACCGTGCACAAATTTTGTGCACCAGGACACTAGTTAGTGTATTAAAATGCAAATGATTCCTGAATATTAATTTTGTACCTTATCACTTTACTTCTAATAGGAGTTTTGGTGGACTCTTTAGAGTTCTTTTGTGTATAGTATCATCTCATCTACAAATAATGACAGTTTTACTTCTTTCCTATTTGTATATTTTTTATTTCCTTTCCTTTTTGTTTGTTTGATTGCTTGTCTAGAACTTTCAAAACTACCCTGTTTCCCCCAAAATAAGACAGTCTTATATTAATTTTTGCTCCCACAGATGCACTAGGTCTTATTTTCAGGGGATGTCTTATTTTTCCATGAAGAAGAATACGGTACACATTTATTGTTGAACAACAAAAAAGGAAATTTATTACCTGTATACGGTATGATAGTAGTTGTCATCACAAACCAGCATAACCAGACAAACTGTGAATCCTACGGTATCAAGAATTTCCTGTTACTACTATTATTTCCATGTATAACAATCTATGGTATATTTACTGATACTGATATTTACTGGTATGAACAAAAAGTAAGATTTATTCAATGACAGTCATGTCATCATCTTCTGGAACATCATCATAACAAACCAAATGCTGAATTTCCTGGTGAATTTTCTGTGACTCCATTTCTTTCAGAATTAGTGGACCAAGTCTCTCATGTTTAGCAGTAGCACTGTCCTTAAATGAGTACTTCTTGTCAAGGTAGCCTGCTCGTAGTGCATTTGCAATGCAACTGTCAGTGATTTTTCTCCCATGAATTCTTCACCCAAGTCACAACCTCTTGCAGTTTAGGTTTCACAAAGTTTCCACGCTGATTTCTCTCCATTCTATTTTCAATGTAGTCATTAATTTCCATGCGCAAATTATCCTTGAATGGCTTGTTTATTGCAATACCAAGAGTCTGGAGATAGGCCATCATTCCTGCGGGAATCATTATTTGATCTATTTTTCTCTTGTGGAGAAATTTCTTCATGTCTCTAGCGTGGTGAGTGCTGGCTGCATCCCAGACTAGCAGACCTCTTTGGCTCCCTCGCATAACAAGCAGCAGCATTAAATCGACCCACTTCCTTATAACTGCTTGTGTGGCCCAGGCTTTTTCTGTTTCAAGAATAAAAATATTATCAGGGAGGTCTTATTTTCGGGGGGATGCCTTATGTTACAGTGAGAGGAAATCTGGAAGTAGGTCTTATTTTGGGGGGATGTCTTACTTTCAGAGAAACAGGGTATATATATATATATATATATATATATATATATATATATATATATCCTAATATGCAAATAGACCAAATAGTGGAACAACCAATCAATGGAACAACCGATTGCTATGATGTTCACTGACCACCAGGGGAGCACACAGAAGATGGCAGGTCTTGGCACCAGGCAGCAGGGTGCAGAATATGGCAGGTGTCAACCATGGCGGGATAGTAGAGCAGGTGCGTGGGGGCACCAGACCAAGGCAGGGCATCAGTCGCTGTCACTGGGGCGAGCCTCTGGTGGTTATTGAAAATTCTTTGCTCCTGCCCTTCACAGTCCCACTCAGTGCTCGCATCTATTGCCACCACTGGCCTTGCTTGCACCTGCAGCTGGTGCCAGAGCCACCACTTGCACTAGCTGTTGGCGCTCAGCACAGATCCCGATTGTTCAGCTCCATAGTGGGTGCAAGCAGCAGCTGCTGGCCCCGATTGCCCTTGAGGGATTCTCCACTTCCCCCTTCTCCTGAGGGGTGATTGGGGCAGCAGCTGCCACTCACACCACTGCTGGCAATGGCCCCATTTCTCCTACCATCAACAGGTGTGAGTGGGCTGGTGCCATTAGTGTGTGGGGGCAGCAGCAGCAGGAGTGGTGCTGCCAGCAGACAAGAGACTGGGGGCCACTGTGGGAGGGCCTAGGTGGAGGGTGCAGAGGATGATCTGAGACCCAGCCCTGTGCCCATCACAGCCTCACAGCTCACAGTTCCTTTCAAGGTGCACAAATTTGTGCAGTGGGCCTCTAGTGTTGAATAAAAGTAGTGAACGTGTATGTACATTCTTGTCTTGTTCCAGATCTTAAAAAGCTTTCATCTATAACTTTTGAGTATCATGGTACCTATAAATTTGTTATTTATAGCCTTTATTATGTTGAATTATGTTCCCTGTATTACCACTTTGGTGAGAGATTTTATTAAGAACAAGTGTTGGATTTTGTCAAATGCTTTTTCTGCATCTATTGCTATTATCATATGATTTTTATTCTTCATTTTGTTTATGTTCATGTCATGTTAATTGTTTTGTGGATATTAAACCAATCTTACATCTCAGGAATAAATCCCATTTGATCATGATGAATGTAGTGTTAAAGTCCCCTACTATTATTGTTTTGCTGTTATCTCCTTTTATATCTGTTAATATTTGCTTTAAATATTTAGGTTCTTGAGAGAGAGAAAAAAATGATTGTGGAATAGACAGACATGTCCCAAGACTTGTCCCGGAGCAGACAGAAACAACAGCTGAGGACCACACAGGGAGTGTCTGTTGGTGAGTTAAGGGACAGCTGTACTCCAGGAGAAGGTGCAGGATTGCTGGATGAGGCTCCCCTTATCAGGCAGCCCCCACTGCTGCAGGATTCCCTCCTGGAGCCACCGGCTCAGGCGTGGAGACCACGCCATCTTGAAGGGGAAAGTGGATGTTATCAGAAGCCTGAAAATCTACAACTGCGACACCCACCAAACAGCTGTGAAACCCAGAGCACCGGTCCCCAATTGGCACAAACACGCAGATTCAGAGAAGCTCTACATTCCACCACGGAAAGGTCAGATTTCGCCTGGGATAAGGTGAGGTCTCTGATCCCGGCAAGACAGAGAAATGCGCACACTGCAGGAGATGGAGGACCAGGGGAAGTCTGCACCTAGAAAAATCCGTGGTTGTTGGGGCTGGCATGATACATGAATGTGGAAGGGGTTCTTCAGAGCTGCTAAGAGAGGGAATCTCTAAAAACCAACCCATTTTGATCTGACACATAAGGAAAACCTAAAAATTTTAAAAGTGTGCCAGCTAGCTGAACATAAGCGGGGAAGAAAGGACTGCACAGACTTGCACACAGCCCCGCTGTTCACACACTTGTGTTTTTCCTCTTTAAATCCTTGCTTCTGATTACTAAACCCAACATATAGGATTACCCAGTTGGGGACACCCTAGGAGTCTGCAGGGGAAAGTAGTTTTTCTGGAGCCTGGGGATCAGAATGGGGAATGACTGTCGGAGAACCAGCTCTGGGGCAACCCACTCCCACAGACTAGTATTGATTGCCACAGGGAAAGCAGGATCTAAGCACAGGCTAGAGAGGACCTATAGACCAGGAGATAAATCCAGAAACATTGCCACCCAGGAGTTGAATCACAAATTGACTCATGTGTAATCACAAATAAAGGAATACAAGAAATTAAGATACACTGCCTGCTTAAAATCAGGACTGGCTTACAACACTAAAGAACAGTAGAATTCAGGGAACTGCAATACTGTCCTAACTGGAAAACAGGCATGCCAAACAGAATAGGAGAAGAAGTGAATGACCTTCACTACTGCACTTTTTTCCCCATCTTTTCCTTAAGAAACTAAGTTTTTTTTCTTTTTCCTCACTTGTTTTTACCTTTTTAATTATTAAATTTTTATTTTCAATCGGTATTATTACTACTACTATTATTTTAGCTTTTTTAAAGTTTCATTTTATTTTTCTCTTTATTTTACTTTGGGATTAGTGTTCTACATTCTATTTTTATCTTTCCTGTAGCATCATTCTACTCTATCTTAACTCTACCTTTATGCCATCACTCTCTTTCTAACTTTTCCCCTATTTTTGTCCTGTTTCTCTTACCCTTTTTCCTGCTTTAGATTTTCCCTATTCTTTCTTTTTATGCCCTGTTAAAATTTCATCCTACTTAAATATGTAATTTCCAATCCCCTGCTATGAGTCCATACACTCCTCTCTTCTCTGTCTTCACTATCCAAAAATTGTTTTTCTCTCTGTCCTTTTGTTGTTATTTGCTTGAATGTTGATTATATCAATGTTTATGCATGTTTGTGAGATTGTTTTGCTTATTTTGTTTGCTTTGTTTTTTTGTTTTTTTTTTGTTTGTTTGTTTGTTTGTTTGTTTTTGGTTCTGTTTCTCACCTCGTTTGATATTAGTTGTTGTTTGTAGTTTGTATTAATTTCCAGGTACTTGTTGCTGAGATTTTCTGGGAATAATGTCTGTTCTATTGGAGTTTTCTCCCCATATATATAGCTTGTTCCTCTTTCTTATTCTCTTTCTTTTCTCTCCTACTTTTTATTCCTTTTCTTGATTTCATTTTTGCACTCCTTTCTTTTTTTCTCTTCTTCTTTACCTCCTAATTTGCCTTTCTCTGGCGGTCACCTTTTTTGGGGGGTTCTGAATATCGTGAATATATTTCTGTTCAATGCCTTGTGCACTGTACCTGGTTGTGTTGTATTTTGTGCCTTTAAATCAATGCAAAAGAGAGAGAACTACATAACCAGAAAACTGGAGAAGAGAGACCTGGGGAGACAAAGAAACAGCCCACATATGAAAGAAAAGCAGGCATCACCAGAAAAAGAAGGAAACGAAATGGAGGCAAGCAACCTGTCACAGAAAGAATTCAGATAAATAGTCATAAGGTGGCTGAAAACAATGGAAGACAAATTCAACAATATGAGTAAGAACCAAGAGGAAATGAAGAAGAACCAAGAAGAAATGAAAAGTGACATAGCTGCTGTGAAGAACTCAATAGAAATAATCAAGAGTAGACTAGGAGAAGTGGTGGGCCACATCAGTGAGCTAGAAGACATGATAGGAAAAAATACCCAAGTAGAGAAGCTTCTAGAAAAAAAAATTGAGAAGCAGGAGGAGAGCCTAAGGGAACTTTGAGACAACACAAAACAAAACAACATCCTCATAATAGGTATTCCAGAAGGAGAGGAAACTGAGCAAGGAATAGAAAACCTGTTTGAAAAAATAATGACAGAAATTTTCCCTGATATTGGCAAGAAAAAAACCAAACAACTCCAAGAAGCTCAGAGTCCCAAACAAAATGAACCCCAAAAGACCAATGCCAAGGCACATTATAATTAAATTGGAAAACACTAACAACAAAGTAAGAATCTTAAAAGCGGCCAGAGAGAGACAGAAAGTTACCTACAAAGGAACCCCCATCAGACTAGCAACTGATTTCTCAACAGAAACTCATCAGGCCAGAAGGGAATGGAGTGAAATATACAATGTCATGCAAAGGAAGGGTCTGAATCAAAGAATAATGTACAAGCAAGGCTATCAATCAAAACTGAAGGTGAAATCAGGAGCTACCCAGATAAAAAAAAAAGACTAAGGGAATTTATTACCACCAAACTAGCAATGCAAGAAATGCTAAAGGGTGTGCTATAAAAAGAATAAATAGGAAACGAAGGGAGAACACAGGGGTAAAGATAAAAAACAGCGACAAATAAGTACCTATCTATAATAACTTTAAATATAAATGCATTAAATGCCCCAATCCAAAGACATAGGGTAATAGATTGGATAAGAAAACATGACCCATATATTTACTGTCTACAAGAAACTCATCTCAGAAAAAGACGCACACAGACTGATGATGAAGGGATGGAAAAAGGTTTTTCAGGTGAATATAAATGGGGGGAAAAGTGGCGTAGCAATACTTATATCTGACAAATTAGATCTCAAAGTACAGGACATAACAAGAGATAAGGAAGGCCACTATATAGTATTAAAGGGAGCAATCCCACAAGAAAATATAACTCTGGTAACCATATAAACACCCAATACAGGAGCACCCATATACATAAGAAAATTCCTGGAGGATAACAAGGGAGAGATTGACAGCAATACAATCATAGTAGGAGACTTTAATACTCCACTATCACCATTGGACAAATCCTCTAAACAAAAAATCAGCAAATAAATCCTAAATGACTCACTAGAACAGATGGAATTAATTGACATCTTGAGAACATTTCACCCCAAAGCCACAAAATATACATACTTCTCAGGTGTACATAGGTCGTTTTCAAAGATAGACCATATGTTGGGGCATAGGCAAAGTGTCTTGAAATTCAAGAATATAGAAAACATATCAAGCATCTTCTCAGATCACAGTGGCATAAAATTGGAAATCAACTACAATAAAACCAAACCATCAACAAAACAACAAGAAAGCCCACTGTATGGGAGAACATATTTGCAGATGTTATCACTAATAAAGGTTTAATCTCCAATATCTACAGGCAATTTATACAAATTAATAAAAGGAAAATAAATGATCCAATTTAAAAAATGGGCAAGTGAGAGGAGAACCAAGATGGTGGCATAGATAAAACAACTATCTTGCCATCATACACAGAAATTTTAAAACTACAACTTAATGAAAGAACAAACACCACCCAGAATCACCGGAAAGCTGGTCGAGTGAAAATTCCATAAATAAAAGTGAAGATAAGACACTGTGACTCAGAGGAGTGGCGGCAGACAGCGTTGAAGATACACGCAAAGAGAAGTTTGGAGGAGCTGCGCGTGCCAGCGGATAGGGCAGGCGGCTGAAAACCAGCCAGTTTTCTTGAATGGGGAGACAAAGACGTCCCACTGGACTGATTCTCCAGCTCTGGGTGAAGTCCAGGGAACCCACTATCATACGGGGTAAAAACTGGACAGTGGGAGGGCACGCCGAAGCTCGGATGCTGCAGGGGTCTGCGGGCATGTGGAGAAGGCGAGCTTGTGTGGATTTCGAGTGACCTTGGGAACAGCACAGCTGCATGACAATGACTGCGTAGAGAGCACGCGTGACTTGCTCTTTCATTCGGGAAACCATCAGACTGCTTTGTTTTACGACCCTGGGTGAGACCTTGGGTGTGCAGACCATTTGGGGAGAGTCTGAATTCCCCGGCAGCCGGTGGAGCTCAGCAGCGGCTCTCTCAGAGGTGCTAGCAGCCATTGCACCTGGCACAGAGTCCCTGGGGCCACATAGGGCACAGCTAACACTGTCTGCTTGGCCCAGAGACTTCGCCCATCCAACCTGAGCACAGCTGAACTTCACAGACAATTGGCCTGGAGGTCAACCCCTCCAAGTGCTAACAACGATTAACCAGAGCTTAACTTTAGCAAGACTGTGCAACCCATATCCACCTCAGGTAACTGGGGAGGCCGAGCCACTGTCCCTTGTAGGACATCTGCCACAAAAAGCTAATTGACCAACTCAGGGAAGCAGCCACCATGCAGAGACATGGAAAGAAATCAGATGTGAAAGAAATGGATGGAAAAAAACGACTGGACATGGAATTCAAAACCATGGTTATAGGGCTTCTCAAGAGGCTCCTAGAAAAGGTCAAGATCTATAAGAAAACAAGTAAGACCGCAAAGGAAATGAATGAGACCCTCAAGGATATGAACAAGACCTGCAGGGAAATGATCAAGATCAACATGGAAATGATCAAGACCAACGTGGAAATGAATGAGTCCTACAGGGAAATGAAAGAGACACTCAAAGATATGAAGGAGACTCTCAAGGATATGAAAAAGGACCAACCAGAAATTAAGCATACACTGACTGAGATAAAAAATATTATATAAAGACCTAAAAGTACTCTAGAGCACCCCAAGAACCAAGTTAAAGATTTGAAATACAAAGAGGTAAAATCCACTCAGCTGCAAAAGCAAGAAACCAAAAGAATCCAAAAAATTGAAGATACTGTAAGGGGCCTCTGGGACAACCTCAAGCATACCAACATCCGAATTATAGGGGTGCCAGAAAAAGAGAGAGAGCAAGACAATGAAAGCCTATTTGAAGAAATAGTGACTGAAAACTTCCCACACCTGGTGAAAGAAATTGACTTAGGAGTTCAAGAAGCACACTGAACCCCAATATATAGGAACCCTAAGAGGACCACACCAAGGCACATCATAATTAAAATGCCAAGAGCAGCTGAGACTGGTTTGGCTCAGTGGATAGAGCATCGGACTGCGGACTGAAGAGTCCCGGGTTCGATTCCGGCAAGGGCATGTACCTTGGCTGCGGGCACATCCCCGGTAGGGGGCGTGCAAGAGGCAGCTGATCGATGTCTCTTTCTCTCATCGATGTTTCTGACTTTCTATCCCTCTCCCTTCCGCTCTGTAAAAAAATCAATAATATATATATAAAATAAAATAAAATAAAATAAAATAAAATAAAATAAAATAAAATGCCAAGAGCAAAAGACAAAGAGAGAATATTAAAAGCAGCAAGAGAAAAACAGTTAGTTACCTATAAGGGAGCACCCATACGATTGTCAGCGGATTTCTCAACAGAAACGATGCAGGCCAGACGGGAGTGGCAAGAAATATTCAAAGTGATGAATAGCAAGAATCTACAACCAAGATTACTCTATCCAGCAAAGTTATCATTCAGAATTGAAGGTCAGATAAAGTGCTTCGCAGATAAGAAAAAGCTAAAGGAGTTCATCACCACCAAACCACCAAAGAAGAGGAAGAAGAAAAAGATAAAAGTGTAAATTATGAACAACAAATACACATCTATCAACAAATGAATCTAAAAAGCAAGTGAATTAATAAGTTTATGAACAGGATAAACTGGTGAATGTAACAGAATCACGGACATAGAGAGCGAATGGACTGACAATTCTTGGGGAGAAAAGGGTAGTGGGAAGTGCAGCAAGAGACTGGACAAAAATCATACAACTATGGGAGAGGACAATGGAAGGTGGTGAGGGCGGAGAGTGGGATGGGTACCAGGTGGATGGGAGCTATAGACGGGGGAAAAAGGGAACAATGTAATTAATCAACTGAACAATAAAGATTTTTTTAAAAATGGGCAATGGACCTAAATAGATACTTTTTGAAAGAAGACAGAAGGAAGGCCAAGAGACACATGAAAACATGCTCAAAGTCACTAATTATCTGAGATATGCAAATCAAAACGACAATGCAATGTCATCTCTCACCTGTCAGAATGGCAATCAACAACAAATCAACAAAGGATAAGTGCTGGTGAGGATGTGGCGAAAAAGGAACCCTCGTGCACTGCTGGTGGGATTGTAGACTGGTTCAGCCACTGTGGAGAACAGTATGGAGTTTCCTCAAAAAACTAAAAATGGAGCTCCCATTTGACCTAGTAATTACACATCTAGGAATATATCCCAAGAAACCAGAAACATAAATCTGAAAGGATATGTGCAACCCTATGTTCATCACAGCACAATTCACCATAGCTAAGATCTGGAAACAGCCCAAATGCCCATCAGCAGATGTGTGGATTAGAAAACTATGGTACATCTACACAATGGAATACTACGCTGTTATAAAAAAGAAGAAATTCTTACCTTTTGCAGCAGCATGGATGGACCTGGAGAGCATTATGCTAAGTGAAATAAGCTAGGCAATGAAAGAAAAATACCACATGATCTCACTCATTTATGGAAAATAAAGAACAGTATAACCTGATGAACAAAAAGGTAGTTACAGAGGCAGTAAAGCACCGAACAGACTATCAAATTACAGTGGGGAAGTCTGGGGAGTGTTGGGGAGGGAGGGAAATAGATTAATCAAAGGATTTGTATGCATATAAGCACACCAATGGACACAAGACATTTGGGAGGGCAGGGGATGAGGACATGTGACAGGTAGTAGGGAAAGGTCAATGTGGGGGGAAAAGGAGAATATATATATATATATATATATATATATATATAGTACTTTAAACAATAAAAAATAAATTGAAAATAAATATTTACCTTCTCCTACATGGATATATATTTATGAAAGTTATAACTTTTTGTTAGACTAATTCATTTATTATTATAAAATGCCTCTTGGTCTCTGTTACACAGCCTTAATTTCAAAGTCTATTTTGTCTAATATAAGTATTGCTACTTCTGCTTTTTAAAATATTTCCATTTGCATGAAATATCTTTTTTCATTCCTTTACTTTTCATCTGTCTGTATCTTTCCATCTGAAGTGGGTCAGGTTATTTTATTAATTTAGACACCCTATGTCTTTTGATTGAAACATTTACATTTACAATCCATTTACATTTAAAGTATGGATGTGTATGTAGTTATTGCCATTTAATTAATTATTTTATGATTGTTCTTGTAATTCTCCTCTTTTCCATTCTCTTGCT
The DNA here is from genome assembly GCA_027563665.1 of Antrozous pallidus. NCBI lineage: Eukaryota > Metazoa > Chordata > Mammalia > Chiroptera > Vespertilionidae > Antrozous > Antrozous pallidus. The sequence continues at coordinate 117,478,821 of CM050514.1, forward strand.
CTCCTTTTGTATATTGATGACTTTCTATAGTGTTATGTTTGGGTCTTTTTCTTTTTGTTTTTTGTTTGTTTTATATATCTTATAGTTTCTATTTTGTGGTTACCACATGATTTATATATACCACACTATGTTTATAGCAATCTATCTTAACCTGATTCTCACTTAAATCTGACACAGCAGCATAGATGGAACTGGAGAGCATTATGCTAAGTGAAATAAGCCAGTCTGAAAAAGATAAATATCACATGATCTCATTCATTTGTGGAATATAATGAACAACATAAACTGATGAACAAAAATAGATCTAGAGACAGAAATGCATGGAATAGACCATCAAACTTCAGAGGAAAGGTTGGGGGTGGGGTGGCGGGAATGGTAAGAGATCAACTAAAGGACTTGTATGCATGCATATAAGCATAACCAAATGGACACAGACTCTAGAGGAGTGAAGGCATGTGGGAGAATGGGAGTGGCCAGGGAGAGATCAGTGGTGGCCGGGGAGAGATGAGTGGGGGGGAAAGGAGACATATGAAATACTATATGTAATACTTTAAACAATAAAGAATTTTTTAAAATAAAAAGTTAAAAATAAAGTCACTATAATTTTTACTTCCCCCTCTATGTTTATGTCTTATAATTCTTTTTACTTCGCGTGTGTGTGTGTGTGTGTGTGTGTGTATCCCTTAGTGTATTGTAATTATACATAATCTTCCTACTTTTGTCTTTTAACTTTTATACTACTTTTATAGTTGTTTGATACATTGCTTTTACAAAGTGCTTGCCTTTGGCAGTGAGAAGTTCATTATTTCCTACATTTTCTTATTTAGATTTTTTATCTTTTCTTCTTAGGAAGTCCCTTTAACATTTATTATAATACTGATTTGGTGATTAACTTTTTTAGGTTTGTCTTGTCTGCTTCATCTATACTAATAAAAAAGTAATATGCTAATTAGATTGGGTCAACCAGACATCTTCCAGATGTTCGACTTCCCTCTGGACAGTTAAGAGGTGACCAGGTTGACAGGGGGGCAGTTAGGGTGTGACCAGGCCAGCAGGGGGGCAGTTAGGAGGTGAGCAGGCCATCAGGGAACCAATTAGGGAGCAATCAGGCCAGCAAGCAGAGGCAGTTAGGGGTGATCAGGCAGGCAGGTGAGCAGTTAGGAACCAGTGGTTCCAGATTGTGAGAGGGATGTCCAACTACCAGGATGGGGCAGTTGGACATCCCCCAGGGTTCCCAGATCAGAGAGGGTGCAGCCAAGCTGAGGGCCCCCTGTGCATGAATTTCATGCACCAGGTCTCTAGTTTCTAAATGACAGCCTTGCTAGATTGAGCAATCTTTGTTGTAGGTTCTTGTTTTTCATCACTTTTAATATTTCATGCCAGTCCCTCTGATCTGCAAAGTTTTTGTCAAAAAAAATCATCTTACAGTCTTATGGGATCAGCCTTATATGCTACTAACTACTTTTCTCTTGTCACTTTTAATATTCATTATCTTTAATATTTTGCATTTTAATTATGATGTCTTGTTGTGGGCCTCTTTGGTTTCATTTTTTGTTTGGAACTTTCTGACTTTTTGGACATACATGTCTATTACTTTCACCAGGTTAAATAAGCTTTTTGCCATTATTTCTTCCTATAGATTTTCAATCCCCTTTTCTCTCTCTTTTCCTTTCAATATCCTTATGATGTGAATGTTGGTATGCTTGAAGTTGTCCTAGAAGTTTCTTAAACTATCTTCATTTTTTAAAATTCTTTTTACTTTTTGCTCTTCAAACTGGATGTTTTCTTCTACCTTGTCTACCACATTGCTGATTTAATCATCTGCTTTATCTAATCTGCCATTGATTCTCTCTAATGTATTCCTCATTTCAGTTGCTCTATTCATTTCGGAGTGTGGTTTGTTTTGTTTTATATCTCTTCATTAAAGTTCTCACTGAGTTCATCAAGTCTTCCCTTAAATTCATTAAGCATCCTTATAACCAAAGTTTTGAACTTGTATCTGGTAGATTTCTTATCTCTATTTCATTTCGTTTTTTCTTTGAAGTTTTGTCCTATTCTTTCATTTGCAACAAGTTTCTTTATCTCCCCATTTTAGCTGTCTTCCTATGTTTGATTCCATGAATTAGGTAGATCTGCTATATCTCTCAGTCTTGACAGAATGACCTTGTGTAAAAGGTGTCCTGTGAAGTCCAGTGGCACTGTCTTCCTGGTTACCTGAGCCAAGTGCTCCAGAGGTGTTGCCTACGTGGATTGTATGTGATCTCCTATTGTAGTTGAGCCTCAATTGCTGACCCTCAATTGGGTGACCCTCAATTGCTAACTCTCAAGTGGTGGAGTTGATCTCAGGCTGACTGGCTGTGATGGCTTGCCATGACCACAGCTGATGAGCTGTTGTGCAAGGGCTGACTTCATGGAGTAGGAGTTGCTGTCTCAGAGCTTTGGTGTCAGCTGAGTCTACCCTTCAAGTGTTTCATTTGTGAAACTGGTTGGATGGTGCTCTGATGTGTTCGTCAGCTGGCCACAAGATGTGTGGGTTCAAGGCCCCTTGAGAGGTGCTTCCATGTATCCAAGATCAGACACCACTTGCACTGGGCTTGGGGCATCTTGGTGAGAGCTACAAAATGATCTACACTTGATTGCCACTTGTGCTGGACCTGGAGGTGTCTAGGAGAGGCTACACTGTAAAATTAGATTGGCTACCACTTGTGCTGTGGTTTGGGCCCATTTAGGGGGTCACCACCATGTGAGCTCAGGCCAGCAGCAACTTGTTCTGGGTTTGTGGCTACTTAGTTTTATTTTCTAACGAATTTTTTATTTATATTTAAAGCGAGAGGAAGGGACAGGGAGAGAGAGGGAGAAACATCAATGTGAGAGTGAAACATCAATCAACTGCATGACCCCCATGAGGAATCCAGTCCACAATCCTGGCATATGCCTTGACTTAGAATCAAACCAGCAACCTTTTGCTGCATAGATGATGCCCAGCCAACTGAGCCACACCAGCCAGGATTTGTGACCACTTAGGTTAAGCTATGCTCTGAGCCCATACTGGCTGCCACTTATACCCCACTTGAAGCCAACGATGGGTGTTATAATTTAAGTTGAGACTGGTTACCACTTGTACTGGACTTGGCCATTTCACAAGAGCTACAAGCTATAGTGAGGTCAGTGATGCTTGTTTGGAATTCGTGAACCTCTGAGAGATTGGGAAAAGTCCACAGCATAAACCGAGGCAAGCCGCTTGCATGGAGGAATCTCTGGAAGAGATTTGGGCCAGGCAGATGAACTGGGTGGCACAGGATTTCAGGGAATCATCAGGGCAATGTCAGTGGTGTTAGCTAGGTTAGCAGAGAGAAACAATGGTGCCTGTCAGCCTTTCCATCCCCAGAGAGTTGCTCCAACTCCTGCTCCTCCAGCCCTTGCCCTGAAGTTATTTCTCCTCAGATGTCCCTGTGCTGGAGCTTAGAGTCAGTGAGTTTGTGAGCCAGAGAGTCTCTTCATAGGCCCCTTAAGAGGTTTGTCTCAGGCCCTAGAAGCCCCCTGTCCTTCAGATGCAATCCCCACTGGTTTTCACAGCCAGATGTCATAGACTCCTCTTCCTGGCACAGGTGCCCAGGGCTAGGGCCCCTTACTTTTTAGGGGGACCCCGGCAGCTGAGATCTCTCTCCCAATTCTTAATTGCCACATTATCAGTGTGGGACATGTTTCTTCCTGGTCTCCACCCCTTCTGCCAGTCTTGTTACAGCTTCTTCTTTATACTCTTAGTTATAGGTAATCTGTTCAGATAGTCTTCAAGTGGTTTTCCATGATGATTTTCTATAATTTAGTTATAACTTTGATGTTGTTTTGGGAGGAGGTTAAGCACAGAGTTTACCTACTTTGCTATCTTGACTAACATCTCTTCTCTTTATGTAACTTTTGAATTTTGTTTCATGTGCCTGTATTAACTATCATATTTAAAATATTAAAATTTAAGTTCAAGAATTTCATTGATTATACAGTAACATTTTATAGTCACCTTATGGAAATAATGCAGGGTTGATAATATAAAGGATTACTAATTCCAAAGTAATTTGCTAACATTTTGCATTATATTAAACTTAAATAATTTGTGATCTACGGTCCACATCCAGTTTTCCTCATAGAATCCAGTATTGTTTTGGTAGGGAACTACATTTCCCAGGTTCCTTTGACATCTGATTTCCATATTAGTTCAGCCAATAAAAGGCATTGACACTAGATGAAGGCGGAAGGAAGAAAGAAACCAGGGAATTTTCTCATGTTATTTCTAGCACCTGTTATTTGGTCTCATCTCCAACTGAGTCAGTGCCTGACTCATGTCTTCTGAGAGAGATATGGCCCTAACATCAGTGCCCTTCTAGACATGGTGCAACCCAAAGCCACACAAAACCTGGACCTGCCCTTACTTAGGTGATAGCTCTCTTGATTATCTTGAAATCAGGGGAATGTTCCTGCTCCACCTCAATGTTGCTTTTAGAAAAAATACACTTCTAGAACCACAAATTGACATATTGTCAAACTTAGTGATTAGTTCTAATTATAAGACCAGTGCTTTATTTCAGCTACTTTATAGGTTAAATGGGTTTTTGCAGATTGGCTTTGGAAGCCAACCATTGAACAAGTGACTTGTAAACAAACTTCTGGAATGAAAGCCATTTCTAAATTGCAGGCTTCAGGGAATTAACATTAATGAAAGTTCATAAACCATGAGATGCACTCGTTATTTTATACCTCATGTATAAACATATGTGCAAATGCTGATATTTTGTCACATGAAAAAAGTTGCCCATTAAATTCAATCAAAGGATACAGGAAAATTTGTAATATCCAACAAGTGGTATTGCGTAATTATATTAGTAAATCTAGATTTTCTGAGGCAGTTCCAATTTTCAATATCCTGCTCTGTGACTAGTCTGTGTGACTCTCTAGTTCATCATCATATACCCAGAAACTAGTACAGTGCCTGACACACAGTAGGCACTCAAGCAATGCATGCAAAATGAATTAGTATATGATACTGTGTGCCCTGCTTTGAGTTTTAAAACTATGGTCAGTGACTATATTTAGAATAAACATATACAAGCAATTCAATGTACATTTTTATGACTTTTAAGTATACATTGGCAATTGTGTAACTGTGTTTAATTTTCCAAATCTCACTTGCAGAATAAAATGTCATGGGTTTCACTGGGAGATATAATATATACATGACTGTCTTTACCCTCAGAGTAACACGATTTTACAACCTCTTTTAAGAATATTGTGTTTATTTTCTTATTCATGTGAAAGAATGCTTTCATATCTATTTTGGCACATAACTAGTTTCATTTTTAAATAGTCAGTATAGTTACAGCATTCTAACCTCCCACAAAATCTTGCTAAATGTTACAAATATGTTATGTACACTCCAATTTTCCATCTAAGAACTCATTAACTTTCAGTGGAACTATGTATTCCCTCAGCAAGTAGATTAACAAAGTGACTTTGATGAAGAAAATTTTTCATGTAAATTATTTTAATCTTTCTAAGAATCCAAAGGGATTAATTATAATAGAGAGATGACCAGGAATGTCTTTGATTTCTAAGTTCTTGGACCACACCAATATTACAACTTGGTTTCAGCTTATTCACAGCCTCCTACTTCCCTTCTATCCCTTTACTCTGCAAGACAAGTTTAATAGTCAACTGTTGGTATCTGGGAAAAACAATGGGGAAAAAAATCACAAGAAGTTATTTAAAATTAAAATTGAAAATAAATTATTAGTTCCAAGAAAATTTATAGCTTTGGAATTAGTTTTGAGATTGAACCATTCATTTCTCTGTTAAAATACCATTCAGATAGATAGGTAGATAGATATCTGATAGATAGATATAGATATAGATATAGATATAGATATAGATATAGATATAGATATAGGTATAGGTATAGGTATAGGTATAGGTATATTCTTCCCATACCATTTGTTCTTTTCCTCCACCCCACCTCCCTTCCATCAAAGACCACTTCCGAAAAAAATATTTTCTCCTATCCTCTTTTTCAAATCATAAGCATTTTCATCTCAAGTCAAGAATTGCAACATATGCATGTGTCCACTTTCCTTCCTGACTTTTAAGATCATTTCTTTTACCTTCTTCTTACTTATCCTTAACCCACAAAGTGAGAGATACAGCCAACTCCCTTATCCATAGAACATGACTCATGCCTTCCCTGGTTGGGAATTTGCCCAGAACAGGCACAGAATATGGTAGATCTTACAGGTTTTTATTGTTCTAAGTACATGGGTATCACCACACACGTTAGGAAAGTTACTCAAAGTCTGGAGAGGTTTTCAGAATACCTGAAAGCATATTCCACTTAGCAATTATTTGAAGAAAATGGCAGATATTTCAAAGGAGCAGACCATTCAGACAACTGGTGTTCCTAGTGCAAACCAGCCTCTATACTCACTACCCACCCATTCTAAAACCTCCCTATCAGCATCATTACAATGCTGGTGGAGATGATGGTGGTTTGGGGGGAAAAACCAGGCTCTCCCACTTCAAAGAACAGCCAGCAGAGCTGTGAGTTATTGCTTTTCCTTTGGAAGTAAGAAGGCAGTCTTAAGCTTTCCCTATTCCTCCTTCCTATTTCTCTGAACTGTCTCAGACAGTTCCTTGTGAATTGCACTTAAATCAAGATTTATGAAGATCTTACATCTACTATCTTGTTTCATGATTATAGAGGGGAAAAAGTGGGAATCATGGGGGAAGAAGCAGTGGTGATGTGAGTGCTTTAAAAAACTGGAGCTCAAATGCTAAAATAGCTCATTTTCTCTCCGTCACCGTAATTCTCCTCCCCCCTGCTATGAAGCAGCCCAGAGTGACCTTGGGCCCAAGGTATAGCAGCAGGAGCATGAAGCAGTTCATCTAGTTCCAGGAAGATGGCTATTAAACTCTGCTTACTTCCAGCCATTTGGGGTCTTTAATTACCAATCTAGAATTATATAAAAGGAGAACTCAGCAAGAAGCAGGGAATCAGAGCTTTAAACACTAAATTAATTCTGCCTAAGGCTTGCTAGGGCACCTGATGAATTCTTGACCTTATTCATAAAACTTGTTTCTAGCAAAGTCAAATGAAGCAGCCTTAACACTATTGAATACTTGACTATATTAACTATATTTGCTGCTTAAAGCAACTTTCCACTTAGAGCAGGAGCCTCCCTCCTTCAGCCCTGGCAGAAACAATGATCTCTCTAGCACAAGCTGAGAAAGCAGTAGACTCAGAACAGCTCCTTCCTGATTCTTCTTAGTTCTTCTCTGAATAACTGAACATGAATTTTGTCTCCTCTCAGAAGTCATTCTGGGATGTAGTAGGGTTTGTCCCCTGTCTTCCCCTCAAAAACTGCATGATCTCCATGGTATTTCCTATAAAAGTCACTCAATTTGCTCTTGAGAATGAAAGGATACTCAATATCATTAACTATCAGAGAATTGAAAACTGAAACCACAAGGAGGTGCCATTTCATACCCACTAGCATATAATAATAACTAGAGGCCCAGTGCACAAATTCGTGCGTGGGTGGGGTCTGGCTGGCCTATCCCAATCAGGCCAGGCCAGCCAGGGGGAGGGGATATGGGAGATTAGCCAGCTGGTCCTGCCCCCAGGTCGAACTCTAGGTCAAGGGGACAATTTGCCTATTACCCTTTTATTATATAGAATAAATAATAATAATAATAATAATAATAATAATAATAATAGACAATAACAAGTAGTATCAGGGATGTAGAGAAATTGAAATTCTCATATGTAGCAGTGGGAATGAAAAATGGTGCAGCCACTGTGAAAAACAACCTGGCAATTCCTCAAAAGGTTAAACCTAGAGTTATCATATAACCCAATAGTTCTATTCCTAATCATATACATAAGAGAAATAAAAACATATATTGACACAAAACTTGTAGGCAAATGTTCATAGAAGCATTATTCATAATATTCAAAAGATAGAAAAAGACCAACTGTCCATCAACTAATAAATGGATGAGTATAATGTGGTATGTCTATTCAAGGGGAAAATATTCAACCATTAAAAGAATTGAAATATTAATGCTACAACATGACTGAACCTTAAAGAAATTATGCAAAGTGAAAAAACTCAATCACAAAAGACCACATCCTATCTAATAAAAGAGTAATATGCTAATTGACCGTACCTTTGCTACTCCCACAGCCAATCAGCATGCTATGCAAATTAACCCAGGAAAGATGGCAGGTAAATTTGCATGCACAGGGGGGTAGGGGTGGATAGCACCCCATGCTACTACCCCATCGGGGTCAAAGCCATGATTGCACCACCTGCCCAGGTCCATGCCTTGATCATGGACCCCAGCAGGCGGTGTGGGCAGCACCTGATGCCACTAGGCTGGATTCAAACAAAGATGGAGGACCAGGAGAAAGAGTGGGGGCCCATGTGTGAAGAAGCCTGGTCTAGACCAGCGGTTGGCAAACCACAGCTTGTGAGCCACATACGGCTCTTTGGCCTCTGCAGTATGGCTTTTCCACAAAATACCACGGCCTGGGCGAGTCTATGTTGAAGAAGCGGTGTTAGAAGTTCAAGTTTAGGGGGAGAACCAAGATGGCAGCATAGGTAAAACACCTATCTTGCCGTCATACTCAGCAATTTTAATACTACAACTTAACGAAAGAACAAACACCTTCCAGATTCACCACAAAGCTGGCCGAGTGAAAATTCCACAAATAAAAGTGAAAATAAGACACTGTGACTCGGAGGAGTGGCAGTGGACGGAGTTTAAAGATTCGCACGGAGAGAAGTTTGGAGTGCGTGCTGCGGAGTGGGCGGGTGGCTGAAAACCGGCCAGTTTTCTCGAACAGGGAGACAAAGACGTCCCACTGGACTGATTCTCCAGCTCTGGGCGAAGTCCAGGGAACCAACCCACTATCATACGGGGTGAAAACTGGACAGTGGGAGGGGTTGCCGAAACTCAGGTGCTGAAGGGCTCTCCCGGCTTGTGGAGAAGGCAGCTTGCGAGGGAACAGCTCAGCTGCGTGACCACAGACAGCGATCTGCGACTTGTCTCTCATTCGGAAAACCGTCACACTGCTTTGTTTTACGACCCTGGGTGAGACATTGGGTGTGCAGAGTCATTTGGGCAGACTCTGAATTCCCCGGCAGCCAGTGGCGCTCCACAGCAGCTCTCTCTCAGAGGTGCTGGCGGCCATTGCCCCTGGCCCAGGGTCCCTGGGGCCGCACAGGGCGGAGCTAACGCTGTCTGCTTGGCCCGGAGACTCTGCCCATCCAACCTGAGCACAGCTGAGCTTCACAGACAATTGGCCTGGAGGTCAACCCCTCCAAGTGCTAACAATGATTAACCTGAGCTTAACTTCAGCAAGACTGTGCAACCCATATCCACCTCAGGTAACCGGGGAGGCTGAGCCACTGTCCCTAGTAGGAAGTCTACCACACAAAGCTAATTGACCAACTCAGGGAAGCAGCTACCATGCAGAGACATGGAAAGAAATCAGATGTGAAAGAAATGGAGGAAAAAAACCGACTGGACATGGAATTCAAAACCACAATTATAGGGTTTTTCAAGAGGCTCCAACAAAAGGTCGAGGCCTATAAGGAAATAAGCAAGACTGCAAAGGAAATGAATGAGGACTACAAGGAAATGAATGAGACCCTCAAGGATATGAACGAGACCTGCAAGGAAATGATCAAGACCAAAGTGGAAATGAAGGAGACCCTCAAGGATATAAAGGAGACTCTCAAGGATATGAAAAAGGACCAGCCAGAAATTAAGCATACGCTGACTGAGATAAAAAATATTATACAAAGACCTAAAAGTGCTCTGGAGCACCCCAAGAACCAAGTTAAAGATGTGAAATAAAAAGAGGTAAAATCCACTAAGCTGGAAAAGCAAGAAACCAAAAGAATCTAAAAAATTGAAAATAGTGTAAGGGGCCTCTGGGACAACCTCAAGCATACCAACATCTGAATTATAGGGGTGCCAGAAAAAGAGAGAGAGCAAGACAATGAAAACCTACTTGAAGAAATAGTGACCGAGGGAGAACTAAGATGGCGGCAAAGGTAAAACACCTATCTTGCCGTCATAATCAGCAATTTTAATACTACAACTTAACGAAAGAACAAACACCTTCCAGAATCACCAGAAAGCTCGCGGAGTGAAAATTCCACAAATAAAAGTGAAGATAAGACACTGTGACTCGGAGGAGCAGCGGCAAACAGCGTTGAAAGATTCGCACGGAGAGAAGTTTGGAGTGCGCGCTGCGGAGTGGGCGGGCGGCTGAAAACCGGCAAGTTTTCTCGAACAGGGAGGCAAAGACGTCCCACTGAACTGATTCTCCAGCTCTGGGCGAAGTCCAGGGAACCCACTATTATACGGGGTGAAAACTGGACAGTGAGAGGGCACGCCGAAGCTCAGGTGCTGCAGGGGTCTGCTGGCTTGTGGAGAAGGCAGCTTGCGCACGAACAGCTCAGCTGCCTGATGGCGCAGAGAGCGCTCTGCGACTTGTCTCTCATTCAGAAAACCGTCAGTCTGCTTTGTTTTACGACCCTGGGTGAGACATTGCATATGCAAAGTCATTTGGGGAGAGTCTGAATTCCCCTGCAGCTGGTGGAGCTCGGCAGCGGCTCTCTCTCAGAGGTGCTGGCAGCCATTGCCCCCGGCACAGAGTCCCTGGGGCCACATAGGGTGGAGCTAACGTTGTCTGCTTGGCCCGGAGACTCCGCCCATCCAACCTGAGCACAGCTGAGCTTCACAGACAATTGGCCTGGAGGTCAACCCTCCAAGTGCTAACAACAATTAACTGAGCTTAACTTCAGCAAGACTGTGCAACCCATATCCACCTCAGGTAACCAGGGAGGCTGAGCCACTGTCCCTAGTAGGAAGTCTACCACACAAAGCTAATTGACCAACTCAGGGAAGCAGCCACCATGCAGCGACATGGAAAGAAATCAGATGTGAAAGAAATGGAGGAAAAAAAACGACTGGACATGGAATTCAAAACCACGGTTATAGGGTTTTTCAAGAGGCTCCAACAAAAGGTCGAGGCCTATAAGGAAATAAGCAAGACCGCAAAGGAAATGAATGAGTCCTACAAGGAAATGAACAAGACCCTCAAGGATATAAATGAGACCTGCAAGGAAATAATCAAGACCAACGTGGAAATGAATGAGTCCTACAAGGAAATGAAGGAGACTCTCAAGGATACAAAGGAGACTCTCAAGGATATGAAAAAGGACCAACCAGAAATTAAGCATACACTGACTGAAACAAAAAATATTATACAAAGACCTAAAAGTGCTCTGGAGCACCCCAAGAACCAAGTTAAAGATTTGAAATACAAAGAGGTAAAATCCACTCAGCTGCAAAAGCAAGAAACCAAAAGAATCCAAAAAATTGAAGATAGTGTAAGGGGCCTCTGGAACAACCTCAAGCATACCAACATCCGAATTATAGGGGTGCCAGAAAAAGAGAGAGGCCAAGACAATGAAAACCTATTTGAAGAAATAGTGACTGAAAACTTCCCACACCTGGTGAAAGAAATTGACTTAGGAGTCCAAGAAGTGCACCGAACCCCAATATATAGGAACCCTAAGAGGACCACACCAAGGCACATCATAATTAAAATGCCAAGAGCAAAAGACAAAGAGAGAATAATAAAAGCAGCAAGAGAGAAACAGTTGGTTACCTATAAGGGAGCACCCATACGATTGTCAGCGGATTTCTCAACAGAAACTATGCAGGCCAGACGGGAATGGCAAGAAATATTCAAAGTGATGAACAGCAAGAATCTACAACCAAGATTACTCTATCCAGCAAAGCTATCATTCCGAATTGAAGGTCAGATGAAGTGCTTCGCAGATAAGAAAAAGCTAAGGAAGTTCATCACCACCAAACCAACATTATATGAAATGCTGAAAGATATTCTTTAAGAAGAGGAAGAAGAAAAAGGTAAAGATGAAAATTATGAACAACAAATACACATCTATCAACAAATGAACATAAAAATCAAGTGAATTGATAGGCTGTTGAACAGGATAGACTGGTGAATATAACAGAGACATGGACATAGAGAGGGAATGGACTGACAATTCTTGGGGAGAAAAGGGCTGTGGGAAGTGCAGCAAGAGACTGGACAAAAATCTTGCAACAATGGGAGAGGACAGTGGGGAGGGGAGGGGAGGGTGGAGGGTGGGATAGGTACAGGGTGGAGGGGAGCTATAGGGGGATAAAAAGGGGAAACAATGTAATTAATAAACTGAACAATAAAGATTAAAAAAAATAAAAAATAAATAGTGACCGAAAACTTCCCACACCTGGTGAAAGAAATTGACTTAGGAGTCCAAGAAGCGCACCGAACCCCAATATATAAGAACCCTAAGAGGACCACACCAAGGCACATCATAATTAAAATGCCAAGAGCAAAAGACAAAGAGAGAATATTAAAAGCATCAAGAGAAAAACAGATGGTTACCTATAAGGGAGCACCCATACGATTGTCAGCGGATTTCTCAACAGAAACGATGCAGGCCAGACGGGAGTGGCAAGAAATATTCAAGGTGATGAACAGCAAGAATGTACAACCAAGATTACTCTATCCAGCAAAGCTATCATGCAGAATTGAAGGTCAGATGAAGTGCTTCACAGATAAGAAAAAGCTAAAGGAGTTCATCACCACCAAACCAATATTATATGAAATGCTGAAAGATATTCTTTAAGAAGAGGAAGAAGAAAAAGATAAAAGCGTAAATTAGGAACAACAAATACACATCTATCAACAAATGAATCTAAAAATCAAGTGGATTAATAAGCTGATGAACAGGATAAACTGGTGAATGTAACAGAATCACGGACATAGAGAGGGAATGGACTGACAACTCTTGGGGAGAAAGGGGTGTGGGAAGTGCAGCAAGAGTCTGGAGAAAAATCATGCAACTATAGGAGAGGACAGTGGAGGAGGGTGAGGGCAGAGGGTGTGATGGGTACCAGGTGGAGGGGAGCTATAGGGGAAAAAAAGGGAACAATGTAATTAATAAACTGAACAATGAAGATTTAAAAAAAATGGGGAAAAAAAGAAAAGAAAAAAAAAAAGATGGAGGACCAGACAGGCTGAGTGAGGCAGCAACCTACAAGGCCAGTTGAATCCAAGCTGCGATCATGGACCCTGACAGGTAGTTGGGCAGCACCTGATGCTGCTGTGCTGGACCTAAACAAAGATGGAGGACTGGGCAGGTGGGGGGAAGGGGGCGGATTGGGGGTAGCACTCCACACTGTAGGAGGGGTCCAAGCCCCAGGGACCTGGGCAGGCCCTGCCAAGGCCCTCCTGTGGGGTCAAGCAGTTGGAAAAGCTAGGGGCTTAGAGGGCATTGCTCCCTCTGGAGTCTCAGCCTCTGCATCCCAGCTGTGGAAACTATCAACACGTAGGAGAAAGTCCCACCCCCACAGAATCAGTCAATTGTAGAAGATACATAAATCCTAGATACCAGGGCCTCCACTTGAGTCACCGGGGGGCATGGCCAATCTGCAAACCACCATAGGCCCTTCGCCGAGGCCACCCAATGCTCCAAGGGAACCCCCACTCTGATATGGGACACCCTTCAGGGCAAACCAGCTGGCCCCCACCCATGCACAGGCCTCTATCCTATCTAATAAAAGAGTAATTTGCAGATTGACCATCACTCCAACACACAAGATGGCTGCCCCCATGTGGTCAAAGATCCTGCCCCCATGTGGACACGAGACGGCCATCACAAGATGGCTAGCAGGGAATGGCATTTGGGAGGGACCAGGCATGCAAGGGAGGGCAGTTGTGGGTGATCAAGCCTGCAGGGGAAGGGAGGTAGAGGTGACCAGGCCTGCAGAGAAGGGCAGTTGTGGGGGACCCAGGCCTGCAGGGGAGAGCAGTGGGAGGTACAAGGCCTGCAGGGGAAGGCAGTTAGGGGTGACCAGGCTTGCAGGGATGGGCAGTTAGAGGCAAACAGGCTGGCAGGGGAGTAGTTAGGCATCAATCAGGTTGGCAGAGGACTGGTTAGGGGGTGATCAGCTGGCAGGCAGAAGCGGTTAGGGGCAATCAGAAAGGCAGGCAGGTAGGTGAGCAGTTGGGAGGCAGCAGTCCTGGAATTAGGTTCAGTGGGATCAGGCCTAAATGGGCAGTTGGACATCCCTCTAGGGGTCCCAGATTGGAGATGGTGCAAATTTACCACACCTCCGCTACACCCCCCCACCCCTGTGCACGAATTTTGTGCTCCGGGCCTCTAGTATTGTATAATTTCATTTATACAAATGTCCAGAATAGGCCAATCTTTAGAGAGAAGAAGTAAATTAATGGTTGTTAGGATTGTGGTGGGCAGGGGAGGGGGGGGATGACTGCTGACAGATACAAGTTTTCTTTTTGGAGTGATGAAAGTATTCTGGAATTAATGGTAATGGTATATTTACAACTCTGTAATATACTACAAACCATTAAATTGTACACTTCAGTGGGTGAATTTTATGGTACATAAATTTTATCTCAGTAAAGCTATTGAAAGAAGGGAGGGAGGAAGGAAAGAAGGAAAGAGAATGAGAAAAAAGGGAGGGAAGGAAGGAAGGAAGGAAGGAAGGAAGGAAGGAAGGAAGGAAGGAGGGAGGGAGGGAGGGAGGGAGGGAGGGAGGGAGGGAGGGAGGGAGGGAGGGAGGGAAGGAAGAGACTAGTTGGGGTAAACACTGAACTATGTTTAATCTTCCTCATCAATATCTCTTTCCCAACAAACTCCTCGAAAGATTTTTTTTAAAATTCTTTATTGTTTAAAGTATTACATATGTCTCCTTTTCCAACCACTGACCTCTCCCTGCCTGCTCCTGCCCCCCAGCACAGGCACTCACCCCCCTATTGTCTATGTTCATTGGTTATACTTACATGCATGCATATAAGACCTTTGGATGATATTTTACACTCCCTTGCCTTCCTTATGCAGTTTTACGATATGTTCAATGCTTCTATATCTCTGGATCTATTTTTCTTCATCAGTCTAGTCCGTGATGGCAAACCTATAACACGCATGTCAGCACTGACATGCATAGCCATTTTTGATGACATGCAGCTACATGCAGTCTCATATAGAGAAGTATGGGGCTGCATGCCGAGAAGAACATTTCATCCTCAGTACAGTAGCTGAGGGTGAAACATTTGCTATCGTGTAGTGTAGACACTCTGTGCCGAAGGCCTGTAGGCTAAAACAACAGAACTCTGGCACAGAGCGTCTAGTTCTGGGACTTCTGGTTAGGCCCTTAGGGGAGCTTTGACCTCACTTCTGGCCGGTAGAGCAGAGAGCAGCAGAATGCCACAAGAGTCACATCTCTGGGGGCCCTGTGATCACCATTACCAGCAACCACATAACCACAGCAACCATCATCCAATCTACTGTTCTGGAGTGTTGTGGATTTCTAATTGATCATCATTACTGAGATAAGTGAGGGGGAGGCTGGAGAGGCAAGGGCCTGTGCTATGAGTGCCATTTCCCGCCATTAGAAATAGCGGCAGCCATCTTAATTTATATAAGGAACGTCATTTTGCAGCATAGTGCAGACTCCATTTCACCACTATTACTGTTGTGCATCCTTATTAACCCCTATTTCTGCTTATTAACCCTGCCCTTTCCTAAAAGACAGTTACATGTGCCATCTTGTGGTCAGTTGGGTTAGTTAACCCCTAATTGCCTGCAGGGCTAACAGGCTATTTATACTTCTATCTTCTGTCTCTGCCCCCCTGATGGAGAACCCAAAAAATAAAAAAACCAAGGTTAAGTAAAGGAAGTGGTAGTAGCAGTAGCCAACCCTTTCAAGAGACATGGACCGAGATGTATGGCATTATAGAAAAAATGGCAGATCATTTTGCATTCTATGTACTGAAACGGTACTAAGCAGAACATGGAATACAAATAGACATTTTGAAACTAATCATTCCCAGCTCTTGAAAAAAAGTGAGAATAAAAGGAAGCAATACATTTCCAGGCAGCTACACCTTTATAAGAGTCAGTCTAATTCCATTCTTAAATTTATGAAAGACTCTACAAATTTAAATTCTGCAAGTTTGAGCATTGCTCACTCCATATCTCAGCACAGAAAAGCACTCAGTGAGGGAGAATTTATTAAAGAAACTCTCCTAAGATGTGCACCAGTTCTATTTCATGATATGCAGAATGAAGATGCAATAATTAAGAGAATATCTGAGTTACCACTCAGTAGAAATATCATAAAAGACCGAATAATGAGACTGAACACAAACATACAACATCAATTAAAGAGAGATATAAGTAATTGTAAATATTTCTCAATCTCTCTTGATGAAACTACTGATGTCACATCACATGCTCAGTTGGCCATTATTGGTTGATATTCTGATGGTCTCACAATGAGAGAAGAGTTGATAAAGTTAGTATCAGTGACAACGAGTACATCAGAAAGAGAAATATGTAAGGTTGTTATACAAACATTCCGTGACCTAAGCAATGATATCTCTAAAGTTGTGTCAGTGATGACAGATGTGGCACCAAACATGGTGAGGAAAAATGTCAGATTTGTCAAATTGTTTATGGAAGCTATTGTACATCTGATTGTGCGTTTTCATTGTATTATCCATCAGGAGGTTTTATGTGCCAAGGCAGGATTCTCCGACTTAAACTACTTAATGTCAATTGTTACAAAAATAGTTAATTTAATAGCTGCTCGCTCCCTTCACAAGAGAGAATTTTCTGCACTTTCACTGGAGGTTGATTCCACCTACAGTGGACTGCTGATGTACGATGACTGAGCTGAGGCAAAGTTCTTGAGCGCTTTGTGGAGTGCTTTGAAGAAATTAAGGTATTTCTTGAGGATAAGAATCTGGGAAACTTTTCTCAGCTCAGTGATGATAAGTGGGTCAACACCCTGATATTTTATACAGATCTCTCTGTTCATGTTAATGACTGAACTTAAAGTTACCAGGTTTTGGCAAAAATGTTGATGTTATGTTTGGATACATAAAAGCTTTTGAAAGTAAACTTAAAATTTTCAAGCGAGATGTAGAAACTAAAACTTATAAGTATTTTCCTCGAGTAACAAAGTATTTTGAGAAGGCCAGTGCAGCTGTATAAAATGAAATGGAACCCTTGCATATAAAGTACCAGCATATTTTAGACTCGTTATTTGACCAGTTCAGTGATAGATTTAATCAATTTACAAGCCTAGAACAGACCATAAAAATAATTACGTATCCTGATGCAGTAATCTTCAGTAGTTTGGAATTAAATGATTTCCAATGGATGCAAATTGATGATTTGGAGGTGCAATTTGCAGAATTTCAAGACAGCATCTGGGCTCAGGTGTTTGTCAACTTGAGGTCAAAGCTTGAGAATCTGAAAAGGTGCTGCTTGGAGAATCAAGAAAATTTGGAGTGCCTGGAACCGATTACAGACACTTTTAGCACCCTGAAAAATACAGCAATGGCTTTACTCACAATTTTTCCCTCTACCTACTTTGGTGAAACCTTATTCTCAGCGTTAAATAATATCAAAACCAACAGAAGAAACAGATTGACAGATGAAGTTAGTAGTGCTTGCTTGGGCTTGAAGTGTACAAGATACCAACCTTCAATTGAAGGTTTAGCCAATGAAATTCAGCAACAAAGAAGTCACTAATAGGCAGGTTAGTTAAAGAATTCCCCCTCCCCCTCACTTATCTTAGTTCACGGCACCCCACACAAGTAATATGAAGACCAACAAAAGAAGCTGACTGACGGACAAAGAAGTCATTAATTTTTGGTTTGTTATACAGTTATACACTACAATTACCATATTTTCTGGCCTATAAGACAACTGGAACTGATGATGATAGGAGGAAGATAACAAACAATAGAGAGAGAGCAGGGCAAGTCCCTGGTGAGTTACCAATGCCCATCATAACTGCAAGCTACGGTATTTTTACACCCGGCATATAAGATGACCCCTGACTTTTGAAAAGATTTTCCTGTGTTAAAAAGTTGTCTTATAGGCTGGAAAATAAGGTATACATTTTTATTATTTAAACTATAAATATCACGAAATTATGTTTTTTCTTGAAGTGACACACCACCTGAGTTATGCTCGGTTTTTTGGCAAATTTTGACACACCAAGCTCAAAAGGTTGCCCATCACTGGTCTAGATTGTTCACTGTATTTCACAAATGAGAGAGATCTTCTGATACTTATTTTTTCCCATCTAGCTTATTTCAGTTAGCATAATGCTCTCCAGGTCCATCCATGCTGTTGGGAATGGTAAGAGTTGCTTCTTTTTACAGCAGTGTACTATTCCATTGTAGATGTACCACAGTTTTCTAATCCACTCATCTGCTGATGGGCACTAAAGTTGTTTCCAAATCTTAGCTATGGTAAATTGTGCTGCAATGAACATAGGGGTGCATATATCCTTTCTGATTGGTGTTTCTGATTTCTTGGGGAATATTCCTAAAAATGGGATTACTGGGTCAAATGGGAGTTCTATTTTTAACTTGCTAAGGAAACTCCATATTGTTTTCCACAGAGGCTGCATTCCCAGCAGCATGGCATTCCCAGTCTGCATTCCCACCAGCAGTGTACTAGGGTTCCTTTTTCTCCACAGCCTCACCAGCACTTGTCATTTGTTAATTTGTTAATGATAGCCCTTCTGACAGCTGTGAGATGGTATTTCATTGTGGTTTTGATTTGCATCTTTTGATGATTAGCAACTTTGAGCATTTTTCCATATGCCTTTGGGCTTTCTCATTCTGTGTGTGCACTTTCGAAAAGTGTCTATTTATGTCCTTTGCCCATTTTGTTAAGTTGTATGAGTTCCCTATAAATTTTGGAGATTGAACCATTATTGGATGTAACATTGCCAAATATGTTCTCCCATGCAGTGGTCTCTCTTATTTTGTTGATGGTTTCTTTTGCTGTGCAGAAGCTTTATATTTTGATGTAGTCCCATTTGGTTATTTTCTCCTTGGTTCCCATTCCCCTAGGATCTGTATCAGTAAAGATATTTCTATGACATATGTCTGCTATTTTGCTGCCTCTGGGTTCTTCTACAATTTTTATGGTTTCCTGTCTTACATTTACCATATTTTCCAGTGTATAAGATGACTTTTTAACCCAGGAAAATCTTCTCAAAAGTTGGGGTCGTCTTATATGCCAGGTGTAAAAATACCGTAGCTTGCAGTTATGATGGGTGTTGCTAACTCGCCAGGGTCTTGCCCGGCACTTGCTCTCTCTATTGTTTGTTATCTTCCTCCTATCATCATCAGTTTCAGTCATCTTGTACGCCGGAAAATATTGTAAGTCTTTTATCCATTTTGAGTTTATTTTTGTGTATGGTGTAATTTAGTGGTCTAATTTCATTTTTGCATGTATCTGTCCAATTTTCCCAACATCATTTACTGAAGAAACTCTCTGCTCCAATGTGTGCTCTTGCCTCCTTTGTCAAATATTAATTGAGCATGGTGGTTTGGGTTGATTTCTGGGTTCTCTATTCTATTCGATTGGTCTATTTGTCTGTGCTTGTGCTAGTACCAGGCAGTTTTGAGAATAGTGGCTCTGTAATAAATGTTAATATCTGGTATTGTGATCCCTCCAACACTGTTCTTCCTTCTCAGGATTACTGAGGCTTATTTTCATTCCAAATAAATTTTTGAAGTGTTTGTACTAGATCTGTGAAATATGCCATTGTTATTTTAATGGGAATTGTGTTGAATCAATAGATTGCTTTGGGTAGTATGCACATTTTAATGAAATTGATTCTACCCATTCATAAAGAGGGTATATTCTTCCATTTGCTTATATCTCCCTCTATCTCTTTTTTCAATGTCCTATAGTTTTCAGAGTACAGATCTTTTATCTCCATTTATTGCTAGGCATCTTAAGTTTTTTACTAATAGTTGAAATGGCAAATAGCATTTTTTGTGGTTTTTTTTTTTTTAGTTTCTCTTTCTGTGAGTTCATTATGGCGGTATAAAAATGTCATAAGTATCTGGGTGTTAATTTTGTATCATGCTATTTTGCAGAATTCATTTATTAAACCTAGTAGTTTTTTATGGAGTGTTTAGGGTTTTCTACATGCAATATCATGTCATCTGTGAATAATGACAGTTTTACTTCTTTTTAAATTTGGGTGGCTTTTATTTCTTCTTCTTAGCTAATCGCATGGTTAGCACTTCCATTACTATGTTGAATAGAAGTGGTGAAAGTGGGCATCCCTGTCTTGTTCCTGATCTTAGTGAAAATGGTTTTAGTATTTTCCCATTAAGTATGATGTTGTCTGTAGGTTTGTCATATAAGTTTTTATTATGTTGAGGAATGATCCCTCTATTCCACTTTGTTGAAAATTTTTCTCAAGAAAGGGTGTAGAATTTTGTCAAGTGATTTTTCTGCATTAATTAATATGACCATGTGGTTTTTGTCTTTTAATGTGTTTATGTGATGTTTCATGTCTATTGATTTGCAAATATTGTACCAGCCTTGAATCTCTAGAATAAATCCAACTTGGTCATGGTGCATGATCTTTTTAATGTGATGCTGGATGTGATTTACTAATATTTTGTTGAGGATTTTAGCATCTATGTTCATGAGGGATATTGGCCTGTAATTCTCTTTCTTGTAGGCTTTATCTGCTTTTGGGATTAGGGTAATGCTGGCTTTGTAGAAAGGGCTAGTACATATTCCTTCCTCTTGAATTTTCTAGAGTAATCTGAGGATGGTTGGTGTTAGTTCTTCTTTGTATGTTTTGTAAAACTCGCCTGTGAAGCCATTCAGACCAGGGCTTTTGTTTACTGGAAGTTTTTTTTAATTATTATTACTGCTTCAATTTCATTGGTAGTTATGGGCCTATTCCAATATTCTGATTCATCCTTATTGAGTTTTAGAATATTGTATTTTTCTAGGAATATGTGCATTTCATCCAGGATGTCCAGTTTGTTGGAATAAAGTTATTCATAGCATTTTTGTTTACAATCATTTGTATTTCTGTGGAATTGGTTATTACTTCACCCCTTTAATTTCTGATTTGTTTATTTGGGTCCTCTCTCTTTTCTTCTTGGTGAGCCTGGCTAGAGGTTCTCCAATCTTTTATATCCTTTAAAAGAACCAGCTCTTGGTTCTATTGATCTTTGGTATTGGTCTTCTTTTGGTCTCTGTGTCATTTATTTCCACTCTGATCTTTATTATTTCCTTCCTTCTACTTCCTCTGGGCATTTCTTGTTGCTATCTTTTTAAAAATTTATTTATTGATTAAGATATTACATATGTGTCCTTATCCCCCATTACCCCTTCAAACCCACCCCCCTCACTACTTATGGCCTCAACCCCCTGGTGTCCATGTCCATTGATGAGGCTTATATGTATGCATACAAGTCCTTTGGTTGATCTCTCCCCCTTATCCACACCCTCCCCTACCTTCCCTCTGAGGCTTGACAGTCAATGCTTCTCTGTCTCTGGATTTGTTTTTGTTCATCAGTTTATGTTGTTCATTATATTCCATAAATGAGTGAGATCATGTGATACTTACCTTTCTTTGACTGGCTT
This sequence comes from Antrozous pallidus, assembly GCA_027563665.1. Lineage (NCBI taxonomy): Eukaryota > Metazoa > Chordata > Mammalia > Chiroptera > Vespertilionidae > Antrozous > Antrozous pallidus. The sequence continues at coordinate 117,500,411 of CM050514.1, forward strand.
ATTTCACTTAGCATAATGCTCTCCAGTTCCATCCATGCTGTAGTTGGAAACAGCCACCCTTTCCTCCTTTTTCTTCTTCTTCCTCTTCTTAAAGAATACCTTTCAGCATTTCATATAATACTGGTTTGGTATTGATGAACTCCTTTAGCTGCTTCTTATCTGTGAAGCTCTTTATCTGGCCTTCAAATCTGAATGATAGCTTTGCTGGGTAGAGTAATCTTGGTTGTAGGTTCTTGCTATTCATCACTTTGAATACTTCTTGCCACTCCCATCTGGCCTGCATAGTTTCTGTTGAGAAATAAGCTGACATTCATATGGGTGCTCTCTTGTAGTAACTAAGTGTTTTTCTCTTGCTGCTTTTAATACTCTCTCTTTGTCTTTTGCTCTTGGCATGGTGTGGTCTTGGTGTGGTTCTCTTTGAGTTCCTTTTGTTTGGGGTTCTATGCACTTCCTAGACTTTTAAGTCTGTTTCTTTCACCAGGTGGAGGAAGTTTTTGGTCGCTCTTTCTTCAAATAGGTTTTCAGTATCTTGCTCTCACTCTTTTTATGGCACCCCCATAATTCTGATGTTGGCACACTTGAAGTTGTCTCAGAGGCTCCTTACACTATCCTTAAATTTTTGTATTCTTTTTTCTTTTCTTTCTTTTCTTTTTTTTTTTCTGGTTGAGTGCTTTTGGCGTCTTGGTATTTCAAATCTTTGACTTGATTTTTGCATTCCTCTAGTCTGCTGTTGGGTCTCTGTAAAATATTTTTTAGTTCAGACAGTGTATGCTTAATTTCTAGTTGGTCCTTTTTCACATCCTCGAGGGTCTTGCTGAATTTATCTGCCTTTTCTAGGAACCTCTTGAAAAACCTTATAAAGTGGTTTTGAACTTTATATCCAGTCATTTGTTTTCCTCCATTTCTTTGTGATCTGTTTCTTTGTCTCCACGTTTTCACTGCTTCCCTGAGTTGGTAGTATAACTTTACTGTGTGCTAGGTGTCTCAGCCTCTCCTGTTACCTGAGGTGGACACTCCTAGTGTACCCTTTTGTGGACTGTGTGCACAGCCTTGTTGCAGTTAAGTCTTGATTGTTGTTGGTATCACTGGGAGAAATTGACCTCCAGGCCAATTGGTTGTGAGGATCAGCTGTGTCTACGCTGGGAGACATCCTTATGCGATAAGACTTGCAAATTTGCCAAAACCTCTGTGCTCAGCTTGGATGGGGCAGAGTTTCAGGGTGGAGCCAGTGGCCTTGGCTTCTAGTCAGCCCCACCCACAAGGTGCTGGGTCTCTGTCTGCAGGCAATCGCTGCAAATACCTTGAGAGAAAGGTGCCCTCGAGTTTCACCCACTGCCAAACAGACCAGCCTCTCCCCCAGTGAATCCGGACTCCCAGATCTCTGCCTGGCACTGAGCTGCCGTGCAGTCAGAACTGGGTTTCAGCACTGTCAGGAGCTCCTGTCTTCCTTTCGCCGGATTACGCCAGTGGTACCGTCAGCAGTCCGCCCTCTCTGCGAGCACTAGTGCACACTTCTCAGGAGCTCTGCCTTTGACTGTTCCCCTGAGATTCCCCCTCACAATCCAGATTCCCCTCCTTCCTCTCCATAAGGGCCTGGGTCCTTGGGATCTCACCCAGAACCGGAATTCAGTGTAGTCGGAACTGGGTTCAGCACAGTCTGAAGCTTTTGTCTCTTTCTCACTAGAGCATGCCTCCCAGGCACTCAGATGCCCCATCCTCTCCTCACATTCACGCGTCTTCCTACCTCAGGCTTGCAGCTGCTCTGATTCTCCATGTGCATTTCTGTTTCCTTTTATTTGTAGAATTTCCAGTCAGCTAGCTTTCCTTTGGTTCTGGATAATATCTGTTTTGTCTTTTACTTGTATTCTTGAAATTGTTGTGCGAGGCAGCAGCCTAGGTGTTTACCTATGCCGCCATGTTGGTTTCTCTCTTGTTGCTGTGTTTCTAGTTCTTTAAGTTGTAGAGTTAGATAACTTTTTATCAACTTCTCTTGTTGATCTGTAGTGCTATAAACATCCCTCTCAAGACTGCTTTCATTGTGTCCCATAGATTTTTGTATCGTTGTGTTTTCATTATCATTTATTTCCAGAATTTTTTTTTATTGCTCCTTTGATCTCTTTGGTAACTGATTCATTGTTTAATAGCATGCTATTTAGCCTCTAGGTATTTGATTGATTTTACTGTTTTTATGACAGTTGATATCTAATTTTATGCTATTGTGATGTGAGAATATGCTTGATATGATTTCAATATTCTTGAATTTGTAGAAACTTAGCCTGTGTCCTAGTATGTTTTCCCTCTTTGAAAAATGTCCCATGTGCACTTTAGAAGAATGTATATTTTATAGCTTTCAGGTGAAATGTTCTGAAAATGTCTATTAATTCCATCTGCTATACTCAATTATTTAGGTTTGCTGTTTCTTTGCTTATTTTTTTTACCTAGAGGATATATCCAAAGATGTCAATGTGGTATTAAAATCCCCTACTATGATTGTATTCCTGTTTATCTCTTTGTTGATATCTTCCAGAAGTAGTTTTTATGTATTTGGGTGCTCCTGCATTGGGTGCATATATGTTTACCAGAGTTTCAGCCTCTTGTTGAATTGTTCCCTTTAGCATTATGAAGTGACACTTCTTATTTCTTGTAATGACCTTCACTTTGAGGTAAATATTGTCAGATGTAAGTGTTGGTATCCCAGCTTTTTTCCCCATTTCCATTTGCCTGAAAAATTGTTTTCCTTAACTTTCAGTCTGTGTGGGTTCTTTGTTTATAGATGGTTCTCCTGTAGACAGCATATATATGGGTCATGTTTTCTTATCCATTCTGCTACCCTGTGTCTTTTGATTGGAGCATTTATTCCATTTATGTTTAAGGTTATTATTGATAGGTACTTATTTCCATTTTTATTCTTTATGACTATGTTCCTTCTTCCCATTCTGTTTCTTCTTTTTATAGCAGTCTTGTTATCATTTCTTGCATTTCTGGCTTGATGGTAAGAAACTCTCTTAGCCTTTTTTTCTCTGTGACGCTCATTATTTCCCCTTCAATTTTGAATGATAGCCTTGCTGGATAGAGTATTCTTGGATCCAGTCCTTGCTTTTCTTCACTTTGTATACTTCACTCTATTCCTTTCTCGCCTTATGTGTTTCTGTTGAGAAATCAATTGATAGTCTAATGAGAGATGCCTTGTAGGTAATTTTCTGTCTCTCTCTGGCAGCCTTTAAGATTCTTACTTTGTTGATGACGTTTGCAAATTTAAATACAATGTGTCTTGGTGTCGATCTTTTTGGGTTCATCTTGTTTGGGACTCTGTGTGCTTCCTGTATGTGTGTGATTTTTTTCTTCCCAGAGTCAGGGAAATTTTCTCTCATTATTTCTTCAAATTAGTTTTCTATTCCTCTCCTTTTGTCACTCCCATTATGTGAATGTTGTTTTGTTTTTGTATTAACCCAAGTCTCCCTTAGACTCTCTTATTCTTTTTTACATGTGTTTTTTTTTCCAGTTGATGATCTGCTTGGGTGTTTTTACTAGCTTATCTTCTAACTCACTGACTCAATCCTCAGCTTCTTTAGTCTACTGTTAAAACCTGCCATTGTGTTCTTTAATGCAGCTATGTCATTCTTTATTTCCTCTTGATTCTTACACATGGTGAATTTGTATCCAGCTGTTTGAGCACCCTTACAACCATTACTCTGAATTCTTTCTTTAACAAATTTCTTGCATCCATTTCAGTTATTTCTTTTTCTGGTGATTTCTCCTTTTCTTACATATGGGGATTTCTTCTTTATCTCCTCATTTTTGCTGTTTCTTTGTAATTGTTTCTATGTAAGATATCAAACTGCAATGGCAAACAGATTTTTTTAATTTGTCTTATGTAGTAGTTGTTTTGTGGGACCCAGTGGTGCTGTCTCTCAGATCTTCTTGGCTGGGTGTTCTAGGGAGACCCCCTATTTGAGATATTTGTGTTGTCCTGATTTCATTTGGTCTTGAAGTTATAGTCCATTTATAGGGTGTCTGACTATGTGGCTCACTCTCTACCATGTCATGCCAGCCATTGGGCAGGTGCTGACCAAACAGCACAAAAACAATACAAAAAGATACAATACAGAAGGAACAGAATAAAAATGTACACGAGACACCTATAATTCCAATAAAAGTGGCCACCAGAGAAAAGAGAATTAGGAAAAATAAAAGAGAGCAAAAGTAATATCAAGAAAAAAAAAGAAAAGAAAGAATGTTGGGAGAAAGCACAACAAAATAAACAAATAAGCCAAAAAGTATAAACAAAGAACAGCCAGGAAAATGGGGCAGAATCTGTAGAGAAAGAGCTTAAATACAGAAAATGAGGTTACAGAATTGGATGAAAGGGGAAGGACCAGATTTTAGTATGGAGGAGGAATAAAGAGAATGAGTGGACAAGAAGAATAATTTTTTTGAAAAGAATAACAGAGGAGAGAGCAGATAGGCCTGAATTTACAAAGTGAAACCAATTAAATAATTAGGAGAAAAAAGAGCAAGAGAGGAAAAGAGGGAAAAATGAGTAGCTAAGAAAAAGAAAAGAGAAGGGGAAATGGAGTAGCAGCAGGGGAGGAAATCAGATATATGAATTAGCCAACAGAGACTACAATAATAATAACACATCAGTAAAGCAAACAAAGAAGATCTAATTTTAAAAAGGGGTAAAAAGAAAGGAAAGAGAAAAACTAAAATAGGGAATGGAGATAAAAATAGGATGAAAAAAGGAGAAGCGATGAAGAAAAAGGTGAACAAACATATAAAATGAAATAACAATAGCCCTAACTGATTTGGCTGAGTGGATTAAGTGTCGGCCTGTGGACTAAAGGGGCCTAGATTCGAGTCCAGTTAAGGGCTCGAATGCCCAGGTTGCAGGCTCAATCCCCAGTAGGGGGTGTGCAGGAGGCAGCCGATCAATGATTCTCTCTCATCACTGGTGTTTCTATCTCTCTTGCCCATTCACTTCCTCTTTGTAATCAATAAAAATAAACTTTAAAAATAATTAATAAATAAATAAAATAACAAAAATAAAAGTAAAAAATAATATTAAACATTTTTTAAGTTTTTAAAGTAAAAATTTAAAAATGTGAAGTGTCATTCACTTCAGCTGAGTTTTGATGCCCCATGGGAGCTGGTTTAGAACCCCACTCTTCTGTCTGCCAAATCTGGGCTTCCTGTTAAGTATAAGTAGTTAGGTGCTGACCACTGTTAGGTACTGTCTTTTGGCTTTTAGCTCCCTGTTGAAGCTTCAAGTGATCCACACACAGCTCCTCTGTTTGGGTCTGTCTCAGCAAGCCTTGGCTGTAAGCAGGTGAAGCCAATCTGCCTCTTTTGCCTGTCTGCCATCTGTCAATCTTAATCACTGACAGAGCTTTAGGTGGGGTTGGTGCTGTTTTGCTTTCTGGGAATCAGTTGGATGTTTTTCCCTCACCGAGAGAGGTACTCCTCTGCCAGTGGCCCAAAATATTACTCTGTCCTTGGTTGGTCAGAGATCCTTGTATAGAGACCATGAGATTGACTAGCAACCTGGAGTTTTTATCAGTCTGGTCCCCAGAATTGTAGGACAGACAGGCCCCTCTTCCTATCCAGTTACTGAGGGCTCTTTGGGCCTATTCAGACCATGAACTTGGCCTCTGCCTTTGTTTCCTCTGTATAGCTCAAAACGCAGACAGGGTGTGGCAGGCTGTATTACCTGCCTTGAGGCTAGTAGGGGCTAGCTCTTCCAGGGAGAAATGGCCACTTAGGTTTGGCAGCTTTAAGAATGTCCCATTGCAGGAGTCCTTTCCATGTCGCCCTGTCCTGCTTCCCTCCCCAGCCTCCCTTCAGGCACCTCAAGTCTGTGCTTCTCCCTCCACCAAAGTCTTGGGTGAGTGTTTGTCATTGAAAAGTCCTATGTTCTAGTTCAGTGGTCGGGAAACTTATTAGTCAACTGAGAGACAAACTGCACTTGGGAGCTGCATGTGGTTTGCGAGCCAGTTTGCTGACCACTGTCCTAGGTTTAGCAAATAAAACAAAGATAAAACAACACTGAAACAACCACAAAACTGGATTTCTCTACCCCCAGCACCACGCTGCTCGGGCTGCCTCAACCTTTTACTGCTGTGGTCTTACGTCCAGATTCTCCAGTCACCAGCAGCCCTGTGGCTTTACCTTTCCAGATTTGGATGTTATACCTGTTGCCAAGGGATGCGGCTTTGGTGCACTGCAGTTTCCTCCTGACCCTCTCGGCCCTCTGGGGCTGCTGGCCAGCTTGCCCTCTCCAGCCCAAATCCCTGTTCCTACTGCTCTCGAGGAGTCCTCTGTCCTTCCTTGTTTAAATTGTCTCTTCAGCTGTGTCTAATTTGTTAATTCTGGGCGGATGTTCTCCGATTAGTTGCTTTTCCAGACTGGCCCCAGGATGAGGTACACAACACATCTGCCTACTCAGCTGCCATTTTCTCTCTCTCCTCCTCTTCTCCTAGTTGCCCAAATTTTGCCCCAGGAAATGACCTCCTTGTAATTTATGAGGCTGACCTCATCTACATCCACTTCACATGTCTTCCTGCCCACCACACTGTTTGCCCTCCCTGAGAGGGAAGACATCCTTCAGAGCCCTACCCTGGGCTTTCTGCTTGCAGGAAACTGTCAGGGTTTGGCTTTCACCCTTAGGCTATCCAAGCTCACCTCTTGTATGGTTGAGAAAGATATAGCCCTGTTCAACTTCACCTGACTAGCTGTCCTTGTCTCCAGAGGAGAGAGAGCTAAATGCCCATAGATTTACACTTCCTTTACTGATCTGACCTATGATTGGCTTTCCTGTCATGTCTCCATACTGTTGTTTTGCTCTCCTCTTAATCGTTATGCAGCCCCAACCCTTGATTAGTGTGCAAAATTCCACAACATCCGTGTAAAGAAGAAATTATATTCATTTTCCAAGAAGAGGAAACAGATTCAAAGAGGGAAAACAGCTTAATCAAAGTCACATTGCTAAAACTGATGCTCTTTCTACTGCTTTAGATAATAATTCCTCACCTTTATTGAGCATCTATCATATGTCATATTAGCAATATTATGCCATTTATTCTCACAACAATCCCATAAGATAGGTATAAGCATCCCATATAATAGATGGAGAAACTGAGATTCAGAATGATTAACTCCTGCAAACACATGTATTTTTCACTAACAGATGTCTGGGAGCTTGGGAAGGTGTTTGCTTTTCCTGCTAAAAGTGAAAGATGCAAATTATACTGTCCTCTTCCCCCTTCCTCCTGCCTTTGAGCAACTGGCCCCTAGGGAAGGGGCAAAGAATGGGAGGGAGAGAGGATCACAAAAATATTTCCCCAAATATTAATAACTTGCTAAACAACAACTTACTTGCAGATCTTCTATTATATAAGAAAAGTAAGTTCTGTTTTTTAATTCACTATAGGTAGGTTTTCTGTTATATGTAGCCAAACACATTCCTAACTCACATAGGAAGGTCTTATTATCTACAACCTTCTTATAGGTAAATAACTTGGATTACAGAGAGAGAGAGATTAAGTATTTTTTTCAAAGTCCACAAATAGTGACTGTGTTCTACTGATAGTTGTCCTCCCTATTCTTCTCTTAATAACTGAAGTTTCCAAGTTATACCTAGGCACACACATGCCCAGGAAAAGGTCTACGTTTTCCAACCTTTCTTGGAGATTTGTTGGCTATATGACTATATTTTGGTTAATGAGATGTGGATGGAAGGAAGGAATGTGATTAGCTTCCAAGTCATTCCCTCCAATTCCTCTTCCTTCTTGGTGATGATGAACCATCTTCGACCATATGGAACAGGGTAACACCTCAGGGGATGGCAGAGCAAAAAGATAGAAGGATCCTGGGTCCCTGAATGACTTCACGCATTAGAACACCCCTGCATCCTGTGATCATCTACCAACTTGAACTTTTAAGTGAGAGAAAAATTTCTATCTCCTTTAAGCCACTGTGTTTTGATGTCTTTTAAAGCACTATTATCTTAAACAATGCTGTGGCCAACCAATTTTTAAACATAATCCTGTTTGATTCAAAGTTTAGGTAATTTCCACTGCAACTCCCAAAACCTAAACTGATAATTACAAAATCAAATGCCAGATACTAGATAGATAACAAATTGGTGAAGAAGGCTCGGTGGGAATTACAATGACCAAGAGAACAGAACACATATGTGGTTGCTCTGTAGTTAGCAAACTCTATTTCATTTTCTTCCTAATAGACATTATATTTGTTTTCCTTATTATTAGGTGGGTCATGTGACTGAGCTCTTGCCAGTATACTATGGAAGAGGAATTAATGCTGCATCCAGGCCTGACCCATGAAAAATTTCCCTATCAATTATACTCTTTTTTTCCCCTCCCAACTGAAGTGAAGAAGATGCCAGGGAGCTCTTTTTCTGGCAAAGCTTTGAGATAGAAGAATCCTGAGTCCCTGGGTCACTGCTTAGAGTAGAGCTGTTGATTCATTACATGCTCAGGTCTATTGTTACCACAGTTTAGGATAACATGCCCTAACTAATGTACAAAGGCAGCCCTCAAAGACATGCAGTCCAAGTATTATCAAACATTTTGTTTTTAAAGATAAAATGAAAATCCTAAATATTATGAGAAAATCTGATTTTCAGTGTTAACCAATACTATGAAAGTCAAACATGACTAAGATCCAGCTGTATCTCAAGGACTACAAGTTTGCCATCTTTGCCTCAGTATTAGAGTGGGTTTATTGATCCTGGGACTTCAGTCAGCCTCCTCTATGATCCCTGATACCTGAGATACAGATACAAATGTTCCTAAGAATTTGGTAAAGTTGCCAAGACTTCTCCCCAGTGGTCACACAGGTTTATTAAACTTTAAGCCAAAGGCCATTGGAGTATAACTGTGAAAAGCAGAAAAAATGCCTATTAGCTACAACTACTAGTATTCTCACATTTGATGCAAGAAATTTTTCAAAGCACTTTTCATATAGTCTTAAAATTAAACCTGATAACACCTACATGTCCAACTACATTCACCAAAGCAAAAGTATTTCTAAACCTCTCACTATTTAGCCACTTGCCAAAATTCTTTCCCCTTCTCAAAGCCCAACTCCTCTATAGTGTATTTCCCATAGAGGTCTTTGCCTCTCCCAAAGCACTCATTTCTCCTCTGTGCACTCCAATGGGGCTTTCTCATCTGCTAAAGAAGCATGTTCCCCTTCTGAGGTGAACTGGAACCAAGGGCATTGTCTGCAATAAATGAATTATTAGCTATTTTAAAGAACAAATTCTAGAGCCAGATTGCCAGGGTTCCTGTCACATTTATTAGCTATACGACTTTGGACAAGTTATTTAACCTCTCTGTCTCTCAATTTTGTCAATCATAAAATGAGAGTAATAATAGTACTACTATGTTAATATGCTAGAGCTGCCAAAACAAAGTCCACACACTGGGTGGCTTAAACAACAGAAACTTATTGTGTAATAGTTCTGGAGGCTAGAAGTCTAAAATCAAAGTGTAAGCCAAATTGGAGTCTTCTGAGGGCTGTGAGGGAAGGGTCTACTGCAAGCATTTCTCCTTGGCTTGTAGATAGTTGTCTTCTTCTGAGTCTTTTCACATTATATTCTCTCTATGTATGTCTGTTTCAATATTCAAATTTTCTCTTTTTAAGGACACCGGCCATATTGGATTAAAGCCCAACCAATTACCTCATTTTAACTTGATTACCTCTGAAAAGATTTTATCTCCAAATATTTGGGGCATTAAGAGATTAGGACATAAACAAATTATTTGGAGAGAGAGAGGGCACAATTCAATCTATATCTATGTAATCTGTTCCTATTATTGTGTAGACTGAATGAGTTAATACAAGTAATACGTTTAGAACAATACCTGTCACACCACAAGCTCTAAAAAACATTAGCTGATGTTATCATGATTCTTAAAATCCTGTTATACCAAGGTGACCCACTCTTAAAAATAAATCATTAAAAATTATACTGTTTAGTTATGGTTGTTTTGGAGGGCTGGTTGGAGACAAATGGGGGGTAGTTTGAGTCACTGTTCTCAGAATACAGCCAAATGAAAGAAGTGGCAGTTCCTGGCATTAATAATACAAAAGAAGGTAAGACAAGAGCTAGCAAGTGATTGCACTCATCACAAGCTTTAAAATAATTCAATTTGAGGGGCATATCATGCAGAGAGGCACAGCATGGTTAGAATTTGTCCTTTGGTTTATTATTAGATATTGTTATTCTATTTTTAGCAATAATCACTACATCAAATGTATAAAGAAAGATTGTAGTTTGAATTTTGCAGTTCTGGAATTTGACCTCTCTGAAGCATAAAGATTGGCTTCAAAGTCTTTGTAGATATTCTGGAGTTGGAATTTTAAAATAAGTCTGAGGCCATTCTTCAAGTGTGAGGTGATAACTCATTGTGATTTTAATTTGCATTTCTCTAATGATTAGTGACTTTGAGCATTTTTTCATATATCTATTGACTACTCGTTATGTCCTCTTCGGAGAAATGTATATTCAGGTCGTCTACCTATTTTTTAATTAGATTGTTTGTCTTCCTTTTTGTTAAGTTGTATGAATAGTTTATATATTTTGGATATTAACCCTTTATCAGGTATATCATTAGCAAATATTTTCTCCCATACAGTGGGCTCCCTTTTTGTTTTGTTGATGGTTTATTTTGCTGTGCAGAAGTTTTTCATTTTGATGTAGTATCATTTGTTTGTTTTCTCCTTAGTTTCCTTTGTCCTAGGAGAAGTACCTGTAAACATATTGCTGCGTAAGGTGTCTGAGATTTTACTGCCAATGTTCTCTTCTAATTTTTTTATGGTTTCCTGGCTTACATTTAATTCTTTTATCCATTTTGAGTTTATTCTTGTGCATGGTGTAAGTTGGTGGTCTATTTTCATCTTTCTGCATGTGTCTGTACAGTTTTCCTAACACCATTTGTTGTCCTTCTTGCAACCTTTGTCAAATATTAATTGACCTTAATGGTGTGGGTCAATTCTGGGGTCCTATTCTTATCCATTAGTCTATATTCCTGTTCTTGTGCCAGTACCAGTCTATTTGGATTATAATATACACTGAGTGGCCAGCTTATTATGATCTCTGAATGCATAATAATCTGGCCACTCAGTGTATTTCTCTTGAATACCTCATTTATTTGATAGCAAAGATACTATAAATCATGCACCTGATCAGTTTTTCCCTTTGCACTGGCTAATAGAAAACTCAGGGCAAATAGATGGTTGATCTCCAGAAAAAGTGTAGAATACTTTTGGTTATCCATTTGAGATACAAATACGCTGAGTGGCAGGATTATTGTGCCACTCAGTGTAGTTTGGTATCCAGTACAGTGATCCCTCCAACTTTGTTCTTTTTTCTCAAGATTGCGACAGCTATTTGGGATATTTTATGGTTCCATATAAGTTTTTTGAGTATTTGTTTGAGTTCTGTGAAGTATACCATTGGTATTTTAATAGGGATTATATTTAATCTTTAGATTACTTTGTGTGATATAGACATTTTAATGATATTAATTATTTCCAATTTATGAACATGGTATACACTTTCATTTGTTTGTATCTCCCTCTATTTCTTTTTTCAGTGTCCTGTAGTTTTCCAAGTACAGATCTTTTACGGCATTGGTTAAGTTTATTCCTAGGTATCTTTTTTGTTGTTGTTGAAATGTGATTGTTTTTTTAGTTTCTCTTTCTTATAGTTCATTATGGGTATATAAAAATGTCATCGATTTCTGGATATTGATTTTGTATTCTGATACTTTGCCAAATATATTAGTGGTTTTCTGGTAGAGTCTTGAGGATTTTCTATGCACAAAATCACAATGAGAGTTTTACTTCCTTTTTTCCAATTTAGATGCCTTTTTTAATCTCTTCTTGGCTGACTGCTGTGACTAGGACATCCAGTACTATGTTGAATAAGAGTGATGAAAGGAGACATCCTTGCCTTATTCCTGTTCTTGAAGGAAATGATTTTAGTTTTTGCTCATTGAGCATTATATTGGCTGTATGTTTGTCATATATGGCCTTTATTATGTTGAGGTATAAGCCCTCTATTCCCACTTTACTGAGATTTTTTATCAAAAAAAAAGGTGCTGGATTTTGTCTAATGCATTTTCTGCATCTTTTTATATGATCATGTGATTTTTATCTTTCATTTTATTTATGTGATTTATCACATTTATTGATTTGTGAATATTATACCAGCCTTGCATCACTGGAATAAATCCCTCTTGATCATGATGTATGATCTTTTTCACATATTGCTGCATTCAATTTGCTAATATTTTATTGAGGATTTTGGCATCAGGGATATTGGCATGTAATTTTATTTCTCTGTAGTGTCTTTGTAGTGTCTTTTCTTCCTTTGTAGTGTCTTTATCAGGTTTTGGAATTAGGATAACGCTGGCTTCATAAAAAGAGTTTGGAAGTGTTCCTTCTGCTTGAATTTTTTGGAATAGTTTAAGGAGGATAGGTGTTAGTTCTTTGAATGTTTGATAAACTTCTCTTGTAAATCCATCTGGTTCAAGACTTTTGTTTGTTGGGAGTTTTTTAATTACTGCTTCAATTTCATCAGTTGTTATTGGCCTATTCAGGTTTTCTGATTCTTCCTGATTGAGTTTTGGAAGATTGTATGTTACTAGGAATTTACCCCTTTCACCCAGGTTGTCCAGTTTGTTAGCATATAGTTGCTCATAGTATTTGCTTGCAATCCTTTGTATTTCTGTGGTGTCCATTGTTATGTCACCTCATTTCTGATTTTATTTATTTGGGTCCTCTCTTTTTTTACTTGATGAGTATGACCAGGGGTTCATCGATCTTGTTTATCTTTTCAAAGAAATGCTCTTGGATTCCTTAATCTTTTGTACTGTTTTCTTAGTCTCCATGTCATTTATTTCTACTCTAATCTTTATTTTTTCCTTCTATTTACTCTGGGTTTTTCTTGCTGTTGTCTTTCTAATTCTTTTAGTTGTATGGGTTAGATAGTTTATTCGTGCTTTTTCTTATTTCTTGAGATAGGCTTGTAATGCTATGAACTTCCCTCTCAGGACTGCTTTTGCTGTGTTCCCATAGGTTTTGCATGGTTGTGTGTTCATTTTCATTTGTTTCTAGGAAGTTTTTAATTTCTTTCTTGATCTCATTGGTAACCCATTTATTATTCAATTAGGGGCCCAGTGCATGAAATTTGTGCAGTTTTCTCATCTTGTGGAAAGGGAGATAAAGTTATGATAGTTTCCACAGGGAGATAAACTATCAGCTTAGCCTACCTCTGGCTCCTAACCACTCACCTGCCTGCCAGCCTGATCCCCCTAACTGCTCTCTCCTGACAGCCTATTTGCACTAACTGCTCTCCCCTGTAGGCCTGGTCCCCCTAACTGCTCTCCCCTGCCTGCCTGATTGCCCCTAATGCCCTCTGTTTTGGCCCTGCCAACATGGCTTTGTTGGGAAGGATGTCCAGAAAGACATCTGGAAGGTCATCCAGAAGCTGTTCAGTCTAATTAACATATTACCGTTTTATTAGTATAGATGCTACCTTGTCCTAAAAATGCAGGTTGTTCCCAGGTTTTCCTATCATGGAAGGGGAGCCCACAGTAGCATCCCAGGTTCTGACTAGGGATTATGTGCTTGTGCTTTATCTCAGCAGATGTGATTCCTAGAAGAAGACTCTTGGATGTGTCTTGAACATTTCTATCAGATTTTCCAAATCATCCTCCAAAAATGTTGAACCACTTTAAACTCCCACCAGCAACCATGTATATGCCCTCCATCCCACTTTGATGCCAATATCATTGATTTCTCCCTAGAAGCTTCCCTCCCATCAGCCAGAACTTCTTGGTACTTGAGCCAACCTCATTGTTCAGCTGGGGACTTGATTTCCCGAGATAGAATTATGGAGGAGGAAAAATAGTTTTTCTCTACCTTTATGAGTTCTTAGTGGAGGCCCTTGTAATGAAAGACAGATCACCATGAGAAAAACAAAAGTTCATTAACATGTGTACCTTGTGTATATGTAGGAGATCCCAGGAAAAAATGAGTAACTCCCCAAGGTGGCTTAGAATGCAGATTTAAATACCTTCTTCCTAGGGAAAGGGGACAGGAGATATAGGCCTCTTAGAGGAGAGGAAAGATGAATGGGGTGGGGGAAATAGTTTGTAACACAGTTTGGGTGTGATGTCAACTTCTACTCTCCTGTCCTGTGACAGGAGTCAGTCTTCTCTGCCTGATGACACTTCTCCCATCAAGGGGACCTATGACATATAAGCTCCTTTAGGAGGATCTGATTTTAGGGAAATCAGGAGACTTCAGTGAAATCCTCTGCATGCATTTGCTGTTTTTCAAGCATCTGCAGTTCAAGATCACCAATATAACAACACACCATATGTTGGGGTGGCATGTTCTCTGACCTTCAGAATAAACCCAACAAAAGCTTGTTTCTTCTCTTAAATGATTTGCTACAGAAGCATTATTCCCTGGAGATGGTATTCTGACCAGACCTTCCTGGGAGTGATCAGAACATTACCCTGTGTTTGTAGAAAGGTGTTGGCTACAGCACTAAGTGATCTAGGGGCAGTTTTCTCATTTTGTGGAAAAGGAAATAAAGTTATGATAGTTTATCTCCCTTTCCACAGGTTTCTTGAGGATTTGTGTCTCTTCTGCCCCAACCCACGCCCCTCAGCAACCCAAGCACCTCTGCCTCAGGCCTTGGGATTGCTGGGTACCAGGCCTGTGGGTTTTTGTCTTCAATTCACCCCCCCTCCCCATCCCAACCCCAGGTTTGCCATGGCAGGGCTTGGGGCAGTGGGGGGCCAGCCTCCGTGCTGGTTTTGGGGCTGTGATCCAGACCCCAGCTGCCCCTGTGCTGCCATGATCAGGCTTGGGGCAGTGGGGGCCGCCACCATCTTGGTTGGGTTAATTTGCATACTCACTCCTATTGGCTGGTAGCATAGTGAAAGTATGGTCAATTTGCATGCTTCTCTTTTATTAGATAAGCTAACATAGTACTTAGCCTCCATGTATTTGAGGGTTTTTCTTTTTAATTGTAGTTGATTTCTAACTTCATGCCATTGTGATATGAGAAGATGCTTGGTATTATAGCAATCTTTTTGAATTTTTTGAATTATACACTTGTTTTGTGTCTTAACATGTGGTCTTTCTTTAAGAATGTTCCATGTGTGCTTGAGAAGAATGTATATTCTGTTACTTTGGGGTACAATGTTTTGTAAATATCAGTTAGATCCATGTGATCTAGTGTGTCATTGTAAGGTCTCCGTTTCCTTGTTGATTTTTTGTGTGGAAGATCAATCCAGTGATGTCAGTGGGGTGTTAAAGTCCCCTACTATGTCTGTATTGCTGTCACTCTCTTCCTTAAAGTCCACCAAGAGTTTATTTTATGTACTTGGGTGTCCTATATTGGTGCATATCCTATATAATCCTATATAATAAAGAGGTAATATGCAAATTGATTCTTATGCCCTCACACAAAATGGCCATCCCATGTGGTCAAAGATGGCCACTACAAGTTGGTCAGCAGGGGAAGACAGTTGGGGGAGACCAGGCTTGCAGGGCAGGGCAGTTGAGGCCAACCAGGTCTGCAAGGGATGCCAGTAAGGGGCGACCAGGCCGGCAGGGGATGGCAGTTGCAGGGGACAGGCCAGCAAAAGAGCGCAGTTGGGGGCAACCAGTCTGACAGGGGAGGGCAGTTGGGAGCAACTGGGCTGGTAAGGGTGGGCAGTTGGGGGGGGGCAGGCCTGTAGGAGAGGGCAGTTGGTAGTCACCAGGCCTGCAAGGAAGGGCAGTTAGGGGAGACCAGGCCTGCAGGGGAGGGAAGTTGGGAGTGACAAGGCTGGCAGCGGAGGGCAGTTGGGGCAACTTGACCCCTAGGGGAGGGCAGTTGGGGGCAACTTGACCCCTAGGGGAGGGCAGTTGGGAGCGATTGGACCATCAGGAGAGGGCTGTTGGGAGAAATCTGGCTGGCAGGGGAACAATTAGGTGTTGATCAGGCTGGCAGGCAGAAGCAGGCAGGGGCTATCAGGCAGGCAGGCACATGAGCTGTTGGAAGCCAGTAGTTCCAGATTGTAAGAGGAATGTCCCCCAAGGGTCCCAGATTGGAGATGGTGCACACTGGGCTGATGGACAACCCTCTCCCCAAGTGTACGAATTTTGTGCACTGGGCCTCTAGTATGTTTATAGGGTTTAATTTTCTTGTTGAATCATTCCTTTTAGCATTATGTGGTGGCCTTCTTTATATCTTGTTTTGGCCTTGTTTTCAAATCTAGTTTGTCTGATATGAGTATTGATACCCAAGTTTTTTTTTCCTTTCCATTTTCATGGAATATTTTTTCTCATCCCTTTACACTCAGTCTGTGTGTATCTTTTGTTCTGAAGTGAGTTTCTTGTAGACAGCATATATATGGGTCATGTTTTCTTATCCATTCAATCACCCTTTGTCTTTTGACTGGAGAATTTAGTCCATTTATATTTAAGGTTATTTTTGATAGTTATTTATTTACTAGTGGCCCGGTGCATGAAATTTATGCACATTAAAAGTGAATTAATTAGCGGAAATATTTTAATATTGCTATTTTCCCTTTCTCTATAATAGAAGTGTCAAAGATGAAAGAAAATTAATAAAATATATATGAAAATTTCCATTCCTGTCAGAGTCTGGGGCATGCCGTGGGACCCAGAGTCAAGTCTCCACCCACCCATGTTCACCTTGAAATCGTGCAAGACCCAGCCTTGGCTAGCCCCACCCCCATGAAGCCCCACAGGGCAGAGGGTACAGCCTCAGGTCCCTCGGGCCAGCACTGGGTGGAGGGCACAGCCTCAGGTCCTCATCAAGTCCTATTGGCAGGGAACATGACCTCAGGTCCCCCAGCACAGCCTTAGGTCCCCTGGCCCAGTGCAGGAGCAAAGGGCACAGCCTTAGGTTCCCGGCGCCAGGGGACCTGGTGCCATGCTGCCAATGCCCCAGCCCCCACCCCATATGTGAGCCTTGGCCCTGCCCCACTCCTGATTGGCTGGTAGCGTAGCAAAGATACAATCAAATTTGCAAATTACTGTTTTATTAGATAGTATTGCCATTTTTATTTTCTTTATGCCTAGGATCCTCTCCCTCTCTTTTTCTTCTTCTTCTTAAAGTAGCCCCTTTAACATTTCTTGCATTGCTAGTTTGGTGGTAATGTACTCCTTTAACTTTTTTTGTCTGGAAAGCTTTTTATTTCAACTCCAATTTGAAATGATAGCCTTGCTGAATACAGAAGTCTTGGATTTAGACCCTTGCTTTTCATTACTTTGAATACTTCATGCCTCTCTCTTCTGGCCTGGAGTTTTTCTATTGAGAAGTCAGCTGACATTCTATTAGAAACTCCTTTGTAGGTTATTCTATCTCTCTCTTGCTGCCTTTAAGATTAGTTCTTTGTCTTTAACATTTGCCATTTTAATTATGATGTGTCTTGATGTGGGTCTCTTTAGGTTCATCTTGATCAGGACTATCTGTGTTTCCTGAATTTGTGTGTCTTTTGCCTTCACAAAGTTGGGGAAATTTTCTGTCATCATTTCTTTAAATGGGTTCTCTATTCCTTGCTCACCTTCTTTCCCTTCTGTTATTCCTGTAATGTGAATGTTGTTATGTTTCATGTTTTCCCAGAGTTCCCTTAAGCCATCTTCCTGCTTTTTAATTCTTTTTTCTATTTGCTGCTCTAATTTATTTCTAACTTGTTTTCCAAATAACTAGTTCAATCCTCTATACAATCTACATTTATTTCCTTCTAGTATGTTCTTGATGTTGGATATTTTATTCTTAATTTCTGTCTGGTTCTGGTTCAATGTTTTCTATTTCCTTTTTCATGCTATTATAGTTCCCACTGAGTTCCTTGCTATTTACACTAAGTTCCTTAAGCACATTTATAACCATTACTTTGAACTCTATATCTAATAGGTTGCTTGCCCCCATTTAATTTAGTTATTTTTCTGGAGATTCCTTCCTTTCTTTCATTTGGGGGGTGTTTCTTTGTCTCCCTATTTTAGCTGTCTCTTTGTATTTGCTCCTGTGTATTAGATAGACTGAAATGCCTCCTAACCTTTATGTGATGGCCTTATGTAGAAAGTGACTTGTGGGGTCCGATTGCGCACTCTTTTTGATCTCCTGAGCATCCAATTATGCACTCTTTTTCATCTTCTGTGCTGGATGCTCTAGGAATGTCCCTTGTGTGCATTATATGGTTTCTCCTTTTGTAATTAGGACTTTATTGTTAATGTCCCATTTGTGAGAGGGATCTCCCCTCTGACTTGTTGCCACCGAGGCTCATACCCAACATCATCATGCCAGCTGTAATACAGGTGCTAACAGAACAGAATAAAGCACAGCAGGATCAAACCAAAACACCACAAAAAATTAAGCTGTACAATGCAACAACAATAGGAAAGAGTAAGAGGGGAAAAAGAAGAGAAAGCAAAGAAAAAAAAAGAATACTAAAAACATGTGGACAAAGACTTACAAGGGACATAAAGAAAAAGGGAAAAAGAATAATAAGAAGAAAGTGGCTGTATGAAAACTAGAAGAACTAGTATAGGACAAAAAAAGAAAACAAAAATAAATGACATAATAATGATGAATTTAAAACAGCCTATCTAATAAAAGAGTAATATGCAAATTGACCATATCTCCACTATGCTACCAGCCATCAGGAGCAGCGGGTGTGGCCAGTAGGCGTGGCCAGCAGACAGGGTGCATGGCCAGCGGACAGAAGGCGAGGCCGGCGAAGCCAACGAGGCCAGCGGAAGCAAGCACACTATAAGCTCTGCCCGCACAGTACTTAAGGGCCGGTGAGATCCCTCCTTTCAGTTATTATGACTGAGTCACATCCTTTCACGATGACCTTGGGATGGTTAGGGGAATTTGATACCATGGGATCCCCTCATGAGGCTCGCATGTTGGTTGCTCTGATAGTTAGTTTGAGCTATGGGGGTTACCTATTGCATGGGACATGCAGATGAGTGCCCGAGGCACCTTGGGTAATGAGTGCCAGGTGCGAGGCGAGGCTGTGAGTCGTCAGGGTTGCAAGCTCTGAAGCCAAGCAGCAGTTTAGGTCCACGCCCCCAGCCCTGTGCCCATGACAGGAAGCTGGCTGCTGGCCTTTGGAGCATGCGGATAGCCTGATGGCCACCACTGGGTGAGGCCCCAGAGTCCCTGCATGCCCCCCAGCCCAGCGCCCATGATGAGGCTGGCTACTGGCATCCAGGAGCCTTGGGAGACAAGGGATGTTCCTGCCCTGCCCCAAACCACTTGCGAGTGCTCTGGCCCCAAGCAGTGGTTTGGTCCCATTCCCCAGCCCAGCACCCACTATGGGGGTGGAGGGGGGCTAGCTGCCAGTCTCTGAGGTGTGTGGAGACCCCGGTGGCTACCACCAGGTGGAGGAAGTTCTCAGTCCTCTTGGTTCATGCAGTAACTGAACCAGACACAGACACCAAGAGTGCAGGTAGCACCAGAAATGCTGGGAAATGTAGTTCTGGAGGCAGACACACTCTGGGATCTCATAGACACTATCAAAATGAGCCTGGAAGAAGTTACTGTTGCGGATGGGGGATGGAAGGAAAAGAAAGGTGAGAGACATAGCTAAAATCAGAGTATCGACAGAAAATTAAAGGCAAGATATCCTGCAACTTCTAGGAAATCTCCACCAATGGAAAAGAAGAAAAAAAAAACATCTATTATTCTGAGCACCAAACCAAACTGGGTTGGGGTCTCAGATAATTCGCTCATATGATTGCAAAGACAGACAGAAACTCCCAGATTGGAGAGGGCTCCCCTCAGGGTTCCCAGATTAGAGAGTGTGCAGGTCAGGCTGAGGGAAAGGTGGCCACTGCTGTGTGTAGCAAAGTTGCTAAAAACCATTAAAAAGGCCCATTTCTCCATGAAATGATTTATAATGGATCTCTTATTGAAGCCACCTTTGGAAACAGTATATCCTCTATAGATAATATTAAAAATATATCTAAACATGCAATTCTTTGTCCAAAAAATGAGCATGTTCAAAAATTAAATGAAGAGATTTTGAATATACTTGATGGAGATTTTCACACCTATTTGAGTGATGATTCCATTGACTCAACAGATGATGCTAAAAAGGAAATTTTTCCTATTGAATTTCTTAATATTATTACTCCTTCAGGAATGCCATGTCATAAATTAAAATTGAAAGTGAGTGCAATCATCATGCTATTGAGAAATCTTAATAATAAATGGGGTCTTTGGAATGGTACCAGATTTATTCTCAAAAGATTACTACTTAACATTATTGAAGCTGAAGTATTAACAGGATCTGCAGAGGGAGAGGTTGTTCTGATTTCAAGAATTGATTTGTCCCCATCTGACACTGGCCTCCCATTTAAATTAATTCGTCGACAGTTTCCCGTGATGCCAGCATTTGCAATGACTATTAATAAATCACAAGGACAAACTCTAGACAGAATAGGAATAGTCCTACCTGAACCCGTTTTCACATATGGTCAGTTATTATGTTGCTTTCTCTAGAGTTCAAAGAGCATGTGATGTTAAAGTTAAAGTTGTAGCCGCCGAGGCGTAGCCCAGAGACTCCGCCCATCCAACCTGAGCACAGCTGAGCTTCACAGCCAATTGGCCTGGAGGTCAAACCCTCCTAGGGCTAACAACAAAAAGCGGGGTTTAAATTCAAAAACACTGAATACAACCCATAAAGGATTGCAGTAAGAGTACCCACCTCAAGTAACTGGGGAGACTGAGCCACTGTCCCTTTGAGGATAGCCACCACATAAAGCAGCCACCATGCAGAGACATGGAAAGAAATCAGGTGTGAAAGAAATGGAGGAGAAAAGACGACAAGACATAGAGTTCAAAACCACGGTTATAAGGCTTTTCAAGAGGCTCCTACAAAAGGCCGATCAACTTAATGAGAATTACCAGGAAATAATCAAGACCAACCAGCTAATGAATGAGAATTACAAGGAGATGAATGAGACCCTCAGGGAAATTAACAAGACCTCTGAGGATACGAACCAGACCCTCACAGATAAAAAAAGGACCAACTAGAAATCAAGCATACACAGACTGAAATAAAAAATATTACACAAAGTCCTAAAAGCAGTCCAGAGGGCCACAAGAACCAAGTCAAAGATTTGAAATACAAAGAAGCAAAATCCACTCAGCTGGAAAAGCAAGAAACAAAAAGAATTCAGATAATTGAAGATAGTGTAAGGGGCCTCTGGGACAACCTCAAGCAAGCCAACATCCGAATTATTGGGGTCCCAGAAAAAGAGAGAGAGCAAGTTAATGAAAACCTACTTGAAGAAATAGTGACTGAAAACTTTCCCCACCTGCTGAAAGAAACTGACTTAAAAGCCCAAGAAGTACACAGAACTCCAAAATATAGGAATCTAAAGAGGACCACACCAAGACATATCATAATTAAAATGCCAAGAGCAAAAGATAAAGAGAGAATATTAAAAGCAGCAAGAGAAAAACAGTTGGTTACCTACAGGGGAGCACCCATACGATTGTCAGCGGATTTCTCAACAGAAACGATGCAGGCCAGACGCGAGTGGCAAGAAATATTCAAAATAATGAAGAGCAAGAATCTACAACCAAGATTACTCTATCCAGCAAAGCTATCATTCAGAATTGAGGATCAGATAAAGTGCTTCGCAGATAAGAAAAAGCTAAAGGAGTTCATCACCACCAAACCAGTATTATATGAAATGCTGAAAGATATTCTTTAAGATGAGGAAGAAGAAAAAGGTAAAAATATAAATTATGAACAACAAATACACATCTATCAACAAATGAACATAAAAATCAAGTGAACTGATAGGCTGATGAACAAGATAAACTGGTGACTATAACAGAAACATGGACATAGAGAGGGAATGGACTGACAATTCTTGGGGAGAAAAGTGTTGTTGGAAGTACAGCAAGAGATTGGACAAAAATCTTGCAACAATGGGAGAGGACATTGGGGAGGGGGAGGTGAGGGTGGGATAGGTACAGGGTGGAGGGAAGATATAGGGGGATAAAAAAGGGGAAACAATGTAATTAATAAACTGAACAATAAAAAAGAAAATTAAAAAATAAAATAAAATAAAAATAAAGTTAAAGTTGTAAATACTTTATCCCAAGGCAAATTAGTTGAGCACTCTGAAAGTGTTTTCACTGTTAATGTGGTATACAGGTAAATATTAGAATAAGTTTAATCACTTTATCAGTCATTATTTGCATCAATCTTGTTTTTATATCATGAGTTTGTTGTTGTTATATCATTTTGTTATTATTTATTTATTAATGAAATTATGTATTGTTTTCATATAAATTGTACTTATTACCTTTTATCTCTCACACTTTTATTATAAAGGGAAAATAGCACTATTAAAATATTTCCTCTAATTAATATCCTTTTAATGTACACAAATTTTGTGCACCGAGCCACTAGTAGTAATATATTAAGATACTAGAGGCCCAGTGTAAGAGATTAGTGCACTGAGGGGTGGGGGTCCCTTAGCCCAGCCTACACCCTCTCACAGTCTGGGACCCCTCAGGGGATGTCCACCTACTGAGGGGATTTGGCCTAAGCCAGCAATCAGATATCCCTCTCCCAGTCCAGGGCTCTTGCAGTCTGGACCCCTCACTCCTTACCACCCACCTGCAGATGAGGGTGGGAGAGGCACCCACCACCTCCACTGCACTCCCAACTATGAGCCCAACTTTTGGCTTTGAGCAACACTCCCCCTGTGAAAGTGCAGTGACCACCAGGGGGAAGCTCCTGCATTGAGTGTTTGCCTCATGGTGGTCAGTGCACGCCAGAGACCAGTCGTTCTGCTGTTCGATTTGCATATTATGCTTTTATCATATAGGGTTGATAGGCAAAGTAAAATGGAAAAAAATGAGAAAAAAGAGAAAAAGTAAAATAAGAAAAATTAATAATAACAATAAGAATAGACAAAAACAGAATAGAATCCAAGGAAAGATGCGTGAGAATAAAGAAAAAAACAAATAACAAAAAGACAAAAATATCCACTAACACACACACACACACACACACACACACTCTCACACACACCAGAAAAACAAACAAAACCACACACATTCACATACTCAAAACCCTTTGGGTCTGCTATTCATGGAGATCACTGCATTTTGCCCTACTGTGTTGAATCTGGACCTTGGTGTGTCTATCATGGGCCTCCCAGGAGCTTCTCTGGTGTAGATCAGTGTGAGTCACCTTCTCTTTCTGACCCTGGAGAATCTGATTGAGTCTCAGAGATTAAAGCACCTAGCAGTCCAGCAGGCAGGAACTCCTTAACCCAGAGGCTGTGTCTGTCTCATGCCTTCATTGTACCTTTCTGAGATGTACTCACTTCCCCTACAAAGGTGGGCTCTGCAGGGGTATCCTGGCCTTGGCCAGGATGGTTTCATCAGACTCCTGTTGGGGATGGTGCCAATAGCTTATTGGTGGGGGCCTGAGCCCTTCCTCTTGTTCTAATGACTGAGCTTTGCCTGGTTTGCTGGCACCTCCTCTCTATCACCTACATATTTTCTGCCCCACGGTGTTCCCCCTTGCCTCAGTTTACTTCAGCTGGATCACAAACAGCTGTTTTGCCTATGGGAAAGAGGGGACTCCCCTGCATTCCATGTGGGCGGGGCTAATCCTCCTTCCTGAACCTACTGTCCAGCCCCCTTTCTGCTCACCAACACAAGTTCCTCCAGGAAATAAAGGGCTCCTGGAGGAACTAAGATGGCGGCAAAGGCAAAACACCTATCTTGCCGTCATAATCAGCAATTTTAATAATACAACTTAACGAAAGAACAAACACCTTCCAGAATCACCAGAACGCTCGCCGAGTGAAAATTCCACAAATAAAAGTGAAGATAAGACACTGTGACCCGGAGGAGCGGCGGCGGACGGCGTTGAAAGATTCGCACGGAGAGAGGTTTGGAGTGCCCGCCGGCGGAGAGGGCGGGCAGCTGAAAACCGGCCAGTTTTCTAGAACGGGGAGACAAAGGCGTCCTACTGGGCTGATTCTCCAGCTCTGGGCGAAGTCCAGAGAACCCACTATCACACAGGGTGAAAACTGGACAGTGGGAGGGCACGCTGAAGCTCGGCTGCTGCCGGGTCCCCCGGCTTGTGGAGAAGGCAGCTTGCGCGCGAACAGCTCGGCTGCGTGATGGCGCAGAGAACACACCGCGACTTGTCTCTCATTCGGAAAACCATCAGTCTGCTTTGTTTTACGATCCTGGGTGAGACATTGCGCATGCAGACTCATTTTGGGAAAGTCTGAATTCCCCGGCAACCCGCAGCCGGTGGAGCTCCATAGCGGCTCTCTCTCAGAGGTGCTGGCGGCCATTGCCCCCGGCACAGAGTCCCTGGGGCCGCATAGGGCGGAGCTAACGCTGTCTGCTTGGCCCGGAGACTCCGCCCACCCAACCTGAGCACAGCTGAGCTTCACAGACAATTGGCCTGGAGGTCAGCCCTCCAAGTGCTAACAACGATTAACTGAACTTAACTTCAGCAAGACTGTGCAGCCCATATCCACCTCAGATAACTGGGTAGGCTGAGCCACTGTCCCTTGTAGCACGTCTACCACACAAAGCTAATTGACCAACTCAGGGAAGCAGCCACCATGCAGCAACATGGAAAGAAATCAGATGTGAAAGAAATGGAGGAAAAAAAACGACTGGACATGGAATTCAGAACCATGGTTATAGGGTTTTTTAAGAGGTTCCAACAAAAGATCGAGGCCTATAAGGAAATAAGCAAGACCACAAAGGAAATGAGTGAGTCCTACAAGAAAATGAACAACACCCTCCAGAATATAAACGAGAGCTGCAAAGAAATTATTAAGACCAACGTGGAAATGAATGAGTCCTACAAGGAAATGAAAGAAACCCTCAAGGATATAAAGCAGACTCTCAAGGATATGAAAAAGGACCAACCAGAAATTAAGCATACACTGACTGAAACAAAAAATATTATACAAAGACCTGAAAGTGCCCTGGAGCACCCCAAGAACCAAGTTAAAGATTTGAAATACAAAGAGGGAAAATCCACTCAGCTGAAAAAGCAAGAAACCAAAAGAATCCAAAAAATTGAAGATAGTGTAAGGGGCCTCTGGGACAACCTCAAGCATACCAACATCCGAATTATAGGGGTGCCAGAAAAAGCGAGAGGCCAAGACAATGAAAACCTATTTGAAGAAATAGTGACTGAAAACTTCCCACACCTGGTGAAAGAAATTGACTTAGGAGTCCAAGAAGTGCACCGAACCCCAATATATAGGAACCCTAAGAGGACCACACCAAGGCACATCATAATTAAAATGCCAAGAGCAAAAGACAAAGAGAGAATATTAAAAGCAGCAAGAGAGAAACAGTTGGTTACCTATAAGGGAGCACCCATACGACTGTCAGCGGATTTCTCAACAGAAACGATGCAGGCCAGACGGGAGTGGCAAGAAATATTCAAAGTGATGAACAGCAAGAATCTACAACCAAGATTACTCTATCCAGCAAAGCTATCATTCCGAATTGAAGGTCAGATGAAGTGCTTCGCAGATAAGAAAAAGCTAAAGGAGTTCATCACCACCAAACCAACATTATATGAAATGCTGAAAGATATTCTTTAAGAAGAGGAAGAAGAAAAAGGTAAAAGTGCAAACTAGCAACAACAAATACACATCTATCAACAAATGAACATAAAAATCAAGTGAATTGATAGGCTGTTGAACAGGATAGACTGGTGAATATAACAGAGACATGGACATAGAGAGGGAATGGACTGACAATTCTTGGGGAGAAAAGGGTTGTGGGAAGTGCAGCAAGAGACTGGACAAAAATCTAGCAACAATGGGAGAGGACAGTGGGGAGGGGGAGGTGAGGGTGGAGGGTGGGATAGGTGCAGGGTGGAGGGAAGCTATAGGGGGATAAAAAGGGGAAACAATGTAATTAATAAACCGAACAATAAAGATTAAAAAAAAAAAGAAAAAAAAATAAATAAAGGGCTCCTTAGATTCAAATGTTGTGTATGTCCTTCAGATACCTCCAGTGTAGGTTATTCCTAAGCTGTGCTGCATGGCCCTTCCCACTGGTCAGAGGAGCATCCCAGTCTTCAGGATGGTGGAGTATCAGCACTACTCTATCCAGGGACGTTAGCCCCAAGGTTCCACTATTGCACCACTCCACAGTCTCCATAGTCAGTGCCCTCAGTCCCAGGCACTCCCATCTCACTTACAGATCCGCCTCCTTCAGTCTCCTCAGGTCCTCAGTTCTAGTAGGTCAAGGTTAGGGGAGGCCACATCCACACCCTGACCTTCAGTGCAGTTACTGCCCTTGAACCCTGATGGTGGAGCCCAGCATCTGGGCTCTAAGGTGGTGGTGGCAGCACAGTGGCAGTGGCAGTGGGTGGGCACATGGCAGGGGTGAGAGTCCTGTTGGGTGAGTGGTAGTCACATGGCAGTGGCACAGAGTCCAGGCTGGGTGCAGGTACACAGACTCAGGCTATGTGCATGATAGGTGTGCAAAGGTCCGCTGGTGTCTGTTGCAGGCACACGAGGTCTAGGTTGTGACCTCTGTGGGTGCATGGGTCCTGCGGCTGGGTGCTTGTGGGTTCAGGCAGGCAGGTAGTCTGTGCGGTGGTGAGGCTGGGCACCTAGACACTGCTGCTCCCTGCAGCCTCCTACCAAGGAGGACCTTGTAAACCCTTCAAGCTGGTGCAGTCTCCAAGCTAGAACCATACCTGGGGAGTGCCTGTGGCAGTAGCAGGGGCTCTTTAGCCAGAAGAGCCCTACCCACCCACCCCCAAGACTCTCATGTGATCAGACTGTCCCTCACACACACACACACACACACACACACACACACACACACACACTCATGCATGTTCATGTACTCACCCTCTCATTTCCTCACTCACACTCTCTCCTTCACTTTCGTCCTGCCAGCCACCATGTTGGACTCTCAAATTGTCTTTTTTTTTTTTTAAATATCAGATTAGCACCAGACTTCCTTTTAGCAATACTGGATTCTACAAGACAATGTGACAGTGCCTTCAACGTTCTGAGAGAAAATGGTTTTAAATGAAAATGTTAACAATCAAATTACCAACTAAATTTGAGAGTACAACAAAAATATTCTAAGTCATAGGAGGGCTCAGTAAGTTTACATCTCATATTCTCTTTCCATGGAAGTGATTGAAGGACATGTTCCAGCAAAAGAATAGAGCAAACCAAAACAAAGAAAAATGTGGAGTTCAAGAAACAAGTCAATCTGAAGAAAAATTTAAGGAAGATCTAATGTGACAGCTTTTCACCAAATCTAGAGCACAAAGGTCAAGTTTGGGGCTGGTGGAATGTGGGATCCAGAAGCAGGTGTCTGAAAAGACAATGTATCTGAGCAAAAAGGACTCACAAATCTCATGCTATCTTTAAGAGCTGGAATATCAAGTTGTGAAGAATGTGTCAATGCAGGAATTGGAGTGGGCAGAAGACAGGAATAATTCCAAGAAACATACAAAACTATGTACAAAAGATATGTAATCATATACTATGTGGCCGATCTGTGAACATTCTTCATGTAGTCATAATGTTGTTAACACCGTTGATCAGTTGTCAGCTCTTGGAATCAACCCACAGGCCAGGCAAAAGGAAGACTTAGGTCTGGTTGTAGAGCAAAGTTCTTGTTTTCTTTCTTAACAACGTGAGTTAAAATTGAGTATTTGATCGTGATAAGAAGGAATGCAAAGATGAAGGAAAGTGTAAAGACATTCATATGTTTACCTCACAGCGTGAAGAGTCAAAAAATACTATCAATAATTGATAGAATTAAAAATAAGGATGTGTAGCTGGTTTTGCTCAGTGGATAGAGTGTAGGCCTGCAGACTAAGGAGTCCTGGATTTGATCCTGGTCAAGGGCACATGCCTGGGCTCCAGGCTCGATCCCTAGATCTCTCTTTCCCTTCCTCTCTGAAATCAATAAAATATATTTAAAAATAAAGATGAGAATATATAAAACTATATATAGCTACAAATGTGACCAATAGAAAGGATCTAAAAATAGTGCCATCGTTTTATTTGAAAGTGGAGATGGCCTAGTTTGGAAAATAGAAGGTAAATGAACTAAATCAGTTTCCATCATTAGAGGAATCAATAGATAATGTTTAAAATTGTTAAGTAAAGAAATAGGAACATAATAATGTACTGAAGGGTTATCATAATCAAAATGTATGACACCCATAGCACAAAGGCTAAGAGGGCAGTAAAAGAACTACACTGGAGATTCTCACACTATCTGTGAAGTGGTGTGGCAACACTTAAGAGAGGATTATGATAAGTTAAAGAGGTATACAATATTTCTGCTTCCAATTAAATGGAGTAAGAAAGATCAGGTTTACTGTCCTGTCCAAAACAACTAAACATCAGACAAAATATATTAAGCAATGGCATTCAAGACACTGAACATTAAGTAATAAATAATGATTATTATTGAAAGAGGAAAGAGAGAAGAAAAATGTGTCCATACAAACACTTGTTCACAAATGTTCATCAAAACTTTATTTGTAATAGTCCCAAACTGGTGTACACAAATGTCCATCAAAAGATGAATGGATAAACAAATTATGCTTCAACTACACAATGAAATATACACTTAGCAGTAAAAAAGGATAGATAGATACACTAAACTACATGGATAAATCTGAAATTAATTATGTTAAGTGAAAAAAGTCAGAATAGTACATACTTTATGATTCTATTTATACAAGATGTAAAAAAATAAAACTGAAATCTGAAGTAACATAAAGCATATCATGAACAGCAGAAAGAGATGGGAGGGGTGGTTTTAAAGGGGCATGAGGAAACTTTCAGGGGTGATGGATATATTCACTATCTTGATTGTGGTGACAATTCAATGATGTATACAATGTCAAAACTTTTCAAATTGTTCACTTAAATGTAAGCCACTTATTATATGTCAATTGTACCTCAATGGTTAAAAAGAAAGTTATGGCCCAGCCAGAATGGCTCAGTGGTTGAGCATCAACCTATGAACCAGAAGGTCATGAGTTTGCTTCCTGATCAGGACATATACCCAGGTTGCAGGCTTGATTCCCAATAGGAGATGTGCAGGAGGCAGTTGGCCAATGATTCTCTCTCAGGAGGAACCAAGATGGCAGCATAGGTAAACACCTATACTCCTGCCTTGCACAACAATTTTGAAACTACAACTAAGGGACAGAATGGACATTATCCAGAACCACCAGAAAGCTGGCTGAATGGAAATTCCACAAGTAGAAGGAAAGATAAAGGGACACTGTGACTCAGAGGAGCCCCAGAGGGCAGAGTTACTGAGACCTGTGGAGAAGGAGGTGTGGAGCCACAAGCAAGCAGAAGGGGTGGGTGGCTGGATACCCGGCTGGTTTTCTCAAATGGGAAGGGAGACAGAGGTGTCCCACTGTACTGACCCCCCAGTTCTGGGCGAATCTCAAGGAACCTAGACTCATAAGGATGAAACTGGACCTTAAGGAAGAAGCACACTGAGATTTGGGAGCTACAGAGGTGCTAGAGCGCATGGAGAGGGCATGTACTACAGAGGCATGCGAGCTAGCTGAGAGGACATGTAGCTGGCTCTTTCATTCAGGAGAAAAAAAAACCACCAGACTGCATTGCTTTCTAGTTGCAGGTAAAAATTTGGATGCACAGACTCATTTGGAGAGAAACTGAACTGTCTGACAGCGGTCAGAGTTCGAGGCAGCTTTCTCTCCATTGCTGAGGGGCACAGAGACCCCGGCTCCGGAAACCAAGGCTGTCTGTTCAGCCTGGAGACTCTGCCCCATCCAAGCTGAGCACAGCAGCTCTCACAGTGTAAACACACCTGATTCTCACAGCCAATTGGCCTGGAAGTCAACCTTCCCAGTGAAACCAACAACAATCTAGGCTTAACTACAACAACACTGTGCAGCCCATAAAAGGGTGCACCAAGAGTGTCCACCTCAGCTAACTAGGGAGGCTGGACCACTGCCCCCTAGAGGACACCTACCACACAAAGCTACATGACCAATTCAGAGAAGCAGCCAAAATGCAGAGACATGGAAACAAATCACATTTGAAAGAAATGGAGGGAAAAAACCAACTGGAGATAGAGTTCAAAACCATGGTTATAAGATTTTTCAAGAGGGTCCTAGAAAAGGTCAATAAATTTAATGAGATCCTCAAGGATATGAGCGAGACCCTCAAAGATATGAGCAAAACCCTTAAGGAAATGAAGAAGGACCAACTAGAAATTAAGCATACACTGACTGAAATAAAAAATATTATACAGAGACTTGAAAGCAGTTGAGAGGACCACAAGAATCAAGTCAAAGATCTGAAATGCAAAGAAGCAAAATCCACTCAGCTGGAAAAGCAAGATGCAAAAAATCAAAAAAATTGAAGATAGTGTAAGGAGTCTCTGGGACAACCTAAAGCATACCAACATCTGAATTATGCGGATGCCAGAAGAAAAGAGAGAGCAAGATAATAAAAACCAATTTGAAGAAATGGTGACCGAAAAATTCCCACACCTGGTGAAGGAAATAGACTTACAAGTCCAGGAAGCACACGGAACCCCAAACCAAAGGAATACCAATAGGACCACACCAAGACACATCATAATTAAAGTGCCAAGAGCAAAAGACAAAGAGAGAATATTAAAATCAGCAAGAGATAAACAGTTAGTTACCTACAAAGGAGCACCCATATGATTGTCAGCAGATTTCTCAATAGAAACTATACAGGCCAGATGAGAATGGCAAGAAATATTCAAAGTGATGAATAGCAAGAACTTACAACCAAGATTAGTCTATCCAGAAAAACTATCATTCAGAATTGAAGGTCAGATAAAGTGCTTCACAGATAATAAAAAGCTAAAAGAGTTCATCACTGCCAAACCAGCATTATATGAAATGCTTAAAGGTATTCTTTAAGAAGAGAAAGAAGAAAAAGGTAAAAATAAAAATTATGAACAACAAATACATATCTATCAACAAATGAATCTAAAAATCAAGTGAATTAAAAATCTGATGAACAGAATAAACTGGTGAATATAATAGAATAAGAGGCATAGAAAGGGAATGGACTAACAATTCTTGGGGACAAAGTCGGGTGGGAGGTGCAGGAAGAGACTGGACAAAAATTGTACACCTATGGATGAGGACAATGAGGGGGAGATAAGGGCAGAGGGTGGGATGGTACTGGGTGGAGGGGGTTATGGGGTGGATAGGAACATTGTAATTAATATCTGAACAATAAAGATTTATTAAATTTTAAAAATGATTCTCTCTCATCATTGATGTTTCTATCTCTATCTCTCCCTCTCCATTCTCTCTGAAATTAAGGAAAATTTATTTAAAAAAAAACACAAAAATATGTTATGGTAGCATTAACATATTATGGTAATAAACAGTAATAAATAAATATATTACATATCTTTACATTTATATTTACAGACAATAATAACAAATAATATAAATTATATAACAAATCAATAGCAAATAATAAATAATTTAAAATACCCTATCTAATAAAGAAGGAATATGCAAATTGACTGCCATGCCTTCAAAGATGGCAGCATCCACAGCCACAAGATGGTGGTGTCCAGTCCCCTCAGCCCCATTGGGGTGACAGGCACATAGCAGCCACTCCACATGCCTGCCTCCAGATTTCCCCAGTCCCCTCAGCCCCCCAGCCACCCAGGGCCAGCCCAAGGCACAGGCAAGCCTCGAATGGCAGCTGCCCAGCCAACACCCAAGGCACAGGCAAGCCTCAGATGGCAGCTGCTCAGCCACCCAGGGCTGGCCTGAGATGCAGGCAAGATGCCAATGGTGGCTGCCCAGTTGCCCAGGGCCACCCAAGGCTCAGGTAACCAGGGTCAGCCAAGGCTTGCGCTGTCAGCAGTGGCAACAGCAAAGGTGTGGATGGGGGCATCACCTTCCCCTGATTGCCAGGTCGCCTCCTGCACCTGAGGGCTCCAGACTGTGAGAGGGGGCTGGCCAGGCTGAGAGACTCCCCTCCAGTGCATGATTTTTCATGCACTGGCCCTCTAGTCTTATCTAATAAAATATGCAAATTGACCGCACCTCCTCTACACCCACAAGCCACGCCCACCTGTCATGCCCCACCAGCCAATCAGGAGTGGTATGCAAATTAACTCCCAACCAATATAGCTGCTGCCCAAGGCCAGAAAGCCTCAGTCAGGGGCTCAGGTGGAGCCAGCCAGCAATTGGCTGGATTGCAGGTTGATCGCTGGCTGGGATCCCCTGGCTGAGGTCCCCTTCCCAAAGACAAAAGGCCTCGGCCAGAGGCCTTTCATCCTTGGGTAGGCCAAGGCTGGGGTGGAGCCAGCCAGTGATTGGCCGGATTGCAGGGTGATCGCTGGCTGGGATCCACTGGCCGAGGTCCCATTCCCAAGGACAAAAGCCTCAGCCAGAAGCTTTCAGTCTTGGGCAGGCCGGGGGGAGCCATCAGTAGGAAATCCCCTGAGGGCTCCCAGTATGTGAAAGGGGGAAGGTGGGGCTGAGGGACCCCCCCCAGTGCACAAATTTTGTGCACCAGTCCCCTAGTCCTATCTAATAAAAGAGTAATATGCAAATTGACCATACTTCCACTACACCAACAAGTCACAGCCACACCCACAGCCAATCAGAATGAATATGCAAATTAACCCACCAGCCACACCCCAGCCAAATCGAAGTGGGTATGCAAACTAACCCAACCAAGATGGCGGTTAATTTGCATATCCTGGTGCAGAAAATGGCTTAGAAGGAAGCCAAACACTACAAAAGGGACCAAAGCTGCGGAGAAGCAAGCAAGTGGGGCAGCAGAGAAGGGAGGGAGGGAGGCAGCAGAGATGGGAGCGAGCAAGGCAGTAGAGATGGGAGGGAGTGAGGCAGTGGAGACTGGAGGAAGCGAGGTGGTGGAGACAGCAGGGAGCGAAATAGAGGAGATGGGAGGGAGCAAGGCAGCAGAGAAGGGAGCAAAGCAGCAGAGATGGTAGCGAGCAGGGCAGCAGAGATGGAAGGGTGTGAGGCAGAGGAGATGGGAGGGAGCAAGGCAGAGGAGACGAGAGGGAGCTTTGCTCAGGCCACAGGAAGCCCTATTCTTGCAGGAATCTTCCTGCAACAGGTCTCTAGTATATATATAAAAGCCTAAGCAACTGATGACTGTGATACACACTGACCACCAGGGGCCATATGCTCAACATAGAAGCTGCCCTATAATGATTAGTGTGCTCCCACAGTGGAAGAGTTGTTCAGCTGACTGACTGGTGCCAGACACTGGGATCACAGCTGGAAAGTGCAGCAGTGAAGGCATGAGCCTCTCCCACCTCCACAGCAGCACACTACCGAACAGCAGTAGCAGGCTCAGCAGGGCCAGGATCAACAGGAGCAGCAGGGCACTGGCTGCAGCTCAGGCTCCTCCCCAGCCACTTGCTGCTTTGTGCACTAGTACATCCTCTGAGGGATCCTGGTTTGCAAGAGGGTGCAGGCCAGGCCTCTGGTATATACATAATAAACAATACCACACAAACATATTATTTTAAAGTTGTAGAGGTAACTGCCAAAGAACTAAAAAGAGAAACTGTTGAAAGTGTTTCCAGTATGAGGAAATGGGGGGGGGGGGTAGTAATCAAAAGTAGGGGATAGGAAACTGTTACTTCCTAAAACATGCCTTCTGGATTGGGTGCATTTTTAACAATGTATAGGTATGTCAGGTCAGATGCTCACAGAATCAGATGCTAAAATGGGATTTGATATTCAAGTGATCTATTGGGGAAATGCCTGTAAAGAAGAGGGAGGAGCAAGCAGGACTAAACAGGAATTATGGTCAGACTGTGATCTTGTCTGCTGCCTGTGAAAAGAGGCAGGGATGGAAACGTGGGCTAAGGAAGGCCTCATAACCCAGAGCAGCCTTGTTGAAAGACTTGCCAGGCAGATGGGCAGTGTCTAAGTGAGAAAAAGGTGCCGGTTGGAGGAACCCTTGAGGCGCAGCATTCATACCAGCGTTCAGTCATTGGCTAGGAGAAGCCTGAGGGGCGGGCTGGCATGAGCGTTGCTGTGGTTCCAAAGATGCTACAGGGGGGATTCTCATTCTGTGTGCCCTGGACAACTGAGCAGCAAACTCCGTGACTGCCACGGCTTTTTAAACTTCAAAAGTTTGTTTTTGTTTTTGTTGTTAAAGAATAAATTCATCTAATCAACAGGTGAAATGAATAAACATTCAGAGAGTAGCACAGTCTTTTATAGAGTAAATCATGCCCCTGATAGTACTATCTTGCATTACTTATTTGTTCAAAGGTGTGTCATGGAGTAGGCTAAATTTTTTTGTACGTTCTTAATTGAGAGGTTAGAGTGTCCTTGACTTATACGGACACTTCAAAAAGTGTCCATATAAGTCAAGGAATAGGGTTCTGTGGGTATAAAGAAGAGAAGGCCTCTTGAGGACCTATGGATTCTGCATACAAACATTTAGGACAGATTAACTCATTAGGAAACCTCTAATTCTGTAACACTCAGAGATCAGAAATTCCCAATGACTTAACAAATAATAAGTTATGTCCCATGGGGCCAGTGTGGCTCAGCGGTTAAGTGTAAACCCATGAACCAGGAAGTCAAGGTTCGATTTCCATCCAGGGCACATGAGGTAATTCAGGCAAGATCCCCAGAGGAGGATGTGCAGGAGTCAGCCAATTGATGTTGATGTTTCTCATTGATGTTTCTATCTCTATTCTTTTCTCTCTAAAAAAAATCAATAAAACGTATTTAAGAAATTATATCCACAGAACAAAGCAGTTGAAAAAAACTTTAAACACATATTTTTTGCAATTCAGAGACCAAGAATCATATCCAATGTTTTAGGTCTCAAAACTTATGCAATTTTTCAGACCCTGTTGAGGAAAGAAAGAAAGAAAGAAAGAAAGAAAGAAAGAAAGAAAGAAAGAAAGAAAGAAAGAAAGGAAGGAAGGAAGGAAGGAAGGAAGGAAGGAAGGAAGGAAGGAAGAAAGAAAGAAAGAAAGAAAGAAAGAAAGAAAGAAAGAAAGAAAGGAAGGAAGGAAGGAAGGAAGGAAGGAAGGAAGGAAGGAAGAAAGAAAGAAAGAAAGAAAGAAAGAAAGAAAGAAAGAAAGAAAGAAAGGAAGGAAGGAAGAAAGGAAGAAAGGGAGGGAGGGAGGGAGAAAGAAAGAAAGAAAGAAAGAAAGAAAGAAAGAAAGAAAGAAAGAAAGAAAGAAAGTTAAAATAAAATGCCCATGACTACTCAACATCACCTTGTATAAAAAGTATATGTGTGTTGGGGGACAGAGACAAAGAGAGAAGAGATGGTAGTGTTAATAAAGTCTACAGTTTCTTACTTTTGCAAATTTTGTAAAACTATTTAACCATGTGAACACATTATCCACACCCTTTCAGGGCCTTGGGAAGGACCCCGATGCTTATGCTTCATTGGTATCCCAGTAAGTCCACATCTCCACATAGTCCTGTTTGAAGAGGAATGGAGAATAAAGGAGTGTAGATTTACTTAAGAAGTTCATGGATATATATATGAATTATTGGGGGAAGAGGGTGAGCCTTTACTAGTTATACCAGTTAATAATGAGGTTTTTTTTCAATAGATGGAGTTACACATATGTTGATATATATGCGATTGGATATGTATGCTATTTTGTTGTATTTACAGCAAACTTTAAAACTTTATATGTCAAATTTTCTGAAGGTATTAACATCATAGATATTTTTACACTTAAAAAGGACGAATTTTGTGCCAAAAGAAGAGCATTTGCGGGAAGCTTTAATTCATTACCTTATTTTGAAGAAAAGTGCTGCTGAATACTTTGAGAAGCTTATAAGTGAACATGCTTCATCTCAAGATACTTGTGAACACTGGCTTAAATGCTTTAAAAATTATAATTTCATTGTGAAAGACAAAGAACATCCAAGTCAACTGAAAGTTTGAAGACCAACAATTAAAAGCATTATTGCATGAAGATACATGTCAAACTCAAACACAACTTACAGAAAGATTAAATGTTGCTCAGCAAACAATTTTTCGATCATTTTCAAGCAATGGGAAAGATTTTAAAGGAAAGAAATGGGTGCCACATCAACTGAACAAAAGACAAATGGATAATAAAAACCATTATAAACTGATGAACCAAAATAGATACAGAGGCAGAGAAGCATTAAACAAACATCAAACTACAGTGGGAAGGCTGGGAAGAGTTGGGTGGTGGGGTAAGAGATCAATCAAAGGACTTGTATGAATGCATATAAGCATAACCAATGCAAACAAGACACTGGGAGGTGGGTGAGGGCATGTGCCAGGGCATAGGGGAGGCTGGGGGAAGGCCAATTGGAAAAAAAAGGAGACATATGTACTACTATTTGTAATACCTTAAACAATTTTAAAAAATACAAATGGAAAACCGAAGTCATCAGTAAAATGTTGCTTCAACGTCACGAAATTTTTTGCATCAAATTGTGACTGGCAATGAAAAGTGGATTTATTTTGAGAATCCCAAATGCACAAAATCATGGGTTGATCCAAGTCAATTATCAACATCAACTGTAAGGCCCAATCACTTCGGAAAGAAGACAATGCTCTGCATTTTGTCGGATCAGGAACGTGTGGTGTATTATGAGCTTCTAAAACCAGGTGAAACTGTTGATACTGATCACTACTGACAAAAAATAATCAATTTGAACCATGTTTTGATAGTGAAATGACCAGAATGTGCCAGAAGACATAGCAAAATAATTTCATTTCATGATAACGCACCATCACACACTTCAAAACCAGTTAAATACATGTTAAAAGATCTTGCCTGGGAAGTATTAACCCACCCGCTGTATTCACCAGACCTTGCTCCTTCAGACTACCACTTGTTCTGATCGATGGCACATGCACTTTCTGAGCAGCACTTCAAAACATATGAAGAAGTGGAAATTGGTTCTCTGAATGGTTTGCCTCAAAAGAAGAAAAGTTCTATTGGGACAGTATCTACAAATTACCTGAAAGATGGGGAAATGTGTAGCTAGCAATGGACATCTATACTATTAAAAGCCTAGGTGGCCCTCACGCCCTCATGCAATGCTCTCACATCATCATAAGATGACCAAACAAGATGGCTGCCCCCACGTCATCACAAGATGGTCACCACAAGATGCTTGGCAGGGGAGGACAGCTGTGGGCGATAAGGCCAGAAGGGGAGGGCAGTTGGAGGAGAACAGGTTGGCAGAGGAGGGCAGTTGGAGGCAACCAGGCCTGCAGGGGAGGCCAGTTGGGGACAACCAGGCCGACAGGGGAGGGCAGTTGAGGGAAGGGAAGTTGGGAGTGATCAGGCTGGTAGGGGAGCAGTTAGGCGTCAATCAAGTTAGCAGGCAGGCAAGTAGTTAGGAGCCAGCAGTCCCAGATTGTGAGAGGGTTTAAACCGGCAGTAGAACATCACCTGAGGGGTCCCAGATTGGAGATGGTGCAGGCTGGGCTGAGGGACACCCCCCATGCACAAATTTTGTGCCCTGGGCTTCTAGTTACTTTGAATAAAGCACTTTTGATATTTAGCTTGAAATTAATCATGTATTCTTTTATTACAAAATCTGCATTATTAACTGATACACCTAGAACACACATGTTAGTACTGAAAATTAAAAAAAATATATGCACAGAGGTGGCTAATATTTGGTATAAATCATCTTCATGTGTTTGGCACTCCCAGGCACTGAACACTCTCTGCCAGGGCCTGGCTCCAAGTACCTGACACTCTCAGGCCTCTGCACAGGACACAGTTGAATCTGATTTTCCTGAGAGCTTGTAACTCTGAGCAGGAAGCTGCATGAGAAGAATGAACAAGGCATATTATTTGGTTTTGTCATTAAAGAAAATTACTTTAGCTTGTTGGAAACATGCATATAATATATGCTCACAACTGCTTTTCAAACACCCCAAAAGAAAAATAGAGGAAAGTACACTCAAATGTTGACAATAGTTCTCTTTGTGTGTTAAAACTATGGGTAATTATTTTTAACTTGCCCTTCACACTTCTATGATAATCATGTATTGTCTTTAAAATAGAAAATGAACTTTACAATGTTTATAAAAATGAATTAACTTTATATATACAAATGTATATACATGAAATTAATGCATGTGATTATTTAATGTGCAGGGAAGTAAAGAAATTTAAAACTTCCCAATACTCCCAGTAAAATTTTTTACACAAAAGGTATTACCAGTGTGATATGAAAATCAGAGAATCAATGAACCTCAAATTTGAAAGGGAGCCTATATTAATTATTGTTGCATAACAACTTACCACAAAACTTAGCAGCTTAACCCAACAAATATTTATTACTTCACACAGTTTCTATGGGTGAGGAATCTAGATGTGACTTGGTTGCATGGTTCTAGTTCAGAGTCTCTCATGAGGTTGTAGTCAAGCTGTCAGCAGAGGGTATAGGCATCTGAAGTCTCATCCAGAGCTGGAAGACCTGCTTTCAGGATGGCTCTTTCCTATGGCTGTTGGCAGGAAGCCTCTGTACTTTGCCACATGATGATCCAGAGGGTCTGCTTGAGCATCCTCCACAACACAACAGCTAATGTCCCTCAGAGGTAATGATCAGAGAAAGAAATTGAGAGGCAAAAGCCACAAAAATCTTAACTTAGGAAAGGGCATATTCTTATATCACACAAGACCAATCCTGATACAGTATGGGAGGGGATTTTGTAGGGCATAAATACCCAGAGCCAGGGATCGTTAGGAACTCTCAGTGTCTCATTCCTGTGGCATCTTTGAGAAACTAAACTTTTTCCATAAATTAATAAAAATAGTGTAAGCCTATAATAAGACAGATATCTGAATCCATCAGAAATGGCTCTTCTGAAAACATATTATACTATAGGCTATGAGTGTGATATGACATTTTAAAGCACTGATTGTTTTTCACTTCTTGGAAAATTACAGAAGTGTTTCCTTCTCCCTTTAGAGAGAATTGGGTAGAATAAAACAAACACGGTTGTGTTTGTTTGTTTGAAAAGCTTTATATTTCAGTTGTAAAAGAAAAGAAAACATATTTTAGTGATTTTTTTCAGACTGGCTCGATGTCTAACTGATGATCAATCTCCCCAACAGTTCAGATCCCTAATATTATTCATAGATTTTAGCATATGGAAAAGGTAGCTCATGAAATCGGTGTAGAAATCATACCATTTAAAAATTACCATCAGTCCCAAAAGGTGTGGCTCCCTGGTTGAGAATCAACCTATGAATCAGGAAGGGTATGATTAAATTCCAGTCAGGGCACATGCCCCGGTTTGGGGCTCAATCCCCAGTAAGGGGCATGCAGGAGGCAACTGATCAATGATTCTCTCTCATCACTGATGTTTCTAACTCTCTCCCTCCCCCTTCCTCTCTGAAATCTATATAATGGAATAGTACACTGCTGTTGCAAAAAAGAAACAACTCACCATTTGCAACAGCATGGATGGACCTGGAAAGCATTGTGATAAGCGAAATAAGCCAATAAGAGAAAGATAAATACCCTGTGATCTCACTCATTTGTGGAATATAATGAACAACATAAACTGATGAACAAAAACAGATCCAGAGACAAAGAAGCATCAATCAAACCATCAAATCTCAGAGGTAAAGTAGCGGAGGGTGGGGGTAAGGGGGACAGATCAACCAAATGACTTGTGGGCTCATGCATATAAGCCTAACCAATGACACAGACACCAGGTGGGTGAGGGCATGAGTGGGCAGGGGGGAGGAGTAATGGGGGTATAAGGACACATACTGGTATGTAATATTTTAATCAATAAAAAAGCTAAAATAATAGATCTAGAAACATAGAAGAATTGAACAGAGCACCAAACTTAGAGGGAAGGCAGAGAGGTTGGGGAGATAGGGTAAGAGATCAACAATAGGACTTGTATCCATGCATATGAGCATGACCAATGGTCACAGACAATAGGGAGTGGGGCATGTGCTGCATGCAGGAGTGGGCAGGGAGAGGTCAATGGGGGGAAAAGGAGACATACATAAACTTTCAACAATAAAGAATTTTTAAAAAAGAAAGTAAAGGACATATGAGAAAGCAAAAAATTAAATCAATAAAAAATAACATCAAAATGAAAGGTCTGTCTGACTTGGGATTTTCTTTTCTAATGAATTAATTTATTCAGTAGAAAAAGCCTTATATATAACCAAAATGAAATCCACTTTTGTACATTTAATAAATTATCTTTATTTTTAAAAAGTAAAATAATGTGAAATGAGAAATACCTTGAAATTAGAGAGGTGATATTACATGAGCATGGGGCAGGGCATCACTCTTCAGAGTTGCCTCTTCTAACCAGAATGGGAATGAGAAGTCAATCAGTATTTGAAGTTCTCAAGACTTTGTAACAGCAGGAATTTTCCTATAATCATCTTAGAATCCTCAGTGTCCAGCAGAATGGAATGCCTGACACAGAGAGAGAGTCTTGAAGTATTTGCTGAACAATTGAGGAAGGGAAAAGCAATAAATGTTTGGGGAAAATTATTTGACTACAGTTCTCACCTTAATTCCCATTTCTCCCTTCATCCACTATGTTCCCAACATCCCCTGACTACAAAGAGAGTCCCTAGGAAGAACTTGGCCTTGGCATCAGTAAATTCCCAAATTTCCCAATGGCTTCGTTCTACCAAGACCAATTAATTCCCTGTCCAAACTGATATTCTAAATTCTAGTTCATATTATTAAAGGAAAAATGCAATCTGCCCAACTTTTTGTTTTTGGCATGTATTTTCAACACCATTCCATAAGTTTCTCTGCATTTACTCTGTTCTTCAGTGTAAGAATTGAGCATGAATTCTGGAGTCAATTGATCCAGTCTTTCTGTTCAGCTGCAAAGATACTTTGTCTTCTTCTAGTAACAGATCTTCTCCCAGGAATCTGCACCCTTGCTACTAAACTTCCCAGCAAGTTCAAAGGCTCTCACATCCCCCCAAGATCCGGCTGCTACATGGTACTGCCTTTGATTATTTAGCCCTCCCCAGAATCAGATTCTTCTTCATTTCAGAATTAAAATCAGATTTTATCAAGCTGTCAAAGCCCTGGGTTTTTGCAATGCCTCCAAAAGAGTGTTAAAACATTCCCAAAGAATGAACCTTCTTGAACTAAAGAATCACTGTGGAGAAAGGAATGCAAGCAAGTCTAACGAGATCTGCAGCTTTCCCCTGATTTATGACACCCTGCTATGCAGGGACTAACTGCTCATTCCCTTGAGTTCAGTAAAGATGAGACACTCTGTGGATTGAGGATTTCACCACGTGGGAATGAGTCATGATTCAGGTGTAGTCACTGCTGAGTTAGGAACTTCATTATTTACTTAGTTTCAAACTGTTTATTCCAGCACCTACTGTACTGCTCCAGTATTTTTTCTTTTAGGGCTGAGATTTTTATCAGACACCATTACAGTCTCTGATGAGCTATTCAAAATTTATAGTATATATTTTTTAAAAGTCAGAAGTTTACATCTTCAAATACAGGGTGGTCTGGGATAAATCAGACCCACTAAAAATGCAAGGGCTATGGCTGGGTTTTTTTGGTTTTTTTTTTTTGCTGTTATTATTAGAAAAGTAATTGCCTCAAATTACAGAAAGAAAGAAAAATATAAAATAATTTTAAGCTATTTTTAGTATGTTTCCTTTAAGTCTTTAAAAAAAAACATAAGCTTTTTAGTTCTTTTTTCACTTAATCTACTATCCAAACATTTTGCTACAGTTGGTTTCCTAACCAGGGCTTTTAGAGGTAGATTTTGACAGGGACTGGTTTTAGTAAAAAAAAAAAAAAAACTAGGCTGGAAAACTAAGTGCCCATCAGCAGATGAATGAATTAAAAACTTTGGTATACAATGGAATACTACGCTGCTGTAAAAAAGAAAAAACTCTTTCCATTTGCAACAGCATAGATAGTGCTGGAGATAAGTGAAATAAGTCAGTCAGAGAAAAATAAGTATCACACAATTTCACTCATTTGTGGAGTATAAGAACAACATAAAGCAATGAACAAAAATTGATCCAGACACATAAAAACATTAAACAGTCCATAAAACCCTAGAAGGAAGGCAGGGAAGAGTGAGAAATGTGAGTAAGAGATCAACTAAAGGACTTGTTTGCATGCAAATAAGCATAACCCATGAACACAGACAGGAGAGAAGGGAGGGCATGTGCTGGGGAGTGGGAGTAGGCAGGGAGAGGTGAATGGGGAAAAAGGGAGACATAGGCAATACTTTAAATAATAATTTTTTTTGCATTTTTTTCTTTATTGGTTAAGGTATTAGATATGTGTCCTTATCCCCCCATTGCCTCCCCCACCCCACTCTCATTCATGCCATCACCCCTTTTGTGTCTGGGTCCATGGGTTATGCTTATACGCATGCACACAAGTCCTTTCCTTGATCTCTCCCCTCACCCCACCCTCCCCTAACTTCCCTCTGAGGTTTGAGCTTCTGATCAATGCTTCTCTGTCCCTGGATCTCTTTTTGTTCATCAGTTTATGTTGTTCATTATATTCCATAA
Organism: Antrozous pallidus; assembly: GCA_027563665.1. Lineage (NCBI taxonomy): Eukaryota > Metazoa > Chordata > Mammalia > Chiroptera > Vespertilionidae > Antrozous > Antrozous pallidus. Next base: position 117,543,051 of record CM050514.1, read on the forward strand.
ATGAGTGTAATCATTTGATATTTATCTTTCTCTGACTGACTTATTTTGCTTAGCATAATGCTCTCCAGGTCCACCCATGCTGTTGCAAAGGGTAAGAGGTCCTCCCTGTTTACAGCAGCATAGTACTGCATTGTGTAGCTGTATCACTGTTTTTTAATCCACTGATCTGCTAATGGGCACTTAGGCTGTTTCCAAATGTTAGCTATTGTAAATTGTGCTGCAATGAACATAGAGGTACATATATCCTTTCTGATTGGTGTATCTAGTTTCTTGGGATGTATTTCTAGGAGTGGGATCACTGGGTCAAATAGGAGTTCCATTTTCAGTTTTCTGAGGAAACTCCATACTGTTCTCCAGAGTGGCTGCACCAGTCTGCATTCCCACCAGCAGTGCACGAGAGTTCCTTTTTCTTCACATTCTCACCAGCACTTGTCGTTTGTTTATTTGTGGATGACAGCCATTCTGACAGGTGTGAGATGGTACCACATTGTCCTCTTGATTTGCATCTTTAGATGATTAGTGACTTTGAGCATGTTTTCATATGTCTCTTGGCCTTCCTTCTGTCTTTTTTCGAAAAGTATCTTATTTAGGTCCATTGCCCATTTTTTGACTGGGTTATTTATCGTCCTTTTGTTAAGTTATATGAGTTCTCTGTAAATGTTGGAGATTAAACCCATATCAGTGCTAACATTGGCAAATATGTTCTCCCATGCAGTGGGCTTTCTTGTTGCTTTTGATGGTATATTTTGCTGTGCAAAAACTTTTTATTTTGATGTAGTGCCATTTATTTATTTTCTCTTTAGTTTCCATTGCCCTAAGAGTGGTATCCGTGAAGAAATCACTTGGGCATGTGTCTGAGATTTTGCTGTCTGTCGATTCCTCTAATATTTTTATGGTTTTCCATCTTATGTTTAAATCCTTTATCCATTTTGAGTTTATTTTTGTGTATGATGTAAGTTGGTGGTCTGGTTTCATTTTTTTGTGTGTGTCTGTGTATCTGTCCAATTTTCCCAACACCATTTATTAAAGAGACAGTCTTGACTCCAATGTATATTCATGCTTCCTTTGTCAAATATTAAGTGAGCATAGTGGTTTGGGTCGATTTCTGGGTTCTGTATTCTATTCCATTGTTCTATATGTCTGTTCTTATACCAATACCAGGCTGTTTTGAGAACAGTGGTTTTGTAATAGAGTTTGAAATCTGGTATTGAGATCCCACATATTTTGTTCTTCTTTCTCAGGATTGCTGCAGTTATTTGGGGTCATTTTTTATTCCAGGCTAGAGGCCCAGTGCATGAAATTGGTGCATGGGGGGTGGGGCTGTGTCCCTCAGCCCAGCCCGTCTCCAATCTGGGACTTCTCAAGGGATGTCTGAAAGCCCGTTTAGGCCCAATCCTATTGGGATCAGGCCTAAACCAACAGTTGGACATCCTGTTCATAATCCAGGACTACAGGCTCCCAACTGCTCGCCTGCCTGCCTTCCTGATTGCCCCTAACTGCTTCTGCCTGCCAGCCTAATCACCACCTAACCACTCCCCTGCCAGGCTGATTGATGCCTAACTGCTTCCCTGCCAGCTGTTTGCCCCTAACTGCCCTCCTCTGCAGGTCTGGTCCCCCCCAACTGCCCTTTCCTGCAGGCCCTGTTGCCCTAAGTTCCCTCCTCTGCCAGCCTGGTCATCCCTAATTACCCTCCCCTACTGGCTCAATCATCCCAACTGCCCTCCCTTGTAGGCCTGGTCCCTCTCAAATGCCCTTCTCTGTTGGCCTGATCACCCACAACTGCCCTCACTTGCAGGCCTGGTCCCTGCCAAATGGCCATCTTGTGCTGGCCATCTTGTGTCCACATGGGGGCAGCCATCTTGTGTATTGGAGTGATGGTAAATTTGCATATTACTCTTTTATTAGAAATGATAGAGGACTAGTGCATGGGCTGGGGCCAGCTGGTTTGTCCTGAAGGGTGTCCCAGATCTGGGGGCGGGGGGTAGGGTTCCCTTGGGGCATGGGGTGGCATAGGCAAAGGGCTGATTGTGGTTTGCAGGCCAGCCACACCCCCAGAGACCCAAGAAGAGGCCCTGGGATCTGAGATTAATTTATGTTCTACAATTGAAACTTTGTAGCCTTGAGTGGAGTCTAGCATCCTCCTTGCTCCATGGTTGCAGCCATTTTTGTTGAGACTTATTTATCTTCTATAATTGAAACTTTGTAGCAGAGGCCAAGGTAGGCCAGGGCTGTGGGAGCTTGACTTCTTCCTTTGCTGGGGGCAACCCAAGCCTCCTGCTCTCTCCAACTCTGTGGCTGCCACCATTTTTGTTGGGATTTATTTATCTTCTCTAATTGAAACTTTGTAGACTTGATTGGAGGCTTGGGCCCCATAGGATTAGTGGAAAGGTTGGCTCCCTTCATTGCCAGGGAAACCAAATCTCCTGCTTGCTAAGTGACTGCAGCCATCTTGTTTGCATTAATTTGAATACTCTTTCCTGATTGGCTGGTTGGCATGCCTTGTGGGTGTAGTGGAGTGATGGATAATTTGCATATTACTCCTTCATTAGATAGGATGAATTTTTAGAGTTTTTATGTCTGTGAAATATGCTGTTGGTATTTTAAAGCAGAGTGCATAGAATCTGTAGATTGCTTTGGGTAGTATGGATATTTTGATAATGTTGATTTTACCAATCCATGAACATGGTATGTTCTTTCATCTGTTTATGTCTTCCTCTATCTCTTTTTCCAGTATCCTCTAGTTTTCTATGTATAGGTCTTTTATCTCCTTAGTTCAGTTTATTCCTAGGTATCTTAATTTTTTAGTGCAATAATAAATGGGATTGCTTTTTTAGTCTCTCTTGCTGTAAGTTCACTCTTGGTGTATAGAAATGCCATAGATTTATTGGTGTTAATTTTGTATCCTGCTACATCGCCAAATTCATTTATTAACTTTAATAATGTTTTGATTGAGTCTTTAGGGTTTTCTATGTACAGTATCACGTTATCTGCAAATAAGGATACTTTTACTTCTTTTCCCATTTGGATGCCTTTTATTTCTTCTTCTTGTCTGATCGCAATGGCTAGTACTTCCAACACTATATTGAACAGGAGTGGTGAGAGTGGGCATCCTTGTCTTGTTCCTATTCTTAGGGGAAATGGTTTTAGTTTTTTAAATATATTTTATTGATTTTTAAAGAGAGAAAGGGAGAAGGATAGAAAGTCAAGAACATTGATGAGACAGAAACATCAATCATCTGCCTCCTGCACACCCGCTACTGCGGATGTGCCCACAACCAAGGTACATGCCCTTCACCAGAATTGAACGTGGGACCTTTCAGTCCACAGGCCGACGCTCTATCCACTGAGCCAAACTGGTTTTGGCAATGGTTTTAGTTTTTGCCCATTGAATATTATGTTGGCTATAGGTTGGTCATATTAGGCTTTTATTATGTTGAGTTATGATCCATATATTCCTACTTTGCTGAGCATTTTTATCAGAAAAGGATGGTGGACTTTGTCAAATGCCTTTTCTGCATTAATTGATATGATTATATGATTTTTGGGTCTCAATTTGTTTATGTAATGTATCATGTTTATTGATTTGTGTATATTGTACCAGCCTTGCATTCATGGGATGATCTTTCTGATGTACTACTGGATCTGATTTGCTATAATTTTGTTGAGGATTTTAGCATCTGTGTTCATCAGGGAAATTGGCCTGTAATTTTCTTTCTTTGTGGTGTCTTTATCTGGTTTTGGGATTAGGGTAATACTGGCTTCATAGAAAGAATTTGAAAGTGTGCTCTCCTCTTGAATTTTTCGGATTAGTCTGAGGATTGGTTTTAATTCTTCTCTGAATGTTCAGTAAAACTCCCCTTTGAAGCAATTTGGTCCAGGGCTTTTGGTTGCTAGAAGCTTTTTGATCACAGTTTCAATTTTATCAGTAGTAATCAGCTTATTAAGGTTTTTTTTATTCTTCCTGATTGAGTTTTGGAAGCTTGTAATTTTCTAGGAATTGTTTCCATTTCATTGAGGTTGTCCCGTTTGTTGGATTAGAGTTATTCATTGTATTTTTTTTCTACAATCCTGTGTATATCTGTGGAGTTAGGTGTTACTTCACCTCTCTCATTTCTGATTTTGTTTGGGTCCTCTCTCTCTGTTTCTTGGTGACCTTATATAGAGGTTAATTAATCTTTTATATCCTCTCAAAGAACTGGCTCTTGGTTTCATTGATCTTTTGTATTGTTTTGTTGTTGTTTGCTTGTTTTTTAGTCTCTATGTGTATTTCTACTCTGATCTTCAGTATCTTCTTCCTCTGGTTACTGTGGGCTTTTCTCATTGCTCTCTTTCTAATTCTTTAAGTTGCAAAATTAGATTATTTATTACCATTTTTTCTTGGTTTTTTGTTGTTTTTGTTTTTGTTTGTTTGTTTGTTTGTTTGTTTTGGGGGTAGGCCTGAAGATGTATAAAATTTCCACCTAGGACTGCTTTCATTGTGTCCCATAGATTTTGGATTGTTGTGTTTTCATTGTCATTCGTTTCCAAGAAGCTTTTTATTTTTTCTTTAATCTCTTTGTTAACCCAATCATTGTTTAATAGCATGCTATTTAGCCTCCAAGTGTTTGATTTTGTTTCCATTGTTTTCATTGTAGTTGATTTCCAGTTTTATGCCACTGTGATCTGAGAAGATTCTTGTTATGATTTCTACCTTCTTGAATTTGAAGAGACTTGCCTGTGTTCTAATATGTGGTCTATCTTTGAAAATGTCCTGTGTGAACTTAGAAGAATTTATATTCTCTAGCTTTGGGGTAAAATGTTCTGAAGATGTCAATTAAGTCTATCTGTTCTAGTGAGTCATTTGGGATTGCTGTTTATTTGCTTACTTTTGTTTAGAGGATTTGTCCAGTGGTGTCAGTGTGGTATTAAAGTCCCCTACTATGACTGTATTGCTATCACTCTTTCCCTTGATATCTTTCAGAAGTTGTCTTATGTAAAGGTGCTCCTGTATTGGGTGCATATATGTTTACCAGAGTTATATCTTCTTGTTGATTTGCTCCCTTTGGTATTATTATGAAGTGGCCTTCCTTATCTCTTGTTATGGTCTTCACTTTGAGGTCTATTTTGTCAGTTATTGCAGGCCCAGTTTTTTCTCATTTCCATTTGCCTGAAAAATGTTTTTCCATCCCTTCATTATCAATCTCTGTGAACCCTTTGTTCTGAGGTAAGTCTCTTGCAGACAGCAAATATGTTGATCATGTTTTCTTATCTACTCAGCTACATTGTGTCTTTTGATTGGAACATTTAATCCATTTACGTTTAATGTTATTATTGATAAGTACTTGTGTTTCATCATTTTCATTCTTAAGGTTTGTGTTTCTTCTTGCCTTTCTGTTTCTTCTTTTTACAGCAGTCCCTTTAGCACTTCTTGCATTTCTGACTTGGTGGTAATAAACTCTCTTAGTTTTCTTTTTATCTGTGAAGCTTTTGATTCCACGTTTAGTTTTGAGTGGTAGCCTTACTGATTATGGTGCTCTTGGATTCAGTCTCTTGCTTTGCACCACTTTATATTTCTTCCCATTCCCTTCTGGCCTGTTTTGTTTCTATTGATAAATCAGTTGAAATTCTAATGGTAGGTAACTCTTTCTCTCTCTCTCTCTCTCTCTCTCTCTCTCTCTCTCTCTCTCTCTCTCTCTCTCTCTCTCGGCCTTTAAGATTCTTACTCTGTCACTGATGTTTACCAATTTAATTATGATGTATCTTGGTGTTGTTATCTTTTGGTTCATTTTGTTTTGGGACTCTATGTGCTTCTTGGCCTTGCATGGTTTTTTTCTTGCCAGTATCAGGGAAGTTTTCTGTCATTATTTCTTCAAACTGGTTTTCTGATCCTTGTTCCACTTCCTCTCCTTCTGGTACTGTTTTTGCAGGTATTGTTTTCTTTTGTGCTGTCCCAAAGCTCCCTTAGGCTTTCCTCCTGCTTTTTAAGTCTTCTTTCCACTTGCTGCTGTGTTAGTATGTTTTTTCCTACCTTGTCTTCTAATTCATTGATGCAGCCCTCAGCCTCTTCTAGTCTACTGTTTAAGCCTTCTGTTGTGTTCTTTGTTGCAGCTATGTCATTTTTCATTTCTTTTCCTTTTCATGTTGATGAAATTCTTATTCAGCTCCTTATAATTCTCATTGAGTTGTGTGTATTTATCATCCAGCCATTTGAGCATCTTTATAACCATTACTCTGAAATCTTTTCCATTTCATTTAATTCCCTTTTGGTGATTTCTCTTTTTCTTTCCTTTGGGAATTGTTTTTGTTTTGTTTGTTTTTTTGTCTCCCCATTTTTGCTGTAACATTTTAATTGTTTCTGTATCTCATTTCCAATTGCTTTGCTTCCCATGTTCTTCTTGGGTGATGTTAAAGGTGTGGTCTCTCATTTCTCCTGGGCGTGGTGATCTAATGGAGCTCCCTACTTGAGCAATATGGGTTCTCTTGATGCAGCTGCAGTTTGAATGTTAGTTTCTTATTCCTGAATGAAGTCTTGTCATAGATTGGCAATGTGACTCACCCCCATCGTCATTGTGCAAGCTGTTTTGGATGTGATTGTGGTTCCAGCTCTTGTGAAAAATGTTGTCTGAAGTCTTACTGGTATGTGCTCACTGTGGATTCCCAGCGTCCACAGCAATGGAAGAAGGAGTCTCAGGGCCTGAAGCTCAGTTACTGTGACTTTGGCTAGTGTGGTGTGACTCTTTTTGTATTACCATCACTCTGCAACTCACTAAGAGGGACCCAGAGCCTGTGATTAGCGGGGAGCAGGTGTCTCGTAGTCTGTGGTTGAGGCAGTGGGATTTTGGCCAAAGTGATTTCCCCCTCTAAATCACGAGAGGGTTCAGAATCCATCAGGTGAGGATGTGGGAATCTTGGGTCTGTGTCTGAAACAATGTGACCTTGTCCAGGAAAGTAAGTCTTTAGTAACTCACTAAAGTGTCCAGAGATAGGTAGCAAGGAGGAGGGTGTCATGAATTTTACGGAAGGAGCGTTCACCTTTGGTTAGAGAGGCATACGCCCAGGGAGCACACAGAGAGGCTCAGGAGTGGTCTGGAAGAGGTGTGTGCTTGTGGGGCTCACATGCTGGATCGGAGTGATTGTGGTGTGCCACTGGTCCCAGGGAGGGAGAAGTCCCAGTTTCTGCTTCAGGGATGTGTGCCCTTGGTTGTATACACATGCCCAATGGCTGCTTACAGAGGTGCCCAGGAGCTGTCTGCTAGGGCAGTGGTGGTGCTGCAGGAACTTGATGCCAGCAGCCAGGGTTGTGCCTTTCGGGGCCTCAGAGAAACATCCAGGGGCCGCCTGCCATGGCAGCAGGCTCAGAAGGCTTGCACGCTGGGTCAGTGAGACTGCAGTGACCAGAGATTGGAAGCTGAGGAGGGGAAAGTCTGAGTTTCTTCTCCCTGGACCTTGAGCCTTTGGTTGGATATGAATGCACCTAGTGGCACCTCACAGAGGCACCCAAGAGTCACCTGCTATGGCAGTGGCCTCAGGGGGCCTGCGTGCTAAAACCATGTTACCATAGTGTCTGTGGGTAGGCAGCTGGGAAGGGGGAAGTCCAGATTTCTACTGCTGGGACCATGCACCCTTGTTTGGATATAATCGCACCCAGCTGGGGCTCAAGGAGTCACCCAGGAGCCACCTATAGGGGCAGCGGGCTCAATAGGCCTGCATGCTGGAACGGCGCAACTGCAGTGTTCAGATATCAGAATCCAGGGAGGGGGGTGTCCCAATTGTTGCTCCTTGCACCCTTAGTTGAAATTGTGCATGCCCAGCGGGGGCTCACAGAGGTACCCAGCATTAGAGAGTATAAATTTTTTTAGCATGCTTTCGACCAGTTGGCTTAGCCTTGAATAATCCCAGCAGCACCTCACAAAATAGCCTTACAAGATAAAACACTGCCAGCTTTCTGAAGAATAGGATGACCCTGTAAGTAACATGGTCGTCAATGGCATGACCCTGACATTGCCTGGGAAAAACTGTTTTGTCTTGGGTTGATTGTCTGCAAAAACAGGATGTGGTAAATGTGCTTAAAAGTGGTCTTGCACAAAGGATCAGGGCTGCTCTCTGGACTCCCTGCGTGGAGAACAGCAGAGCAGTCATCAGCCAGCTAATAAAGGCTCCCTAAATTTTAATTTGGTCTAGACTCCGGTGATCCTTCACTCGCATTCACTCCACAACATTTGGAGGCCCCAGCAAGATAACAAGCTTTTGACTGGTCCTATAACCGGAGCCCACCTGGGTCCCCAAACTCTCCTATTCAAGGGGAGATCTCTAAGAGATGTTCCTCAGCCCCAGTAATGGTAGAGGTCGGAGACACTGCCTGCTAAATTTCCTGATTTACTCTGATCAGAGCCGCCTGGATCTGATTCTTATCAGTAAGTAACTTATTTCTGGTTCTGTGGGTGCCCATCAGTGGTCTCTGGAAGGCTGGACGCAGTGCTATTTCCAAGACCAGATCCCAGAGCATGACGGCTCCTGGCAATCCTCAGTTGGTTGTCATTGTCTTTGTTATTCTGTGTTATTGTGGTCTAATTATCTCTATTATTAGAATGGGTCAGTCTGCTTCATGTTCTATCTGTACTCCCCTGCAATGTTTTTTGAAAAATTTTCAGGAATTCAAGTGGTGAGTGAATGACTATGGATCCTCCATTAATGCTTTGGATTTATAGAAATTTTGTGAGTGGGAATGGCTGGCTTTCCTATATCCCAGAGGGCTGGCATTGGACTGTTTAACTCTGAGTAAATATCTGGTAGAAGTCAAAAACTCAGACTATCTGATTTATAAATGTAAGTGTGAGAGTCTGTGTGAAAGACAGTGCAAACCCTGCATTAGGGGGAAGACAGTAGGGAACTTTCAATTGCTTTTCCTTGGTTTATAATTTTGCTGTGTTAGTTTAAAATTCTGGGATTCTAGGGTTAATTTGTGAAAGTTGCCAATCCAGAGAAGTTTAAACAAAGGCTTGTTGGGTTAAGATTAGTCATAATTAACTGCTTTGTAGGCTGCCTTTTCCAGTCCTGCTAACAAACAGAGAATCATGTGGTCCTGAGAACTGCGACCTGCCTGCCCTACCTGATAGATTTACAGTAGGTCTCTGGGGAAGGAAGAGAGCCAACAACTGCTCTGGAGCAGATGTGAGAAAGGGTAGAGGCAGTAGAATTCACTCTCAGCCTACCACCTTCTGTGCCCAGGCCTCATTGTTCCTCTCACAGATAGAGAAGCCCTAGGCTGGGGGACAGGGGGATGGTTGGAAATATCAGAAGTGGTGATGATTGAGATATTCTGGGGCCTTGGAGTAAAGAAGGAAAATCTGGGAGGGAGAACAGCTGTTCCTTAAGTGTAAAAAGCCTGATCATACAGGATCTCAGACCACTTTCCTTATTTCCCCTGCTAAGGACAGAGTAAATGATTAATGCAGAAAAGGGGGATTTGTGGAGAGAGCAGGGACAGATAGGTTTTTGTTGATTTTGCTGGCTACAGGTCGCTCTGCTGGCATCCTTGGTTCCTTACTTATCTGAACTATGCTGAAAAAAATGCAGTGTATCTTCCTCTGCCCTGTTTTCTTCTTTTTAACCCTTCCAATACACATAAAGAAAATCACATTGTACAAGCCTGGCATGGCGAGGTTACTGGGTACTGCTTGGGTGGTGGTAGAATATTCAGATTACAACTAGTAGTTTTAAAAATCTCTGTCTCTCAAAAAGAAATATTTTTACCTACTCTTAGTTTTATCACAAAAGGTCTAAGACATAAATGTTAATCTAAGAAATTCTTTTTAGAATCATTAAAGGATTGAGATTTCAAAGAATAAGGAATACTGAGTAGAAGGTCTGAAGCATGGTTATACATTTTTAAAGGACATAGAAAGAAGGTCTGAAGGCTAATTTGGAAATGTAAAATTTATAAAAGTTGTGTATATGATAATAAGGAGAAGAGAAATGTTGAAAGAAAATCAAATAATACAGGCCAGTAAGCCAGGAAGAGTAAATAATTTACATTCTGCCTCCCTAAACAGAGGGTAAATAGTTATACCAAAGTACTTAGGCAGGGACTGATAAAAGAAATCTAACAGTTACTGTTTGTTCGGAAAATATTACTTTGGAAAGTCCATAAAAAGGACTAGCAAGAAAAATTCTATTTCAATAGCAGGTCAGTATATTTTTCTCCTTAGACAATTCCTCTAAAATTTGTCAATACTTAATAAATAAATCATGGCAGTACATTTCTTTGCATAAATTCAATAAGACTGGTTTCCAATAGTGGTTTTAATAACCAGAAACTTTGACTGAAGTATCATGTTTTAAAGAGTCCTGCCTGAACTCTGAAGACTTGAAGCCAATAAGAGTGTCATGGAGCAAGCCTGGTATCCTATTGGTAGGCCTAAAATTAGCTGGTGCTGGAGCATCAGGTCCATACCCTATCATCACTGGCGGTTGCTCAGAGTACAGGGCGAGCAATAAGGGCACCTCTGCATCCCTGCAGGACCCCCACGCACTCTGAGCTGCAACAAGCAGGAGGGCTGAGACAGGCCTTGAAGCCTAGGGCTTGGGTAACCACTACAGGAGCAGACCTCAGCTAACTCAGCAGACACTACAGGCAGGCCTGATGGCAGTTGGATGTCTTGGCTTCCTGGCCCTATGGGGCACATTAAGATCCAATCATGAAATTCCAGCAAAGATAGTTAGTTACCATTCTTGTTATGTTTATGCAAACACAATCAGGGCAAATTGAATGCAATAGATAGATTAGTCTTGATTTGGCTCTTTTGATAAACATGGGGGTAATTTTGAAGAGAAAAATTCTATTTCAATAGAAGTTATTAAAACTGGAAGGTTTTCTTTCCCTTCCACCAGACCATTTGTTACAGTTTGTCTCTGCCAGGTCACAAGCCCACCTCCACCTGTGCCCAGGCCTCATTATTCCTCTCACAGACAGCAATGTGGTTTCATCATACCTGGCTTAAGACAGCCCAGGCAAAATAGAGAGTCCAGGATCTTCAGGCCCTCGAAAGATTAGTCCTGGCTCTCACTCCAGGCCCTTATCTTACAAACAGGCCCACTGACTTTATTCAGCAGAGAATTAATTCTATCCAGCTTATAGTCCTCATGGGTTAATATAACTCCCTCTCCAACAATGACCCAAAAGGGTCAATGATTTGATTCTCCCATAAAACCAGTGGAGAATATTAGAGAATATAAATTTTTGACATGCTTCCTCCTAGTCCACTTAGCCTTGAAAAATCCCAGCTCACAAAATAGCCTTGCAAGATAGAACACCGTCAGCTTTCTGAAGAACATGATGACACTGTAAATAACATGGTCATCAATGGTATGACCCTGACGTTGCTTGGGAAAAACTGTTTTGTCTTAGGTTGTTTGTTCTGCAAAAACAGGATGTGGTAAATGTGCTTAAAAGTGGTCCTTCACGGAGGAACTGATGGATCTGTTCCACTCACAAGGATGGTCCAGAGATGGGGGACACTAATGACACCTTGCCATGCTAGCAGTCAGCAGCTGTGCATGGCTGCAGGTGGCCCAGGACCAAACCAGAGAGGATGGATCTTGCATTGCCACGATGTATCCACCATCTGGATACCATTGCTGACATGTACACATAAAGAACTATTTGACACTGAAACTGGGACTCAGAAAAGTTGGACATTGAAACTGATACTCAAACACTTTTTGTTCTTATACATTTATTTCTAGTATGCAGAGGCAAGATATTTTTGAAGAAAAGAAACAGGGGAGAGTGATTGACATAGAGGCAGGGTGGCCTTGAACAGGCTGTCAAGCTACAGGGGGAAGGCTGGGGTGGATGGGAGGCGGATGTTGGGGGAGATCAACTGAAGCACTTGTATGCATGCATATGAGCATAACCAATGAATGAAAGACACTGGGGTGGGGAGGGAGGCAGGTGGGAACATGTGCTGGGGGTAAGGAAGGTTGGGGGGAGGGTATTGGAGGGGGGAAAGGAAAACATATGTACTACTATTAAATATAAGTTATACTGCAAAAAAATCAATTAAAAAATATATTTTAAAAAAAGTGGTCCTTCATGGAGACAAAATGGCAGCAGAATAGAGGAACATGTCCTGAGCCTTGTCCTGGAGCAAATAGAGGGAGCAGCTGAAATGAGTGGAATCCAGCTGGAATTGGTGAAGGAGATGCAGCTGGGGAGACAGTTTGCAGCTGGGAAGGGCAGAGATCCCCTGGATAAAGGCACTTCACTACCAGGGCCCTTCAGAGTGCTTCAGTATGCCTCGCTGGCAAACTTACCACAGGTGCTCCTGTGAGCCGCCACTGGGAGTAAACACCTATCCACCACGGGTGCAGCAGCAAAAGATGAGTCTGCCACCCCACAAATGCAGAACTCTGGGCACCACAGTCATGCCTTTCCAGAGCGCAGGCCCCCTGAGCCACATCACCCTGACAGATGTTTACTTGGTGCCACTGTGAGTCCCCGCTGGGCACACATGATTTCAATTAAAGGTGTAAGACAGCAAAAATTGGGATACTCTCCTCCATGGCTGCTGAATTCTAGACACTGCAGTTGTGCCTCTCAAGCTCACAGGCCTACAATCAAGAGAACCCAAATAGCTCAAGCAGGGAGCTACACTAGATTACCAAGCCGAGGAGAACTGAGAGATTACACCGAAAGCACCATCACCAAAAGAACCTGGGTAGCAAAGCAATTGGATCTACAATTAAAACATTACATGAAAACATGGGGAGACAAAAAAGTAATCCCCAAAGGAAAGAAAATGAGGAATCACCAGAAAGGGAGTCAAATAAAATTGACTCTAGCAGCTGATCAGAGAAAGACTTCAGAGTAATGGTTATAAGGATGTTTAAATGGCTGGATGACAAATACACACAACTCAATTAGAACTATAAAGAGCTGAATACGAATGTCACCAACACGGGGAGAAAAATGAAGAGGAGATTAAGAACACATAGCTGCAATAAAGAACACATTGGAAGGCTTAAACAGTAGACTAGAAGAGGCTGAGGACGACATCAGCAAATTAGAAGACAAGATAGGAAAAAAGACACAAAGACAGCAACAACTGGAAAGAAGACTTAAAAAGCAAGAGGAGAGCATAAGGGAGCTTTGGGACAACACAAAACAAAACAACACCCACATAATAGAGGTACCCAAAGGAGAGGAAGAGAAGCAAGAAATAGAAAACCTGTTTGAAGAAATAATGACAGAAAACTTCCCTAATATTTGCAAGAAAAAAAAACTATGCAAGTCCAAGAAGTACACAGAGTCCCAAACAAGTTGAACCCCAAAAGACCGACAACAAGACAAAAAAATAATTAAATTGGAAAACACTAACGACAAAAAAAGAATCTTAAAGGCTGCCAGAGAGAGACAGAAAATTACCTACAAGGGATCTTCTATTAGAATATCAACTGATTTCTCAACAGAAACACACCAGGCCAGAAGGGAATAGAATGAAATATACAAAGTGATGCAAAACAAGGGACTAAATCCAAGAATACTATACCCAGCAAGGCTATCATTCAAAATTGAAGATGGAATCAGGAGCTTCACAGACAAAAAAAGGGCTAAGAGATTTAATCACTACCAAAACAGCAATGCAAGAAAAGCTAAAGGGACAGCTTTAAAAAGAAGAAACAGAAAGGCAAAAAGAAATACAGAAACTAAGGAAAAATATGACAACAAATATGTACTTGTCAATAATAACATTAAACGTAAATGGATTAAATGCACCAATCAAAAGACATAGGGTAGGTGAATGGATAAAAAAACATGACCCATATATTTTCTGTCTACAAGAGACCCACTTCAGAGCAAAGGTTTCACACAAACTGAGAGTGAATGGATGGAAAAACATCTTTCAGGCAAATGAAAATGAGAAAAAAGCTGGGGTGGCCATACTTATATCTGATAAAATAGACCTCAAAGTAAAGGCCAAACAAGAGATAAGGAAGGCCACTACATAATACTAAAGGTAGCAATTCAACAAGAAGATATAACTCTGGTAAACATATATGCACCCAAATACATAAAAAAAAACTCCTGAAAGATATCAAGGCAAAGATCAACAACAATACAATCATAGTAGGGGACAATACAATCATAATACACCAATGACATCACTGCATAAATCCTCTAGACAAAAAATCAGCAAGGAAACAACAATTCTGAATGACAACTAGATCAAATGGACCTAATTGACATCCTTAGAGCATTTCACCCAAAAGCCACGGAATATTCATTCTTCTCAAGTGCACATGGGACATTTTCAAAAGTAGACCACATATTGCGACACAAGCAAAGTCTCCCAAAATTCAAAAATATTAAAATCATATCAAGCATTTTCTCAGACCAAAATGGCATAATGTTAGAAATAAACTACAATGAAAACATTCCAAAAAATTCAAACACTTGGAAGCTGAATAGCATGCTATTAAACAATGATTGGGTTATCAAAGAGATCAAAGAAGAAATGAAAAACATCCTGGAGACTAATGATAATAAAAACAAGACCATGTGCCAAAACCGGTTTGGCTCAGTGAATAGAGCGTCAGCCTGCAGACTGAAAGGTCCCAGGTTCAATTCTGGTCAAGGACATGTACCTTGGTTATGGGCACATCCCCAGTGGGGGGGGGGGGTGCAAAAGGCAGCTAATCGATATTTCTCTCTCATCGATGTTTCTAACTCTCTATCCCTCTCCCTTCCCTCTGTGAAAAATCAATAAAATATATTTTTAAAAAATTAAAACACGACAATGCAAATGTTATGGGACACAATGAAAGCAGTCCTGAGAGGGAAGTCTATAGCTCTATAGAACTACATTTTTTAAAAAATGGTAATAAATCATCTAACTCAACAACTCAAAGAATTAGAAAGAGAGCAACAAGAAAAGCCCACAGTGAGCAGAAGGAAGGAAATAATAAAGATCAGAACAGAAATGAATGACATAGAGAGAACTAAGATGGTGGCAAAGGTGAAACACCTATCTTGCCGTCATAATCAGCAATTTTAATACTACAACTTAACGAAGGAACAAACACCTTCCAGAATCACCAGAAAGCTCGCCGAGTGAAAATTCCACAAATAAAAGTGAAGATAAGACACTGTGACCCGGAGGAGCAGTGGCGGACAGCGTTGAAAGATTCGCGCGCAGAGAGAGGTTTGGAGTGCGCGCCGCGGAGAAGGCAGGCGGCTGAAAACCGGCCAGTTTTCTCGAACGGGGAGACAGGGGCGTCCCACTGGACAGATTCTCCAGCTCTGGGCGAAGTCCAGAGAACCCACTATCACACGGGGTGAAAACTGGACAGTGGGAGGGCACACCGAAGCTCGGGTGCTGCCGGCTTGTGGAGAAGGCAGCTCTCGCGCGAACAGCTCGGCTGCGTGACGGCGCAGAGAGCGCTCTGCGACTTGTCTCTCATTCGGAAAACCGTCAGTCTGCTTTGTTTTACGACCCTGGGTGAGACATTGCGCATGCAAAGTCATTTGGGGACAGTCTGAATTCCCCGGCAGCCGGTGGAGCTCCACAGCGGCTCTCTCTCAGAGGTGCTGGCAGCCATTGCCCCCGGCACAGAGCCCCTGGGGCTGCATAGGGCGGAGCTAACGCTGTCTGCTTGGCCCGGAGACTCCGCCCATCCAACCTGAGCACTGCTGAGCTTCACAGACAATTGGCCTGGAGGTCAAACCCTCCTAGGGCTAACAACAAAAAGCTGGGTTTAAATTCAAAAACACTGAATACAACCCATAAAGGATTGCAGTAAGAGTACCCACCTCAGGTAACTGGGGAGACTGAGCCACTGTCCCTTTGAGGATAGCCACCACATAAAGCAGCCACCATGCAGAGACATGGAAAGAAATCAGGTGTGAAAGAAATGGAGGAGAAAAGACGACAAGACATAGAGTTTAAAACCACGGTTATAAGGCTTTTCAAGAGGCTCCTACAAAAGGCCGATCAACTTAATGAGAATTACCAGGAAATAAACCAGACCAACCAGGAAATAAACAAGACCAACCAGCAAATGAATGAGACTTACAAGGAGATGAATGCTACTTACAAAGAAATGAATGAGACCCTCAGGGAAATGTACAAGACCTCTGAGGATACGAACCAGACCCTCACAGATAAAAAAAAGGACCAACTAGAAATCAAGCATACACAGACTGAAATAAAAAATATTACACAAAGTCCTAAAAGCAGTCCAGAGGGCCACAAGAACCAAGTCAAAGATTTGAAATACGAAGAACCAAAATCCACTCAGCTGGAAAAGCAAGAAACAAAAAGAATTCAGATAATTGAAGATAGCGTAAGGGGCCTCTGGGACAACCTCAAGCAAGCCAACATCCGAATTATTGGGGGTGCCAGAAAAAGAGAGAGAGCAAGTTAATGAAAACCTACTTGAAGAAATAGTGACTGAAAACTTTCCCCACCTGGTGAAAGAAACTGACTTAAAAGCCCAAGAAGTACACAGAACCCCAAAATATAGGAATCTAAAGAGGACCACACCAAGACATATCATAATTAAAATGCCAAGAGCAAAAGATAAAGAGAGAATATTAAAAGCAGCAAGAGAAAAACAGTTGGTTACCTATAAGGGAGCACCCATACGATTGTCAGCGGATTTCTCAACAGAAACGATGCAGGCCAGACGCGAGTGGCAAGAAATATTCAAAATAATGAAGAGCAAGAATCTACAACCAAGATTACTCTATCCAGCAAAGCTATCATTCAGAATTGAGGATCAGATAAAGTGCTTCGCAGAGAAGAAAAAGCTAAAGGAGTTCATCACCACCAAACCAGTATTATATGAAATGCTGAAAGATATTCTTTAAGAAGAGGAAGAAGAAAAAGGTAAAAATATAAATTATGAACAACAAATACACATCTATCAACAAATGAACATAAAAATCAAGTGAACTGATAGGCTGATGAACAAGATAAACTGGTGACTATAACAGAAACATGGACATAGAGAGGGAATGGACTGACAATTCTTGGGGAGAAAAGTGTTGTTGGAAGTACAGCAAGAGATTGGACAAAAATCTTGCAACAATGGGAGAGGACATTGGGGGAGGGGGAGGTGAGGGCGGAGGTTGGGATAGGTACAGGGTGGAGGGAAGATATAGGGGGATAAAAAAGGGGAAACAATTTAATTAATAAACTGAACAATTAAAAAAAAAAAGAAATGAATGACATAGAGAACAACAACAAAAACAAAAACAATACAAAAGATCAATAAAACCAAGAGCTGGTTCTTTGAAAGGATAAACAAGATTGATGAACCTTTAGCCGAGCTCACCAAAAAGCAAATATAGAGGACCCAAAAAAACAAACAAACAAAAAAAAAAACAAAATCAGAAATGAAAGAGTTGAAATAATAACAGACACCACCGAAGTACAAAGGATTGTTAAAAAAATACTATGAACAACTCTATTCTAACAAACTACACAACCTGGAGGAAATGGACACATTCCTAGAAAAATACAACCTTGCAAAATTCACTCAGGAAGATTCTAAAAATCTCAAAAGGCTGATAACTATGGAAGAAATTGAAACAGTCATCAAAAAGCTTCCAGAAAACAAAAGCCCACAGCCAGAGGGCTTCACAGGGGGAATTTTACCAAACATTCAAGGAAGAACTAAAACCTATCCTCCTCAGATTATTCCAAAAAATTCAAAAGGAAGGAACACTTCCAAGCTCATTCTATGAAGCCAGCATCACCCTAATACCAAAACCAAATAAAGGCACCACAATGAAAGAGAATTAGAAGCCAATATCCCTGATGAACATAGATGCTAAAATCCTCAACAAAATTCTAGCAAATTGAACTCAGCAATACATCAGAAAGATCATACACCATGACCAAGTAGGATTTATCCCAGGAATGCAAAGATGGTACAATATTCACAAATCAATAACTGTGATACATCATATAAACAAATTGAAAGATAAAAATCACATAGTCATATCAATTGATGCAGAAAAAGCATTTGACAAAATCCAACACCCATTTTTGATAAAAATTCTCAGCAAGGTGGGAATAGGAGGATCATTCCTCAACATAATAAAAGCCATATCTGACAAACCCACAGCCAACATCATACTCAATGGGCAAAAACTAAAACCATTTCCCCTAAGAACAGGAACAAGACAGGGATGCCCACTGTCCCTACTCCTGTTCAATATTGTGCTGGACGTACTAGTCATTGTGATCAGACAAGAAGAAGAAATAAAAGGCATCCAAATTGGAAAGGAAGACGTAAAATTGTCCTTATTCACAGATGACATGATACTGTTCATAGAAAACCCTAAAGACTCCATTAAAAAAATCACTAGACTTAGTAAATGAATTTGGCAATGCAGCAGGGTACAAAATTAATGCCAAGAAATCTATGGCATTTCAATACACTACTAATAAACTTACATAAAGAGAGACTAAAAAAGTAATCCCATTTACCATTGCACCAAAAAAAATAAGATACTTAGGAATCAACTTAATTAAGGAGGTAAAAGACCTATACTTGGAAAACTACACAACAGTGAAAAAAGAGATAGAGGAAGTCAGAAACAGATGGAAGAACAAACCACGTTCATGGATTAGTAGAATCAACATCATCAAAATGTCCATACTACCTAAAGCAATCTATAAATTCAATGCACTTCCCATTACAATACCAATGACCTATTTCACAGACCTAGAATGAACTTTCCAAAATTCATCTGGAATAAAAAAAAAAAGACCTCGAATAGCTGCAGCAATCCTGAGAAAAGTATGTGGGATCTCAATACCAGATACCAAGCTGTATTACAAAGCCACTGTTCGTAAAACAACCTGGTACTGGCACAAGAACAGACATATAGATCAATGGAATGGAATAGAGAACCCAGAAATTGACCCAAATCACTATGCTCAATTAATATTTGACTAAGAAGGCAGGAACATACAATGAAGTGAAGACAGTCTCTTCAACAAATAGGGTTGGAAAAATTGGACAGATACATGCAAAAAAAATGAAACTAGATCACCAACTTACACCATACACAAAAATAAACTCAAAATAGATAAAGGATTTAAACATAAGACAGGAAACCATGAAAATACTAGAGGAATCCACAGGCAGTAAAATCTCAGACATATGCTGAAAGAACTTCTTCACTGATACTGCTCCTAGGGCAATGGAAACTAAAGGGAAAATAAATAAATGGCACTACATCAGAATAAAAAGCTAGGAGCTCCAGTGGCGCAATTGGTTAGCGCGCAGTACTTATATAGAATAAAAAGCTTTTGCACAGCAAAGGAAACGATCAATAAAACAAGAAAGCCCACTGCATGGGAGAATATATTCGCCAATGATATCAACGATAAGGGTTTAATCTCCAACATATACTGGGAACCCATACAACTTAACAAAAAGAAGATAAACAACCCAATGAAAAAAATGGGCAACTGATCTAAATAGACACTTTTCGTAAGAAGACAGAAGGCAGGCCAAGAGACATATAAAAACCTGCTCAAAGTCACTAATCATCAGAGAGATACAAATCAAAACAACAGTGTGGTGCCATCTCACACCTGTCAGAATGGTTCTCATCAATAAATCAACGAACGAAAAGTGTTGGCGAGGATGCGGAGAAAAAGGAACCCTCCTGCACTGCTGGTGGGATTGTAGACTAGTGCAGCCACTGTGGAGAACAGTATGGAGTTTCCTCAAAAATCTAAAAATGGAACTCCCATTTGACCCAATGATCCCACTTCTAGGAATATAACCCAAGAAACTAGAAACATGAATCAGAAAGGACTTATGCACCCCTATGTTAATTGCAGCACGATTCACCATAGCTAAGATCTGGAAACAGCCTAAGGGCCCATCAGCAGATGGGTGGATTAAAAACTGTGGTACATCTACACAATGGAATACTACACTGCAGTGAAAAAGGAGTTCCTACCATTTGTAACAACATGGATGGAGATGGAGAGCATTATGCTAAATGAAATAAGCCAGGCAGAGAAAGATAAATATCATATTATATCACTCATTTGTGGAATATAATGAACAGCATAGACTGATAAATAAGAACAGATCCAGAGACTGAGAAACATCGATCAGAACATCATACATCAGGGAAGGTAGGGAATGATGGAGGTAAGGTGGAGAGATCAACCAAGGGACTTGTGTGCATGCATATGAGCCTAATTAATGGTCACAGACAACAGGGGGGTGGGGTATAAATGCGGGGTGGAGGTTTATGGGGGAATAAGAACACATATGTAAAAAATAAAAATTAAAAAAAATGTAAGGGAAAAAATATTAAATCTAATTTTTTAAAAAGTGGTCCTGCACAAAGGATTGGGGCTGCTCTCTGGACTCCCTGTGTGGAAAAAGGCAGAGCAGTCATCTTTCAGCTAATAAAGGCTCCCTAAATTTTAATTTGGTCTGGACTCCAGTAGTGGTTCACTCCAATTCATTCCACAACACCAGGAGTGGTCTGTAGAGGTAGGGGACTCATAATGACTGTGCCCTGGGGAAAGTGAGACTGCGGTGACGGGAGGTTAGCAGCTGTGAAGTGGGAAGACAGTTTTTGTTGCTGAGGCTTTGTGCCTTTGGTTGGATTTGCACATGCCCAGAGCTCACAGAGGCACTCAGGAGCCATTTGCCAGAGCTGCACCCTCAGAGGGGCCCTTGTACTCAAGCCACATGACCTAGGTATCTGTGGGCAGGCAGCTGAAGGGAGGGGGGAGTTCGAATTTCTATTGCCTAAGCTGTGCACACTTGTTTGGATACCCAACGAAGACTCACAGTGGCACCCAAGAGCCACCCTTAGGGCAGTGGGCTCAGGAGGCCTGCGTAACTGTGGTTCCTGGAGGTTGGCACCTGTGGAGTGGGGAGAATCAGTTTTTGCTGCTGGGGCATTGCGCCCTTAGTTGGATTCGTGCAATGCCCAGTGGCGGCTCACAGAGGCATCCAGGGTCCATTTGCCAGGGCAGTGCACTCACACACTCAGGGGGGCCCTGGCACTGAAGCCACATGACCAAGGCAGGCATCCAGGAGTGGGGGAAGTCTGAATTTTTACTGCCAGGCTGTGTGCCCTTGTTTGGATATAAGCACACCCAGCGGGGGCTCACAGAGGCACTCAAGAGCCACCTTCGTAGCCTTGGGTTCAGGAGGCCTGCACACTGTAAAATCATGACTGTGGTGTCCAGAGGTCAGCAGCTGCAGGGTGGAAAGATTCAGTTTTTGTTGCTGTGTCCTTGATTGGATTTGCATGTACCCAGTGGTGGCTCAAGAGGTATTCCAGGGCCATTTGCCAGGACGGTGCACTCAGAGAGGCCCTTGGGCTGAAGCCACATGACTGAGGTGTCTGTAGGCAGGCAGCGGGAAGTGGGGGAAGTCTGAATTTCTACTGCTGCGGGCCTTGCATCCTTGGTTGGGTTGGCACACACCTAGTGGCGGCTCACAGAGGCACCTGCGATCTGTTTGCCAGGGCGGTGCACTCACACACTCAGAGGGGCCCTGGCACTGAAGCCTAACAACCAAAGTGTCTGTGGGCAGGTTTACAGGAAGAGGGAATTCAGAATGTTTACTGCCGGGGCAGTGTGCACTTCCTATCTAATAAAAGAGTAACATGCAAATTGACCGTACCTCCACTATGCTACCAGCCAATCAGGAGCAGGGGGCATGGCCAGCAGACAGGGGGTGTGGCCAGGGGCATGGCCAGTGGACATGGCCAGCAGGCATGGCCAGCAGGCGTGGCCAGCAGACAGGAGGTGAGGCCAGCAGGGGCGTGGCCACAGTGCCTTGAGAGCAACCACCACGCTATAAGCTCTGCCTACATGGTACTTAAGGGCCAGCCCTCCTTACAGTTACTGTGACTTAGTCACATGCAAATGAGCACCCAGGGAACCTTGGGTAATGAGTACCAGGTGTGAGGCAGGGCTGTGAGCCAAGCAGCAGTTTGGGTCCACACCCCAGCCCAGCGCCCTGTGGATACCCTGGTGGCTGCAGCTGTGTGAGGCCCAGGGGTCCCTGCATGCCCCCTAGCCCAGAGCCCATGAAGAGGCTGTCTGCTGGTGGCCAGTCATTCTGCCACTGCGCAGGGGCCCACGGAGGAACAGACTCTCGCACGCCAATCTTGGGTGTCCTTGGCAGCCCCTGGCAGCCCCAGCCGGCCATTCCGCCACTGCATGGGGGCCCGCGGAGCAGAGGGGTGGTCCCAGGTGGCTGTCCAGCCCCTGCGTGGGGCCGCGGAGTAGAGGAATGAGGACCCAAGGAATCGCCTCTTGCACGCATTCTGTTGCTCTGTGGGGCTCTCGAAGCAGAGGGGCGGGGACCCAAGGGACTGCCTGTACCGGGCTACCCTGGCAGGCCCGGGCAGCCGTTCTGCCGCTCCACGGGGCCCAAGAAGCTTCCCAAAAAGATGAAGGTGCTGGGGTGGAGCAAGCAACCAAGAAGAAAGACTGAGCCTCCCTTTCCTTAATTATTTCAAGAATAATCCTCCCAATAATCAACCCCATCACCAACCAAGCAGTTGAGTCCCCGATAGTATATGAATTAAAGTTGGACATTAAATGTTATGCTATGGCTTTTCTCCTTATACAGAGTATCAGTTTGCTTGCAGAGTGGCTTCCTGGCTTGCTGCCAGCCTGTGCATGGTCCATGCTTATGAGTTCAGGATCTATGACAATGTGAATAATTCAGATGTTTACAGTAAAAACACATGAATACATGAATTCACAATGTTAATGTTAAAATTCATGGAAAAAATAGTCCTTTAAATCTTTGGTGGTTAGAAATTAAAGACCTCAAATTATGTGCAATAAACAGTAAATAAAGTTACACTGAATGGCAAAAAATAATAATAATAATACATTAAGGGCCAGGAAATGTTCAAAGACCTGGGAACCATTCTCGGATCAGGAAAGGAAGTCATAGGGTGTATATTATTGCTACAAATACTGTATGTATTTCCTACTACTTTCAACATATACAATATAATGTATTAGATGCCTTCCTATCTCATGAAGTACGTATTCTCATAGGTAATACTGGTAGATATGTTATAGTTATGGCAGAATGTCATATTCTATCTATATTAATAAAAGGGTAATATGCTAATTAGACCATGAGACATTCCAGATGTCCTTCCGGACAAAGCCATGGTGGTGGGACCGAGGCAGAGGCGGTTATGGGTGATCAGGCCAGGAGGGGAGGGCAGTTGGGGGTGATCAGGTTGGCAGGGTGGTGCAGTTGGGGGCAGGCAGGCCAGCAGACAGAGTGGTTAGGGGAGATCAAGCAGGCAGGCAGGTGAGCAGTTAGGAGCCAGTAGTCCTGGATTGCGAGGGGGTTGTCCGACTGCCAGTTTAGGCCCGATCCCACAGGGATCCCATATTAGAGAGGATGCAGGCCAGGCTAAGGGACACACACACACACCCGTGCACGAATTTTGTGCATCAGGCCACTAGTGTTTTCATAAGAGCATGCCCAGTGGAGGTTCACAGCGGCACCCAAGAGTAGGCCTGTGGAGTGGTGGGCTGAGGAGGTCTGCATGCTGGAAAAGCGTTACTGTGTCATCCAGAGATCTGCAGCTGGAAGCCATGCACCCTTGGAGGTGGAGGTCCAAGGGTCTGCAGGTCTGCAGGTGGGGCAGCAAGATTTTGGCTGGAATGGCTACAGGGTCATGGGCAGTGTCCAAGGCCTGTCTGGGTGGTGGTGCTGATGAGTTTCTAGGAAAGGCCACTCTTCCCTTCAAGATGGTGTGGGTCCCACAGCCTGGGGAGTGCCCACAGTAGTGATAGGTGCTCCCTATCAAGGAGAGACTGGTCTGCCAGGCCCTCCTACTCCTGCCAGATTTAACTGTCTCTCTCACTCACACACACACACCACACACATCCACACACTCTCATTTCACCCCCTCACTCAATCACACCTTCTCCCTCACCTCCATCCTGCCAGCTACCATCTTCCAGTCCTCTCACAAGAATTTTTTTTTTAAAGAAAAGCAATAAAGAATCCCAGGTTATTACACATTTTTTACTAAATTATTTTTGTCATCAAATTATTTTTCATACATATTTTAGAGTACTGCTGTTCCAAGCAATACTGAATTGTATGCATTGTATGCATTTCAGGAGAAATCCTAAACTTGATTTTTAAGTTTATTGATTCAACCATATGTCATTGATACTTTTTCATCTTTTTTTAAATTAAGGAATCTAGTCACATTAAGGAACATGAACTTCTGAAATTCTGAGTTCTATAGGAAACCAATTAGTTTGAATGTGTCCCCAAAGGTATAAAAATGTTTTCCATAGTCCAACACAAGGTGATATTTTATGAGAATCTAATGAATGGCCATACTGAATCTCTGAAACCCTCAAAATTCACATGCAACATTCCACTTGCTCCACTTTAAAGTTTAATAAAGAAAAATAAGGTGATACATTGGAAGGGTTTGGAAATTGAGCAAAGATAAAAGGAGAAGTGTTTTACATTTGTATTCCCTTTACATTTGATATCTTCCATATTAGAAAAGGAAAAGAAGAATATGCAAGAATACCAAGGACAGTGTTTTTAATAAAACCTTGCCTGCTTTTCTGTAAGAATCAATGCAAGTAATTTCTTCTCTTTGGGGGTTAGTTTCAAAGCAAGGGAAGAAATAAATTGATAAGGTATTTGGAAAAAGCATTCTTTTTGTGCATTAACTCATTCTGAGAAACAAAAATTCAGGGAAAATGCAATGTTTCACTAAGATCTAGTTCTGCTTCATATTACTTTTAGGACGGATGAGCTAGAGGGAGGAATGAGCAGGGGAAACCCTCTCAAACCCCATAATCTGTAGCATAACATTTACAGTAGACTTCAAAAAGAATAATAACATATTTCAATATATTTTTAACTAGGGTTTGATTAACTGTTCAAATTTGATTTATGGATTTCTTTAGTGATGAGGGAAAATTGTATCTATATTTTTCTGAGATGATATGAAAACTAAAGTGAGTGTGGAGACCCTGCTGCCAAGCTGGGTTCCCATTTGAGCTCCTGAGGAAGGAAATTCTTAGGAAATATTGGATTTTATGATCATGCCCTCAGCAATTCAACTGTACTTTATTCCAAAATGCATTTCTGCCTCATGTGTCATAACAATCAGCAAAACTTTTTGCCCCGGGGAAGGTCATATTTAGAAAATCAAGAAGAATTGTATTTGAGCCACCTCTCCTAGAGCATCTACAAGGTCAGCTGCCATCTAAACCAAAACAAGGCATAGCTGATCAGTTCTGGGTTTTCTCCTGAATGTATGAAATAGAACAGGCTTTTTGAAGGGTCGCTGAAGTTTTCAAAACTCTCTCTGTCCCTGACTGATTGAGTGAAACAGAGCCAACCTTAGCTTGGATTGGAAATCATATGAAACTTATCTATGCCTTTTTTGTTTTCTCTCTTCAACTCCCTGGACAGTGAGCAGAGGGTTGCATCCAAGTCTGGAGCTGGTTTGCAATCATAATGGAAGTAAAACTCAATATGGGTGTGAATCCCGGTAAACAGAAGTCAGCACGGATCCTTGGGGAACCAAATCAGTACTGCATGCCCTCTTCAGAGTCTACGAGCTCCTGAATAGCTCATAAATTTTACCTAATTGAAAAAGTTTGCTCCTAGCCTTCCACCAACAGTTGGCATCCATGTCACCAGGTTCAGCTGTCTCTAGAAAGTATTATCTACCTCACTGTGAACAGACTATGGTCCCCAACTGTGTTCAATCCAGCTGAGTGACTTTGACACTTCCTGACTTCTCTTCTTTTACATATGAATATTTTGAGACCAGGCAACTGGAAATCAATATCCCTGGAGGCTTATATTATTTGGGAGAAAACTTTCTAGTGGAATCCCAGAAAATGAGGAAATTATGTCCCTAACCCTCTAGATAGCTGAAATTCAGATCACTTTGCAAGAGGGTATGCCCAGGGTCACACACACAGATCATGGTAAATCAGCTTGATTTCCATACCTTTCCTTATCACTCACAAAAGAAAATTAGAATGTTAATCTGATATCACAGGGATAAGTTCTAATCTATTTTTAAATTAATTTGAAAACACTTGGCACTTTATTAGTAACAACTTATTATGACAGCTGATCACATGTGCTGGCATTTCAACCCTGATCCACTCAGGCCATCACCACTCTCAGAGGTACCCCCAATAGGACATTTATCAATTATATGGAGGCAATCGGTTTATGTGTCTTATCTCCTCTTCAGAGGGAGGGCCAAGTCTTATCTGTCACTTTATATAAACCAGAGCCCAAATTGTAGCAGAAATATAATAAAAATTATGAAAACCAAGGAAAAGGTACATTTATGCCTTGAATATCTCTAGAAAGATCCCCAGGAAACTGATAACAGTGATTGTCTGTATGCATAGCAACTGGGGGACTGGAGTGAGAAGCCTGCTTTTCACTGTATTATTTTGTACTCATTGAACTTTTTGCCCTGTATTTTGTATTTCTATGAGTGGATTAAAATACTTATTGGATGAATTAACAAGCTATATCCAGAAGCACAAGGTTTTGACCAAATATTTTTAGCTACATTAAGCTGCACCAACTTAATGGCAGTGGCTGATCCGGGCCATGAGTTTTGAATCTTTCTAGTGACTCATGGTAAGCTGTGTGCCAGGTCAAGAGAGCACTGAACTGGCTGACTCAGTGTGGCCAGACATTCTTTGCTGAGGAGGAGACAAAGAACTGTCACAAAAGCTAGACTTCATTGGTCAAAATCTGATTCATTCAGCAGAAATGGAAATGCTCACTGCTTTCCTCATTATTAGATGTTATATTTCATCTGCAAATAGCAACTATGGTTGCTTCTTTAAGATGAAGCTCTAATCCAAGCTCAAGGAAAACTGAATTATTTAGGGGGAAAAGCCATGTGCTCCTTTAAGCCCAGGAGGTGTTTTAATACAGTGAATCTGAGAGCACTGGCTTTGGAGTCAGGCAGAACTTCCCTAATATCCCCAGGCCTCAAATCCTCAGCTGTACATAAGGTTGCCATTAGGTCTGAATTACCTAATGTGTTTAAAATCCCTAGAACACCGTGCTCAATAATTAGTAGCTATTACTTTTACCCTAAAATAGTCTCATGGCCTCTTTCACACTTTTAACTGGCTGGGAATCAACAGCAGCCTTTGCTCTGAAACAAGCTTTGAGGCTTACCTATGACTACAACTGTGCTTCCCATTTTGGACTGTTTTATTTCCTCCTGTGATGAACATAGTCTGGATGTGGTGTTTTCAGCCTTCTTCTGCTTGTAGCGTAAAGATTGGCAATAAGCTTGCCACTTACAGTATTCACCGTATCATCTGTCTGCCTGTACCAATCCCTAATCAATCACCTTTCCTAGCATCACTTTTTACCCAACCAGGTCAAGATTATATAGAATTTGGTGGCTGCCTTAGTCCTGTTGGAAATTTGTGAGCCCTGTCATTGGGAGAGCGATAGAATGATGTCAGTGCTACAATCAGACTTTATGACAGTCTGCCATGCCTAAAGAAAATTTTTAATGAGCTTTTTTTGTTTGTTTGTCTCTATAGTTGGGGGATGAAGGGGCAGAGACCAGACTTTTTGAAACCACAATCCCCATATTCATGAATGGTCAGCAAGTTTTCTAAAAGGTATAAGTTTTCCTCTCTAGTCTAGCTACTACTGTTATCTAGGCCATCTAATGACGTATGAGGCCGCCAGAGGCCCTGCCTTTCCTGGCATTGAAGTGTGTGGTAGTCCCCACACTCCCTGCCCCAACAATGCCAACAATCAGAACAAGGGCCATGAGTGTTAGCTGACCCTCGTGAGTGGCAGTTTAGAGGGCCTTCATTGTGCTTGGCAGCACGGAGAACAGATTATTATTCTCAGGCATGAATTAGAGCCTGGGCAGAAGGCACCACATTCTTGCCTGTGGTGTCTCGCTGCTACTGGATAGGAGAGGGGCTTTCTTTGTACAGAATTTCTGTGAGCCAAGTTTCAAGACTTGTCTCTGGAGGGCCCATCAGAAAGAAAAAACATTTATTTTCTGAATTCATAACACTATCAAATTTATCTGTTATTTCCCCCAACCTCTCCTACCTCCCTTGCTCTAAAATAGCATTATTATATTAATTCCATCCAAGTATGATTATATTCTTACTACCTCAATTTATCACCACTTGAAAATTTATACTTAAATTTTTATTAATAAAGATCTAAGTTGAAAACAATTCTCCCTATTGTCTTATGGATACTGCTGCCTGGTAGGTTAGCTGCTAAAGCTTTAGGCCACTTGCTAAAAGAATAAAGATAGTCTGTTCTCATAGACTTTTTCTGGAGGCATCAATCCATGAAATGACCCTCTCTTACCTTCAGGTATTGAAAGCCCAGTTCTCCATTCTGTCTTGTTGGCATGAACTTATAACAACTCAGTTCCTGTAAAAGATCTCAACCTGAGCCACCTATAACAAAACCATCCATTATATTGCAAAGTTAAATAATAACTGGTTTGTTGTTGTTTTTTAATCCTCACCTGAGGATATTTTTTCCATTGCTTTCTAGAAAGAATGGAAGGGGAGGAGGAGGAGGAAGAGAAAGAGGAAGAGGAGGAGGAAGAGGAGAGGAGGAGGAGGAGGAGGAGGAGGAGGAGGAGGGAGACTTGGATATGATGTAAGAGAGAGACACATTGATTGGCTGCCTCCCCAAGCATCCCTACTGGGGCTGGGGAACTTACAACTGAGATACATGCCTTGGATCAGAAATCAAACCCAGGACCCTTTGTTCCAGAGGCCCAAGCTCTAAATACTGAGTAAACTGGCCAGAGCTGATCACTGTTTTTCAAAAAGTCTTCCTGACTTCTCTGCCAACAGAGATGTACTAAAATCAGTATCACACTATTCTGGTGGTGGAATGCTGAATGGATTTCAACAACCAGAAAATGTATAAATACATCTAGGCAAATCGAATGTCAGGAAATGTTGACCAAAGAGATTTGCAGAAAATACTTTGGGGAAAGTCTGTAAAGGACTAGCACGCATATATCATCTCTATCTCACCCTTTCTCCATTCTCTAACACTACCACCCAAAGTGGAATTCATCAGCTCTGAAGGAATGAGAAACATCAAGTGCAATGTCTAGGATGGAGTCTACAGTATTTTCCACTCCCCTTCTCCTCCACTCACCCAACCCTCCCATTCTGAACTTAGAGCATCAAAGACACAAAAGGTATTGAAACTCTTCTCCCACTGACTCAGCCTCACAGCCATGGTTAGGGAGGGCAGGGAAGTGTGTGTGATTTTCTCTAAGCCCTTTTTCTGGTTCAAGCAAAAGGCAAAAGAAATCAAGGAATCTGCCTGGTGTGCAAAGCACACAGACTATGACTCTCCTCTAAGACATGCGCCTACAAGTAGACTATAATTATTTGAGGTAACTTCAAGTGTAATTAAAAAACTTCCAGTCATATTTCCTGTAACAAGGATGAGATGACACACGGGAACTGATCAGGCTTAACTCTGTTGGTAATGAAAATAAAGAGGGCATTGTATAACATAACCCCTTGTACACATACATATGCATTGACATAAATGAACATCTTTCTACTATTCTTGAAAAATATTACATTTTATTCAAATCATTTTTACAAAGAGAAGAATTAAGGGGATGTAGAAACCTTTCATGCATTCACAAGAAATATTTTTAATATATAATAGAGGATACATATTGTTGAATGAATAAAAGAATGAATGAGTGGTTTGTATAACTCCTTATTTCTACTCCTAAATTCATGAAATTTAATGGCCCTATATTTTAGAGTGATATTGAAAATCAGATTCAATAAAAGGGAATGTAATCATAAGACCATAGTAGATTTTATGTTCTTTTTTTCCTACTCAGCATAAGAAAAATTAATATGAAGGTTAGAAAAAACAATAAAACACTGTTTGCCTCATGTAGCTTTTGCCTGAGGAGTCTGCAGTCTGCTTTTGATGGTCTTCCCTCAGAAATGTCTAGGACAGATCCAGGTAGTCTTTTTTCAAACCTGTACCTTTTTGGTGTATGGGACAATGCTCCAACCAAGTTAGCCACCCAGCCAGGGCAAGGTGCAGCCTTTGAAGTAACTATTCACAGAGCTTTGACGCCTGTAAAACAAGAGCAATGACAAAACAGTGTTTTCCAAAGCTGCTTCCTTCCTCTGCTAGCCTCAAATCCAAAGCTGGACCAACAGGATCTTGATTCAAAATAAGGCCCAGGAAATTTAGTTTTAAAAACAGGTGAACTAATCAAAGGTAGGATTTGTTTATCTGCTTTTAAAGCAAGGGATAATGCTTCCTTTTCCAGATATGAAAAAAATGCTTATAATTAAAAAGGCCACTTATTTACCTCTTTTGCACTTTACCTAATTGTTAATGCCAAAATGCGGTAAACCTGGTAGCAATGACAATATTGTTGTGTAATGTTCACTGAGTATCCAGTTTTATAAGTTGGGAATAGCATTTTTAAAGCATGGTCTCTATCTTAAAGGAACTTACCTAGTCAGGAAGGAAAAAATATTGTTCGCTGACTAGATGTGTGATGATTCACAGTTTCTGTTCTGTGCTCTGCCTCTCTATCCTGGGCAGCCGTGGGCAAATTGTTTAAATCTCCCCATGCCTCCATTTTCTCATCTGTAAAATAGAACTAAGAATACCAGTCTTTCTCTGAAATTCAGTGAGAATTAATTAATGTTTGAGATCCTCAGATGAAAGACTCTCTGGGTGTGCAAAGGGCTATTATACAAACAATAAAGCTGCATTTATACCAGCTGGGAATGATTCATAGGAGAAGAGACAAATTTCTGTAGGCTCTGCATCCTGTCTGTCCCTTGAAAGTGGAAGGCTTAGACTCTGTCTGAAAGAAATGTAATGTGACCCACATATATAATTGTAAGACTTCTAGTTACCAAATTTAAAAAGTAATGAGAAACGGGTAAATTAATTTTAATAATATATTTGATTTAGCCTAATGTAGCCAAAATATTTTAACCTACAATCATGTGTTAATGAGTTCCTTGATATTCTTTTTAAAAAATAAGTAATTGAAACCTGGTGTATATTTTATGTTCACAGCACATCTTGACTAAGACCAGCCAAATTTCAAGTGCTTATTAGCCACACATGGCTAGTGGCTCCCATATCAGAAAGCTCAAGTCGAAGAGCTCCAAGCTACAGGCTTTAAGTGCCACCCATTGATCCATATACCTCTGGTTTCTCTTAGGTGGATAGGTCAGCACAAATATATTCCACTTGTATCCTCTGTACTATGGGCTTCAGAGAGGATGCTACTAGAAAGTTCCTGCCTCCAATAGCACTCAGGAAATTAGCAACATGGGGATGGAAGATACTCCAGACGGGGGGAAAATCATCCCCACTTCTCCCATTCTCACATAAAGGTATTGGGGCAAGCTCTCTGTGTTTCCTACCATGACTGCCAGCACATACATGGCATCCCACAGAGAAAACACGGGATCACATGATCATCCTGAGGTTCCACTTAATAACATTCAGTCAATTTTGGATGATTCCCAGTAAAGCTGATGAGATTCTGAAGTACAATAAATGAAATCTGTATTGTATTGTTTTTGTTTTGTTTTCTTTCATCTCTTTGGAGGGAGACTATACTCATTAGATTTTTGTTTGGTGATTAGTAGTTGTTCTTTAAAGATAATTTTACCAATTATTAAGGACCTAAACCATTTTTTATTTTAATCCTAAACTCATTTGCTTTGGACAAACCCTAACTCAAAAACTATTTAAAATAGCTAGGGCTGCAATGTAATCTTATATAATGGCTGTGTAGTGCAAAACGCTCAAGAAAATATATGTATTACATGGACACATTGGCCATTTCACTCTTCCCACTGATCTTTGGGAAACTCTTCTTTCTTCGTAATCTCCAGATTTCACATTGATATCAACCTGTCTTTTTTACCCTAAACTGATTGGTTTGATCCTGCTTAGTACCCTGCCCTAGGATCATTCTCTATCGCCATATTCCAATTACAGTGGCTGCATGATCTTGAATCTTTCCAAACTGACCTCAGGTGACAAGATATGACCATCTATATAAAGATGTTTTAGTCAGCTTGGGCTACAATAACAAAATAGACTGAGTGACTTAAAATTTTATTTTATTTTTTTACAATTCAGGAAGCTGGAAGTTCAGTAGGGATGACTTCTGGTGAGAACTCTCTTCTTGGCTTGTGGATGGCTGTCTTCTTGCTCTGTGCTCACATGGCCTGTCCTCTTTGGGGGGGGGGGAAGAGAGAGAGAAAGAGAGAGAGAGAGAGAGAAAGAGAGAGAGAGAGAGAGAAGAGGAGAGAGGGAGAGAGAGAGAGAGAGGGCTCTAGTATCTTTTTACTAGGGAATCAGACCACTGTGCCCCACCCTCGTGACTTCATCTAATCCTAATTATTCCTCAAGGGCCCTATCTCTAAATATCACATTGGGGGTTGGGACTTCCACATATACATGATTGAGAAGTGGGAGGGAAATAAACATTCAGTCCACAACAAAGGGTCTCTGAGTAAAGAGACCCTACCCAGTTTAGTTGATCAGCAACGCTTTTAAGATAGAAGTTGTTTGCTGAACTGGTTTGGCTCAGTGGATAAAGCGCCGGCCTGCGGACTGAAAGGTCCCAGGTTCGATTCCGGTCAATGGCATGTACCTTGGCTGCGGGCAATCCCCAGTTGGAGGTGTGCATGAGGAATGATTGATGTTTCTCTCCCATCGATGTTTCTGACTTTCTATCCCTCTCCCTTCCTCTCTGTGAAAAATCAATAAAATATATTTTAAAGAAAATAAGATAGAAGTTGCACCTGAGATAACCATTAAGGTGCCCTCCCATTTGGGTAGTAAAAGAAGTCAAGCACCAACGGCCAAATAGATTAAATAATTTGTGTATGTCAATGCAGCTATTTCTGGTCAACGAGTTTGTTAACCTGGCATTTGGCTCACGTGGCCTTCTCTCTCCTTCCTGAGCTGTAGGCCTCCTGATCTATGAGTACTAAAACTCACCGTATTCAAAACAAAATTCATATTCATCCACCACCCAACCTATTATTGCTCCTACCTTCCCAAACTTGTCATTGAAGTGTGAAATCTCTTTCTTCTTCACCTCTGAACCTAATCAACTAAAAGTTCTATCAAATCCAGTCCTTATCTTTATTTTCCCCATCCCCTGCTCACAATTCCCAGTGCCTGTACCCTAGCTCATAACCATCATTATCTTTCTTTTGGATAACTGAAAGATAATAATCATTGTATTTTTCAATACATTTTTATTGATTTCAGAGAGACAAATGGAGAGAAAGGGAGAGAGAGGAAAACATCAATTATGAGAGAATCATTTATTGATCAGCTTCCTCCTTTATACCCCCTAATGAGGATCAAGTCCACAACCCAGGCATGTGCCCTGATTGGGAATAGAATCCTGACCTCCTGGTTCATGGGTTGATGCTCAACCATTGAGACACACTGGCCGGGCATCATTGTATTTTAATAATAATGGCTAGCATGTGTTGAGTACTTTCTAAATGGCAGCCTCTGCCCTGAATACTTAGCAGGTCTTGTTTCTTAAATTCTTCTGAGCTAGTTGGATTTGAATTTTTACGAAGAGGAATCAGTGTTAACAGTGTGGCTAAAGAAATTGCATTTCACTGCTGCTAAATTGTGAAGCAGGGATGTGCAAATCATCCAGCAGTCTGATTTCAGAATTTGCCCTCATCATGATCATAAGATAGTCTGCCTCCTCAGCAGTGGATTCCCTCCGTCCAGACTATTTGCTGTCATCTTCTCCTTATCCTTGAAATTGTGAAATGTTAAAATTTGCAGTTGATGTTCTCATTTTAGCTCTGAATCCGTAATACAGCTTCTTTCATATAGCATGAAAACCCTGTGGGAACCAGGGGACTACATGCTCCAAAACTATGACTTGCAATCTCATCCTTGCTTTATCTGTTTTACTTTTATCCTCTCTCCTTTCATTCTTGTCTTAAAAAAACACTGTTTATGAAAACACTACATCCAATTCCATGCTCCAAGAGGTTACTCACAGAATACCCTTTCTTCATTATTTGCTTTATCATGCCCCTTTAATGCTAGGTCTTTATATTCCAGCTTGGATGAAGTTTCCTCTCAAGGAAGCAAGCAAGAAGGCTAGTTAAAAATTGTTTGCTAAAATTGGATTCCTGAATGATCACTTTGTCATATGACCAATTTACCAAATTTTTTTTTAAAAAAACTTTTCACATTTAGCCAGATAGCCTTTGGCCAGTGGATGTGCTCAATATATAGCACCAGGAGGTCAGTTCAATTCCAGTAGGGAATGTGAGTTGTGAGGTGCAATTCAATGTGGGGCGTACAGGTGGAGGAATAAATGCTTTATCATTGATCTCTCTCTCTCTCTCTCTCTCTCTCTCTCTCTCTCTCTCTCTCTCTCAAATCAACAAAAATATATTTTTCTAAAAGCAAAACTTTATAACTTTAAACTACTTTGAAAATTTACAATTCATCTTGTATGGAATGGTTTCTAGAGCTTTGAAGTTTTAGTGAATTAAGTTGAGCAGTAATTATCAGGCTGAATACTGAGTTATCTTTTTGTCTTATATGTGCAAATATAGACTAATGAATTATCACTCTGTGCATAATCACTTCACATATCTGAGGCCCCAGGAGACTAGGAGCTCCATGAGAATCTGGATGTGTATTTTTTATCTCCTGTCCCGAACCCAGTGGAGTGTGGAATGTGGTAAATTTTTATTAAATATTATATTAAGCTGAATCTTAACCAGTCAATAGATAAACACTTTTATGTACTACTCCTCTTCATCCACAAGAAAGAGTTAGATTATTAAACAAAACAGAATTCTAGAAACTTAGAAATCATAAGATATGCATATTTAGGCTTAATCATTTTAGAGACTTACCTATAATACAAATGGAGGACCACATACCTATCATTTGAAAAATATGTTAAGAAAAGAAAGAAAACACAACAAAATATACATTGAAGTTATAAAGACAATAAAACTAACTATTAAAGTATACATAGTCTGTCTTTTTACCTTGAAAAATATAACTTCAAAATTATCTGGAAAGCATGATTGAATTTACAAGTCTCTATGATAGTGTAGAGCTAGCCACCCCCGGCCCTTTGTCACCTGCCCTTGGTAAACAGTCCACAATTCTTTCTACTCTTAGCTCAGTGCCACTCTGTGGAGTGCCCGACACACACACACACACACACACACACACACACACACACACACACACACACTCATATGGAGAGACATCCAGCCACCTCATACACTCATACAGCTGCCCCTTGACTACCTTTCAAAGTCACCATGGTGCAACCTACACCCTTAGGAGGCTAGGCCCTAAAGAGGCTGAGGTCTTTGGGGCAAGGAATTCCTGGTCCCATGTCACTAGAATCCCTGAATCCCCCTGGGTAACAGCCACTAAATCCAGTGTAAGGTATCCATAGTACAGTAAATTTTATAAGCAGGCTTTGAAGGTTTTAAAACGTCTGTTTGATAATCTATTTATGTGAAACATTATACATGTAGAAAGGTACATAGAAAAAAATCTAAAGACATATGCCTCCGATTTCTTATGGTTGCTATTATCTCCAGATGGTGGGATAGTTTTCTTTTTACATACATATATTTTATATGGTTTCATTATAAACATACATTGCTCATGTTATTTTTAAAACAATAAAAGTTAAAATAAAAAAGATTTTAAAATGCACTTATACTGAGATAATTTCTACACAGTTTAAGTGAAACATTCTATGTGGTAAACCCTCCAAAATTAAATACTTCCTATCCAGTAGTAGTAGTATTTATCAAATGTACCAGAGAACTCACTGGTACATTTTCCTCACTAGGTAATGAGGAAAATGCAGGAAGCTATTGAGACACCCATATTCACAAACATGGGCATGAAGCTATGAATGTGTACATTTATATTGACTCATAGAAAAATACTAGGACACAGTGCAGATGTATTCATCCTGGTGCCTGAAATTCTGTGGACAGAGAAGGGCTCTGTTCTCCACAGAGCCTGGCACCAGCTCAGTGTCTGAACATAGGCAAACTGCTGTGAGCACCAAACAGTGAAGTCAGGGAGAAAACTAGTCAGTAGCAGGATGCTTGCAGGGAGTCACAGAATGACCATCTATCTGGTTAATATTACTGCACTCACATAGAAGGGAAGGATATTAGCTATTAATATTCCAAATTGTTTTAAAAATTCTGTGTGTGTGTGTGTGTGTATGCATGCACACATGTAAATACCATATCCTACATACATATGGAAATTGCAAATGGAGCCTGGATGCTTATAGGTATGGAATTTCAATAACCTTAGTTATTTCTGGGCTTTTTCCACTGAGAGTAACCTACCTAGAGATCGAATCAGACTAATCGTTATATATATTTCAACAATCTTAGTGAATAATGAATTAACCCAAATACTCCCTTAAAGTGTTCAGGCTATAAATTAATTCTAAACTAAGCTTCTCTGAATTCATTTTTAAGACTTTTAAATTAGCATTTCCTACCACATGTGTAATAAGTGTGACATATAAACAAGAATGTGACATTTCTATTTTTAAGGTATTCTGGCCATAAATATTCACTGCAGGATAAATGTCTGAAGGGGTAAAAAAAAATCTGTTCCCGTCAGAACTGCTTATTTTCTACACATTCTGAAAAATCAATCTTCTCAAAAATAAGAAAATATTATAAATCACAAAGTTTATGTATGCTGTCGTCAATTTTATTTCTCTCAATACTAAAATAGAAACACAATTGCCTTTATGAGCCACACAAATAGCAAGTGAGAAACCAAAGGAACATTCTATAATGAAAGAGATTTTAAACATTGAACACATTGCCATAAAATGCCACATTCACATTGTGTTACTGTTTAGGCAGTTCTCTACTGACCGGAAGAATGAATTCCAAAGGAAGAACCTTTGGACATTAGAGCACACATACACTTGGGATCAATATTCAGTTTGGGTTTACAAGAGAGTTTCAGAAGTCTATACCTAACCTATCACCGAATGGGCTAGCTTTGGAAACACATCACTTTTATAACATTGTTACTGTGCAGAAATGCATTCCAAAGCCTAGCTCATGAAGTCATTTAAGCATCCTCTCTCTACACATTTGTGCACTTGTAAACATAAGGAGGCATGAGGATGGCAGCTGGGGATGCTCTGATGCTCCAGGTTAAGAGGTAGTCCATCTCTCTGTTGGTATTTTTGTTTTTATAAACTGTGCTTTAGTTTTCTAATTATAAAAGAAACTAGAGGCACTGTGCATGAAAATTCAACCCAGCCAACCCCCTCAACCCAGCCAGGCCCCTCTCACAGTCCAGGAGCCCTCAGGCAGAAGGCAACCTGGCAATCAGAGGAAGGCAATGCCCCCATCACACCTCTACTGCTGCCACTGCTGGCAGAGCCAGCCTCACCCAGCCCTGGTTACCTAAGCCTCAGGCAGCCCTGGGCAGCTGGGCAGCCGTCATCTGAGGCTTGCCTGTACCTCGGGCCAGCCGTGGATGGCTGAGGGGCTGAGGAGACTGAGGGACTACAGAGGCAGGCACGCAGAGCGGCCAGACCTGCCTGGGGCAGGCCCAGTCTTGCTGCACACCGCCACCCTGGTACGGCTGAGGGGACTGGGTGCTGCCATCTCGTGGCTGTGGGCGCCACCATCTTTGAGGGCATGGCAGTGAATTAGCATATTCCCTCCTTATTGGCTATGGGCACTGCTATCTTTGTAAGGGCATGATATTCCAGCATATTCCCTCTTTATTAGATAGGACAGTGATGGGCAACCCTTTGAACTTGGTGTGTCAAAATTCACCAAAAAACCGAGCATAACTCGGGTGGTGTGTCACTTTGAGAAAAAAAAACCATAATTTCGCAATATTTATAGTTTAAATAACAAAATTGTATAATTGTAATATATAACTGTATTTAATAAACCAAAAAGTAATTGTTTAACTTACCTGCTTAGTGACTTCTTTGTTCATCTGTCAGTCGGTTTCTTTTGTTGGTCTTGATATTATTTAACTTGTGTGGGGTGTCGTGAACTAAGATAAGTGAGGGGGAGGGGGGATTCTTTAACTAACCTGCCTAATAGGGACTTTTTGTTGCTGAATTTCATTGGTTAAACCTCCAACTGAAGGTTAGTATTTTGTGCACTTCAAGCCCAAGCAAGCACTACTAACTTCATCTGTCAATCTGTTTCTTTTGTTGGTTTTGATATTATTTAACGCTGAAAATAAGGTCTCACAAAAGTACGTAGAGGTAAAAAAAA
The DNA here is from genome assembly GCA_027563665.1 of Antrozous pallidus. Classification (NCBI taxonomy): domain Eukaryota; kingdom Metazoa; phylum Chordata; class Mammalia; order Chiroptera; family Vespertilionidae; genus Antrozous; species Antrozous pallidus. The sequence continues at coordinate 117,581,447 of CM050514.1, forward strand.
TTGTGAGTAAAGCCATTGCCATATTTTTCAGGGTGCTAAAAGTGTCTGGTAATCGGTTCCAGGCACTCCAAATTTCTGTTCATAATGGCACTCCTCTTGATTCTCCAAGCAGGACCTTTCCAGATTCTCAAGCTTTGACCTCAAGTCAACAAACACCTGAGCCCAGATGCTGTCTTGAAATTCTGCAAGTTGCATCTCCACATCATCAATTTGCATCCATTGGAAACCATTTAATTCCAAACTACTGTAGACTACTACATCAGGATACTTAATTATTTTTATGGTCTGTTCTACGCTTCTAAATTGATTAAATCTATCATTGAACTGGTCAAGTAATGAAAATAAAAATTGCTGGTACTTTATATGCAAGGGTTCCATTTTATTTTGTACAGCCGCACTGGCCTTCTCAAAATACTTTGTTACTCGAGGAAAATATTTGTAAGTTTTAGTTTCCATATCTCGCTTGAAAATTTTAAGTTTACTTTCAAAAGCTTTTATGTATCTAAACATAATGTCAATTCTTTTGCCAAAACCTTGTAACTTTAAGTTTAGTTCATTATATGAACAGAGAGATCTGTAAAATATATCATCATTGAGCTGAGAAAAGTTTCCCAGGTCCTTATCCTCAAGAAATACATTAATTTCTTCAAAGTACTCCACAAAACGCTCAAGAACTTTGCCTCGGCTTAGCCATCTTACATTATTGTACATCAGCAGTCCACTGTAGGTGAAATCAACCTCCAGTGAAAGTGCAGAAAATTCTCCCTTGTGAAGGGAGCAAGCAGCTATTAAATTAACTATTTTTGTAACAACTGACATTAAGTAGTTTAAGTCAGCGAATCCTGCCTTGGCACATAAAACCTCCTGATGGATAATATAATGAAAAGGCACAATCAGATGTCCAATAGCTTTCATAAACAATTTGACAAAGCCAACTTTTTCCCCCTCCATGTTTGGTGCCCATCTGTCACCACTGACATACCTTTAGAGATATCAATGATTAGGTCACGGAATCATATATAATAAAAGGCTAATATGCAAATCGATCAAACAGAGGAACAACTGGTTGCTATGACACACACTGACCACCAGGGAGGCAGACGCTCAGCACAGGAGCTACCCCCTGTTGATCAATGCGTTACCACAGAGGAAGCACCACTCAGCTAGAAGCCCTGAGCCAGGCTCACAGCTGGTGAGCATAGCAGCAGTGGTGGGAGCCTCTCCCATCTCCGCAGCAGCACTAAGGATGTCTGACTGCCAGCTTAGGCCTGCTCCCCAGTGTGCTGAGGGACCCCCCTGAGTGCACAAATTTTGTGCACCGGGCCTCTATGTTTGTATAACAACCTTACATATTTCACTTCCTGATGTACTTGTTGGCACTGATACTAACTTTATCAACTCTTCTCTCATTGTGAGACCATCAGAATATCGACCAATAATGGCCAACTGAGCATGTGATTTGACGTCAGTAGTTTCATCAAGAGAGATTGAAAAATATTTACAATTACTATGTCTCTCTTTAATTGATGTTGTATGTTGTGTTCAGTCTCAATATTCGGTATTTTATGATATTTCTACTGAGTGGTAACCCAGATATCTCTTAATAATTGCATCTTTATTCTGCATATCGTGAAATAGAACTGGTGCACATCTTAAGAGAGTTTCTTTAATAAAATCTTCCTCACTGAGTGCTTTTCCATCCTGAGCTATGTAGTGAACAACACTCAGACTTGCAGATGTTAAGTTTGTAGAGCCTTTTATAAATTTAAGGATGGAATTAGATTGGCTTTTATAAAGGTGTAGCTGCCTAGAAATGCATTCCTTCCTTTCATCCTCACTTTTTTCAAGAGCTGGGAATGATTAGTTTCAAAATGTCTATTTGTATTCCATGTTCTGCTTAGTACCGTTTCAGTACATAGAATGCAAAATGATCTGCCATTTTTTTCTATAATGCCATACATCTTGGTCCATGTCTCTTGAAAGGGTCAGCTACTGCTACTACCACTTCCTTTACTTAACCTTGTTTTTTTATTTTTGGGGTTCTCCATCAGGGGGCCAGTGACAAAAGATAGAATTATAGATAGCCTGTTAGCCCTGCATGCAATTAGGGGTTAACTAACCCAACTGACCACAAGATGGCACATGTAACTGTCTTTTAGAAAAGGACAGGGTTAGTAAGCAGAAATAGGGGTTAATAAGGATGCACAATAGTAATAGTGGTGAAATGGTGTCTGCACTATGCTGCAATAGGGCGTTCTTTATATAAATTAAGATGGCTGCCACTAGTTCTAATGGTGGGAAACAGCACCCATAGCACAGGCCCTTGCCTCTCCCAGCCTCCCTCTCACTTATCTCAGTAATGATTGGTCAATTAGAAATCCACAACACCCCAAAACAGTAGATTAGGCGATGGTTACTGTGGTTATGTGGTTGCTGGTAATGGCAATCACAGGGCCACCAGGGATGCGTCCCCTGCAGTATTCCGCTGCTCCCTGCTTTGCTGGCTGGAAGTGAGGTCAAAGATTCCTTAATGGCCTAACTGGAAGTCCCAGAACTATACACTCTGTGCTGAGTTCTGTTGTTTTGGCCTACAGACCTCCAGCACAGAGTGTCTACACTACACTACAGCAAATGTTTCATTCTCGGCTACTGCACCTGGCCATGCAGTAGCCAAGGATGAAACATCCTTCTCAGCATGTGGCCCCATAATTCTCTGCATTCGACCGCATGCAGCCACATGTCATAAAAAATGGCTACATGTGTCAGTGCTGACACGTGTGTCAAAGGTTCGCCATCACGGAAATAGGATGTATGTCTGTTGCTATAAAAATTAACAGTGCAGAAGGTAGAACTTAAGAAGTGAACATCTCCTATGATCCTATTCTTCAGCTCTACCCACTACAAACAGTTTGGTGCATGGTTTTATATATGTTTTATGAATGTTGATATATTCCATTTTTAAAAACTTTATCACATCATACATAATATTCTGCCAATAAGCATATGAAGAAAACATTCAGCATCATTAGCCATGAGAAAAATGCAAATCATAATCTTTTCATACTCACTAGAATGGCTATCATCAAAAAAACACATGATGATAGGTACTAGTGACAATTCTGAGAAGTTAGAACCCTTATACACTCCTGGTGGCAATGTAAAGGGGGCATCCATTATGGAAAATAGTCTGGCAGTTTCTCAAAAGGATGAAGTAGAGTTACCATGTGATTCAAAAAGCCCACCTCTAAATTACATCCAAGACAAATGAAAACACATGTCCACACACAACTTGTATACAAATGTTCACAGCTCCATTATTCATACCTAGAGGCCCGGTGCATGAAATTTGTGCAAGGGGGGTGGATGGTATCTCCCTCAGCTCAGCCTGCACCATCTCCAATCTGGAAGCCCTCCAGGGATGTCCAGCTGCCTGTTTAGGCCCAATCCCACCAGGCAGTCAGAAATCCATCTCACAATCCAGGACTGCTGGCTCCCAACTACTCACCGGCCTGCCGGCCTGATTGCTCCTAACTGCTTCTGCCTGCCTGCCTGCCTGATCACCACCTAATGACTTCCCTTCCAGCCTGATTGACACCTAACTGCTCCCAGGCTGGTCCGAATGTCCCTAACTGCCCTCCCCTAACAGCCCGGTCAAACCTAACTGCCCTTCCTGCAGGCCTAGTATCTCTCTCTTACAAACTGTCCTCCCCTGCAGGCCTGGCCTCCTCAACTGTCCTCGCCTGCAATCCCAGTCATCCCTAACTGCCCTCCCCTGCTGACCTGGTGGCCCCTAAACTGCTCAACCCTGCAGGCCTGATTCCACCCAACTGCCCTCCCCTGCTGGTCACATCCCCCCTAACTGCCCTCCCCTGCAGGCCTGGTCCCCACAACTGTCCTCCTATGCAGGTTTGGTCCCTCCTAATTTTCCTCCCCTGCAGGCCTGGTCTCCCCAAACTGCCCTCCCCTGCTGGCCATCTTGTGGTGGCCATCTTGTGTCCACATGGAGGTGGTCATCTTTGACCACATGGGGGGCAGCCATCTTGTGTGTTGGAGTGATGGTCAATTTGCATATCACCCTTTTATTATATAGGATATGTATAACCCATGGACACTGACAATAGGGTGCTGAAGGCCTGGGTTGGGAGGCAGGGGCATACTAAAATAGGTCAATGGGGGGGGGGATGAGACATATGTAATACTTTTAATAATAAAGATTAAGAAATACCTATTTTTAAAAATTATCCATCACCTTATAAATGGATAAAAAGTGGCATACACATATAATAGAGTATTTTCTATACTAATAAAAGCCTAGGTGGCCCTTGCGCCCTAGCGCAACATTCTCACGTTGTCGCAAGATGACCACCCCCATGTCATCACGAAATGGCTGACACAAGATGGCCAACAGGGTAGGGCAGTTGGGGGTGATCAGGCTGGCAGATGAGGGCAGCTGGGGGCGAACAGGCTGGCAGGTGAGGGCAGTTGTGGGCAAGGAGGCCAGCAAGGGAGCAGTTAGGGGGCAAGCAGGCAGGTGAATGGTTAGGAAACAGCAATCCCTGATTGTGAGAGGGATGGCTGAAGGGTCCCAGATTGGAGAGGGTGCAAGCTGGATTGAGGGACTTACCCCCCCTCCCCAGGGCATGAATTTCATGCACCAGGCCTCTAATTTGGCAATGAAAGGAAATGAGGTACTGATATACCATCTTTTTCTGTGTATAAAATGCCCCCATGTGTAAGATGCCTCCCAGTTTTCCAACCTAAAATTAAGAAGTCTGTATTTTAAACATAAAACAGAACACATTTTTATTTAGTTTTACCCATGAACTGTTTACATACCAGAAATATGATAGTATGCAGCATATCACTTTATTCAGCCTCTGTTGCACCACTGCTCTCTTCTTCTTCACTATTAGTTTCAGACATATCAATTTCTTCAATTTCTATTATATCACTGCTGTCTTCTGAGTCACTGTCTACATATATGATATCATCCTCATAAACTGGTGGCATTTTCTGAGCTAACTTTGTTTGTGTTCTCATGACCAACCTTTCTTCCTCATGAAATTGAAGCACCATTTTGCCTTTCCTATAAAATCAACAATGTTCATTTTGCTTGCAAACATTCTTGTCTGACATTGAATAAGCTTGGTTGATACAGATAATCCACTCTGGCGCTGCTCCATCATCCAAGTCTTAAGCTCTGCTCCAAGTTTGCCCATTTTGCTGGTTTTCCTCTTAGGGCCTTCTTTTTTGGCATCTTAAGGAGTTGTTCTGCCTGTTTTCTACACTGTCATACACTAGTAGGAGGAGGTCCAAATTATCTCTCTGCTATCTATTCCCATGCTCTTTTGAATAGCTGATTACATTCAGTTTCAAATTTGCAAAGTTAAGATATCTTACTTATTTTTTGACATCTTTATGGGCTCAGAACACTTGGGTCTCTGTTGCATCTGCGCACTCTCGACCTCCTCCAATTACAACATTAGCTGACTTCAGTAACAATAAGGCTCATGAATGGAGGAAGCCTGTTTGACAAGGTATGGCAGCTACACACTCTTGCATCTACCTCCTTGACTGACTTCCAAGTATAAGATGCCCCTTAATTTTCAGTCTAATGATTTTAGAAAAAAAAATAGTACCTTATGCACTAAAAAATACAGTATGCTGCAACATGAATATCCCTAAGAAGCCAGACACAAAAGTCTACATATTGTATTATTCCGTTTATATAAAATCACAAGTCCACAGAAAGACAGTAGAGATTAGTGATTACCAAAGCTGGGAGAATGGGTAATGAAAGTGAAAGCTAACGTATAAAGATTTATTTTGGGGATCATGACAGTTAGATGGTAGTAAAGGAGACATAACTGAACCTCACATCACCCTGTTTGGCCCCGGAGGATGGCTGGTTAGCCAGAGACAGGTAAGATTCCTCAGGGAAGGAACAACCTAAGACAGGCACAGTCTCAGAGGGGCTAACAGGAGAGATTAAAAGGTCAACAGAGGTGGGGCACAGACCCTCACCCACAAACCTTGCAGGGGCCTGAACTCTCACCCCTTCTGAGGGAGGACACCTGCCCCCACGGCTGCTTCACCTCCCATGCACAACTCAGATCGGGACCCAGGTGGCAGACAGAGACTCGGCCAGCAACAGCTGCTTTATATCTAAATCCAGTCTGGTACCAGGAATGCTCAGGGCCTACTCAAGAATGCACATAATCCTTTCCACTAATATTTACAGGGTAAACTAAGATTTTTGCTTGAGTATTAAAATTGACAGTAAAATAGTAATCAAGTTTTCAGATTAATTTAAATTGGCCAAGTGAAATAAGTGTACTGGACAAAAAGCTGTCCCTAAAACATTAACTAAAATATCTATTAGTAATTCATCTCACTGTAAAATTGCCTAACACCCAAAGAACCTAAAGCAATCATATTTGTGTGCAAAAATTAAAATTTAAAATTACCAAGACTGCAACCTAAAATTTCCAAAAGCCTCCATTAATCAAAAGGGGGGGGGTAGTGGGGTAATATCATGTAAGAAAAAATATCCTATAAGTAAAATACATCTAGAAAATTATTACTGCAGAAAAGTAACTTCCATTTGTAATACCAACAGCAGGACACCCATGAAAAACATACATGGTGTCAAAATAAGCCAAAGGAAAATCATTTGGGCAAAAATAAAAAGAAGCCCAAGTTTGTTAAGTTTTGGTCGAGAATGTGTTTGTGTGTTTTTAGAGAACAACTCCAAGACCATGTGGGTTCCAGCAACAGTGAGGAACTGATGGGTCTGTTCCAGCCATGAAGCCAGTCCAGAGTTGGGGGACACTGACCACACCTTACCATGATAGCAGTCAGCAGCTGTGCGTTGCTACAGGCGGCCCAGGACCAAACCAGAGAGGATGGAACTTGCATTGCCACCATGTGTCCACCATCTGGATACCACTGCTGAAATATACACATAAAGAACTATTTGACATTCAAACTGGGATTCAGAACAGTTGGACATTGAAACTGAGGCTCAAACATTTTTTGTTCCTATACATTTATTTCTAGTATGCAGATGCAAGATATTTTTGAAGAAAAGAAATATGGGAAAGCGATTGATATAGAGGCAGAGAGGCATTTAACAGGCTATCAAGCTACAGGGGGGAAGGCTGGGGAGGGTGGGGGGTGGGTGCTGTGGGAGATCAACTGAAGGACTTGTATGCATGCATATGAGCATAACCAATGAATGCAAGACACTGAGGCGAGGGGGGGACATGTGCTGGGGGGTAGGGGAGGCTGGGGGGAGGACAATGAGGGGAAAAAAGGAAAACATATGTACTACTATTAAATCTAAGTTATACTGCAAAAAAATAATAAAAAATGCATCATAAAAAAAAAAATAAATAAATAAATATTTATTATCCCCCCAAAAAATTTAAAAAAATTAAATTAAATGGTAGTAATTCACTGATTGGTCACTTTAAAAGTGTGAATTTTATGCTACATAAATTGAATATCAATGTAGTGTTATTAATATGTATATAGCTGAGTTGTGTGGTTCAGTGGTTGAGTGTTGACCTGTGAACCTGGAAGTCACAGTTTGATTCCTAGTCAGGGCACGTGCCTGGGTTGCAGGCTCAATCCCCAGTACTGGGCATGCAGAAGGCAACTGATCAATGATTCTCTTTCATCATTGATGCTTCTATCTCCATCTCCCTTCCTCTGTGAAATCAATAAAAAAATATATATATATATATAAGATATGTATATACATATATTAGCTGTGTGACCTTAAGTTATTTAATCTCTCTGAATCTCTTTATTTCTTATTGTTATTGGGTTCTATGAAGGTTTATTTACATATAAGTTTAATAACTATTGATATATAATCACTATTATATACATAATCGCTAATATATTTATATATAATCTTATATAGTCATTATTTTAAGTGAGGTACATTTATTTTTTATATGTTTTAAGTGAGATATCTCTCTCTCTCTCTCTCTCTCTCTCTCTCTATATATATATATATATATATATATTATATATATATATCACTTAAACTCCATGCCCTGCAGTGTGTAAACGAATTCTGAAGCATTATCAGGGAAGGCGCACTGATAATGATAGCTATTACATTAAATTCTTCATGGTACCTCAAATCTCCTTTTTAATGCTTTTAATATCTTTTCTCAATGTAAAATATCTAGCCTTCTTATCCATATAATTCTTCATCATATATTTGAAAATTATAATTACTAAGCTACTCCTCAATTCATCTCTCTTCTTGATGAAAAAACCCAGTTTTTAACAACTACCTGACTGATGATTTTACACTTATCTGATTGATTTCATTCATGTGTATCCTGTACTAAACCATCCCAAAAAGGCAGAGCTCATGTCTGGTTTTGTTTGTTTGTTTGTTTGTTTGTTTTTGTTTTGTTTTTGTTTTGTCTTGTTTTCGATAGTGGTGAGATTATTAGAGTGAAAGTGATAGTACACTCTCAGAAAGACAGAGAACAGGCAGGATACAGGGCAATGCTGCTCACTGCTCCCTGGTTGCAAGTCTTGTAGGGACCCTTAGAGTTCAGAAGAAAAGAAGGCAAAAAGCATGTGCCTAAGAGAAGGAGGGTGATCCAAGGAAGGTGCCTCATGCCTGCTTTTCCTCAACCCTGTATCATCAGAGCTAGCTCAGGGCAGAGTACATCATCAGAGCTTAAGAAAAAGTTGTTTAGTGAATAGATGAATAGATATTATATCTGTTCAGTGAGTGGCCTTCCTGTAAATGGATGGTTCTCAGTGAGGGGTTGGGTGTGGAGAGAAGGCAGGTTGTCATACAGGATATAGGTCGGCATTCTGAATCACCTGCAATTATTGTGTTTTTTTTGTTGTTGGTTTTGTTTTTTGTTTTTAGTTACACGACATCTTTATCTCCAGGGCTTATACCAAAGCTTACAATGTGCTACTTCAGGGGCAAAAAGGCCCACTTCACCCAAAATACACTGCATACAACCAGCATGGTAATAGAAGTTTCATTAATAGGACACAAAGCCTTTCAAACATAATCAAAGATAAAGGTTGAGGTTCAAATACCTTCAGCCAGTATGATGAGATAGAAACACCACTGACTAGACCAGGAGTTAACAAAGCTGGCCTTTAGACCTGCCTTGACTTTGTGTATTTTTGTTTGTTTGTTTTCTAATTTTTTTAACTTCTTTATTGATTAAGGTATTATATATGTGTCCTTATCCCCTCATTATCCCCCCAGCCCACTCATGTCCCCCCATTGTCTGCGTCCATTGGTTGGGCTTATATGCATACATACAAGTCCTTTGGTTGATCTCTCACTCTTACCCCCACCCTCCCCTATTTTCCAGCTGAGGTTTGACGGTCCGATCGATACTTCTCTGTCTCTGGATCTGTTTTTGTCCATTAGTTTATGTTGTTCATTATATTCCATAAATGAGTGAGATCATGTGATATTATCTTTCTCTGCCTGGCTTATTTCACTTAGCATAATACTCTCCAGTTCCATCCATGCTGTTGCAAGTGGTAAGAATTCCTTCTTTTTACAGCAGCATAGTATTCCATTCTGTAGATGTACCACGGTTTTTAATCCACTCATCTGCTAATAGGCCCTTAGGCTGTTTCTGGATCTTAGCTATGGTGAATTGTGCTGCAATGAACATAGGGGTGCATAAGTCCTTTCTGATTCTTGTTTCTAGTTTCTTGGGATATATTCCTAGAAGTGGGATCACTGGGTCAAATGAGAGTTCCATTTTTAGTTTTTTAAGGAAATTCCATACTGTTCTCCACAGTGGCTGCACTCAGTCTACAATCCCACCAGCAGTGCACGAGAGTTCCTTTTTCTCCGCATTTCTCCAGCACTTGTCGTTTGTTGATCTGTGGATGACAGCCATTCTGACAGGTGTGAGATGGAACCACATTGTCCTCTTGATTTGCATCTTTGGAAGATTAGTGACTTTGAGCATGTTTTCATGTGTCTCTTGGCTTTCCTTCTTCTGTCTTCTTCCAAAAGATATCTATTTAGCTTCATTGCCCATTTTTTTATTGGGTTGTTTATCTTTCTTTTTTCTTTAAATATATTTTATTGATTTTTTACAGAGAGGAAGGGAGAGGGATAGAAAGCCAGAAACATCGATGAGAGAGAAACATTGATCAGCTGCCTCCTGCACACCTCCTATTGGTGATGTGCTCGCAACCAAGGTACATGCCCTTGACCGGAATCGAACCTGGGACCTTTCAGTTCGAAGGCCGACGATCTATCCACTGAGCCAAATGGGTTTTGGCAAAGGTTGTTTATCTTTCTTTTGTTAAGTTGTCTGAGTTCCCTGTAAATTTTGGAGATTAAACCCTTATCGATGCTAACATTGGCAAATATGTTCTCCCATGCAGTGGGCTTTTTTATTGGTTTTTGATGGTTTATTTTACTGTGCAAAAGCTTTTTATTTTGATATAGTCCCATTTGTTTATTTTCTCTTTAGTTTCCGTTGCTCTAGGAGCAGTATCAGTGAAAAAAATTACTTTGGCATGTGTCTGAGATTTTGCTGCCTGTGGATTCCTCTAATAATTTTATAGTATCCCATATATTTAAGTTCTTTGTCCATTTTGAGTTTAGTTTTGTGTATGGTGTAAGTTGGTGGTCTGGTTTCAGTTTTTTCATGTATCTGCCCAATTTTCCCAACATCATTTATTAAAGAGACTATCTTGACTCCATTGTATGTTCCTGCCTCCTTTGTCAAATATTGAGCATAGTGGTTTGGGTCAATTTCTGGGTTCTCTATTCTATTCCATTGTTCTATAGGATATGAACTGTTCTTGTGCCAGTACCAGGCTGATTTAAGAACAGTGGCTTTGTAATACAGCTTGGTATCTGGTATTGAGATCCCACCTATTTTGTTTTTCTTTCTGACGATTGCTGCAGCTATTCAGGGTCTTTTTTTTATCCCAGATGAATTTTTGGAGAGTTCTTTCAAGATTTGTAAAATATGCTGTTGGTATTTTAATGGGGAGTGCATTGAATCTATAGATTGCTTTGGGTGGTAAGGACATTTTAATGATGTTGATTCTACCAATCCATGAGCATAGTATGTTCTTTCATCTGTTTATGTCTTCCTCTATCTCTTTTTGCAGTGTCTTCTAGTTTTCTAAATATAGGTCTTTCAGCTCCTTAGTTAAGTTTATTCCTAGGTATCTTAACTCTTTTGGTCTGATGGTTAATGGGATTGCTTTTTTAGTCTCTCTTGCTGTAAGTTCACTATTGGTGTATAGAAATGCCATAGATTTCTTGGTGTTAATTTTGTATCCCGCTATATTGCTGAATTCATTTATTAAGTCTAATAATTTTTTGATGGAGTCTTTAGGGTTTTCTATGTACAGTATCATGTCATCTGCAAATAAGGACAGTTTTACTTCTTCTTTTCCAATTTGGATGCCTTTTATTTCTTCTTCTTATCTGATCACAATGGCTAGTACTTCCAGTACTGTGTCGAATAGGATTGGTGAGGGTGGGCATCCCTGTCTTATTCCTGTTCTTAGGGGAAATGGGTTTAATTTCTGCCCATTGAGTATGATGTTGGCTGTGGGATTGTCATATATGGCTTTTATTAAGTTGTGGTATGATCCTTCTATTCCCACCTTGCTGAGAATTTTTATCAAGAAAGGGTATTGGATTTTGTCAAATGCCTTTTCTGTGTTAATTGATATGATCACGTGATGTGATTTTTATCTCTCAGTTTGTTTCTGTGATGTATCACGTTTATTGATTTGTGGATATTGTACCATCCTTGCATCCCCATGACAAATCCTACTTGGTCATGGTGTACGATCTTTCTGATGTACTGCTAGATTTGGTTAGCTAGAATTTTGTTGAGGATTTTGACATCTATGTTCATGAGGGATATTGACCTGTAATTCTCTTTCATTGTGTTGTCTTTATATCATTTTGGTATTAGGGTGATGCTGGCTTCATAGAAGGAGCTTAAAAGTGTTCCTTTCTCTTGAATTTTTTGGAATAGTCTGAGGAGGATAGGTTTTAGTTCTTCCTTGAATGTTTAGTAAAATTCCCTATGAAGCCATCTGGCTACAGGCTTTTGTTTGCTGGAAGTTTTTGATGACTGCTTCAATTTTTTCCATAGTTATTGGCCTATTGATATTTTTAGATTCTTCCTATTTGAGCTTTGCAAGATTGTAGTTTTCTAGAAATATGTTCATTTCCTCCAGGTTGTCTAGTTTGTTGTAATAGAGTTGTCCATAGTATTCTATTTCTGTGGCATCTGTTATTATTTTGCCTCTTTCATTTCTGATTTTGGGTTCTCTCTCTTTTCTTCTTGGTGAGCTTGGATAGAGGTTCATCAGTCTTGTTTGTCCTTTCAAAGAAGCAGTTCTTGATTTCATTGATCTTTTATATTATTTTTTGTGGTTTTTTTGTTTTGTTTTTTGTTTGTTTGTTTGTTTGTTTGTTTTTTGCTCTCCAAGTCATTTATTTCTGCTCTGATCTTTATTATGTCCTTTCTTCTGCTCACTCTGGGCTTTCCTTGTTGCTCTCTTTCTAATACTTTAAGTTGTAGAGTTAGATGATTTACTACCATTTTTTCTTGTTTTGTGACGTAAGCCTGTAAAGCTATAAACTTCCCTCTCAGGACTTCTTTCATTGTGTCCCATTGATTTTGGATTGCTATGTTTTTATTGTCATTAGTTACCAGGATGTTTTTAATTTCTTCTTTGATCTCTTTGATAACCCAATCATTGTTTATTAGCATGCTATTCAGCTTCCTAGTGTTTGAATGTTTGGGGTTGTTTTTATTGTAGTTTATTTTTTTAATATATTTTATTTATTTTTTTACGGAGAGGACAGGAAAAGGTTAAAAAGCCAGAAACATCGATGAGAGAGAAACATCGATCAGCCACCCCTGCACACCCCCTAGTGAATATATGCCTGCAACCAAGATACATGCCCTTGACTGGAATCAAACCTGAGACCCTTGAGTCTGTAGGCCAACACTCTAACCACTGAGCAAAACCAGTTAAGTCTGTAGTTTATTTCTAGTATTATGCCATTTGTAGTCTGAGAAGATGCTTTATATGATTTCAACCCTCTTGAATTTGGGAAAACTTTGCTTGTGACCCAATATGTAGTCTATTTTTGAAAACGTCCTATGTGCACTCAAGAAGAACCTGTATTCTGTGTCTTTGGGGTGAAATGTTCGGAATATGTCAATTAAGTCCACTTGATCTAGTGAGTCATTTAGGATTGCTGTTTCTTTTCTGATTTTTTGTCTCTAGGATGTATCCAATGATGTCAGTGGTGTATTAAAGTCCCCTATTATGATTATATTGTTGTTGATCTCTCCCTTGACATCTTCCGAGAGTGTTTTTTTTAAGTATTTGGGTGCTTCAGCATTGGGGGCATATATGTTTATCAAGGTTATATTCTCTTATTGTATCAATCCCTTTATTATTATGAAGTGGCCTTCCTTATCCTTTTTGTGGCCTTCATTTTGAGGTCTATTTTGTCAGATATGAGTATTTCTATCCCAGCTTTTTTTTCCCATTTGCCTGAAAGATATTTTTTCCATCCCTTCACTTTTGGTCTGTGTGAGTCCCTTGTTATGAGGTGGGTCTCTTGTAGGCAGCATATATATGGGTCATATTGTTTGTATTCATTCAGCCACCTGATGTCTTTTGATTGGAGCATTTAGTCCGTTTATGTTTAAAATTATTATTGAAAGGTACTTGTTTGTAGCCATCTTTATTTTTTGTGCCTGTGTTCCTTCTTGCCTTTTTATTTCTTCTTTATACACCAGTTCCTTTAGCATTTATTGCATTGCTGGCTTGGTAGTGATAAACTCCCTTAGCCTATTTTTGTCTGTGAAGGTCCTTATTTCCCCTTCAATTTTGAATGATAGCCTTGCTGGATAGAGTCTTCTTGGATTCAGTCTCTTACTTTGCATTACTTTATAAATTTCCTTCTATTCTTGTCTGGCCTGATATGTTTCTGTTGAGAAAACATTTGATAATCTATTGGGAGATCCCTTGTACATAACTTTCTGTCTCTCTCTTGCAGCCTATAAGATTCTCTCTTTGTCCTGAACATTTGCCATCATAATTGTGAAGTGTCTTGGGGTGGGTCTCTTTGGGTTCACCTTGCTTGGAACTCTCTGTGCTGTTGTGACTTTTTTCTTCCCCACATCAAGGACATTTTCTGACATTTTTTCAAATCGGTTTTCTAACCCTTGTTTCTTTTCCTGTTAATCTGGCACCCCTATTATTCATATGTTGCTTCATTTCATGTTGTCCCATAGCTCCCTTAGACTCTCCCCCTGTCTTTTAATTTTATTCTCCAATTGCAGTTCAGTTTGGGTGTGTTTTGCTTCCCTGTCTTCTAATTCGCTAATTTGGTCCTCTGCTTCTCCTACTCTACTGTTGAAACTTTCCAGGGTTATTTTTCTTTTGTTTAACAAATCTTTATTGTTCAGATTATTAATTACAATGTTCCTCTTCCCCCTCTCCATAACTCCCCTCCACCCGTTACCCATCCCACCCTCTGCCCTTACCTCCCCTCCCACTGTCCTCATGGTAGATGTATGATTTTTGCCCAGTCTCTTCCTGCACCTCCCAAACCCCTTTCCCTCTGAGAATTGTCAGTCCATTCCCTCTCTATGCTCCTGATTCTATTATATTCACCAGTTTAACCTGTTCATGAGATTTTTAATTCACTTGATATTTAGATTCATTTGTTGATAGATGTGTATTTGTTGTTCATATTTTTTATTTTCACCTTTTTCTTCTTCTTCCTCTTCTTAAAGAATACCTTTAAGCATTTCATATAATACTGGTTTGGTGTTGATGAACTCCTTTAGCTTTTTCTTATCCATGAAGCATTTTATCTGCTCTTCAATTCTGAATGATAGCTTTGCTGGGTAAAGTAATCTTGGTTATAGGTTCTTGCTATTCATCACTTTGAATATTTCTTGCCACTCCCGTCTGGCCTGCATAGTTTCTGTTGTGAAATCAGATGACAAGCGTATGAGTGCTCCCTTGTAGGTAACTAAGTGTTTTTCTCTTGCTGCTTTTAATATTTTCTCTTTGTCTTTTGCTTTTGGCATTTTAAATATGATGTGTCTTGGTGTTGTCCTCTTTGGATTCCTATAGTTTGGGGTTCTGTGTGCTTCCTAGACTTTTAAGTCTATTTCTTTCACCAGGTGGGGAAAGTTTTCTGTCATTATTTCTTCAAATTGGTTTTCAGTATCTTGCTCTCTCTCTTTTTCCGGCACCCCCATAATTCGGATGTTGATATGCTTGAGGTTGTCCCAGAGGCTTCTTGCACTATCTTCAATTTTTTGGATTCTTTTTGCTTCTTGCTTTTCCAGCTGAATGGATTTTGCTTCTTTGTATTTCAAATCTTTGACTTGATTCTTGCAGTCCTCTCGACTGCTTTTAGGTCTCTGTATAATATTTTTTATTTCAGTCAGTGTATGCTTAATTTCTAGTTGGTCCTTTTTCATACCCTCGAGGGTCTTGCTCACATCCTCGAGTGTCTTGCTCATATCCTCGAGGGTCTCATTAAATTTATTGACCTTTTCTAGGAGCCTCTTGAAAAACCTTGTAACCATGGTTTTGAACTCTATGTCCAGTCGTTTTTTCTTTTTCTCCATTTCTTTCAAATGTCTTTTCTCCATTTCTTTCCATGTCTCTGCATTTTGGCTGCTTCTCTGAGTTGGTTGAGTAGCTTTGTGTGGTAGGTGTCCTCTAGGGGACAATGGTTCAGCCTCCCTAGTTAGCTGAGATGGATACTCTTGGTGCAGCCCTTAATGGGCTGCACAGTGTTGTTGTAGTTAAATCTATATTGTTGTTGGTATCACTGGGAGGGTTTGACTTCCAGGCCAATTGGCTGTGAGGATCAGCTGTGTTTATGCTGTGAGAGCCACTGAGTCTCTGGCCTGAGCAGGCCACCTTGGTTTCTCGTCAGCCCCACCCTAAGTGGTGCCTGGGTCTCTGTGCCCCGCAATAATTGCTGCATGCACCTCTGAGAGAAAGCTGCCATTGAGCTCTTCCTGCTGCCAGACAGTTCAGCCTCTCCCCAAATGAGTCTGCACACCCAAAGTCTCACTCAGGGTTGGAAAACAATGCAGTCTGGTGATTTCCCTTCTTCTTTTTTTTCCCCCCTCCCAAACTAGAGAGCAAGCCATGCATCCTCTCTGTGCTCTCTCACAGTTCCAAAGTTTATGCAGTGAGCTCACGGACCTCTGCAGCTCCTGAGTTTCAGTGTGCTTCCTCCTTATGGTTCAGTTTCACCCCGTATGAGTCTGGGTTTCCAAGACTCACCCAGAATTGGGGAATCAGTGCAATGAGAAGCCTTTGTCTCCCTCCCTGTTCAAGAAAACCAGCTGGGTATTCAGCCAGCCGCCCACCCTTTCTGCTTGTGTGCACGGCTCCAAACCTTTCTCCCATATCTCTGAAACTCTGCTCTCCACAGCTCCTCTGAGTCACAGTGTCCTTCTATCTTTCCTTTTCTTTGTGGAATTTCCACTCAACCAGCTTCCCGGTGATTCTGGATGGTGTCTGTTTTGTCTTTTAGTTGTAGTTTTGAAATTGTTGTGTGGGGCAGCAGGACAGGTGTTTACCTATGCCACCTTCCTGGTTCCTCCTACAGAGTTTTTTATTATTATTATTATTGTTGCAGCTATATCACTCTTCATTTCTTCTTGATTCTTACATAAGTTGATTTTTTTCATCCATCTGGTTCTGTTTCACTTAACTGTTTTTCTGGCAATTCCTCCTTCTCTTCCCTTGGGGCATTTCTTTGTCTACCCATTTCTTATCTCATTGACTGATCTGGATGTCGAGTCATGCAGGGGCTGCTTCTTGGGTGGCAGCAGCTCCTCGTGCTGTGGTTGCTCCTCAGGCAGTCATAGCAGTGGCTAGTCTGGTGCTGGCTTTTATGGTGTTCATTTTGCTTGCTTTTCTGAATGGATTTACCACCTAACTATATATCCCTAAAAAAAAGTTTAATTCTCTCTGCTTTTGAACTTTCCACAAATAGCATCATGCCATATATATATTCCTTTGTACTTGATCACTTCCACTCAACTTTGTTTTAAGATTTATCACATTTATATATTTACTAGGGGCCTGGTGCACAAAATTTGTGCACTGTGAGTGGGTGGTCCCTCATCCAACCTGCTCCCTCTCACATGCTGGGAGCCCTCAGGAGATGTCCTACTGACAGCTCACCCCTGACCCAAGGCCAAAAGCATCTAGCTGAGGCTTTTGTCCTTGGGCAGGGAACCTCGGCCGGGGGACCCCAGGTAGCAATCACCATGGGGCCGATCTCCCTGGCTGGCTGGCCCCACCCCAGGCCCCCCGGAATTGGGAACGCAGCAAGATCCCCCTGCCATGGGGCTGATCTCACTGGCTGGTTCCACCCTGGTCCCCCGGCCTGCCCTTGGGCAGCAGCCATCTTTGTTGGGTGTTAATTTGCGTATTGATCCTGATTGGCTAGTGGGCTTGGCTGATAGGCATGGCTTATTGGGTACAGTGAAGGTACAGTCAATTTGCATATTACACTTTTATTAGATAGGATAGTATTCTAGTGAATGTATAGTATTCAGAATTTGTTTACACATTCTACTGTTGGTGGATACTTGGGTTGTTTCCAGTTTCAGGCTGCTATGCATATTTATGTGTGTGTCCTTCAGTGTACATGTGCACCTATTTCTGTTGCCTCTATGTTTAGGACTAAGATTCTGATAACTATCTGGTGGTATGTGTATTTTTACCTTTATTAGATAATGTCAAACTACTTTCTGAAATGACTACCAATTTACATCTTGACCAGGAGTGTTAGAATCATCAATAAATGGTACTGTCAGAATTTTTTATTTTAGCTAATCTGGTGAGAAGTAGCATCACATTACCATTCTAATATGCATTTTTACCCTATTTTTAGAGGGGTACACTTTCTTTTCAGTACTTGTTCTTCTTTAACATTATTCTGATATCTTTCCTACCTGCCAGCATGAATTAGTTATTTATTGCTGTGTAATAATTATATCAAAAAGTAGTGACTTAAAATAATAAACATTTATTATCTCACCCACTCATTTGTAAGTCGGGAATCCAGGAGTGCCTTAGCTCAGAGCCTCTCAATACGCTGCACTCAAGGTATCTACCAGGCCAATAGTCATCTGACGTCTTATCTGGGGCTGGAGGATTCACTTAAAAGGTGGCTCATTAAACTTGTTGGCCATTGGCAAGAGGCCTCAGTTCCTCACCATGAGGAGCCTCCATAGGGCTGCTTGAGTGTCTTCATGACATGCTAGCTGATTCTCCCAAACTGAGTGATCCGAGAGAGAGAGAAAAGAGGAAACCACAGTGCTTTATATGACCTAGTCTTGGGAGTCACTTCTGCCATATTCTATTCCTTAGGAGATAGGCAGTAAGTATAGCTTACACACAAGGAGAGGAGAATTTGGCTCCATTTCTTGAAGGATGGAATACCAACGAACTGTGGACACATTTCAAAACCACAAAGCAACACAATTTTAAATCTCTTGATTTTCACCATTTGGCAAGCACCAAAGTCATCATATTTCAGAAATCAAGAATTAAAATGATTAGACAAAAGTTTGTTTAAAAAACATGAAATCTCAAAGTATCTTCTCACAAAACACCTATTAATTACACATGAAATCATAACTTTACAGTGGAAAATTTTAGTAAACACAACCTTGACCAAGTTATCAAAAATAACATCACCAATAATGAGACAAATCATGTGACTTCCAATATGATGCATTGAGGATACATAACGTTATGTCTGTGGTATTCTTGCTAAAAGGCATAACAAATTTAACTATGGGGAAACCTCTGATAAGCTGAATCCAAGTTGATGAACAGTCTATAAAAGAACTGGGTTGTACTCTCAATAGTGTCAAGGTTATAAAAGACAAGAAAGTCTGAGGAATTGTCCCAGGTTAATGGAGACAGAACTGAAAACAAGGTGTGACTCTTAATACATTTATTAGATAACTGGTAACATTTGAATAAGGCTAGTAGATTAGTTTAAAGAGTATGAACATTAATATCCTAATTTTAATAAGTGAACTTCAGGTATATAAAATGTTAACATTTAAGGAAGCTGGGTGAAGAGTATATAGGAATTCCTGTGTAAGTTTTGCAACTTTTGGTAAATCTGAAATCATTTTTAAATGAAAATAAAAAATAAAAATTATTATAAAAATATATGTCTGAATTAAAGGATTAACAAAAACCTGTGAGTGACATGGTCAGATCATAAGCTCACTGGTCTCTTTCAGGAGTAGCTACCAAAAAGAACTAGGTTGTTTTCCATATGGCCTTCATACTTCCTGCCTTCTATTCCTACTTGGCCCTTCTGGTGACACCCACAGCAGCTATCTGTCCAAACGTGTGATGTCACTCTCTTTCTTAAACTGTCAGTGGTTTCTCATATCTTAGAATAAATTCTTTTTCTAGCAAAACAAAAACAAAACACTCTTATGTAAATCCTTGACCATGACTATATGGAATTGAGCACATTCCCTAAGACAGTCATGAGTCTTCCACCTCCAGATCTTTGTATATTCTATCCCCTCTCTTTTGCTGGAAAAGTCCTGATTTTTTCTTGGAGATTAATATCCAAATGTCTATTTGTAGATCTTTACTGAACTCTTTTTCTCTCCAAATAGAGTTGTTATATCCTGTGCTTCCTACAGCATTTGGTAAGAGATCTCCTTTGTAGCATTGGTTGTACTGTGTTGTGAGT
This sequence comes from Antrozous pallidus, assembly GCA_027563665.1. Classification (NCBI taxonomy): domain Eukaryota; kingdom Metazoa; phylum Chordata; class Mammalia; order Chiroptera; family Vespertilionidae; genus Antrozous; species Antrozous pallidus. Next base: position 117,601,248 of record CM050514.1, read on the forward strand.
AGGTGCTTTATATATCTGTTTCTGTTGTTTTTAAGTATTTTTCTTGCTTTTCTTAATGGAAAAGCTTCTAGAGGCCAAAATCTAAACTATACTCCTTCTCAGTCTCAGCACCTGGCACAGAAACAAACATATAGTAGGTATATTACTCCTATGTTAAAAAAAAAAAAGAACAAAAAACACTCCAAAATTAGCTAGCATCTTAAGTGGTCAGGAGTCCAAGAGCAACTTAGCTGGCTGGATTTAGCTCAGTCTCACAATACTCAAATCAAGGTGGCAGGCAGGGCTGCAGCAATTCAAAGGCTTGACTAAGACTGTTGATTGAATCTGCTTCCAAGATAGCTTACTCACAGAACTGTTGACAAAAGGCTTCAATTCTTCTTCAGCTTTTGGCAGAGACCCTCAGTTCCTCACCACATGGGTCTCTCTAAAATCACTGACTGTCCTCATGACATAGCAGCTGGCTTCCTCAGAGCAAGTGGTCCAAGAAAAAAAGCAAGGCAGAAACCACAATCTTTTTAATAATCCATCTCAGAGATGACATACCATCACTTTTGCCATATCCTATTAGTCACACAAAACAACCCTAGTAAATGTGGAAGGGCACTACACAGAGCATGAATACCTGAAGGCAGGGATCATTAGGAGCCATTGAAGAGGCTGACAACCACAATAAGCACACATTCAATGACTGGATGGATGGATGGATGGATGGATGGAGTGACCTCATCTGGTCCATATCCCATAGCACTTAGCGATCAAAGAACCAAATGAACTCATTTATCTAAAGGCAGTCTTAGCTATAATAGTCACCCCCAGACACTGATTAGGATCACAAACAGAACTTCAGAGAAGTTCCTATGCATTATTCACCCTGACAAGAAGGACCTTGTCATTTTTCAGGAATACAGATTGAAATCAGGAAAGACAGGCAATTGATCTGAGGTCACTCAGGAAATCAAATGTCCCAGAAATAGACTCCTTGTCCCATGAGAGTTACCAGAGTGAGTTAAATGACCACAACTTCTAGGTGCTGTTGAGTTGTTTAGGATGCTGAATTTTCTCCTATCTTATTCATTAAAGGTAAATTCATGGCTTAGGGGATGACCAGCTCATGGCACATCAATACATTAAGTTTTTTCCTTTTATAATTTTGGGATAAGACACACTTTCCCATGACATCGTGACATTTGGTACAAAAGCAGAACAAATAACTGGCCATCCCTGCAGATTTTAATAGATGCATCTCACTAGTTGTGTACATGGTTTTATACCTTCATCTTATCTTTTTGTCTCACACTAGTCCCCTGTATGAACTGTCCCTTCCTTAATTTCTAACTTCAACCTATTGTAATTCTACCAGTTATTCTAGTTACAGCCAAGCATCTGCTCCTTCAAGAAGTTTCCCAGATCAGAGAACTAAGATGGCGGCAAAGGCAAAACACCTATCTTGCCGTCATAATCAGCAATTTTAATACTACAACTTAACGAAAGAACAAACACCTTCCAGAATCACCAGAAAGCTCGCCGAGTGAAAATTCCACAAATAAAAGTGAAGATAAGACACTGGGACTCGGAGGAGCGGTGGCGGACAGCGTTGAAAGATTCGCACCGAGAGAGGTTTGGAGTGCGCGCCGGCGGAGAGGGCTGGCGGCTGAAAACCGGCCAGTTTTCTCCAACGGGGAGACAAAGGCGTCCCACTGGACTGTTTCTCCAGCTCTGGGCGAAGTCCAGGGAACCCACTATCACACGGGGTGAAAACTGGACAGTGGGAGGGCACGCCGAAGCTCGGGTGCTGCCGGGTCTCCCGGCTTGTGGAGAAGGCAGCTTGCACGAACAGCTCGGCTGCGTGACTGCGCAGAGAGCGCACCGCGACCTGCCTCTCATTCGGAAAACCGTCAGACTGCTTTGTTTTACGACCCTGGGTGAGCCATTGCGCATGCAGACTCATTTTGGGAAAGTCTGAATTCCCCGGCAAGCGGCAGCCGGTGGAGCTCCGCAGCGGCTCTCTCTCAGAGGTGCTGGCGGCCATTGCCCCCGGGCACAGAGTCCCTGGGGCCGCATAAGGCGGAGCTAATGCTGTCTGCTTGGCCCGGAGACTCCGCCCATCCAACCTGAGCACAGCTGAGCTTCACAGACAATTGGCCTGGAGGTCAAACCCTCCTAGGGCTAACAACGATTAACTGAGCTTAACTTCAGCAAGACTGTGCAGCCCATATCCACCTCAGGTAACCAGGGAGGCTGAGCCACTATCCCCAGTAGGAAGTCTACCACACAAAGCTAATTGACCAACTCAGGGAAGCAGCCACCATGCAGCAACATGGAAAGAAATCAGATGTGAAAGAAATGGAGGAAAAAAAACGACTGGACATGAAATTCAGAACCACGGTTATAGGGTTTTTTAAGAGGCTCCAACAAAAGATCGAGGCCTATAAGGAAATAAGCAAGACCACAAAGGAAATGAATGAGTCCTACAAGAAAATGAATAACACCCTCCAGGATATAAACGAGACCTGCAAAGAAATGATCAAGACCAACGTGGAAATGAAAGAAACCCTCAAGGATATAAAGCAGACTCTCAAGGATATCAAAAAGGACCAACCAGAAATTAAGCATACACTGACTGAAACAAAAAATATTATACAAAGACCTGAAAGTGCCCTGGAGCACCCCAAGAACCAAGTTAAAGATTTGAAATACAAAGAGGTAAAATCCACTCAGCTGAAAAAGCAAGAAACCAAAAGAATCCAAAAAATTGAAGATAGTGTAAGGGTCCTCTGGGACAACCTCAAGCATACCAACATCCGAATTATAGGGGTGCCAGAAAAAGCGAGAGGCCAAGACAATGAAAACCTATTTGAAGAAATAGTGACTGAAAACTTCCCACACCTGGTGAAAGAAATTGACTTAGGAGTCCAAGAAGCGCACCGAACCCCAATATATAGAAACCCTAAGAGGACCACACCGAGGCACATCATAATTAAAATGCCAAGAGCAAAAGACAAAGAGAGAATATTAAAAGCAGCAAGAGAGAAACAGTTGGTTACCTATAAGGGAGCACCCATACGACTATCAGCGGATTTCTCAACAGAAACGATGCAGGCCAGACGGGAGTGGCAAGAAATATTCAAAGTGATGAACAGCAAGAATCTACAACCAAGATTACTCTATCCAGCAAAGCTATCATTCAGAATTGAAGGTCAGATGAAGTGCTTCGCAGATAAGAAAAAACTAAAGGAGTTCATCACCACCAAACCAACATTATATGAAATGCTGAAAGATATTCTTTAAGAAGAGGAAGAAGAAAAAGGTAAAGATGAAAATTATGAACAACAAATACACATCTATCAACAAATGAACATAAAAATCAAGTGAATTGATAGGCTGTTGAACAGGATAGACTGGTGAATATAACAGGGACATGGACATAGAGAGGGAATGGACTGACAATTCTTGGGGAGAAAGGGGGTGTGGGAAGTGCAGCAAGAGACTGGACAAAAATCTAGCAACAATGGGAGAGGACAGTGGGGAGGGGGAGGTGAGGGTGGAGGGTGGGATAGGTACAGGATGAGGGAAGCTATAGGGGCATAAAAAGGGGAAACAATGTAATAAATAAACTGAACAATAAAGATTTAAAAAAAGAAGTTTCCCAGATCATTTCATCCAGGGAGTTTGCTTTTTATTGGACCAATCCTATCTCCCAATTTGTTTCACTCTCATAACAATTGAATGGTGTGGTATTTAAGTACTTGCAGGATGTGTCATGCATATTTTTATTCTCTGCTTCCCAAAATAAATATTGCTTGAATGAGTAAATAGATACATTTTACTTCCTTTAATAGAATAACATCTAAAAAGAGCTCTTTACCCTTGTAAAACCTCAGATAAATACTTTTGTAGTATTCAAACTATTTTATTTCTTATTTATCTATTTATTTACTTATTTACTTACAAGGGGGCGAGAGAGCAATATAAATATGACAGAGAAATATTGATATGCAAACCTACCAAGGATCAAAGTCAGAACCTAGGTATGTGCCCTTACAAGGCATAAGACCTGAAATTTTCTGGTGCCGGGGATGATGCTCCAACTGATCCACACAGGTCAGAGCATATTAAACTATTTTTAAATCTTTTGTTTCATAGTTTGTTTATTTGACTTATTGTGTTGGTTTCAGAATTTTAAAATTATTACACTCTTGAATGCAGGACATTAATACTATAAAATTAACAAGTTGTACATGTGCAGTGTTGATACTCATCTCCCTTGACAAAATTAAGTTCACTAATTATATTCACTTCTAAATACTTTTGAAAATGTGTGTTATGCTTATGGGTGACCACATGCCAGAGAACTGAATATGTGCTGTGGGGAAAAAAAGGAGGTTTGGCTGTTGGAGGAAACCCTTACTAGGCCAGAGAGCTGAGCATGTGCAAGGCCCTGTATTCAGTGAAGGAGGGCAAAGAAGTACAATTTTGGAGATACTGAGGGTAATGAAGAGAAAGGCGGAAATTAAAGGGGAGAGGGGAATCTTAGCACATTCAGCAGCTCACCCAGAATCCACAAATGGGAAGAGTCTACTCAAGAAATGATATCTTTTATTTATTTATTTATTTTTATTTTTTTCCATTACCATTTATCCCCTCTATGCCCTCTTCAATCCGCCCCCGCCCCAGTCATCCCCGCAATCACACTGTTGTCCATGTTCATGAGTTCTCTCTTTTGTTTTTCTTTTTGCTCAATCCCTCCACACACCCCATCAGAGCTGTCTGCCTACTCTCTATGAGTCTATCTCTATTTTGTTGAGTAGTTTAGTTTGTTCATTAAATTCCAAATATGAGTAAAATAATATGGCACTTGTTTTTCTCTCAACTGGCTTATTTCACTTAGCATAATGTTTTCTAGGTCCATCTAGGCTTCTCAAAGGGTACAATATTTTCCTTTTTACAGCAGAGTACTATTCCATCATGCAAATATACTGTAATTATTTTATCCACTCATCTACTGATGGACACTTGGGCTGCTTCTAAATCTTGGTTCTTTTAAATAACACTGTAATGAACATAAGGGTACATATATTCTTAAGAATTAGTGTTTTGGGTTTCTTCAGATATATACCCAGAAGTGGAATCACTGGATCATAAGGCAGTTTCATTTTTAATTGTTTTTAAAATCCTCACCCAATAATATTTTAATATATTTCCATTGGTTTGTTGTTATTGTTGTTCTTTAGATAGAGTGAAAGGGGGAGAGAGAGAGAGAGAGAGAGAGAGAGAGAGAGAGAGAGAGAGATTGACATGAGAGAGAAACATCACTCAGTTGACTGCCACATGCACTCCTACTGGATACCAAACCAGAAACCCAGGCATGTGCCCTGACTGGGAATTAAACCCAAGATCTTTCCATGAACAGGATGATGTTCAACCAACTGAGCTACACCAGCCAGTACCCACTTTTAATTTTTTGAGGAAACTCCATACTGTTTTCCACAGTACTTGCACCAATCTGCATCCCCACCAATACTACACAATTGTTCCCTTTTCTCCACATCCCACCAACACTTATTGTTTATTAATGATAGCCATTCTGACAGGTTTGAGGTAATATCTCATTGAGGTTTTAATTTACATTTCTCTGTTGATTAGTGACATTGAGCATTTTTTTTCATGTGTCTATTAGCCATCTGTATGTCCTCTTTGGATAATTTCTAATTCAGATCCTTTTCTCTTTTTTAATTGTATTGTTTACTTTTTGGGTGTTGAGTTTTGTAAGTTCTTCATAAATTTTGGATACTAATTCCTTATCAGTTGTATTATTGCTGGATATGTTCTCCCACTCAGTGGATTTGTCTCTTTATGTTGTTGATGGTTTTCATTTGCTATGCAAAAACTCTTTAGGTTGATATAGTCCCATTTGTTTATTTTTTCTTTTGTTTTCCTTGCTGGAGGAGATATATATAAAAAATATTGCTATGAAAAATGTGTGAGATTTTACTGCTTATGTTTTCTTCTAGGATTTTTACAATTTCGAGTCTAATGTTAAAGTCTTTAATCCATTTTGACTTTATTCTTGTGTGGTCTAGTTTCACTTTTTTGCACATATCTGTCCAATTTTCCCAACACCATTTATTGAGTAGACGATCTTTAGTCCGTTATATGTTTTTGCCTCCTTTGTAAAATATTAATTGACTATAATGGCGAGGATTTATTTCTGGGCTCTCTAATTTGTTTCGTTGATCTATATGTCTGTTTTTATACCAGTACCATGCTGTTTTGATTACTATGGCCTTGGAGTATACTTTGATATCAGGTAGCATGATTCCTCCAACTTTGTTCTCTTTTCTCAAGATTGCTGTGGCTATTTGGGGTCTTTTATGTTCCATATAAATTTATGAAACATTTGTTCTAGTTCTGTTAAATACCCCATTGTCAGCTTGATAGGAATTGTGTTAAATATGTAGGTTGCTTCAGGTAAGTATTTTAATGATGTTAATTCTAAGGAAGGATATCTTTTAATCAGAACACATCTCAGGATCTTACTGGCATCTCTTTATCAGGCCCCACATTTTCAGGATGCCCTGACCTAGATATAACTTCTCACACTCAGTGACTCTTGAGATTTCAGCCCCTTACCTGACATATGTTCTGGCACCTGCATCAGAATTATAGGTTTGGATTTTTTAGAGCTAGTGTGGTACGTTGGGGTCCAATGGGCTTGGAAGAATTCTAGCTCTGCTTCTTAGAATCTGGCAAATTACTCCAACTCTTGTAACCTCAGTTTTCTTATCTATAACTTGAGGATGATGATAATAATTAATGCAAGTATTATTATGGGCAACAAATATTGTAGGTATCACAGGATTATTGTGAGGATTACATGTTAGTAGGTACTCAATAAATAATAGCTATGAAAAGCAATGTAGCATGGTAATTAAAAGCATGGGCTGTGGAGGTAAGCCATTTGGGTTTGAATCTTTGTTTCATTATCTACTCTCTATATGACTTATTTTCTCTATACTCACTTTCCTAACCTATCTCACAAAGTTTATGAAAGGATATGAGGGTTATAAATGTAGTGCCTATGACACAAAAAGCAGTCAGTAGATGAAAATAGTACTAGTATTAGTAGCTGTTGTTGTTAAAAAAAGAGGCAGTGGAGGACCAGTTAAAACTGCATACCCTAGTACTGAACTACCTGGTTCTACTCTTTACCTGCTGTATGATTCCTGTCTTCATCCCCTCATCTGTAAATTGGGGATAATAATATTATCTACTTCATAAAATTAAATAAATTTAATTTAAAGTACCTAGATAGTGTTGGTGCAAGGTAAACAATAAATGGTAAACTTCCTATCTAATGAAAAAGTAATAGGCAAATTGACCACACCTCCGCTATACCCACAAGCCATGCCTACCAGCAAATCAGGAGAAAATATGCAAGTAAACCCCCAACTAAGATGGCTGTGGCCACTGAGAACAAGAGAGAGGCTTGGGTTTCCCCAGCAATGGAGGAAGCCAAGCTTTCTGCCTGCCCTTGCCAGCCTAGGCCTCCACTCAGTGCTACAAAGCTTCAATTATAGAAGAAACATATATCCCAACAGAAATGGTGGCTGCCATGGAGCTGGAGAGAGCAGAGGCTAGGGTTACCCTGGTGATGGAAGAAGCCAAACTTCTGCAGCTATAGCAGGCCTAGGCCTCCACTCCAGGCTACAAAGTTTCAATTGTAGAATTTAAATAAACCCCAACAGAAATGGCTGTCACCACGGAGCAAGCAGAAGGCTTGGCTCCACTCCAGGTTACAAAGTTGTAATTGTATAACATAAGTAAATCCCAGATACCAGGGCCTCTGCTTGAGTTGCTGGGGTGTATGGCCAGCCTACAAACCACCACAGGGCCCTTACCCAGGCCACCCAGGCCCCAGGGACATGCTTCAGGGCAAACCAGCTGACCCGCAACCATGCACCAGGCTTCTATCCTAGCTAATAAAAGAGTAATATGCAGATTAACCATCACTCCAACACACAAGATGGTTGCCCCCAGGTGGACACAAGATGGCCACCACATGATGGCCAGCAGGGGAAGGCAGTTGGGAGGAACCAGGCCTGCAAGGGAGAGCAGTTGTGGGCAATAGGCCAGCAGGGAAGGACAGTTAGGGGTGACCAGGCTGGCAGAGGAGGGAAGTTAGGGGCAAACAGACTGGCAGGGAAGCAGTTAGACATCAATCAAGCTGGCAATGGAGTGGTTAGGGGGTAATCAGGCTAGCAAGCAAAGGCAGGCAGGGGCAATCAGGAAGGCAGGTAGGCGAGAACCAGCAGTCCTGTATTGTGCAAAGGATGTCCAGTGGGATCGGACCTAAACGGGCAGTCAGATATCCCTCAAGGGGTCCTAGATTGGAGAGGGTGCAGGCTGGGCTGAGGGACAATAACCCCCTGTGCACTAATTTTGTGCACTGGGCACTGGGCCTCTAGTTCTATATAACCAAGGCCTAATATGCAAATTGTCCCCTGG